>OX465584.1:51602273-52802273 GCA_950022655.1 Alentia gelatinosa
GGAGTGAAAAAGAACAGCGACTAACGCAATCGCACAGAGGGAGTACAAAATTCAATCGCCGATAACTTCGGAACGGCGTGGCCGTTTTTCTTCATATTTGGTACGATTATAGGCCATACGTATACCTTACTCGTGTGAAAATTTCATTGCTTAATTCTCATGGGAAGTGGGTGAGACTATTCTATACGCGTAACAAACGAGAGGGTAGACCCTCTCGCTTACAGCAGCTCCACAGTGGCACTAACAGCAAGACCCAATTTACTAGTGAAACGGTCACTGCCACTGTTGGTGCCGCTTGTGTCCCAGGTGCTGTTCACGCTTGACTGCACCTTCTAATGAAACGCAAACTGCCACTTTGCTGCCACTGTTACAAACAGCGAGACTTGTAGCTCCTAGTGAAACAGCCCCCTGTTCCTCAGTCTATTCCTACACTTGTAGTACGACCTCTACGACCTCAACCTACATTTTCACCTAAGTCCCCACCTCCACCTCAAATCCCAACCTCACCTAAGTTTCCACCTATCTTCACTTATTCTATACCATCCCATGTATTGTCACAGTTATCGCATGCGGACTAAGTGGTTTTACCTTATTATAAACCTGAAACTTTATGGGATCAGGGTATATCATTTAACGATCAGGTGACTCTATCTGGTTATAAATCCGAACCTTCGTGGGTATAGTTAGTTAGTTAGTAGTTTAGAATATTATTACGTATAATTTTGCTTGAGTATATTTATAATATAAAATGTTAGTAATGATTCAATGTATAGGTTACAGTTTATGTGTATGTTATAATCTATATATTTAGTATGCAAATAATAATAATAATAAAGGTATATGGATAATATACCTATATATTATATAAGGCTGGTTGTTGTGTTGTGTATTTCAAACTATATAAATATATGTTGTCAGTATATTATATATATTGGTTATGGTATGTATCTCTATATATCAGTTGTGATATGTATCTCTATGTCTATGTACAGTATAATATATTTATATGATACTGATTGTTGTATAAATTTGATAATGATGGTATTTAATAAATGATTTAAAAAACAATCCAGGGGGCCGTTTCACTAGTAGGGGGGTTAAAGCGAGAGGTAGGACTGCAACAGTGACACCAACAGTGAAACCAACAGTGTCAGGTTCAAATTCGCGTTTCATCAGTGGTCTCGCTGTTGAGGTGAGACCAACTCTCACTGTTGGCACAGGTCTCACTATGCACACCCGTTTGATGTTCGAATTTATTCATCTACGGGCCGGGATGAAGTGGAATTTCACCCCTTCCCATAGGAATTAAGCGATGAAACTTTAATACGAGTTAGGTATATATAACCTATAATCGTACCAAATATGAAGAAGATCGGATGAAGCAATCGGCCGTTATCGGCGTTCGAATTTCGTCATTGAAAAACGTCTGCTCTGTTGGGCGCTGTTCTTTTTCACTCCCTCCGTAGTGCGGCAGGGTTTCGGTCGTTCTTTTTGTCTCCCCCCCGAGGCCGGCGGGACACTGGCCACCAGAGCAATATTTGCTATGGCAAAATTCAAACGCCGATATCTCCAGAACGGTTCGGCGGACTTTCTCCATATTTATTACGAGTATAGGTTATATGTATACCTTACCCGTGTAAATATTTCATTGCCGAACTCTTACGGGAAGTATCCCCTACTCTGATATAAACAAAGGTCTAAACCCAACAGTGACATGGTCTACCCTGTCACTATTAGTGCCTCAACAGTGATAGGTACAGTGAGACCTAATTGTGTAGTGAAACGTATTCTCTCACTGTTGGTCTCACTCCTTACCGGACTCGCGTTCACGCTTGAATGCACCTTCTGATGAAACGCAAACTATCACTGTGGTCTCACTATGGCAGCTTACCCTACTAGTGAAACGGCCCCCTGGTTCACAATGTAATGTTTATTATAGTAATATTCTTATACATGTTTATTATATTAATATTCTTATACAATGTACAATAATAATAACCTCATTATGATAGCTAAGAACTAGACATCAGTTATTACAGTAGATAATGCATGATATCAAATACAAACTATACAACATATATATAGCTCTAGTGTGATCTACTTTCAGTATGTGAGGGAATTTAGCATACAGTATGATAGATGCCGTTTCTGGTAATTTCTTTTCAAAATTAATTTCAATTTCAAAGTTACCCCGTTTGAATGTAAGCCAAGTCATCCCTTCATCTTTGTTTTTCACTTCGGTATAACCTTGGCAAAAGTCTTTTCTAGATATATAAACTCCTCCATTCTGTTCATTTACAATTCTCTCACGACCACACAGAGCCATGTAAGCATCTATATAATTTGATATAAATGGTGAATTAATATCATCGCTATCAGGGAATTTGAGATGATACGCTACTGAAGGTATACTTTCATTATCAACAGAAACATTCACATAACGAACATTGTAATGTTTGAAGTTAAAAGGTTTTTTTTATAACATCCATTTACAGCTTCTTCAGACACCATCCCGATTACAAGTCGTGTAGGAACATTCCCTAAATAAACATTATCAATCCTAAATTGGAGAAGACCTGCAGCCACAGAATATTTGTTTGCATCAGTTCTCATGTACTGATAAACTTTTTTTTCCGCATAACCTCTTGGTGACTTATATTCATCTCTCTAGTAGGTGTCACAATACAAACAGAGAGTGAAGCTTCGACTAGTTCTGTTTTAAACTTTTGTGAAGGTATTCCAGACATTAAATGGAATGACGTGTTGGACAGCCAAAATTTCAGTTTGACCTCTACACCATTCAATATATACTTATTCAGTGAGAAAACATCAATATATAGAGGACCCATAAGGTCTATAACTCTACTTTCTTGTGTATACATACTTCTCTCCACTAAACCTGTATTTGTACCTTGAACGTCAGTACCGTCTAAAGGTGATATATCTTTTGAATACAATTGTGATAATAAGTGTGTGCATTTGGCTTCCTCACCAAAATTTAACAAGGTGTTCAGATATGCTTCATACGAGTAACAATCATTTGAAGAAGATACAAGTTTATTCTGTAAATAAACATCTATTTGTGAGAATAAACTATGCATGAAGGTATTGACTGGACCAACTTTAGAAGCTTCAGGAATACTAGTTATAGGTTCATCCTCCGAATTCTGTCGAGTTACAGGTTCTGGTGATGGTAGATTTGTACTGTCTTCCTGTAAAATCTTAACCTTCATTTTTAAATAAGTTCTTCTTAGATCAACAATTGGTTTCCTAAGTTCCTAAACTCCATACCAAAATCCCTATTCAACGGATTTTTTGGTTGGAAATCCACATATCTTACTTTTGTTACCCCTACATCCACATCAGGTAATTGAAACTTCTTCTTCTTCTTCTTTTTCTTGCTGGCGAAATTTGGTCTTACCACCATTATACCTATTATTTCTATCTGGACCTTATGAAGGATCACCTCAGATATTTTCTTACATAAATTTAATAAAACCAAACAGAAGTTGATTATAAACTCCCTAATACCTGATAAAAATATACGTTTAAAGTTTTCCTTATAACTGTCACGTTCCATGTCTTTACGAGAGTATATCCTTCTTGGTATACCGTTTCCTAATAGCTTTCCTTTTCTTGAAAGGTTTGCCTTCCTGCTTAATGTTAGTCAATGGCGTGTGTTTGCTTTTACCAGTTGAGATGTTTGGTGAGAGTGGTGTGTGCGGTGTTGTAGACTTCTTCTTAACCCTTTAAGTACGCATGATGCCTGGAGGCATCACCACACTAAAGACGCATGATGCCTTGAGGCATCATTGTCCCAATATTAACAAAAATGTTTTAACAATAAAATAATAGAGCAATATTCATGAAATCGTCAGAATATGTAGATATAACATCATATTTAGTATTTCTATTAAAAAGAAATAAAATATTTGTAATTATGTATCATATTTCATGATAACAACCTTGGATATCAGTTTTAACCATTATGTGCCCGTCCTCTAGCCAGACATACTGCCACCAGCACCCGTCCTTATGGGACTAGCTGGGCCCCAGGCAGCCGTCCTTAAAGGGTTAAGGGGTTACCTTCTGATGACGTCACAGGTATTCCCTTAACTTCTTCAGACGATGTCTCATTACATTTGTTTTCAGTAGATAGTGAGGATTTTGCTTGTTGTGTGACTTAATTTATATGTGTAGAGAAATCACAGGTAGAAGTAGAACATGTTTTTGTCTGGCACTGCTAACCATGATTAACAATTAACAATCTATCACGTCCATTACCAAGCTCATGCGATCTAACAAGATGATGATTATGATTACCAATACTTGTTTCATCTAAACAATTATTTAACATGTTTTGTGTAAATATTCTGGTAAGGTCATCAGCTTTAAGCGTCGCATACCTTTCCTTCTCCATCATGTATCTGTTTTAAATGTAGTACAGTATAATACAGGTTTCGTTGACTGTGATATTTCTTCCTGTTTTAGCTGATTCAGAGCATCATTTTTTAGGGTAATAGTTATATCAGTAAAATCAGTTCACCTCTGTTACATCCAAGTCATAAATACTCACATCGTAAACACCACAAAACCAATTCCGTCCTTGCAATATAACTCCCTGATGCAATTTCACAGTAAATTTTGCAATAGTTTTTCCGGGAAAGCAGGATAAACTGTCTGAACTTCTCAGATACACATACATTGTGTGTGTGTGTGTACAAAACGGGAGTTTACCTTTATTTTATAGTGATACGTTTCCTTAATTTCTTATACAACTTATGATCAATCCATTTGTTACATTTATCAGGGTAATGCTCCCACTTGATAAAGTAATACCTTTTAACACGAACCGTTTTCCTTTTCAAAACTTTCTCTTATGATAGAGTTCCTCCTTTGTGATGTGGGCTTTCCGTAGCTGATGTATGTAGAAAGTACCATTCACTATTTCTCCTTGCAAGTCTCTAACAGAATACACTCTTATTCTATCACGTACTGTGTGATTGTACACTTGAAATATTTCACCTGTCCAATTCAAGTCATAGTCTTTTGACAAGGGTGGTTTTATCTTGGTTAAATGCACATAATCACCGATATCGATATGTACTCTCCTAGGTAATTCCGCCGATCTCTCCATAGCCTTCTTCAATTCCTTACGGGTTAATGTCTCGTATTGCTTTTGAAAAATTTCCTTCTTGTTTTTAAGATTGACGCTAGATGGTGTTACACCTATACTCGAGTGTACAGTGTTATTATAGGAGTGAGTAATCTCAACCAATACATTCAATCAATTGTATGTGTTGTTTGCGATCATGTATTTCATAATTTTACCTTTTATCATTTTTATACACCTCTCAGCATATGAAGCTTTACCATCGTTATATGCAATAAAATGTTTCACTTTGTATTTAGAGTATAGCTTTTTCATCTCAGTATTGATAAACTCTCCACCTGCATCGGTTCTCATTTCCCTACACCGTCGTTCTTTCAAAACCAATTCCATAGCGGGTACCACATGGGTGTTGTGTTTTGATTTTACTAGTTGTGTGAACGCGTACCTACTGAAAATATCAATTACTAGTAAAACATATTTACATCCTTTGTTATATCTAGTGAATGGGTACAGGTTCATTAGATCTGCATCAAACATATAATTTATACCTGTACTAGTTACTCTAGATCTTATAAAATGTTCTCTAGGCTGTACATGTAATGCATACATTGGGTTAGATAGTAAAATTCTCTCAGTTCCTTTTTTTATAGCATTCTTCGAATATATAAAGGTAATTTCCTCTTAACGCTCTCACTGACCCTCTGTATACCCGAATAACTCCCTGGTTCAGACAGATTCAGGTATGATTCTTTCACAATTTGTTCCACTTCAGGGTTTATTCCATTTGATACATTGCTTATTCCTTCAATTATTTTATGGAATTTGGGTTCTTTACCCTCCATATTACATCTATCATATCCCTACCCAACCTTTAGGTAGTGTTTTGGATGATGATGATGATGGTGAGGAATTCTTATCTTTAATTATACCACTTTTAAGAATACTCTTTAAATCTTTTTTACACACTTTTTTCTGTTGTTTCAACTTTATAGGTAATTGATCTCTTTCCTCAGCACTACTATCTGTTGAGTCTTCATAATGTACCCGTTTAATATGGTTTGGTGGTTTCGATGTAGCGTTTATATCCCTTATTTTCTTCCTGTACGATTTCAAGTACTCTTTAGGTTGTAACGGTAAATGTGGGTGTTCTGTATGTGTATCTGAATCTGTACCTGTATCTGTAGTTATATCAATGTCGGTATCCTTTGCATCTTTTTCACTACCTTGCTCATGTTGTGGTGACTGTGTAGTTGAATCTGAATCCTTCGGTTTCTCTTTCATGTTCATATCATATGAGCTTTTGAGTTTCTCAAAGAATACTTTTGGTATACCAATCAGTTTTTCAGTGTAGCTCATAACAATCTATTTACTCCAGATATAGTTAAATTCTCTTAGAAGTAAGGCTATAGGTTTGGCTGCTTTAACTACAGCTCCTCTACGTTTAGTCCAGGCTAATTTGTTTTGTCTTGCTGTACCTACTTTGCGAAGAGTCTACTTGTACAGTTTCAACACTCTCAATGTACTTTCGCTCACATTAACAATTCCTTCCAATACGTTGATAACTATCTCAGCTATAGCTAGAATCTGGTCCCTTGATGCTGTCAGTAGTAAACACTGACGTTGTTTTATAGATGTTGTAGAGGCAACAAACCTTTTTTTTAAATTTTTTTTTTTTTATTCCAACCACTTCTGCCGCTTTGGCAGATCTTCCACTGGAAGTTCGTTCATTGAAACAGTCATACATTTCTCAATATACAGGGGGCCATTGGCCAACATCAAAGATATCAGGGCATCAGAGTTATGGTATTGATGAGATGAAGGGATGATGGGGAGACAATAAATTGACAGTAATTCACACAGTAAACTACCACCATGTACAATGACCTTCATCACAACATTAACTTCCAGTCGTAGGTGGAATACTTAGCTTTGGTGTGCATTTTGAACTCCTTTTTTGAGTTTGACTTCTGAACTGCGATGTCAAGTTCATCCCATAGTTTAGCCCCCCTGTAAAACGGTGATCTCAGGAATAGGCTGGTGTGCACTCCAACCTGCAAGAACTTCATCTTATCATCGCTCCTCATTCTACGGACTCGATTATCTATTCTATCCACCTTTATGGACAATTTATACATCATCAATAGAAGCTGTACATTTCTACGGGCATCGAGATAGTCGATCCCGAGTCTAGCATGTAACTCATCCACCCTTTGCTTGTATACACATGTCTTGGTTATCACCCAAAGTGCCCTGTTTTGCATGGTTTGAATCGCATTTATATCAACCTGTCGGCCACTATCAAACAAGAACCCGCAATATTCGAGAATCGGTCTTATTACAGTAATATATATGCGTCTCGCCACATCTTGGCTTGTTACGCAAATCACCTAACTTAAAGATTCTAGAATTGGAACTCCTCACCACATTTTTTTTAGGTGCTCCGAGAAGTTTAAACCAATGTCAACTATCACACCTAGATACTTATAACTACAAACTTCGTTTAGCTTGCTACCCAAGCACTCCAGATCCAGACCAGGCAGGTACCGCTTAGTTCTGCATGACGCATACCACGCTGATTTGGTTTTCCTGGTATTTAGGCTCATACTGTTTGTTACGCACCAATTACAAACTTCATTCAAGGCTATCTGTAGACATTCTTCAGCCACCATTGCATCACGTTTGGCCACATAAAGTACAAGATCATCCGCATATTGTATATACGAACAATCCCTAACCCCTTGACACATATCGTTAACAAAAATGATGAATAGGACTGGTCCGAGGACCAACCCCTGGGGCACTCCAAAACCCACCTCCATTGCTGCAGATAGGTGATCATTTACGAACACATGTTGCTTACGTCCATCCAAGTAGTTCCCCACCCAGTTTGTAATCTCTGGATGAATTCTGAATTTCCCAACTAGTTTTGCCACTAAGAATGGGTGCGGGTGGGATGTCGAATGCCTTTTTCAGGTTGACATAGCAGACCGCCACTGGCAGCCCACTATCCCGAGCCTGGAAAAGGTCACCAACATACTCGAAGACCGCATCGGCGGTCCCCAGACCATTCCTAAAACCATACTGGTGCTCGGAGAGCACTCCCTCCTTGTCAAGCTGCTCGCATAGCAACTTGTGCACAACCTTTTCAAGAACCTTTGCAGGACAAGGTATCAACGACACCAGTCTCCAGTTAGAAATATCTAGGCGATTACCCCCTTTAGGTATAGGTATTACTGTGCTGGTCTTCCACGCCTTAGGTACAATCCCCTTACATAGTGAGACGTTAAACAATTGAGTATAATCTGAAATTAAGATTAGCATGCTATCTCGAACAACCCTCGTGGAGACTCCTGTAATGCCCAAACTTTTACTGATTTCAATGTCCTTGACCAACTTTACCACGTCCTCCTTAGCTACAATGATATCAGCGCGAAATCCTACCCCCCGCAGTTCATTTAACTCCTTCATAAGTTTAACGTAACCTGCCTTATCTCTATCATCAAAAAGCACCTTACCTATTTCAGAGAAAAATTTATTAAAGTAATCTGCTGTTTCATCCCTTGGTACCTGTTGGCCCGATACCTGATCAATAAGAGCACATTCATTTCTCTTTCCTCCCGTATTAAAAAGATTGTCTATTAATCGCCAGAATTCCTGGGGCCTTTTTGCTTCGTTATTCAATTGTTCCCTACAAAAACTTCCCCTCGCACTTCTTAGATCCCGACGTGTCTCTCCACTCATTTTTTTGGCCGTACTTAGATTTTCCTTGTTACCCATCAGTCTATATTGCTCTATTAGCCTCCTCCTTTCCTCAATTTTGTGATACACTTCTTCCGTAACCCACGGGTCCTTACTTTTCACAAATTTATATTTCCTGACAGGGCAATACTCATCCAAATACTTCACTATATTCCCTAAAATTATTTCCCACATGCCATCCGGGTCATCTGATGACCAAAAATCACCCCAATCCATGTTCGACAGATAAACCTGAGAAAGTTTATCGCCAAGTCTACTCTACCCATGATAAAACATAAGTCGTTATTCACTGCTTTTCCTGTCTGTCTAGCAATAGTTGAAACCTGTCCACCATCTCTAGGCTTTTTAAATATCACATTATACTCTGTATTGAGAGAAATTGTACGTGCATGTTTCCCTGATTCAAAAATATTCTGAGAGATAAAATACACGCTAATACCCCTATGGTGAGACCCCACTGTGAACAGTTTCTGAATCTCTAAATGTTAACTACTTCCTTCATCAGATCATCAAGTACAATTAAACAATGTTCATTATTAACAAAGGAGTCTATAGTATGTGAATTAGGAAGACCTTCATGAAATTCTATATCATTTATCTTGCTCCTTATCTTTTTGTACACATTCTGGTATACAGAATAACAGAACAGTATTTTTTTAGGGTAATCACCGTTCTGGTACATCACATGTCTCCTCTTTAGTATATTCATAACAAAAAATGTTTTACCACACTTAGATGGTCCGCTTATACATAATGTTGATGCTGGTTTAAGG
Source organism: Alentia gelatinosa (assembly GCA_950022655.1). Lineage (NCBI taxonomy): Eukaryota > Metazoa > Annelida > Polychaeta > Phyllodocida > Polynoidae > Alentia > Alentia gelatinosa. The sequence goes on from OX465584.1 coordinate 51,611,919, forward strand.
AATAACTCATTCCTTGTAATCTTCTTCACAAAATCGGTCATTATCAAAACGTACACGTAAAATGTGTACTCGAACCTTAGCTAGTATGTCGTGTGCACATTCACCCTCATCAGGGTAGCATTTAATATGTACTCAAGCACTAAATATGTACTGGAACATTCAAGGATGACCCCACCCATATGTACTCACACTCAACTAATCCCTGTCTCCCTGCTTCGAAAATGTTCTGAGAGATAAAGTACACACTAATACCCATAAGGTGAGATCCTACTGTAAACAGTTTCTGTATCTCTAAATTATAACTACTTCCTTCATCAAATCATCGAGCACAATCAAGCAATGTTCATTATTAACGAAAGGGTTTAGAGTATGTGAATTAGAGATACCTTTGTGAAATTCAATATCAACAATTTTGCTCCTCATTTCCTCATATACCTTTTTGAATACTGAGTAACAGAACAGGATTTCTTTAGGGTAATCACCATTCTGGTACATCACATGTCTCATCTTCAACAAGTTCATAACAAAAACTGTTTTACCACACTTAGATGGTTCGCATATACATAATGTAGACGCTGGTTTAAGTGAGAGTTCATTCCTCATTACCCTTTACCCTGAACACAAGAGGAGGAGAGTCTAGAGTGGGATATAAAATTTATTTTAATTTTATGAAACCAATTAGACATGAGCTATTTATACAATGGTAGAAATATCGTGATGGATAAACATATCCAGATTGGTAGATATGATATGATAAGAATATTCATATTGGTAAATATGATATGATAAGGTAGTACATATTGGTAAATATGATACAAAGATATACATATTGGTAAATATGATATATGATAAGAAGATACATATTGAAGAATACATATGGTAATTGACAGGTGTCAATTATGGTATAGGTATACGAGTATTATGAAATAATACGTATATGTATTTGTATAATATGTATAAAATAACCCCTACGATAGTAGGAAGAGAGGAGAGGGTGGGTGGGAGAAATTGTAGAGTACGTCCATACGTGGTGAAGAAAAGCAGGAGAATGGGAAGAGGCGAGTGTAGTGGTGTACCACGTGACCGCGTGGTTCACGTGGCCTACACGAGGGGGCGAGCAGGGAGCGCTAGTAGGAGGGGAGTGCGTCAGGTGGAGCAATGACTGCCCCTGACCCTACGGCCATGGGCTACCCATTACCCTTTACCCTGAACACAAGAGGAGGAGATTCTAGAGTGGGATAAATAAAATTTATTTTAATTTTATGAAACCAATTAGACATGAGATATTTATACAATGGTAGAAATATCGTAATGGATAAACATATCCATATTGGTAGATATGATATGATAAAAATATTCATATTGGTAAATATGATATGATAAGGTAGTACATATTGGTAAATATGATACAAAGATATACATATTGGTAAATATGATATATGATAAGAAGATACATATTGAAGAATACATATGGTAATTGACAGGTGTCAATTATGGTATAGGTATACGAGTATTATGAAAAAATACGTATATGTATTTGTATAATATGTATAAAATAACCCAAAAATACCATGAAAGGTGAGTGGTGGGTGGGAAGAAAAAAGTTTGTAAATCACTTGTTGATGGATTTGATAAGTGATTTGTTCACCTCAGTGGCATTCGCGTCCAGGATGTAGCTCCTGTGAGTGTTTGAGCGCCACCCCCCGTAACGTTGAATTGACAGTTCTGGTACCCCTGCCTGGAAGGCCTGGGTGGCAGTGGCCTTTCTCAGGCTGTGTAAGGTGTAGGTCTTTGGGGGGTGGCCGGCCTCGGTGATTAGTCTAGTCCATTGTTTGGTTAACGACCGGGTCGTTATCGGCGTCCTGTCTTCGTTCATGAGGAACGAGTCCTGATCGGATCGCGTGGGGACTGCCGCGGTCATTTCCCTCACGGCCGTGATGGGGCATGTGGCCGGCTCCGGTGAGGGTTGGAGGGCCACCCGTTTCACGATTACAGAAACATGGCTTAAGGAACATCATGCGTTTAACCTACTCCATATTGAAAACCTATTTTTAACACGATTAGACAGAAACTATGAGGAAGAAAAGATGGGAGGAGGCATTGCTCTCTATGCTAAAAACAGCATTCAACCATACTTTACAAAGATACTAACACTTCCACGCCGAAATATGAAATATTAACCTGCACGGTCTTAGAACCACTAAAAAAGAGATTATTAATAATCTTGGTTTATCAACCCCCTCATAAAAACACCAAGGCTTGCTATGATTACTTGAGTAAAATAGTATCAGATGAAGAATTTAATAACAATGAAATATGGATCCAAGGGGGTTTAAACGTTAATACAAATACCAGGATGAGTCCCAAGTATAGGATATTAAAGTCTTTTCTGACTAAAAATAACCTCAGACAACTAGAAACACTTGACCCCTTCATATACAATAATGGGAAAAGCAAAATTGACCATTTCTATACTAATAGCAAACAAGTTATGAAATCTGGAAATTTGAACTACTATATTTTGGACCATGTGGCTATCTATGCGCAACGCAAACATACACAGACTAAATTAGAAAAAAATGTAGTGACTGGAAGAAATTTTAATAAAATGAATGAAATGTGTATGTCCTGACGATGAAAGGGATTTAAACACAGACCTAGAAAACCATATTTATGCCTTACTAAACTCTGTCTGCCCCATAAGGAACTTTACAATAACAACAAAAGGGGGTCTGGAGCTACCTAAATCAATAAGAAACTTGATTGACCACAGAGCGTCTCTATTAAAAGAACTAAAAAAACTAGACATGTAGATAAAGATACACTACTAGAAATTAGAAGACTGAGGAAAAGAGTTAATAGGGAAATAAGAGCCCATAGAGCAAGCCAGGTTGCTGAAAAACTGAATGCTAATAAAAAGAACCCTAAAAGACTATGAAGGGTATTAAACGAGATATGGGAGCCGAGATCAAATAATGAAAGTCTGTACAAACAATGTGCCATGAATAATGATCAGAGTATAACCGACATAGCAGATAGTATGAACGGCTATTTCGCTAATATTGGTCTAAACATCTTAACTTTACTTGGGCGAGTTGAAGATGATGCTAGCACAACAGAATATGATTATAATCCTAACGGTCTAACTCCTAAGGAAGTATCATTTACAGAAGTATTGAAAATAATAAAGAATATTGATGCTAACAAAGCAACTGGCCTAAAGTGTCTCAACTCTGGCCAACTCCAAAGGATCCTAATATGTAACCCCTAAATCGTCGTGAATATGATAAACATGGTAATGACCATATATATCTTCCCTAAATCACTTCAACATGGAACCATTACTCCCCTGCCTAAATCGGGAACTCTAACAGAATTCTCTAACTGGCTCCTCATCACTGTCGTGCCTACAATGTCAAAACTATTTTAAAAGGCGATTCAATTTCAAATTATCACACCTTTAATGGAAAATAATTTGATACATAAAAACCAATTTGGCTTCATGCCAGGTAGATCCACCAACCAAGCAATCTTCCACTTGGTTACTGTTTTGAACGATGCAATGAACAGGAAAACTGTCAGCATGTGTACATTTGTCGACCTGCGAAAGGTGGTCGACAGCGTCTGTCATAAAATTCTTTATAAAAAACTGCAAATTTTTGGTCTAACAAACGAGTTTGTTAAGCTAATCAAATCATACTTGGATGGTTGCACACAATCGATTAAAATCGGTAATACCTATCTGGGAAAAAACCTATTACATGCGGAGTACCACCATGCTCAGTTCTGGGCCCCACATTATTTATAATGTTCGTGAATGATCTGTTTCGAGTCATCCAAAACAGTACTGCACTGATGTATGCAGATGACTTAGTTTTAGTCTTTAAAAGCACTGATATAAAAGAGTCTGTACTTCAGATGCAGGAAGATCTAGATAGCATCCAAAAATGGATGAAGGATAACAAGTTGCTCATCAACACAACAAAAACAGTACAAATGTGGATAAGACAAAATCTAAAAGACAACAAAATGAGAACAAATTTATTGGATGATACGATCCTGCACAGAGTATACCAATTCAATTATCTTGGCATTACAATAGATAGTAGATTGACTTTTAAACATCAAGTAAACAAAATAATAGCAGAATCAAGGCTAAAGACACAGAAACTATACCTGTTGAAGTACTTGATGCCTAGGGAAACAAGAATAGCCATAATGAAACAGTGTATTCTTCCAATATATGACTATGTGGATTATTTATACCTAAGTTGTACAAATACGGACATCCAACATTTAGATGTTTTGTTCCATCACTGTATGCGAGCAGCAATAGGCACAAGATATGTAAGAGAAAACTCAATACCTGAATAATATCAACTCTGCTTATTACGGCCGCTAAAATACAGAAGAATGGTACACTTGCTAATGATGGTGCGATGGTGGTCAAATGACCCAGCACATAGGGACTCTAGAAATAAAACAATGAGAAGACAGCAGAAAATAGTACTAAAGGTAAACGCTCCAAGAACGGAAAAATACAGGAAATCCCCGCTATATCTGGGTATCCCTATATGGGACAAATCCATTGGATTCAGCATGTGACAATACCCCTGTATGCTAAATATTATGTCCCTATCACCAATATCTAGAGAGATATTGTAATAAGTCTATTCATCTGTGCTAATCATTATGTGGTGCCATGCCTCCTACTGTTTTCTATATAGTCGATTTGCTCAAATTCAATCTTAATTTGACTAGACTTTCCTCCATAATTCTTGAACTACTTGACCGATTTAAAAAAATCAAATATCTTTGTGATCCTCTCTTTCCAGGCTATCTTGTGCATATAATATTCTAATTATAGATATGAAATTCAATTTTTCATTCTCCTAGCTACTGTAGACTGGCCTCAGTCCCTGTGTCCTACCCCTCTGCCCATAGACTGCCCTCAATCCTGGTGTCCTCCCCCTCTTCCTGTGGACTGATCTCAGTCTCTGTGTCCTACCCCTCCCCATGTAGACTGGCCTCAGTCCTGGGCCCTGTTTTTCAATCGTGACAGTCCTAAGTTGAGACCGTTTGACGGGCAAAGTGTTTTTCAGTTGTGACGATCTTGACCCTTTAAAGACGGGGGTCTGTGGCAGAGCCCTGTTGGTTGGGGTGGGTACTTGGGACTGGTATCATAAGTGAAATGATCTCAAAAACGATCTTAATATTTTTCTCAGGTACTAAAACTTATTCAAATTACAAAATATTTAGAGCGGAGGGTACCAATAATCTGACATACCTATGTCCCAAATTTTATAGTTTCCCTCTGATTATCAAGACCGGAAATTTGAAAAATTCAGGCACTGCACCGCTCAGGCAGCTTGCGTATAACCTACTGCAATACTCGCTTTTTATCTGTCAAGGTCGGTCCATATATATTTATAAGAAGCAACACCCATTCAAAAAGCAAAACATGTCTCAATTATGGAATACTCAACAGAAAAGGATTGGATCAAATGGACATGGCCAATTATTCGATGTATATGTGATGTAATTCGAATAAGGATAATTGCCTCAAATCAATAATTTCCGATTGCAGAATGTTGTACCTCGCAGGAAATAATCACTAGGGATCTCAAGTTAAGATCGTTTTAGTTGAGATCCACTGTGGCTAGTTGAGACCACGTCTAAAAACCACTTTCCGCCATTGATCTCAAAAACGGTCTCCAAATCCCTCACAGATGTTAGCAGATCCCAACTTAAGATAATCACGACTGAAAAACACCCCGCTGGTGTTCTACTCCTCCCCCTTTAGACTTGCCTCGGTCCCCATGTCCTACCCCTTTGCCTGTAGACTGGCCTCAGTTACTGTGTCCTACTCCTCCCCTGTATACTGGCCTCACCCTGTAGACTGGCCTCAGTCCCTGTGTCCTCCCCCTCCCCCTGTAGACTGGCCTCAGTCACTGTGTCCTCCCCCTACCCCTATAGACTGGTCTCAGTCCCTGTGTCCTCCCCCTCCCTCTGTAGACTGGTCTCAGTCCCTGTGTCCTACCCCTTCCCCTGTAGACTAGCCTCAGTCCCTGTGTCCCCCCCCCCCCCTCTGCCTGTAGACTGGCCTCAGTCCCTGTGTCCTCCCCCTCCCCCTGTAAACTGGTCTCAGTCCCTGTGTCCTCCCCCTACCCCTATAGACTGGTCTCAGCCCCTGTGTCCTCCCCCTTCCCCTGTAGACTGGCCTCAGTCCCTGTGTCCTACCCCTCCCCCTGTAGACTGGCCTCAGCCCCTGTGTCCTCCCCTTCCCCCTGTAGACTGGTCTCAGTCCCTGTGTCCTCCCCCTCCCCCTGTAGACTGGCCTCAGTCCCTGTGTCCTACCCCTCCCCCTGTAGACTGGCCTCAGTCCCTGTGTCCTCCCCCTCCCCCTGTAGACTGGCCTCAACCCCTGTGTCCTCCCCCTCCCCCTGTAGACTGGCCTCAGTCACCGCTTTACACCTCCACCCTGTCCCTGTGTCCTCCCAATCCGAGTGTAGACTGGCCTCAGTATCTGTGTCCTACCCTATTGTAAATGTGATAATATACTGTATAAATTCCAGGGCATAAAGGACAGTCAACTTCGTTTATGGGGTAATATAGCTGTAGTATCCTTGTATACTATTGCATCTAATGTCTAATGTTTGGTCTCTATATGTGTGTTACTGTTAACATGACACACTTACTGTAAGCTGCTGCCATCTGTGAGCAACTCTAACAACTACTCATGTATGACCTCTATGTGGTATTTCTAGGAACAGGGGATTGTGACATACTTCTCTCTCTCTGTCCATAGCCTTGGTACCATGAAGACATAGGAATAAATGCTGCCATAATAATCCACCATCATCCTGCCTTAGTTCCCATATTTCACATAATCATACACTACAATGGCGACGAGGATATTAAGAGGACCCACTGGAATATGATTTTGGCTACTTTTGTCAAACTTTTACCAACTTATTGTGTGATTTTGGATTTGGACTTTGGCAGTTTGGAACAGCATGGTGTGATTTGGTAGTATTCCTTTGTGTGAGCAGATCCTGGTGTAAGCACATGGGTGATCCCCACATGTGGCTTTATATTCTACTCTAATATAACACCTACTACAGTGGTTTGGATACCCCTAATTACCAATTAGAGGGCACTGATAGTAAGGTTTGGATTATATCTACAATATTTTCATAATGTTATGGCTATGTGGACATTGGGCATCTTCAAGGTAGGCCAGTTACACTTTATACATATAGTCCCCTGACAACTACAGACATTTGCTAAAGACGCTGCTTCTACAGAAAAGGGACCTTTGGTCACTAATCCACAGACATTTTGTTTAGGACTATCTCTGTTTTGAGCACAATTCTGACAAAAACTTTTTGGGAAAAATCACCAAACATGGATGGTTTCAGTTTGCCACATTTTCCTTCCTTTGATTATGAGGCAGACAAAAGCAATTCTGGTCCCAGGTGGAAAAGATGGTTGGCCAGATTAGAAATGCTATTTGTCGGCATGGGTCTAGAAGGTAATGACACAGACAAGAGGCGCCGTGCTCTCCTTCTACACTATGCTGGTGAGAAGGTATTTGACATCTATGATGCAGAAAAGGGCACTGGGCCATACACATACAAAGAAACAAGTGAACTTTTGACAAACTATTTTGAACCAAAGACAAATCTTCAGATGGAAATATTCACCTTTAGATCATGTGCACAAAAACCTGACCAGTCATTAGATGACTATGTAACTGAGTTGAGAACACTATCCAGAAATTGCAATTTTGCTGATGCAGATACAGAAATCCTGTGCCAAATTACACAACACTGCAGATCAAACAGGCTTCGTAGGCGAGCACTCCGTGAGCCTGACAAGAAGTTAAAAGACATTCTGGAGTTAGGACGGTCCCTAGAGTTAGCTGACCGTAATGCTAGTGTGATGGAGAGTGAACGTCGCAGTGAGACCTCCGTTAATGCAGTCAGACAACAAAGACATTCAAAACACAGTGGGAATAGTGGGAAATATCGTTCCACAACTACACATTCTTCAAAGTCAAGCTGCAATCGGTGTGGTAGTGATCAGTCACACTCCAGGGATGTGTGTCCCGCCCGGGGGAAAACTTGCAATTACTGCAAGGTCGAGGGACACTTCAGGTCAGTCTGCTTCAGACTTAAACGCAAGGAGCAGGGCCAGCAGAGAAACAAAGTGAACACTGTAGCAGAGAGCTCTGGGCAATCTGACTCCAGTGATGACTCCAGTGAACAGTACTACTATGGTGACAGATGACGCCACCATACAAAAACTGTCAATCATATATGCAACGACCATTGTCTCTCCCTAAACTCTATGAACACTAAATTGCCGCATGCCTCTGTAAAACTTGAAAATATACACTGTAAGGTTATGGTTGATACTGGTAGTGTGGTCAACATTCTTGATCAGTCTATGTATGTAAAGCTAGGCAAACCACAGTTATCAAAATCAGGCTCAAGAAGGTTATGTCCCTATGGTGGAGGTACACACATTAAGGTGTTAGGTACATGTAAACTCACTGTGGAGACCAGGTCCAACCTCCAGGTACATGAGTTTCAGGTGGTCGCTGGCAGTTTTGGTACATTGATGGGTTATAGTTCAGCTTCTGAACTTGGTTTGGTAAAGGTAAACCTGAATAACATCAAAGATAGTTCTGACCGCCTTAAGCACAAATTCCCCAAGCTGTACAAAGGGATTGGTAAGTTGACAGGTACTCAAGTGAAACTTCACATAGATAAGAAAATCAAACCTGTGGCACAGCGTTCTAGAAGGACACCCTTCCACTTGAGGGAAAAAGTAGGGAAAGAGTTGGATAAATTACTCTCTGAAGACATTATTGAAAGAGTAGATGGGGAACCTACTCCTTGGGTAAGCCCTATTGTTGTTGTGCCTAAGAAGAACAAAGAAGAGGTTAGGATATGTATTGATATGCGGGAAGCTAACAAAGCGATTTCCCGTGAAAGACATTTGTTACCCACAACAGAGGAGTTGATAAGTGACCTGAATGGTGCATCCTGTTTTTCAAAGATTGACCTCCGGGCTGGCTACCATCAGCTGGAGCTCAATCCAGAGTCAAGATATATAACAACTTTTTCTACACACAAAGGTCTGTTTCGGTACAAAAGATTATTCTTTGGAATTTCCTCTGCTTCTGAAATCTTCAATGAGCATATTCGCTCTGTGATCCAGCATATCCCACATGTTAAGAATATCAGTGATGACATTCTGGTATATGGTAAGGGTGAAAATGCCAAACAAATGCATGACCAAGCCTTAAATGCCACTTTAACAGCTCTACAGGAGGCAGGACTGACAGTAAATGGCACTAAGAATGAGTACTATAAAGATGATGTCATCTTCTATGGTCTTAAGTTTAGTGCACAAGGTATATCCCCTGACCCTACCAAGGTCAGTGCGGTTCGAAATATTTCTGCACCAACAAATGTCTCTGAGGTACGTAGCCTCATTGGTATGCTAACATACTGCTCACGATTCATTCCTAATTACGCAACAGTTAGTGAACCAATTCGGAAATTGTTGCGTAATAACACAGAGTTTGTGTGGTCTAGTGAACAGGACCAATTGCTTCAGTCTTTAAAAGACAGTTTGTCTAATGAGAGTGTGCTGCAGTATTTTGACACAAACAAAAAGTCAGAAATTATTGTTGATGCAAGCCCTGTTGGTTTGGGGGCAATCTTCTGTCAGGATAATGATGTAATTGAGTATGCGAGCCGTGCACTATCCCCAACAGAATCTCGCTATAGCCAAACTGAGCGCGAAGCTCTTGCAATTGTGTGGGCCTGTGAACACTTTGATATGTATTTACGAGGGGCTCCACATTTTGTGGTATGGTCAGATCACAAACCTCTAGAAAAGATTTGGAAAAAGGCAAAAGCCCCGTCACTGAGAATTGAGAGATGGGGACTCCGCTTACAATCATATGATTTTACAATTAGACATTTGCCTGGATCGCAGAATCCAGCAGACTGGATGTCTCGCCATCCTGCACCAAGTCATAAAAGTTCTCAGGAAGAATACATTGCTGAATTATATGTTAATTTTGTTGCAGAATCCTGTGCCTTTGCTGCTTTGACTTTGTCTGATATTTGTGATGCTGTTACAAGCGATGCTACATATGGCAAGGCCATTGAACTCACAAATTCTGGAAATTGGCATTTGTTAAGAAAATTGACTGATCCTGAAATTGATTGTGTAACGCTGAAAGAGATCAGTGCAGTTCGCGAAGAACTAACATTACACCCATTAGGCATACTACTGAAAGGTAACAAAATTGTCTTACCCAAAAGCCTATATGAAAGAGCTATAGCTATTGCTCATGAAGGTCACCAAGGAATGACCAGAACAAAATCCTTTATAAGATCAAAGGTTTGGTTTCCAGGTATCAATAACCTGGTAGAAGAGCGAATAAGAAATTGCACTGCATGTCAACTTGTACAAAATGACCCTGTACGGTTAGAACCATTGTGCATGTCCGATTTACCAGATGGTCCATGGGAAAATCTAAGTGCTGATTTCTGTGGTCCATTACCATCAGGTGACTATCTATTTGTCATTACGGATGAATACTCCCGTTATCCTATAGTAGAGATTGTCAAGTCTGTTTCTGCAAATACAGTTATTCCTGTTTTGGACAAAATTTTGTCAGATTGGGGGGGAGTCAAACAAATCAAGACTGATAATGGTAGTCCATTTAACTCGCATGCATTTGCTGAGTTTGCGAAATATTCTGGTTTTCATCACCGTAAAATTACACCACGATGGCCCCGTGCAAATGCACAAGCAGAAGCATTCAATAAGCCACTCATGAAATCTATTCGTACTTCAAAAATTGAGGGTAAAAACTGGAAACAACAAATGTACAAATTCCTGAGACAATACCGTGCAACCCCACATCCATCTACTGGGTTTACACCATATTTTCTACTCTTAAGGCGAGAACCTTTGACAAAATTACCCCAGTTAGATATCAAGTCAGATGACCTCATTCATCTAAAAGCAAAACAAAATGACGAAGAAGCAAAAGCAAAAATGAAAAGGTATGCTGATTCTAGAAATCATGCAACTGAGTCAAAGGTTAATGTCGGTGATCAAGTCCTTGTCAGAACAGAAACGAAGCATAGTAAGTTAACACCTGCATATGTCTCACAACAATATAAGGTAACAAGAAAGAAGGGTAATATGCTAACTGCTACATCTGAAGACCATAAAATCACAAGAAACAGTTCTTGTTTCAAGCCAACAATGGTAAAACCTGAGGTGATTGATATTACTGAAGAAGATGTACTAGATGAAACAGCAATCAGTAACACTAGCACAGCACCTGATGTACCTGAGCCTAACACACCTAGTCCTAGTAAACCTGTATTACCTCAGCACATACTTCCGCAACGTGCTAGGCGCAGACCAAAGTATTTAGAAGATTATGTATCTAAGTAGATTACATTAATAGGTAACTGTATTTTATTAATGTTCATTTACCATTTCAGTTTTGTATAATCTTGCATGCATGTGACTCAGATGTTGTTTGTGAACATAGGGTCTGATGTATTTTCTTTCCAAGAAGAGGAGGGATGTAGTATCCTTGTATACTATTGCATCTAATGTCTAATGTTTGGTCTCTATATGTGTGTTACTGTTAACATGACACACTTACTGTAAGCTGCTGCCATCTGTGAGCAACTCTAACAACTACTCATGTATGACCTCTATGTGGTATTTCTAGGAACAGGGGATTGTGACATACTTCTCTCTCTCTGTCCATAGCCTTGGTACCATGAAGACATAGGAATAAATGCTGCCATAATAATCCACCATCATCCTGCCTTAGTTCCCATATTTCACATAATCATACACTACAATAGCCAGCGTTACCAGCCCTGTCCCCAACAATGAAGAAAACTTTACTCGGCCTGGTCCAAGAAACACCGCTCTCCTATATTCATGGTTGTGAGTGAGAACCTATCGTTCTACCCTTGTCAGTGTAACCAGCCTCAATGGGATACAAAGGGATGAATATTTCACCTAGGTCTAACCAGCCCAGCCATGCCCCTCAATGGGAGATGAACGGTGATTATTATACCCGGGTCTAACTAGACTTGCTCAAGTCTTTGATTATGAACATTCAATAAATAAAAACACTAAATCAGGATAAAATGCATTATAATGTGTACCCTTTCCCTGACTGGCCCAGGAATCAAAGGAGAAGAGCGGCGGAGTAGGTGGAGGTGTAGACATAACATTGATACAGGGACTGAAGCCAGTCTAGGGTCTAACCAACCCTGTCCCGCCCCTGAACGGGAGACGAGGGGTGACCACATGACCTACCTTTTCACATGCTCAGCTGTGCCACACTTCTATCAAGTCGAACAGTCCTATCGAAATATCTGGTAGCACTTTATCATTGGATATTTTCTTTCATCCTGTCTGGTAGCACTTTATTATTGGATAATTTCTCTCATCCTATATATATGTATATATATATATATATATATATATATATATATATATATATATATATATATATATATATATATATATATATATATATACATGTGTATTAAACTCAGGTGTTAGAAAGAATGATTATCACTATTCTGAGGCTGACCTGACACGAGCCTGTGTGTACAGATACATAATGTCTCTTGCCAAGCTAAACCCCGGCCTCCTAAACTCTCTGCAACACACATGGTAGAGTAGCGGCCTGACTACACCCCGCTACTGACCTCTATCACCAGTGCTAAAAACATAAACAGAAAGAAAGACTAACACAAAAAAAAGAGTATCTGAACAGAATAACCTATTTCCATTCTGTATGGGTCCGAGTGAAGGTCTGTGAACGGAGATCCATATCAGTAAGTCAGGTCTGTGTTTACCGACGCGCGATGTGGTATACTTAGTTGATTTTTGGACCTGTGAGTAGGTCAGATGTCTGTTAACGATATATAGCCCTCTAGGCGAGGATTCACACTGAATGCGGCACGACCCTCCAGACAGTACACAGGAGAGTTTGCAGCTCACTAGAACCGAATCTCAGGTAAGGACAGACGGAGATCCGTCCACATGAATGGCGCCGGGGCATCTAGCTTACATCAAACTCAATAGGTTAATTACCATTAGATCATTAGAACCGTAGCCTCTTTTTTGTTCATGCAAGTAAATCTGATGTGGAATTTTGAACTTGATTTTTTTTTTCATGAATTGTGAAGTCTAATTGCAAGATTTAGTGTAATTCGTTTCAAGATATATACGTGTAGAGATATCTGATATTATGTGTACTGATACTTTGACCCAATATGATAAGGAGCTCTCCCCACCCCCTCCCCCCGGTGGCAAGCTATGTCCTTGGATCAACGTACTGCCCCCCCCCCCCCCTCCAACATTCTCCTCAGGCTACGACCATGATCATACTGCAGTAATCTACTACCGCCAACATCCCAATATTAGTCTTTTTTTTAATATCAATGGTCCTATTGAATATTCATAAAGAAAACTAATAAGTGAATACTGAAAAGGACCAATTAGATACCACATGTGGCTCCTTTTTCTTTAAATTCCATGCTTGTAGATTTTTTTTCTCTAAATCTAAATATCTGAGCTGTGACTGATGTTTATCTTCCACGCAGCAGGCTGAGTCTCAGCATGGGGCGTGCGAGTGGAGTCTTGGTGTTGTTCGCAGTCTTCACCTACTGCCACGCTGTAAAGATACTCCTGGTTCCGTGGCCATTTCCAAGTCATGTAGGCCAGTATCTGACTGTTGGCAACGGCCTCCTGGACCGTGGACATGATGTGTACATACTAACGTCGCCAACCCTACCTTCTCTGGATAAAGTCAAGGCAACAAAGATGAAACTGATTCTCTACAAAGCAGACGAACCTGATTTTTACACTGCTACTTCAGATGACGATAAGACCGATTTCATGACGACCTTGATGAAGATAACCTTGAAGGAAGATTTCAGGACCTCTATTGATGGATTCAAAGAAATGTGTACCAATCCCCTGAAAGATGAGAAGTTGTACGAAACATTGCGTGGTGTAAGGTTTGACCTGGCTATTGTGGATGCATTCCCGTGTGGTCGCTGTATGCTTGTCCTCATACACAGACTCGGAATACCTTACGTTAATCTTATTACCTTCCCGGAACCTTGGCTACTCCGCAATCCTGCTTTACCATCGGCTTCACCTTTCATTTTAGGAGAAAAGGGGCATACAACAAAAATGAGTTTCTGGGAGAGACTCGACAATCTTTGGTCATTGATAGACTGGTCTGCTTTTACTAGAGTGAAATATCTGGAGGATGATTTTCTAAAAGAGTACTTTTATGAAACACCTCCAGTGCCTTTAGATAAGCTTGCTGGTGGTGCCCTCTTGTGGCTGATTGACCAAACTCCTGTGATGGACTACGCAAACCCGATAATGCCGAATGAGATCCATGTTGGAGGGTTGACGTCTCAACCAGCAAAGCCCCTACCGGAGGGCATAGAAAAGTTTATTTCTTCTAATCCCAATGGTGCCATTGTAGTGTCGTTCGGTTCAATGGGTAATAGCATACCCCAGGAGATTTTAGGTGAGTTTATTGCTGCATTTGAGATGGTTAAGTACAACGTAATTATGCGCTTCCCTGTAGAGCAGGATAAAAAGGTCTCTCCTCATATTAAACTCATGTCGTGGTTACCACAGAATGATCTACTTGGCCACCAAAATGTCAAACTTTTTATTACTCACTGTGGTGCAAATGGTCAGATTGAATCGCTGTATCACGGTGTTCCAATGATTGGATTTCCCATCTTTGCGGAGCAACATTATAACGCCCATCGGAGTACCTACCATGGCTTTGGACTTCACATGGACATAAGCTCATTTACAGCGACACATCTGGCCGACACAATATCTGAAGTGATTGAGAATTCTACCTACACGGAGAATATCAGGAGAGCTTCTAGGATTTTCCACGATCAGCCAATGACTCCGCAGGACAAGGCACTGTACTGGATCGAACATGTCATCAAACACGGTGGAGCACACCTACGATCCCGTGCCCTCGACATGGTGTGGTATGAATATTTGATGTTAGATATCATTGCATTTCTATTCTGTGTCATTACCACGATCCTAGTTTTTGCCTTCTGTATCATGAAGAAAGTACTATCAGTGGTAGGTGCCAGCAAAGAAAAGGCGAAATTAGAATGAAAATGGAATAACTCCCATCAAGGATCAAGTGATGGCTAACGTCCCTTTCTAGTAGTAAGGAGGATGTAATACCCTGAAGTGTCCCTGTGGATAGGACAGGATGCATTGAGGCTTCAATTTCGAGTGATAACTTCATATTTCATAAATCTCCATAGACATAAAACAGTGTGACTGTATGCCATGGTTATGCCATGAAATATTCATATGCCACAGGTGACATGAAGTTAAACATATGTGACAAAAACAATTTTTATTGAGGGAATATCGTGTGTACAATCACCATGTTCGGCGATATAGCTGTTCTTCCACTCGGGCCCTAGCCCCCTATTCCTGATTTCCTCATTCTAATGGCAGGTGTTAAGACAAATAAGCAATGGGCACCATTTTTATGTAAGTCTTTGGTATGAACTGACTGGGATTTGAACCCCTGAACTCCCATGCTCAATACCCCTACCACTTAGCCACCAAGCTTGTTATGTTTACATGATGCGAGTTGTCTCCCACTACAGCTATCACTCAGCTCCGCATTGTGATATCATTCTGTGAGGACAACTCACACCATATAAACAATCATAAAATTTCGTGAAAGTTTCTTGATAATATAACAAATAAATATGATATACTTTAACGCTAAAATATTGCAGATAAGGGAAGGGCCGTTATTGCACTCTTTATGAGTATCTCTTGTGAATAGAAATACAATGCGAACAACACTCTTGGATGCTTAATTTACCTGGGTCATCACCCTTAGAGGGTAATGGTTGAAATGGAATGTGTCAACTCCGAGAGAATAAATCTATCTTCATGCATATGATATTGATACAACTTGTATTGATGGAGGTCTTAATTCTTTCGTTCACCTGGACTGTAGTCCGGTGTTGGAAATTTTTTTGTCGCGTTACAGCCGCGTTTCCCCCAGCTTGACTGACAACTTGTATTGATGTATGGTTTTAATGTAGCAATTTTAGTGACACACTTTCAAAAATAAAGCATTCTTTCATAGCTTTGAATAACTTATTTAGTTGTAAAAAGCAGTTAACAGCTTAATCTATTGTCAAGTCGAACATGGTAATCATAATTGCTTTTTATATGCCTTCTATTTTACTTGTGATCTTGGAAGTAGTGAAAGGTATTAGTTTTGCCTTCATTTTCCTTATACGTCTTGGTATGTTGGAACTTCTGATGATCCATGAATATTATGTTATTTTTGTTGGTGTTGTTGTTGGCAATATGCATAATATGAGTCTACCTAATGCCTAGTATGAGTTTAAGTAAAGAACGTCCTGAACATGCTGTACAATTCACAGAACGAGATGCTAATTTACGGTTTGTACGGACAGAGGCGTTTACGCCGAGTTCCGTACAAACTGTAAATTATCATCGAGTTCTGTGACTTGTACAAGCATGGTTGGACGTTATATATTTACTATATGCCCGAAATTTACAAAAAAAACCAATTTCATTTTTCCTAACAACCAAAATTTTAATAAATGTGTATGACAAGGTGGTCCGTATTTTAGTGTACGGACCGCTGGTCTGTACAGTATTTTTACGTCATATGCTGAAACGGTGCGTATTTACAGTATACAACGTATACGGCATGGGTATATAGTAATGCCTAGTTCTAACTGTGCCATTGGAGCTACCTAGGTACAGTCTCAGACTGGAGGTACGCAGCACGGCAAAACGCACAGTGTGAACTGGATGTTTCCCCCTGTGCTGAGACTGGGTGTACCTTCGAGCGCTCAGCACGGCAAAACACACGGCGAGAACCGGTGCTTTCCGATAGTCTGACACTGGGCCGCAAGCATTTTGAATATCAAACATGTTTGGTACCGCTAGTCACCGACTTGGTGTACTGAGGTAGCGCCTTCCAGTAATAAAGGGGTTTGTTCATACACATATTCAAACAATTTGGACTCTCCAGTCCCGAGCTATGTACCGCTAGTTGCAACAGTGTGGAATGGGCTTAGTAATCTGTGATGAAATATCAGAAACGTTTATCAAATTGCGCCAATATTTCCTATGATATGCATTATGTACGGTACCTGTATTTTCCTTTTACTTAAATAAATAGATAGTGTGCTTCTGCCTGTTCATTTGGATAATTTTGGAAAATAAAATCCTACTTGATAGTTTACTCATATTTTTTCCATCAAAGGTGAATTGCCATGTGGTGTCTTTGTACCAGATATTACCAATTAGTCACATGCGATGCATTACTACTCTCACTGGCTTTAAAGTACACCTGAATATCAAAGTATGTTTTAGAGAATTATATTTCTGAGAAAAGGCAAATAACTGTTTTGGTAAATGAATATAACATACAACAGACAAGTAAATGTTCATGTAGTTGATTTACTGTATTATCGCTCATTAGGCGGTGTTATACGCAACATACTCATACATACCATATGTACACACACTGAATTCCCCTAACGTCAAGAAATGCATATATGACACTATTGGGTCTCAATCACATCCTGTGCCTATTTAAAACTGACACCAACAACCCTTCAATATGATTGTTTTCCAATTAAAACCCCGCTATTCTGGAAGATGTCCCTAATTGTGAGTATAACTTATGCAAGCTTATTGCATCAATGTTTGAATTTCTTCTTCATTTTCTTCTTTTTCGGTCCGTCGGTCTGCTCTGGGATCGTCACGGTTTTCCGCTTCTCCGCCTCTCTGACCGCAAAAAAAGACAACACACATTCAGGTCAATATCATTTTATGAGGAAATGGAAGATCGTTTTGTAGCATAAACGAATATTATGTGTCAATAAACACGTCTATTTACAAAAAAAAAGAGCTAGGAGGTAGCTCTCAGAAAAATCATATAAAAACACACCCGCAACAAATCATCTTTTAACCCGAAAGAGTTGAATTTTCCAGCCAAACCATGAGGAAGAAAAAGACCTATCTCCTACGAGCTTCTACAATAGGTAAAGTAGAGTGAGATACGTAGAGACTAACGAACGCGACACTACAGCCTCCTAGTATCAATCGGCAGATACTAAAGAAGAAACCAACAAGGATAGGGAGCCAAAGTGAACCCGATGCAACCACAGATAGCCGGTAAAAAATACTATTTCCGGGTATAGGCGCTCAGTACTTTGCCTATGTAGGTTCAAGATTATATGTGTCATTCTCCAATCTTTTAGATCCAAATTTTTAATAAATTTAACAACTGTCATCGTAGTTTCGAAACAGAGTTATTCAGAGACGATAGTTATAAACTTTACTTCAAAAGTAACAAACGGGACCAAAAACAAAAGTCTAGCCTCAAACCCCCATAGGTTTAGCACTAGGCCTCGTTCTTACTGGCCACCGGAAATGGTGTTTTGTAGGTGGGTATCTGTGGTTTCAGCGGGTTCACTTTGGCTCCCTATGGGTCAAAGTCGTCGTTCTCCACGAGTTTGATGTGAAGTGATATCAACAAGGCTGCGAGTTTGATGTGGAGTGATATTCACTTGGCTGTCGCCTTGTTCATATCACTCCACATCAAACTCGTGGAGAACGACGACTTTCTGCATTTATCTCACCCCTGTATACACTAAAGGATTGGACGATGCACCGGATATAGACTATGGAGAATAGACTGCAGTACTCATAAGGGCATGGAGAACGAGTTATCTCACCCCTGATATTTTTGTCCCATAAGCTTTACATTGGGAACTCGTTCTCCATGCCCCTACGAGTACTGCAGTCTGTTCTTCATGGTCAATATCCTGTGTCGCCATTCTTTTAGTGTATACAGGGGAGAAATAAATAAAAAAAGCAACTCGTGTTGGTGAAAATCATTGTTCTCTGCCTCGTCTGAACGCTACGTGATATTCACTTGGCTTCGATGTGTATATCAAAGGGTAAGTTTTGGTGTATGTGTCATGTGTAAGGGTAAGTTGCCGTAGTTCTGTTTCTTGTCACCTATTTTGAATGTTATTCATACCACAGACTGAGACAGGCTGTGATTCGTAACAAGATACTGGGTTGTTGTGTTTGTTTCCTGATCTGTAACGAGGTACTAGGTTGTTGTGTATGTTTCCTTGGGTAGTCTAACATCCAATATGCTCTTTAAGACTTACTTTGGGTTTGAAGGTGATCGAATCTATAAGATGATTTTCAGATAGAAATCTCACCCCTACACATTTACCGAGGTGAGAGTTCTTTTTCTTCCCACACCACATAGACATGGTATGAGAAGGATTGGCCTTTGATATAGTAGTAAAGAAGAAACCAACAAGTTATGGTCAAAGTCGTCATTCTTTACAAGTTTGATGTGTAGTGATATGAACGAGACGACAGCCGAGTGAAAATCACGCATCATTACAACGAGTTGGAGAATAACTTCTTGGACCAAAACGAGTTGCTTTCTGTATTTATCTCACCCCAGTACACACTAAAAGAACGGATGACATATAGGAGATAGACCATGGAGAACGGACTGCAATACTTGTAGGGGCATGGAGAACGAGTTCCCAATGTTAAGCCTATGGACATTTATTCCAGGGGTGAGGTAATAAATACGACCTACCACTCGGCTTCGATGTGTATGTGTAAGGGTAAGTTTTGGTGTATATGTCAGGCGTAAGGGTAAGTTGTCGTTGTTGTGTTTCTTGTCACGTATTTTAAATGTTATTCATACCACAGACGAAGACAGGCTGTGATCTGTAACAAAGTGCTGGGTTGTCATGTTTGGTTGGGTAGTTTAACATCCAATATATATGCTCTTTTAGACTTACTTTGGGTTTGAAGGTGATCGAATCTATAAGATGATTTTCAGGTAGAAATCTCACCCCTACACATTTACCGAGGTGAGAGTTCTTTTACTTCCCACACCACATAGACAAGATATGAGGAGGACTGGCCTTTGATATAGCAGTAAATACGACCTACCCTTTGACGGAGACGAGGCTCTTGGTGCCGCCCGCACTGAGCGCCTTCTTCCAGTCGTCCTCCGTGCCCCGGATCGAGTACTGGGTCAGGTCCACGCCCTGCAGCGCCTTCAACTCCTTCTTCTGCTGCTTGGTCACCTCCTTCGCCGCCTCGTCCTGTCACACCAACAAAGTCACACTGAGATCTACACAAATACTTAGTTATACCGTTACTTTGGTGGGCGCCCTCCCGACTATAAGTTTTATTATCGTGTATTTTCTACTGTGTGTCATATTAGGAAACTTGCACAAGTAATGACAAGTAGTTAGTCTGGTATCACTGTACAGGGGGCACTCATGTTGTCAAATGAAAGAACTGGTGTACCAGAATTTGATAATAAAAACTTTGAAAAAAAAACCAGACACAAAAACAAACAATTTATCTCATCCCTGGTTTAAGTTTAGCCATAAAAACAAGGATTAATAGTTGATATGGCATTGCCATACTTTCGGTTTGAACAAAAATAGCAATATATAAAAATACACTACTGTCGGCGGGTGCGGACCACATCTGACCAGTACGGGCCCTACCCGCTAGTAGGTATTCATTGAACCGTAGCGGGTGCCTGCGCAATATATAAAAATACACTACTGTCGCCGGGTGCGAACCACATCTGACCAGTTCACCACAGGGTATCGAGGGTATAATTATTCAGGATTCCTGAATATATTACTGTAATGTATTATAATATAAGCCGCAAAAACCGTTCCCCGTCTCCCCTAATATATTTCGGTCTTGACCTACAGGTCAAACCGAAATAATAACATTAAAAAGATGATTCACGTAAGGGACAATACTATGCCAGGGTCGTGGCAGAGTGACATGAAATGACGTCATAATTGATTGCCCAATCAGCGACCAGGATTGGAGAAAATAGGCGAGAGATCAGCATGGACAATTATACATTCCTAACTGAATTTGTACAGTAATTTGAATTATTCTGGTATTGTGATGCCAATCTAAAGTCCGTGAAAGTAGTGATATATCCAATCCAGTAAATGAACCTGTTTTCGCATTAACATCACAACGTGAGAACAAAATAATTAAAAACTAAAATCATGAGAACAAAATGAGAAAGTAGAATAAACACACTTGCTGTAATATATTGCTGTAATATTGTGATAATGTAAACGTGTACACTCAAGAACTTGGGAAATGGAGATGACGAAAAGGTAGCTCACCAGCTCCTGGTCCATGCCCTTGGAGACGGGCGCCATGGTAATTTCCTTCTTTTCCACCATCGTCTGCTCGACGGCGCGTTCCTGCACAGACGACAACACCTGCACCACTTTACGCATGGCGCGGTTAAAGAGCGCGAGAATCTGCGAGGGCGGCAGGCCGAGGTCCTTCTCCACATCCTCCACCGTTTTGTGCTGGAGTCCCAGGGACAGCAGGATCGCCTACAGACAGGAGATATATCTTCATCTTAGCCTGGTATAAATGCCATGACTGGTGTAAATGCCATAGGCTTAACATTAGGAGCTCGTACTCAAAAGGCTTGTGAGTACGGTAAGTCATACTCATTGTATTGTTTAGAAATAATTAAGAAAAAAAGGGAAGCGTTAATACCATGGTGAAGAAAACCAGCTAACTGTATATGGCTGACACCGCAGGCCGTTTATGAGCGACATGGATGAACTTTTGTAATATGATATATTGCTTTGCAACTGAATACGGCTAATAATAAAATTGAAAAAAACCCCCAAAAAACTGTGAGGTGGAACGTACGTGTTTTATGGCCATAGATATGACATGGGTAGGAGCGGGCAGTGTACATAGGTCATATGGCCACAGGTATATAATATCATCTCACCCCTGGTATTTTTTCTCCATAGACTTACCATTGGGAACTCGTATTTAACGCCCATTGGATATTTAGGAAAAATATCCAATGGGGGATTATGACACAAATGATAACCTATTAGTCAATGTTAAGGGTGAGATAAATTCAGAAATCTATTCAAGGTTAGTGTCAGGGCTCGATCCCATCTCGTTTGAATGACTACGTAATTCACGCTGCTTCGCCCTGTGAATTACTACGTGATTCAAACTCGATGGGATACGAGCTTAGACCCTAAACTCTCATGTGTTTCCTCTATAATAGTCTGCCTGGACACTTGAACTGTACATACCCTGTACATATTGTATAGCCATAGATATGACATGGTAGGAGCGGGTGGTATACGTATAACACATGGCCACAGGTTTATGATAATAGTCCGCCTGACACGTGAGCTGTGGGGTGAGACTTACTGCTTGTGCGGCGCTGAGATGGGTCTCGATGCGCTGCAGGAAGTAGATGCGGGCCACGGTGGGCATGAGGTCCATGACGAGGTGGTAGTCCACCATGTTCTGTGCATACAGCTCCAGCCGCTTCACATCATACCGCGTCAACAGCTCGTCCAACTCCGCCACACCGAGGTCTGTCCCAGGTCAAACAGGTCACAGAATCAAAACACAAGTCCAACTTAAACAGATTCGTCGAGTCAGCCTGGAAGCCGCTTCTTGCCATGGGCGCAGCCATCTTACAAAGCGACCTATGCAATGCTGAGCCTATGGTGACTTCAAACGTTCATTTATGATATTATCTAATATGTGGGAATGTGTTAAGTAGCTCTCAAGCCTTTCGCTCGACAAAACAAGCCCGCCCTTGCAGTTCCATATCAAATGATAATGTGATGGCCTCGGTTTAGACTCTAAATGCGATGTCATCGACTCGTCGAAAAAACAAATTTTCTTCGAGTTGGCAGGTTCAAATCATGTTTGGATATTGTAAACAACCCTATTTAAACGATTATATGTGCAGATAGCACATAAAAAAGTCAGAAACAACCGATTTTCACCATTTTACAATTTGAGAGGGATTTGTTGTCACCAGCAAGATGGCGGACATGTCCGGAATTCAGAGGGTATTTTGAACCGGAAGTCGCCAGATGACTCAGAGAATAGGGCTCAGAGCCAGGGTTAGTTTATGAAGCGGTCACCAGATGGAACACAGTATGTTTCCTACATTCGGTGTTTTTCAGTCATGACAATCGTAGGTAATGGTTGTCTAAGATCGCCCAATGATTGAACGACAGTTTGGGCAACAAAAGATGACAGGTGTCCTATAGACCTGGTCGTAGCACGCCATGGGAGATCGGAGCCAAAGGGTCGTTCAGAATGATTATCTTAGAAAAGACACAGAAGTATGAATATTCATAACAATCGTTATAAGCGATTCTCACTGATTCGAAGAGCATTGCAGTAGGGTTTGCAAACACAGCCGAGTGGTGCAGTTCCCCACGTGTCGCACCCAACGATCATTGGACGATCCTATACGATCGAATGTCTATAGGACGCTGATGCCCCTAAACGGTCAATATTAACGATTGTTGTGACTGCCACCCCCCCCCCCCCCCCCAATGTATTCTGGCTCTTTGTTCTTACAAAATTAAACTGGCTTTAAAAGTTTTACCATGCTTTCCTTGTCTCTTTAGAACAATTCCAGAGTAGGATGTCTTAAAGATTAATGTAGGTGAGCGAGGCTTTGCTGCTACCACGTCTTAATTCCACCGCTTTGTCTTAAAGATTAAACCCAGGACATGATTTTTCTCATTGTGAGGGCTCTAAACACATAAGTGAGCAAGGCTAGAGTTGTCACAGTTTCCTATTATCACTCACAATTCCCAACTTTACAGCTTTCTGTAGAATTGATTTAACAAGACTGCTTCACTTACTCTTTGGCTTCTGTTTTAGGGCCTTTTGTTGTAAAATGTTTAGTGATAAAGATGATGTGAATGTCCGGAACTGGTAACCTAGCAACGACACGAAGCGTCGGCGGAAATCTGAAAATGTGAAAACAAACATTCTTAGTAAATACAGGGAATTTGTTAAACGAGGGAGAAACGCAGGTCTCTTCTGTGGCCGACACAACCTTGAATATGACCTACAGGTAGTCGACATAGGAGGCAGACAGTCAGCTTAGACCAGATCATTCCCAAACACAGAGTGTGAAAATACACGTGAAATGATCATACTGTCGCCGGGTTTAATGCTACAGTCGTATAGGACCATCAAATAACATGGGATGAAAAACTACTTTTTAGAATATCTATGCATTCTATTATACTCTTAACATAACATTTATCTCTAACTCAAAAACTAGCACGGTGACCCTGATTTTATAAATGGGCAATTTGTTGTATAACACTTGGAGATCATCAAATTCAATTACCAGGACATTGACATGGTTTTACTTTTCTGACTCCACGACCACAAATGAGCACCATATGATAACCACACAGCAATCACAGGTTCGTCAGGTGGTTATTGAGATCAGTGTAGTGGAGGAGGCAACATGCTCATTGGCGGCGATCACACGCTGGCTGTTTGTCAGGTGGTAATCAGTGTAGTGGAGGAGGCAACACGCTCATTGGCGGTGATCATACACCGGCTGTTTGTCAGGTGGTAATCAGTGTAGTGGAGGAGGCAACATGCTCATTGGCGGCGATCATACGCCGGCTGTTTGTCAGGTGGTAATCAGTGTAGTGGAAGAGGCAACACGCTCATTGGCGGTGATCATACGCCGGCTCTTTGTCAGGTGGTAATCAGTGTAGTGGAGGAGGCAACATGCTCATTGGCGGCGATCACACCGCAGCTGTTTGTCAGGTGGTGATCAGTGTAGTGGAGGAGGCAACATGCTCATTGGCGGCGATCACACGCCGGCTGTTTGTCAGGTGGTAATCAATGTAGTGGAGGAGGCAACATGCTCATTGGCGGCTATCATACGCCGGCTGTTTGTCAGGTGGTAATCAGTGTAGTGGAGGAGGCAACATGCTCATTGGCGGCAATCATACGCCGGCTCTTTGTCAGGTGGTAATCAGTGTAGTGGAGGAGGCAACATGCTCATTGGCGGCAATCATACGCCGGCTCTTTGTCAGGTGGTAATCAGTGTAGTGGAGGAGGCAACATGCTCATTGGCGGCAATCATACGCCGGCTCTTTGTCAGGTGGTAATCAGTGTAGTGGAGGAGGCAACATGCTCATTGACGGCAGTTTCATGGTGGTGTAATAGGCAACAGCCCATCAGTCATAATGAAATAATTTTTATCGGATGCCTACAAATACAAACGTAGCCCACATATCCACATTGCAACGTCGGCCTTTAAACTGCCCTGTGCGTTTCTACACTATAAGCATGTTTGACAGATGCCCGATGCCGTCTGATTCACCACCAGCCCGATGGAACAGCTGCTTTACATGACGGCAGATTATGAGAGTAGGCGACAGACAGAGATGAGGGCAAGTGGAAATAGACGTAGGGACAGAAGGAGAAAGCCTACCTTGCCAGTAGCCGTGGAGCCAGGTGTCAGACTTGGCGGGAGGATCGTCTGCTTTCTCCCCATTCTCATCAGCACCTTCTGCGTCGTCGGCATCTTCCTCGTTCAGCACGTTCAGCATGATGCACGTGTGTTCCCCAGTTAAGTCATTCTGCCGTGCACAAAATACAAACCCTTAGCATGGTAAAAACAATGCATACATAGCACTACATCGCTTACAAGGGAACTCATGAGATGAAAATAACTTGGTCCATACTCCATCAAGTTTGACCGCAGAGTAAGTCATGAAGCAAAGCGGAGTTTGTTTGTTTGGGTAGTTTGACGTCCAATTTGTTCGATTAGACTTGTGAATTACTCTGCGGTCAATTGAGGTGCAGTGCGGAGCAAAATATTTCTATTGCGTGAGTTTATGATTTTATCTCACCCTGTATACGTGAAGAGGAACGTTATCAATCAATAGAATAACTCACCCAATTAGCCATTGAGCATTGGGTACACTACCTTAAAGGCTGTGGAGTATGAGATCGTAACACTACGCCTATGTGAGATAAATACTGGGGTGAGATAATGATGGCGTACTTACCGCAGTCTGTCTCATATAGACAGGTGTGTAGCCAGCTTTCTTCCAGAATCTAAAAAAATCAATCAGACATCTCACTTTAGCACATAATCGACTTGTCAGAAGGAAACTCGCGAAATGAACATAACTTGGTCCATACTCCACCAAGTTTGACCACAGAGTAATTCGCGAATAGACTTTAAAATGGATCGCGACGCTTTCAGTGAATCATGGTACGAGCAATAAATATATATATATATCTATATAGTTGATATGAGGACCTGTGCAAATTATACAGTTATCAACAATACACCACTGTAAACCAGTATCTTATAATTGCCATTGGCTGGAGAATTGGAAATACCATTGTTAATTGTTTTCTTGTAAAGCCTCATTTACTAAGGTGCCATCCATGAAGTACGTACGCCGAATTTCTGAAACTTAAGACCCCCCCCCCCCCCCCACCCCACTTCCTGCTCTTGCACGCAATAGAACAAAGGAGCATACGGAAAATTTCCAATTTTTTTTTACCCCCCTCTCTGTGTGTACATACTTTATGGATGGCCCCCAGTATAGCATTGTCGGCATTTTTTCCCCCTTTTTTAAATTTCAAAGTGGACATTACAGACAGTCTGCTAGTTGCAGGTTTTTTTATGCCTCCTTATGAGCAATTATATTTCAGATCTAAGGCCTAAGTGATGGATATTAATCCAGAATATTGTAAAAAAAAAAACCAAAAAAAAAAACCCCTTCATTCCTACTTAAGAAAGAAACAAGCAGAGGTTATTGCTATTTGGAGGGTGAACTCACTTGAGGAGGCCGGTGGTGAGCCCGTAGGACACGCCCAGGTAGTCGAGCCGCTCCGGCCGTCTCTCCGACAACTTGAGCAGCAGCGGCGGCAGGTTCTTACGGGGCCCGAGTCGTTCATCGATCAGCGCCACGGCCTGAGGGGCAAAGGTCACCAGTGTTAAACTGACACTTTTTTCCACACAACCTTAAAACATGACACGATGCCTTATGAGCCAATGTCAGTGAAATCTTGACAAATATCCTCTAAAGAGTGACAGTATCATTCTTTATTACAATCATTCATTGTACAAACACAGTCTATTACCGTAAATACCCGCGTATAAAACGCATCTAGCGTATAAGACACCCCCCGACTTTGAGAAAAAAAAACCTATATGATGCACCTGGGGATTTAGTGTTTTGGGTAAAAGCCTGCATATTTATAAGATGCCCTCCGAATTTTGGAAAATCCTATAAAATGCACCCCCCCCCCCCCATGCCCCCCACGCCCAAACCCCCTACCTTGACATTTCTAGTGGAAATATACATATGTATTATTATGCAGTAATATCATAATATCATATATGATATAATGTATCATTACGCAGTCATATCATGTCATGTGTATATATGTATCATTATGTAGTAATATCATAATAAAACATTAAACTTATATATATCCTTTGATTTGAAGGCATTTATAATGGTACCCGTCGAAATTCTCAATTGCCCTTGGGAAAAACCTGCGTAAAAGACACCCCGAATTTTGGTGAATCCTCTGGCTGCAAAACCCGGCGCATACGGAAAAATAATGCATATGAAAAAATAATGCATACCTAGACTGAACTAAAATTAGCATGTCACCAGTTGGATAAAGGTGGATAATAAAAACAATACAGACTGGTTTCAGATCAAAATGGCTGTATGCTCCTCGGAGTTGATCCTACACAATATCCTTGCATGCGCTGGGACATTACTACGCGTTAACTCCTCGGCGCATATGACCGCTCGTATGTACACTATGACTGGATTCTACAAGAGGCCAGACCACCTCCGAATGCCAGGGAGAATAGTCTAATAACAAGAGGATGCTATTAAAACAGAATTAAATCAAATAGAATGAGGATATTTAATTTCACCTCATCGGACACGACGGGAGCCTGGTGTTCTTCGTCCACGTCCTCTGAGAGGTTGGGGATCTTGTTCTCGTAGTACTGTTTGAGTAACGCCAAGGCACGGCTTCCGTATCCCATCTACAAATATAATCAACATTTCATTATATAACTTTAAATAGCTATTTTGGCGTTTGGACGATCTGTTGGATTTCTACTCTGTAGATACCCGTTATGCCACGTACATACCCTATACGCCACATGCGTGTTGTATGGCCATTTATCTCACCTCTGGAATAAATGTCCATAGGCTTAACATTGGGAACTCGTTCTCCATGCCCATACAAGTATTGCAGTCCATTCTCCATGGTTTATATCATATGTGTTGTCCATTCTTTTAGTGTGTACATGGGTGAGATAAATATAATAAGCAACTCGTTTTGATCAATGTCACTGTTCTCCAACTCGTTTGAATGCTATGTGATATTCATTCGGCTCTCGCCTCGTTCATATCACACCGCATCATACTCGTGGAGAACGACGACTTTCACCAAAACTTGTTGGTTTCTTCTTTAAAATGTGACGTGTCGGAGCGGGCGGTATACATAGGACATACGGCCACAGGTTTATAATAATCTTTCGGGATAACCATCACCGTTACATATAGAATAATCGTGTGGATGCCATATAAATACCATTTTGTGTAAGACATACTAATAGTACGAAAACAGCTATAATTGACCATCAATTTCACTATACATTTATCACACAGCCACAGTAAGCCTGTTTCTGTATAATACCACATTGATGTGAAGAGGCTGAACTCACCCCTTGGTAGTCTGGGTGTGTGGCTATGCGGACGATGCGGGCTCCGGACAGTGTGGGGAAGTCGTGGTCCTGGAACTGTTGTGAGATGGTCCACGGAATGAGGTCCCCTGAAGCGCGCTGTCCCCGGGCGAGGCTGGCCATCACAGACGACCGCGATATCTCCCCCTCCAGACACACCTGTACGGCACGCACAGCAATCAGAGAGCATTAACGCTGAATATATCATTTATGTAGAGCTGTCACGGCTCTTCGACCTTTTTTTCCCCCGTTATTTAGACTGCCTGGCCTTCAGCAGCCGCTGGTTTGAACTGGCCAGACAGTGTAGTACAATTTTACATCCGTAGTAGAATTTTCCATACCAATATGAAAGTGGTGATTAAGTGTCTCTTCCTTGAAGTTTTACATACGATTTAGCTACGAGTCTAATCATTCTCATAGCCTTATTTAAACTCTAGAAAGTCACATACATCTCACAATGATCGCTCTTCGCCTTACATAACTAACAAAACCTTATGCACCATTGGAACCCGTGCACTCCTTATACACTTCCACAATTTGAAGATACTAAAACACATGAATTCACAGAAGCGGCTTGCGAACCCGTTATTACAAGATTGTATGAGACAATATCTCATTTGGTGTGGCCAACCAACTAGTACCACGAATTTATCCCTGGACCTGTAGGCAACAATATACACGGTTCTGTGCCATGTCCACTTAGTGGGCACAGATACGCATCTATGTAGGTAAAGTAGGCCAATCGACATTTGCTTGATTTACATTGGAAAAATATGGTTTTCTTTAATTCTTTCAGAAACAAGTACAGTGACGTTTTTAAAACTGAAATATGTAGTACTGTACATCTACTATATTCTGTGAACGTTTGAGGAAAATAACATGGATTTTACTATGTGACAAGCAACTCTTTAGAATTTTTATAAATTTCTTTTTATAGATTTATCATGATATTGATCTCTAAATCATAAGCGAGCACAGTGACCCCCGATCTTTAATGGTTTTTTTTCCTTTTAGCAATTTTTATTAGCGGAATATTGTGTTACACAATCACCGAATTTGGCTATGCAGCCGTTCTTCCACTCGGGCCCTAGACTCCTACTCCTCATCCTAATGGTGGGTGTTAAGCTGAAGGGCAGTGAGTACCATTATTGTGAAAGTCTTTGGTATGACCTGGCCAGGGTTTGAACCCACGACCTCCCATGCTCAAGGTGGACACCCCTACTACTTAGCCACCAAGCTTGGTTGTGACCTTACCTGCAGCACACACAGCACTTCGGGCAGATTGTTCTGTGTGGGACTCACCGGACCCAGCAAACAGAAGATGTGATGCGCAGGCGCATCTGACAACATCTGAAGGTCGTTTGGAGTGTTCTGAAAAACAAGAGACGCTGGCCATGTAAATGCCGTCTGGGGTTGGTTTGGTTTGTTTGTTTAACGTCCCGGGGGACCCTGAGGGTATACAACTCCGGCTGGTTTTACACCACAACCGTACAGATAGAATCTATGAGATGAATTTAGGCAGAAATATCACCCTTACACATTTACTGAGGTGAGTTCTTTTAGTTTCCACCCCAGAGACATGATATGAAAAGGACTGGCTTTCGGAATAGCAGTAAATCTTTTTGAATTATTTTTTATCTCACCCCTGGTTCAAGTTTAGCCATAGGAATACTATGAAAAAAAAATCATGCAACGATCACCCACGTAAAGTAACAATACTACACAATGACTGTGGCAGAGTGATGTGAGATGATATCATACAGGACAGCCGACAGGATTTGTGAAAGACATCAACATGGTGATTATACATTATTGACTGAATTTGCGAAGTAATTTGAATTTTTCTGATATTGCGATGCTATCCTAACGTGAGTGAAAGGGGTGAGATTAATCCAGAATCGCACTCGAACCATAAAATAAACAATCCTCCACTAGCTTGGATGCGCCGTCATCATCACACGCCTTCGCCTCAATAACGATTGCGGCACGTCCAAACTTGTGGAGTATCGTCTGTTCATATCACTCTCGATCCAGTTCTATAGGAGTATGACCTTGTAGTGTGAGGCGACGTAGAGCGCCATGAGCCGCTGGAGGAAGGCCTCGGAGGCCTTGTGGTAGGAGAAGAGCGTGTCGCGGTTCACGTAGTAGAGTCCACACGAGGCGGGAGCCGGGCAGCCGGACGACACGCGCACCACGCTCGTCGCATCCAGACACAGCACGTCATTCAGCCACTTCTCCACAGGGTCGTCGTCAGAGTAGCGGATCGACTCGGTCAGCGTCACCTCGTGCAGGCTGCGGCCTGTGGGTGAGGAGATAAGGGGACAGTCAATTTTCTTTCCTTTTTAATTGTGATATTTTACTTGTCATATTGAATATATCAAATGTTCTGCATTACCCTATTAATTTCTGAAGACGTGGCAAAGCGTACAGAACGAGCTACCGCACAAGAGTGAGGAGCAGATCGTTTGCTCCCGGTATTTATAGTCAGACCACTCGCTACCTTGGCGACCTTAACAAAAAACAAAAAACAAAAAAAAGGAAAAAAAAAGAGGAAAAAATTGCATTACCCTATTAAGGCCACCAAATCCTATTCTAGCACTGTTTACAATTATAATTCGCAGCACCCAATTTTGAGGCTCACATTATTGTTCACTTTCCTATTTGAATCACCACATTGGGATGATCAGAAATTATACTATTTAAGTAGATTATTGTTGTCAACCACCACTTAAATTTCTTTTCCTGTCCTAAAGAAGGCATACCCTGCCGAAAGGTTGACTCATAGGATTAAAGTGTATATTATCAAAACACGGAATGGACATTCGTCTATGCAGTGTCTAAGAGTTAGACAGGACTCTTCAACAATTTTTAAAAATTTAGATATGTTTATTCATTTCTGTAGGTATAGGTACAGATCTCCCAATGAATAGTTTGTTTACAATTCTTAGTTCCAGCACTCGCCAGTAGCTCCAAAAGAGAGGAACAATGTCGAAAAGTGACGATGTTGATATTGATGATGATTGCATTGAGTATCAGGTCACTATCAGTATTTGTTTTGGTCGTTTAATATCCAATTTGTTAAATCACTATAAGTTCCGAGTATACCATCTCAATTTCTGATTTGTAATCTTCGCAATCAATTGCATATATCACTACGTGTTATCATCATTTTATATGAATCATTAAAAGGCGCTCTCTAAATTTCTATAGGTAACTGATTCCACAGCACACTTCCCCTGTGGTGCGGAGATTTTTTGGAACTCATATATTTCAATCTTCGCTCTTTGAATTAGATTTTAGTATCTGATCTTTTTCCTCGTTTCCTATCATCCAGATTTTCATCAGTCTCAGACAAGTAATTGCTCTCGTCCCCTGATTATTAACCTTGATGTAATGCTGTAAACTGTCATCACGATTATACCTATTTAGCACACATCTCCCACTCGTACGACCATTTTAGTTTTAGTCACAAATACAATCCAAGAAACTCTTTTTTTTGCAAAAGATTTTTAGCATCATGGAGAAACTGTGTTGGTGTCTAACATATTGATATTATATACATGTAATGTCAGACTTTTTGGGTTATTCATCAAATGTCTTGTTTAACTTATTCTATAAAGGAAACTACATGTATCAGGGATGTCAGCGCACCTTGAAAAAATTCCCTGAAGTCATTTGCGACCCCACTCCCCCCCACCCCCACACAAACATCTTCTGAAAAAAAATATTAAAGACTTGAGCAAGTCTAGAGAGGGGCATACAGGGTGCCTGCACCCGCCGGGTAGGTCGGGTACCACGCCTGTGGTTTCATTGACCTCATTACTGCACCCCAACTCAATCCCAGGGTGAACAATGATGAGTGTTGTGAACTTACACTCCCCCTACACATTCTAGGTTCTGATACGATTGGAGAGTCTCATGGGGGTTCAGGGAGTCACTGATATCCTATGGCGGTTTAACACATAGGCAGTGTCCATTCAGGGAGCCTCCCTGACTCTGCAAGGGGACCACGAGTCAGGCAGGCACTGCTGGGTGACTGTAACCGGCGCCGTGTGCCTCCCGCTGCCGGCCGCAAGCGGATACCGCTGCCGGCCGCCGGGTCCCGCTAGCGGCCGCCTAAACATCACAGTTCAGTGCAAATTTTTGATATATGTAGAGGTGAAGATAATCCCTGAAATCCCCTGAGAACTGGCATCCCTGATGTATGTATTACATGAAAGAAAGATGTATGAACATTGATTGTGATGTCATAAAAACAAAGACACATAACATAAATCCATTGTAATATTAACACGAAATAATCAATTACAAAGGAAACAAAAAACAATAATTTTCTGATAGATTATATATACTAAAGATATCTGTTTAGCACTAGATCTGTAGTATACAAATCAAATCTGTATATCTATTATTATATGGAACACATGATAATCATATCATTTTTGCAAAAATAGGTGCATCGTACTCGTTCTTACTCGTTCTAAATGCAAACACTGTTTCATTGATATGATTGAAGCTTAAATAGCAGAATTTTATACACCGAAAAAGATTTTTTTAATGAATTTCCAATATAAAGTGGAAAACTGGCATTTCTGTTGAATAGAATGACATGACTGATAACTGATAACCTTGACGGGCCGATCTCACCTGTCGCAGAGGTCGTCGATTCGCCCTTGGAGGCCGCCATGTTGATACTTTTCTGTAGTTCTGCATTTCCGCCGAAGGTGGCGCTCTGCTGCCGGAGCTGCTGGATCAGCTTCAGAGACAGCGATCTGCCCGTGCCTTCATACCTGAAAGTACACCGAGCAGCCTTTACAGACCAACTTCACGTCTATTTACCAACACTTACATCGACGAGAAACCATGCTTCAGAGACAGCGATCTGCCCGTGCCTTCATACCTGGAAGTACACCGAGCAGCTATTACAGACCAACTTCACATCTATTTACCCACAATTACATCGACGAGAAACCATGCTTCAGAGACAGCGATCTGCCCGTGCCTTCATACCTGGAAGAACACCGAGCAGCTTTTACAGACCAACTTCACATCTATTTACCCACAATTACATCAACGAGAAACCATGCTTCAGAGACAGCGATCTGCCCGTGCCTTCATACCTGGAAGTACACCGAGCAGCTATTACAGACCAACTTCACATCTATTTACCCACAATTACATCGACGAGAAACCATGTTTCAGAGACAGTGATCTGCCCGTGCCTTCATACCTGGAAGTACACCGCGCAGCTTTTACAGACCAACTTCACATCTATTTACCCACAATTACAACGACGAGAAACCATGTTTCAGAGACAGCGATCTGCCCGTGCCTTCATACCTGGAAGTACACCGAGCAGCTTTTACAGACCAACTTCACATCTATTTACCCACAATTACATCGATGAGAAACCATGTTTCAGAGACAGCGATCTGCCCGTGCCTTCATACCTGGAAGTACACCGAGCAGCTATTACAGACCAACTTCACGTCTATTTACCCACAATTACATCGATGAGAAACCATGTTTCAGAGACAGCGATCTGCCCGTGCCTTCATACCTGGAAGTACACCGAGCAGCTATTACAGACCAACTTCACATCTATTTACCCACAATTACATCGATGAGAAACCATGTTTCAGAGACAGCGATCTGCCCGTGCCTTCATACCTGGAAGTACACCGAGCAGCTATTACAGACCAACTTCACTTCTATTTACCCACAATTACATCGATGAGGAACCATGTTTCAGAGACAGTGATCTGCCCGTGCCTTCATACCTGAAAGTACACAGAGCAGCTATTACAGACCAACTTCACATCTATTTACCCACAATTACATCGATGAGGAACCATGTATCAGAGACAGCGATCTGCCCGTGCCTTCATACCTGGAAGTACAACGAGCAGCTTTTACACACCAACTTCACTTCTATTTACCCACAATTACATCGATGAGGAACCATGTATCAGAGACAGCGATTTGCACATTCCTTCATACCTGGAAGTATGCAGCTTGGCTTTTACAGACCAACTTCACCTCGGTCATCCATTCTTACATTGATGAGAAACCAAAGCATGGGAACCTAGAAAGTGTGTATTTTCTCTTAAATATGACAACGCATATGCCTTGATACAGTCAAACATCAAGATGCCTGATGAGACTAGGAGAGCACTCACAACAGTGTGATGTCACGGCTGTGAAGGTTGTTAGTATGCTACATTATCCATATTCTGCATGGGCAGTAAAACCAGCTGTAATTCCTGACGCCTGTGTAGTATACAGGGATGTAAGTTGGGGTCAGGTAAAAAAGTGGAAATACTTTTCATTCTGATTTTTATCTGCCTCAGAAAGACCAGAGAAACTGGATAATGTATCCTTGTTGGCCATGGCATGGGGCTGAGGGTCTACGCGGAGGTTTAAACCACTGTTTTACTGGATTAAATGAGACATGAAAAAGTGGATTACCACGGTTAAATGGAAGACTGACATCTCTAATTTTTTTTTTCTTTTTTTTTTTCTTCTTGCTGCAAACAAGAACAGACTCAGATCTAGCCTCGTCCCATATATATGACATCTCTAATTATGAATATCAAAATTTAAAAAAATTAATGAATAATAAAGTGATTACCCATTGACGGTGGAGGACATGAAGACGAGGTAGGGCCCGAGCAGTGCCTTGACGAGCGGCAGCGGGATGGCTGCTGCCTCGTCGATACACACCAGCTCAGCCTGACCCAGTTTGTGCGCGTCTCCGGGCAGGATGTACTGGATCGTCTGCCGGTGCTCACGGAATATGTTCACGCGCACGATGGCTTTATTGAAGTCAGGGTTTGTCGACTGGACCAGCTCGTAGTCCAAGTGTTCCTAGAACAGGGCATAAGAAGATAACCGAGATATAATTAAACAGTAAAGTACACATCATAGTAAAAGGTAATGGAATATATATGTGTGGATATTTGCGAATATTGTAACATTTTTACCACCTGAGACTAAAGCTTATAAGACACCGACCCGACCACTGTGCCTGATTCTACCTTTGCCCGACGGATCCGTAGGGTTTGTGACAATCTGCATCAATCGGGTCGGTGTACGCACTTCACCGACCCGATTTTATTGCTTTTCCCGATGCATCGGGCATTACTACCATGTCAGATATGACTGACTCTGCCCGACCTTAAGATTCCGGTATACGCACTTTGACCAATTGTTACAGATTCTGAGCATTCCATTTAAAAAGCGTTGCCATCTATCCCTCAGTCCGACTTACAAGTGTCTTATATCGATGTGTAGGGGAGAAACAAGCGATCATAGATCTGAAAACCGTTTTCGGATATTCTAAATAGACCAGAAGCTATCAAACTTTGCATTATTGCCTATATATACTTATCACCTGGCCTGGGGCCCAGCCGGGCCCGGCACCCGGCCGCTCTCTTTGATCTCAATCGGGTTGTTTTACGAGGTTATAAAGGCAGGAGGTGTCGTCGGGAAGAGTCATTGTGTCGGTGTCTTATAGGTATAAGACATCGACATTTTATTCCAGACTCTCACCGAGCCGATGGTCGGGATGAATCGGAAAAATAATTGGGTGTCTTATAGGCTTAAGGCATGGTCATTCGATAAACAAGAGGGAGTGGTCGAGCAGCCCTGACCGGCTCACTCAAGAAGGTTGTGATTGACAGGTGCCTAATGAGAGGTCACCGGATCTTCTCTAATGAGATTGTACCATGTGTGGGTGCCGGAATATAAGCACGAGTTGGACCTAAAATCAAGCACATTGGAAACCACACTTCTTGAGACTTGTTGCTTCTTGAACTGTTACAACAGTACATTATATACCAAACTAATTTAGTTGTCACATTTCGTATTTTGAAATCTGTACTAGATGATATATGCGTTGAAAGTCATTGATATGGACAACGTAAATGAAGTTGTGTATCATCTAAAATAAGATCATTACAAAGTGAAATTACATAATATCTCTCTAGAATTCCTTAGTTCTAGATTGGATGATTTTACTCTATGTAATCAAATTTACAGGAAACAAGTCTGCAAGCTTCAAGCTAAAACATATCAACAGTTCCCAACTTCAAGAATGCCTTTGTGCACTTATTCTATTTATTTTTACGATAGGAATTAATAGATTTACGAATTACCTGATATTCCATGGCGTCAAATCCCTTGAAAACAAACTCGAACAAAGTCTTCAAGTTCTCGGGACTTGGTGATG
The DNA here is from genome assembly GCA_950022655.1 of Alentia gelatinosa. NCBI lineage: Eukaryota > Metazoa > Annelida > Polychaeta > Phyllodocida > Polynoidae > Alentia > Alentia gelatinosa. The sequence goes on from OX465584.1 coordinate 51,648,959, forward strand.
TAACGAAAATATTGGAGTACCTACAAATACAGAAATACATAGCCTTTAATTATAGGGGAATATTAAGTCAAACTTTATTCATGGAAATTCATTAAAATACAACATGCATAAATCAATTTTAAATCACAAATAAACGAGTCCATGATGACCTTGTGATTACTAATGCTACCTGAAACAGGTTTGCGTGCCCGCAATACTCATCGAGGGGCTACTTAGGGTAATTTCTTATTAATTAGTTCAATATTTCTTTATGCGGCCTCTCGTATGGACAGGGTTGCCAGTTGGGGTCAGGAAAAGAGACATTGAAATATTGTTCATGGCGACACAGGGTGTAAACTTCAAGATATGACACCTAAAACGTCTTACCTACAAGGAACACTATCATTACCAATCATAAGTGCCTAAGAAAAGGAAATTGAATATATCGGGGTTCTAATGTACACAGAATCTAACATCAATGTGCCTGGATTGCGTAGTAATAGGTAAATGCATTAGATTTGCATAGCTCATACGCGGAACTCGTATCCTTTCCAATACGTAGAAAAAAACACCAAAATTTACGCAAGTGTGATTGGAGCATTAAGAAAGTGGAGGCAGAAATGATTTGTTTGTTTGGGTAGTTTAACGCCCAATATGTTCTATCAGACTTGGCAGAAACAGCGGTTCTCACCCGAAGCCGACAGCGGCGGCCATCGCGAGGCCGAGTGCCGCCGACTTGCCGCGCCCCCTGGCGGCCGTCATGGCGACGGTGCTGCGGAGGGTTTTCTCGGAGATGGCCTCGATGAACTTGAGCAGCCCCTTGGCCTGGTCCACGGTGCGCGTGCAGTTCACGAGCGCCCCGACCGGCTGAGTGTCGGCCAGCGACTCCTTCAGCTCCTTCAGCTCCTGCTGCGGTCCTGTTTGTGGGCCATCCTGTGGGGTCCAACAAGTAGGGTCAGGACGTGCAATAGAAATGTGGCATATATTCACAATTTTTTTAATTTTTTTTTTGTAGAGGTGTTTTAGGCACGTCCATATAATCTAGATACACAAAATTGACTTGTTTCAGATATAAACAAAAAATTGTTTCAGATACAAGCAGCCGTTGAGGCCATATTGAGGTATCCCATAATTCTATGCGGCTAGAGAGTCCGTAGCCTGGAAGCCTGGCCTAGTAAGACTATAGGCCAGGTAACGGGTTCCAGTTTTGTGGTGCATTATAGGTAACGCCTCCTGGTTCCCTGGTCATCCGCTAGAGGGCTCGGCGAAATTAGGTGTATGACAAGCGGATACCAGCCAAACCACTAGGCTGGTTCCCGGCGTATCCGCTAGTCACAGGCGGGCACCAGCCAAAGTTGAAGGCCATGCCTGTGGAACCCGTTACCTGCCCCTTATTCATATGGGCAGGGAACCAGTCTAGAGAGTCCGCTGTTAGCTGGTTTTCGTCGTTGTATGGTAATAGAGTATGTGGGTTCCTTTGCCATAACAGCTCCCCATGTCGTAGTTCTCCGATAAAGTAAATTCTGGCCGCATCCCACCAGTTTTCCTATATCTCACTATACAAACTGCCTGTAATTTGGGATGTAGATGTGATTATACCCTAAGTGTCCAAATTAGTTACATCTTTCCACAATACGATGCTGAAACAGTGACACTGTTTAACAGTTTGCATATCCCTTCATTTCGGGAATCCGATACTAGAAATGAAACTTCCATGTAATTCTACATTTACATGCCAAATCATATTCAGTTTTCTGTATATAGTAAATGTGTAGTCACAACGTTTATCTTATTCCTATATACCTATGGCTGTACACTCTATGCTTACACCACGCTCTGGGGGGTGGAGTAACTATCTGATACTACCCAAGGTTGGTATACTACCCAAGGTTGCCGTATACTACCCAAGGTTGACATTTAGACCAATCAGATTGTCTCTTATTAAACCACATTTGAAGGTATATAGGAATAGGGAAACCAAGTACCAGTGAAAGGAAGTCAAAATTACTCGGTAAGGCTTGGAAAAATTACTGCCCGCGGCCAGGGCCTTGGGCAGTAATTTTTCCAAGCCTTACCTCGTAACTTTGACTTCCTTTCACCGGAACATAGTTTCCCTCTATTCCAGTACAAGCTTTGCAACAAAGCAATTCTCTATTAGTTTGAAATAATTTAGATAGATAACCTTGCCGTTTGCTTTCAAGTTTTATATAAATTTATTTGAGGTTTTCTCTAACAATATCTATATCAAACAGTACAGAGGACATCTTACGATGGCTTTGGGCGGCAGAGGTGTGATGTTGAGGGCGTGTGAGGTGAGTGGCAGTAGATTGAGCTGGTCATCAATGACCATGCAATTCTGACACGACGTGAGCGATAATAGGAAACGTTCATTGAAGCGTCCCACTACGTCCTGGTGAGCCTCGGTTCGGTATCTCGCGTGAACGTCCTGTCAGAAGGAATTATCATCACAATCAACCATTTACTCAAGTTGTAACATATTTTGAACATCCCCCGCATAATAGTCTCCCAGGACCTCATTGCGAGTGAAACATGTTAAATTTTACGTACTTTATGTGGAAAACCTGATGAAGGATCTTTTATGAATCCGAAACGTTGTTATCTAATATAAGCATATAAATACCATCCTGAACTTTTACTTCAATTCACTGTCTTGAGTTGTGCCTTCCTTACAAACTAATTTATGTGGAATAGTTTGAAATGAAGGCAATGCTACCCAAAATAAATTACACAAAAAGATGGTCTACATAAACATATAGTATCACATATCGGCATAGGGGTAACTGAGAAACTTAAATTGCTATATCTTGTTCATTTACAAAAAAAGGTAGATGTTGGTATGGGGCCATCCAGAAAGTATGTACGCATTGAAGGGGGCGGGGTTGGTCAAACATTTTGGAGATTTTGCGTATGCTCCCTCTTTTTTTCTATTGCGTACAAGATTGGGAGGCGGTAAGGGTAAAAAAAGCCCCAGAAATACGGTGCACATACTTTATGGATGGCCCCTAACTGATTAAAGTTTAAGTGTAATGTGACCTACAAACAGATTTGAAACCTATCTGGAGAACGTACCATGGACATGGTGTAGAGCTGCTTGAGGGAATCCATACTTTTTAGCAGGAGGACGACTAAACCGCCGCCCTCCACAGTCTCAATAGTCCGCGCCATCAGGTTGGGTGTCAGCGCCTCAAAGTCCTGACACATACAAGGAAAAAAGACCGAGAATGTTAGTGTTATTACGGACTGTAAAGGACATCTAAGTGCATGGTATGATATTGTAGCGGAGGGGGGACCCTCCTCCGGAGTACTCCGGTCCTCCGGAGGGTGATTCTCCGCCGGACGCTTCGGGGAGAGGAGAGGGACGTTTACTCCGGCAGAGTGTTCCCCCGGACGGAGGGCCCTCCGGTCCTCCGGCCAAATCCATCCCTTAGTGACGTCCTATGGAAGGGATGACGTCAGGAGTGGAGTATAAAAGGAGGAGAGGAGGGGGAGGCCGGCAGTCGGGTTCTGACAGCCGTTGAGGGCGTATCCACCTACTACCAGAAGGGACGCAAGCCTGTGAGGCAGGGGCGGCCTAGGGTAAAGAGAGCGTAGGCCCAGCCTACCAGCTTGCGTTAGGGTGACTGTATCCGTAGGCTACCGTAATAAAGCACCATCTGCACTGAACTGTATTTCCTGGTCCGAGCTATCTGTGTTTCCGTTACAATATATACTATCAAAAACGTCACGAAATTTCATACAATTGTTTATATGGCATGAGTTGTTTTCGCGGAATGATATCGTGAAGCGGAGCTGAGTGATATCTGTAGTGAAAGACAACGAATGCCGTGTAAACAATTGTATGAAATTAAGTGACGTTTAGATTTTATCCTACCCTATCGCATGTTTTTAACTTTATATGTCACCTGTGACATATAAATATTATATGGCATAACCGTGGCATACAGTCACTCCATGTTAAGTTAATGGAAATTTATATGAGGGGTAGGATAAAATGTTATATATACAGGGTTGCCAGTTGGGGTCGAAAAAAATAAACTTAAATATATTGTGTTCCAATATAGGATTTATGCATTACATATATGCGTTATATTGGCGAACCAAGGGAAAACTCAAGTTTTTACATGGGTTAGTGGGGAGTTTCAGTGGGGGATCATGGGCTGTGGTTGAATTGGGTAATTTAACAGTTGGTATATCAATATTGCACGAGATATTACTTTTTATTCTGAAAATGAAAACATGAATTTCAATGGAAACATTGAAAACTGGCATTCCTGCATATACCCATGCAGTATATTTGATAATTACGTACTGCTGCTCCCTATGCAGTATAAATTGTGTACTGAACCCTGTGCAGTATACTGTTTTACTGAACATGTTGAAACATCATCAGTGTGCGGACATCCATGTAGACGTGTCTTCTATACCATTATGTTGTAAGATTTGATTAATTCTGGATATCTAATAAATATAAAACGATTAACCATGCTTGTCTGGAGCACAGTAGGCCGTTCATAATTTTTACGATATAGGGGGCAAAGGTTAGTAAGTATAACACCAATGTACACAGGTGTCAAATAAAATACATCCCAGACCTGTGAATACATACACATATATTATAAAGACCAACAGTGCGATACCTTGTTGGACTGCTACGTATTTTACTCAGCTTCACCTCCTGAATTACTCCGCAGTCAAACTCAGTGGAGTACGAACCAAGTTATTTTCACCTCATGAGCTTCCTTCTAATGTTCCAATTATCAAATCATGCAAGGCCATAATCAACCAGATCTTCCAAGTAAAAACAAAAAATGCAAAGCAAAAGTTTTCTAAATGTCAGTTGGTGGCGAACCTGAAGCACACACATCCCGTAGGTGCTGCCCAATATATTCTGTGTCTCGTGGTAGTAGCAGTAGCGGATGTTGGTAGCGGTGATGAAGAGCTCAAAGGGATCATCTTCCTTCAGGTCCAATTTGCCGGACTTCACTTTCTTCTGCAGTTGTCGCATACGCTTCTTACGATGGCTGAAACACACAACATTGACTGGTTTCAAATACAAGCGACCGTATGTTCCGAGGAGTTGAGGCATAGTAATATTTGAGCGTATGCGCAGGTGGATAATACATTTGAATGTCCTTAGATGGTATGATATTATCGTAAGTTGCAAAATATTATTTAGCAAGGTAATTTTTGAACGTATTTTTTAAACAAATGCTTCAGTAATCACACATTAAAAACGAGAGAAAATAGCTTTGGATGGTGCAGCAACAGTATTTTTTAATAGAAATATTGAATGAGAATTGTAGGCATAATTCTCAGTTAGGCAATCAATAGGATGCTGCAGACAAGGATAGTTAAAATAGGGGAATGTGGTTTTTGTCCATCAATTCTGGGATCACTGGCAATATAGGTGTTGTCGTTCAACTCCATCCATCTGAGAGTTGGTTAGTTAGGCTGTCGCTCGGACAAACACGGTTTATTGAGCGAAAACCATCAGTTTGAGTCTACGAATGATGGTCGCCATCGAAAGCAAATGACAGTGGATATTATCACTAAGTGACAGTAATGCATTTGACTGTTGTCATGCTATAGTGTTCTGCTCGACATCATGGTCTCTGTACGAATCCGTCATTCATAGTGGTAACATAGTGTAACAGTCGTATCCTTCAATAGCTCCGTCCAAAATCATAATTTTTTTGGGGGGGAAAATGATTTTTTATTGACATATAAAGGATTCACATACAAAGCACGTGATTTTCAGCCAATAATGTCAAACAAATACAAAAGACAATATAATAACTAGACAAAAGAGTCATCAACGTCTGATTAACTTTCATATCAGTTCTAAATTTCAAACATTCACATAAAGTTAACTTACTCTCAGAGATTACATAGATTTTTATATTCAAAAGACTCACAAAAGAGACAACATTGAGAATGGTAGGAGAAAAAGCCTTGCCTGCTGAAGCCAAGCTCCTTCTTGTAACACCAGAGAACGGACGGCCGTGCTTTGACCACTGCTTTGGACAACATGTGGTGAAGAATCACAACCTAAATCAATGAGGAATAGAAGATCAATATTCACATCCTGTCTATATTCTTCTCCACACAACTTGGAGTAGATCAATCAATCAAATAATGATAATAGAGAAAATATTTCAACCGGCGAGGATAGAAATTACTCCCAACTTTAGTAAATACACCAACTTTTCATCTTTTTATTTAATTTATGTATCAAAACATTCTCAAAACACAGAAGTGACTACAAATACATGAACTAAGTCAGCGACAGTCACTTTATTTACAATAAAGTAGAACTTCTCTCATCACTGGACAGGTATACGATTTAAAATTTGATGTTTCTAACCATAGGAGGTGTCTTTAAATTTATTTGATTTCAAATTTCGCCATTAAGTTTGGAGCGTGCAGTGATATTAATGAGGCGATGGCCAAGTGAATATTCTCAAACGCTCCAAACAAAATGGCGATTGACGACTCAGACCAAACAAAACTATGTTTCTGACTTTATCTTAGTCCGGGAACGAGGGGCACACAAGTGTGACTGTACCTGATCTCTGGCCTGGTCACCAACGATGACAAAGATTGACCGATGATTGGTAGCCATTCCATTTTCGATGAGTACCCGTAGGCGATTGTCGATTTTCTTTCGCATGTTGAAAACCGTGTCCTTCTGCAATACCCATGATGATATGATAAATACATGCGTGTACACAAAAGGCTGAGTATGTTACACAATACCATCAGGAGAATACTGCCTATGATTATACTGATATGAGTGACTCCCTCAATCATTTAAGCTTACACGTTTAAGATTTGTTTTTGTAGATAAATGGGTACAACTTCTGCAAAAAAAATGTTTTCCTCTATATAAAATTAACCCATGGGGAAGAGAGCCCCACATTTAGGGAACGAATTTTTATAGTCACAACTTTTACAATGTCAGTGACAAGAATATGCATAGCCCAGACATAGGTGACACAACACGTTTCTTTTTTCAATTTCTGTATTAATTTATATACTTTACATTCATAGTAGTTTTATCAAGGTTGGTCAATTTGATGCTGTTATGTTAGAAAACCATTACTCCAGTTGGAGACAGAAGTGTAACTTGCCACGTATCTTAAATTTTGAAAATCATTACTAACGACTGCCGTTACTGAAAAACATGGCCCTGGCTGGTTAGGGACAGGGATGGTTATAATGTCATTACTACAGGATGGGCTCAGAATATATCTATTTGCTGAAAGCTTTTTATAAATCTTTACAAAAATACCGGGTAGGAAGGCCAGAACATTGCGCTATATTCCAGTTCAATTTCAATTCAATTTATATAACTCGGATTGTTTCATACAGTATGGAGGTTACATAGTAAATGACAACAATTCTACAGCAAATTCATCAAATACAAGCAAAGAAACAAGATAAAAATACAGCATACCATAAATTAAGTTGTTGACCCCCCACCCCCTAATACAATTGCAAGGGCAATAATTGTATTCTTAGTCCTCAGTCCTTTAGAGGATAGGCAATGCCCTCCTTAAAAATTGACTGATGCTAAATATGATTTCTTCTTTGTAAGACTTCAAGAGAGTGACTAGTCTGTAGGCCTACATACTTTATCTTTTTACACAGTCCTTGAGATATTGTTTGCGCAGTTGTACTATTTTGTTTATCTCTACAATTAAAAAAAGAGGTGGCATTCGTCACCTATCTCTCCACCATCACATGTTTGGCATATATACTTATCATGAGCGTTGGGTGTTCAATTCAACTTATCATGTGGTCTATATATCCATTTTGTGGAATTTCTTCAGAATGCAACCACTCCTGACTCCAACCACAGTATGTCCAAGACTCAAGAGCTTTAACCTGGGACTCTTTACCTAGTCCTTGAGCAGTTGCACACTTTTTTTTAATCTCTACAATAAAAAACGAGGTGGTATTCGTCACATATCTCTCCTAGTCAGAGAAGTCAGACAGTAGTACATGTATAGACCAAATACGGGAACGTAGCTGTTTAATGTTTGGGTCGCCACGACTATACTAGTTCTAGATGGGGGCGGGACAACTGACCAAAATCTCAACTGACACAAGACAAGTGACATACGTAAAAACAGTGTGTCAGTTGTCTCACTGGTCAGTTGTCTCACCCATGTGTCAGTCTTTTTATATGGCAAAATATAAAGCAAACAAGCATAATAAGATTATGAAAGTTGGTGAATATGCATGCCATACATATAGAAATTATATCCTCAAATATCTTTTAATTTGATTAAGTTTTTCTATCTGAAAAATCCAATTTTGTGATCAAAAGTTATCGAAGTTTGAATGATACACGGGCGCCCAGGGCGGCCGGGTATACATCGGACACATCTTAGGTCATAACTCTGTGAATATTTAGCATATAAACACCAGATAACGACTAATAGATAGCTGGATACATGTGTGAAACTGTAAATAAGTTTACATTTTGATATACGAAACATAAAATGCGAATTTCCCGTTTTTAGCTGGGGAGTTTCCCGCGAGCGCGACATTGTGTCAGTTGTCTCAGCGAATACGAGTAAGAACGGCCCGAGGTAATATCGGCCAGCCCGCCCCCCGGCACCTCCCCTCACGGACCCGGGAGAGAGGCGTCGGAGTGCGGGCGGCCTGTTGTCGGTCTCCCATCCCCGACAACGACTTGGCAAGTCATGACTCTGTGAATATTCGAAAAAATCACCTAGAAGCACCAGGTGAAGACTAATAAACTGCTAAAGAGATGAGGAAAACGATCAGCAAATTTATATTTAGATTCATGATGGGAATATATGTTTATTTGCCGTTCCGCGTTCCGCCGCGTATGTCGGGCCGAAATTACTACGGACCGTTTCTACCTGCTACCGTCTCAGCGGGTGTGTCAGTTGTCCGACATCGGAGTGTGTCAGTTGAGATTTCGGTCAGTTGTCTGACATTCATCTAGATCTAGTATTATAATTTATAGTACCGTACCACTTCTCCATCATCACATGTAGGCCCTAATGCATATAGATATATACCTATCGTGAGTGTCGGGCGTTTTTTGTTTTTTTTCATGTTTTCCTTTCGCATCTTTGTAGCCTGGTATTATTTGTGCGTAGGATGTTGAGCATTTATATTTACTTTTGGTAACTCTATTTTACAGAGTAGGCCTACCGTAGTCGTTGTAGTGGCCGCGACGAGCGATAATTGGTGAAAGCATAATCAAAACAGTCTGTCCGTGCAAGTTTTCTAATTCTATGTTATTGACTTACTTGAAACTTTTGCAAATAAGTGGAGTTTAGTGTGTCATTACCAGATGAGAATGACTCCCTCTGTTTTTAGCTCTGATGGTACTGTCAACAGCCTTTTCGTAGAGTTGTTCAGATAAACATGTGCGAATCAAAATCCACTGTGCGCATGTGCCACGGGGGGATATCCTAATATGAAAACGAGGCTGGAGATTCCCCCGATTTCACTCTCCTGGCAGCACTCTCCTAGCAGATCTTTCGCGGCGCTAGAACGCAGTTTGGACTGGTTCCCTGCCCTAATAGACGCATGGTGAATCGTAGTCTCTTTCAGGACCGCTTGAGGCGCACAGTACACGCCGTCTGGTGAATGGTGGCCGCACTACAGGCTAGGTGAATCGTACCGCTAGGCGACCTTCAACTAGACTGTAGTACCTCCCGTTGTCGCTAGGGCCAGGGCACTAGTGGACTAGTGGTTTGGCTGGGTAATTGTGTGTCTTTGCCTTGTTGTTCCTATTTCGGTGTATGTTTTTTATATGGTATCCTGGGGCCCGTTTCAATAGAATGGGTCACTAAACCACTTAGTGACATGTTTAGTGACTCAAATAGTGACAGGAATAGTGACAAAATTTAATTCTCGTTGCAGAAGGCATGTCACTATTGGGGTGGTGTGTCAGTTCACTGTTGGTGAGATAGTGACATTGCTGCCTGGCCATTACCATGGATGGTGTTAGTGCTCTCGGGAACAAGTAGTGTCAAGGTAAAAGTCGCTGCAGAAATTAGTGACAGGCTTGAGAAATCATACACTGGCTATCAGAGCAGCATTTTCTATGACAGAATTCAAATGTGAATATCATTAGATTGCATGCACCGATATCCTTCATATTTGGCAGGTTTATAAGTTGCATGTGTCCCTAACTGGGGTTAAAGTTTCACAGCTTAATTACTACGGGAAGAGAAGTTATACGTTTGTGACAAAAGAAGCGAGAGGGTATACCCTCTCGCTATTTAGGACACACTAGTGACCACTACAGTGACTGGACAGCCACTTCTGAAAGGGTACATGCCACTATTTGCGCCTGTCTATTACCCTATGTCACAGAATCGGTTGTCACTAAACTACTGCAACGCAACCTGTCGCTATCGTGTCACTACACCCAATAACGGACATCGTACAGACTATTGAAATGGGCCCCTGAATTTCTATCACGGAGTGGCAATTTGCCCTGGTGTTATGCTAAAGTGATGGTCTAGCAATGAAAACCAGCCTATGATAGGCTGACGCCTATTCGCCGAGTCATCTGGCGACTTCCGGTTTGAAATCCCCTCCGAATTCCCTTAACAACGGACATATCCGCCATCTTGCTGGTGAATACAAAGCGCTGTCAGAGTGTGAAATAGGGGAAAACTCTATTATTCTACTTTAAAATGTATAATTTACACACGCAATACTTGTAATAAGGTTATTCACATTATCCAGACATGATTTAAACGTGCCAACTCGAAGAAATTCGTTGTTTCGACGATTTGTTGACATCGCGGTCGGAGGCTAAACTGAGGCTCTCACACAATCCCTTAATCTGAAACTGCCAGGGAGGTTTGATTTTGTCGATAGATTGTCATAAGAGTTACTTAACACATCCTCACGTATCAAATAATATCGGAAATGAAGGTCTGAATTCTCCATAGGTTTAACACTGTGTAGGTTCCTTGCCAAGATGGCCGCGGAGGCGTCTCGAAGCGCCACCTACTTCCAGGCTGACTCGACGAATGACCACTTCATTGATGTCAACATATAATGTACTACTTGATCTGTGCAATATTTCAGTTTGCCCTCCCCCCCCCCCCCCCCACTTTTAAAATGTTCTGACGCCCCTGCTCATGACGACATCAATAAAGAAAGTATGAATGAAAAAAAAGGCTGCCAGGCTAGGTAAAGGGTTCCACAGGCACGACCTTCTACTTTGCCTGGTGCCCGCCTGTGACTAGCGGATACCCCGGGAACCAGCTAGTGGTTTGGCTGGTATCCGCTTGTCAAACACCTAATTCCGCCGAGCCCCCTAGCGGATGACTGGGGAACCAGCAGGCGTTACCAATAATGCACCATAAAAATGGAACCCGTTACCTGGCCTATAGTCTAACTAGGCCAGTCTTCCAGGCTAGAACGCAGTTTAGACTGGTTCCCTGCCCTAATAATGAAATAATTAGAAGAAACCGAACGAGAGTTACCCGGCGTTTACACTAGACGACTACATACGCGGCGACTGTAGATCGTCAGCCAATAGTCGTCAGGTGGTGCCAATGTCCACCGCAAAAGTCGTAGAGCTCAGAATTTCCTTGAGCGTTTACACTGACGACTTTCAGTAGAAACGGACGTCGGCGATTAATTAAGTTAATCTGGGTGTACCTGTGTATGGCCATTCATCAGGGGTGTACCCTGTAGGGGGGAGATAGGGGTACCTGCCCCCCCCCCCCCCTCGAAATTTCCCCCTGTAGGTTTTTGTGTCTATACATGGGCGTACACGGTAAAAACAGTGTTTACCCCACCATGATAATACTAAAAAAAACACCCCCATCTCTGCACAGAAGTAACTGAAAAAGAAATTGTCTACCCCCCCCAAAAAAAAAGAAATCCCCCCCCCCTAGGGAATATTAAACATTTTTGTTTAAATCCACCATGGAAAATTTAGATGAAATTAGCCCCCTTCCCCTCCCCCAGAGTTCCCAAAATATGTTCCTGCCCCCATGAATATAACCCCCTCCCCCAAAGAGGCACCTGAATAGAATTGCACTCCCCCCTAATTTTTTGACACCCCCCTCCCAATATAAATCCCTGCCTAAAGAATAAAAAAAAACACCATTGCCCCAACACAGAAGCACCTGAAAAAAAAATCTCCACCCCCACCCCACTAAATGATGTGTACCTCCACCATAATAATACTAAAAATCACCCCCCCCCCCTCTACACAGCCTCCCTGAAAAAAATTGCCTAATCCCCCCCCCCCCCCATTCTTTTTTTTTTTTTTTTCCAAAAAGCAACCCCTCTTTCCCCTGCCACATTGAAAAATCACAAACACCCTCCACAGTGGGACCTGGGAAAAAATTCCACCAGGTTTTTGTTAAAGCCCACTCCCCGGGAAACATATTAAAAAAATACCACAATCCCATAATTTATTTATTTACAAAAAAAGTCCCCATAGAAAAAAAATGAAATGAACCCCCCCCCCCCCCTCCCATCCCCACAGAGTTACCAATATAGATCCCCACCCCAATGAAAGAGCAGTACCAATCATCCCCTGCCCCAACACAGGATCACCTGAAGTATTTGCCCTACCCCCCCCCCCCCCCCCTCAAAAAAGAAAAATTAAATGTATATTTTCTTCAAAATTCCCCCTATTTCTGTTTAAATCCCCCCCCCCCCCATGGAAAAATTAGGTAAAATTAGCCTCCTCCCCACAAAGTTACCGATATAAGTCCCCCTGCCCTCATGACTAACCCCCCCCCCTACAGAGGCAGCTGAATAAAACTGCACACCCCCTATTTTCAACCCCTCACCCCCCCCCCCCCCCAAACAAAATAAAAAAGCCTGCTTGAAATAGTCGCCAAGGCCAGAGCCTGTCTAATAGTCGTGAGGTGGTGCCTAATTGCATAATGTGATGTAACCAGATGATCTGCAGTCGCCAAGCACTTGGCGTTTACATTATACGACTTCCAGCCTTTTGCTGCTGAAAGTCGTCAAGCTGCGCTAAAATGAAGAATCGCCGCCCATAATCGTCTAATGTAAACGCCGGGTTAGACTTGACAATGTTTATGCCACGACGGGAAGGTCGCGTAGCTGACCTGACCAGAGTGGCATAGACATTGACAAGTCTAACTCGAGTTCGGTTTCATATTTATCCTACCTCTATGCTTTTGTATTACTAAAAGATAAATATTGAGTCAATGACCAACAGAACTTTTTTTCATAGTAGCACAGAGAAACATCTTAGTAGACCCTACTACAAATATGCATTCTGTTACTCTGCTTCTAACTATAGAAGACCTGGAAAAGAAATACCTGTGACAGACTGCCTCAGCCGAAATCTTGTCAAAGATGCCAAGCCAATTCCAGATGAATTCTCCAAGAAACTTGACGTGGCAGTCCGACAACTGATTGAGACTCTACCTCTGAGTGATCCAAGACTGGCAGAGATCAAGACGAAGACAGGAACTGACCAGAACATGCAAGTCCTCAAACATTTCATTCTCGCTGGCTGGCCCAGCCAAAGGAAGGACTGTCCCAAAACAGTCATCGAGCACTGGAACCACCAAGATAAACTTGTGTTCCAGGATGGCATGATCTTCAAAGGAGACCGTATCGTCATCCCCAAAGAGCTGCGTGCTGACATGCTCTTGAAAGTACGCGAGGGCCACCTCGGAATCGAGAAATGCTGTGCCCGAGCACGCATGGCACTATTCTGGCCTGGCATGAACATGGACATCGAGCAGACTGTCGCTAACTGCACAACATGTCAAATACACAGCCAACTCGAAGGAGCCACTGCTAAACCACCCTGTACCAAGTTTGCCATGGCAAGTAGTCGCTTCAGACCTTTTCACTTTTGATGGAAGGGACTATGTACTGGTTGTTGACTACTACAGCAACTACCCAGAGGTCGAATATTTGCCAAACGCACAGTCTGCAACTGTTATAAACAAGATGAAAGGAATACTGGCACGCCATGGGAAATGCTTGAAGCTTGTGAGTGACAATGGGCCACAATACACAAGTATCGAGTTCAACAAATTCGCAAGTGAGTGGGGTTTCGACCATGTAACCTCAAGCCCCACATACCCTCAGTCAAATGGTCTGGCTGAGAGAACCGTGCAAACCATCAAGCAACTTATGAAGAAAGCAAAAACAGAGAAGAAAGATGTCTACTTGGGTTTTCTCGAGCTGCGAAACACACCTGTGCATGGTGCCATATCACCTGCTCAGCTCTTGATGTTGAGGCGACTACGATCATCAATCCCCTGCACTGATAAACAACTACGACCTGCTATCACAGCCTCAATCACCATTGAGAGTATGCTGGAATGCAAACAGATAGTGCAAAAGGTATACCATGACAGAACTGCCAAGGACCTACCACCACTCCATAATGGCGAGCATGTTCGCATCTGCACACAAGGTCCACACCCACACTGGGAACCCACTGTCGTGATGGAAACACCAAAACCAGAAATACCCCAGTCCTACAATGTCCAATCTGAATACGGTGGCGTCTACCGCAGGAACAGGAAGCACCTCCTAAAAACAAGGGAAACCCATATCTTCAGTCCTCAGGAACCGGATGATGACCAATCAGACTCTGGTCAAGTAAATGGCTCCCACCAACACCCAGAGCCACAAAGTGCACCTACCATGCTGAACCCAGCATCTCCAGGAACAACAAATGCTACTTCCCCAGCTGATGCCTACAAAACTAATGCTGGCCGAGTGCCAAAACCAAGAAAGATCCTTGACTTATAAACAGTCCAGACTCAAAGGCTAGTCTAGTTCTATACCAAAGATATGAATGTTACACTAGTCTCACATATCTCATAGCTGTTATTCCAAACACTATGGCCCCATACATATTTTGGGTGTTTTCTAGTAATTAGGTAAAACATTTATAGTAGTTGTTATTCAAAAGCTACAGTCCCAAATATATGGACACTGCTTTGGTAAACTATTATTTGTCTACTCTTTAGTACATAAGACATTTAAGTATACTCACATATACTTACAGAGACTGAGTTCACAAAAGAGAATTCCAAAGACTATCTCTTATTCTTTGATAAGGGGGATGTAATAATAACACATACATACATTCTTATTATCTATTAGTTGTTGCTGCAATGGCTTGCCATAGCTCCCCACGCTTGTAGTTTCACATCCCTACACTTCTATTGTTTTGGTTTCGTTTCTGCTACACACCACCATCTTGTAAGACACTACTCTGCACAACTGTGAGTATTAAACTCTAAGTACTCAATCAAACTGATTCCCATGTTCACTTCAAGGTGTGTATTTTCTATGCTATTATATTGTTTTTACCATTTACAATATCCTTGGACGTACTCAAACGCTATGGCCAAACTTTGGCTTAAGGAAATATAGGTACAGCTTGCTACTGAGAGGATAAATGAATGAAACATTTGTGATGTTGGTAAAGATGTATGGCTAGTGCCACCATTCAATGAAAATGAGTGTGATAAGTACTTTCAACATTTCGAGAAGGTTGCACAAGGGCAAGATCCTGAGATTTTATCACTTCCCGGCATGCGCTTACAGATGAGGAGCTTTACAAAGTCTCCACAGGGTACTTCTTTAAAAATGGTGTTCTCATGAGGATATGGAGACCACCAGATGTCCCACCATGAGGAGACTGGTCTATTATTTACCAAATTGTGCTTCCTAGAGCTTATCATTCTGAGATTCCTAACATAGCACACACGCTACCCATGGGTGCTCATTTGACATTAATAAGATGTCTTAAAAGATCATGAGACACTTCTATTGGCCTAAGATAAGGCATAATGCAGCCCAATTTTGTAGAACCTGTCATACATGACAAATGGTTGAGAAACCTAATAAAAAAAAATCCCTGTTGCTCCATTACGACCCATTCCTACAGTAGGAGAAGCATTCAATCCATGTTATTTTTGATTGTGTAGGTCCTTTGCCCAAAACGCAATCTGGTAATCAGTACTTACTCACAATAATGTGTGTTTCTACAAGATTTCCTGAGTATATACCACTCAGAAATATCTGTGCTCCAAAGATAGTCAAAGCTTTGATTAATTTCTTCTCATTGGTTGGGGGTGGGGAGTTAGCTCAGTCGTTGTAGAATTTTGTGGGTTCGAGTCTAACCCCCAGCAGTGGTAGATTTACTGCTATATCAAAGGCCAATCCTTCTCATACCTACATGTCTATGTGGTGTGGGAAGTAAAATAACTCACCTCAGTAAATGTGTAGGGGTGAGATTTCTACCTGAATTCATCATATAGATTCAATCACTCTCGTGGTGTAAAAGAACCGTGAGAAAGTCTGGTAAGTACCTATATTGGTTGACTGGACATTGAATGAAACCCCCCCACTCACCCCCCCAAAAAATCTCATTGGTTGGCCTTCCAAAAGAAATTCAAACTCCATGTCTGGCTTGTTCCAGAAAGTAGTTCATGAACTAGGTATAAAGCAGGTGAAGTCCAGTGCTTATCATCCTGGGCCTTGTCTTTTTAGTCACGACAATCGTTATTGGCGACATCTTCTAGGCGTCAGTGTGCTATAGAGCCACGATCTTAGAACCTACAATAAATATGTGGTGGCCACGACACTTAGGGAGCTAAAAGGTATGCTATAGTCACGACAGTCGGTGGCCAATGGAGCGGAAACGGGGGCCATAAGTGTCATATTTCAAAGACCACTCTGGACATGTCGTACAGAATGCGCAACTTCACTTCCCGTTCGAATTAAGCGATGACATTTTAACACGAGTAAGGTATACATATGACCTATAATCGTCTCAAATATGAAGAAAATCGGGTGCACCGTTCCGAAGTTATAGGCGTTTGAATTTCGTCATAGCAATCGTCTGCTCTGGTGGCCAGTGTATTTTCCCGACGCCTCCGCTAATTTATGCAGCAACCTTGACATAGGCTGCACATCGGGAGGTGGGAGGGTGACTGGCCACAAAGAGAAGACAATCGCTATGACGAAAAATTCAAACGCTGATAACTTCTAAACGGTGCAGCCGATTTTCTTCATATTTGGAACGATTATAGTTTATTTGTATCCCTTACTCGTGTTAAAATTTCATCGCTTAATTCCTACGGGAAGCCCCGTTGCGCGTTCCGTTCTGACACAAAGTTTGATAGAACCTAAGACAATTCTATACTTGTCGTAAGCTCTGACACTTTGAGCTCCGATCGTAGGCCGCAGGCTACGACACCGTCTATAGCACGGCGGCCATTTTGTATCACCAAAAAGTGTCTTGGCCTCAAGCTACGATCTTAGGCCATCGTGGATCCACGATATCATGACTAAAAAACAGGGCCCAGAGTCTTAGGGTGCACTGGAACGATTCCACTGCACCCTAAAGAATATAATGTGAACTTATTGCATTGAAAATGAGAAAGACTGGGAATTAAGGAATAGGTATGTAGTTGTTTGCTGCACAATAGTTTGTTCAAGAATCCTTGGGATTTAGTCCTTTTGAGCTGATTTTTTATCACAGTGTATCCATTGAAAGTATTGAAGGAACACCGGTTAGGAGATGTTTGTTTGTTTGTGTAGTTTTACGTCTCAGTAGGCTATTTACCTCCTTTTGAGACTGACTCATTGGTTGGCCTATCTGGTTCTAGAAAGGTATACTAACTCAACTTGTAGCAGTGAGACCCTATGCCCCTTTTATAGTGCTGCCTCACTGAAGGGCTGTGCCACAGACAATTGACACAGCACTCCACCGGTCACATTATACTGACAATGGCAAACCAGTCACTGCAACATACCAATCGGGTCAGCAAGCTGACAAGTATGCTGCTCTCTGTAATTGGCTACAGGTAAGCTGGCTGACAGTTTTTGCCAACCTCCCGTACAAGCCTATTTTTGGCCATGTAAGTTCTCTTTTGTTCTTTTCTATGGCTTTTCGAAAATCTTTGTTTCTCACAGAAACTTCAGAATTTCTTTTTTTCCAGTGTAGCTGAAAACACTGGACATGGATGTTGCACATTGAATGTGTACTTATCCCTGATTTTCTTTGTTGCTTTACAGCAAAGCATAAGGAGCTCAATAGAAAGAGGCACCTGATAATGCTGGCATGTGGGCCGTTCTTCATCCTGCATGAGGTGCCCATATGTCAGCAGTGAGTGGCCTATCCGAAGACTGGTCAGTCTTGTCACTTCACTTCTTGTCAAGCTTACATAGTCTTTATTTTTGCCAAGTGATGATTCAATGGCATGAAGTTTGTTGTCCTGGCTTGAGCTCCATCGGCTCTGCCATTCCTGTTTAATGTACTCTTTGGAGATTGGGAGATGCTTGTTGGTTGGTTGGTTTGATTTAACATCCAGTTAACCATTGCAGGTTCTCACCAGACTTTCTCAAGGTTATTTTACACCATAAGGGTGGTGATCGAATCTATGAAATGAATTTAGGTAGAAACCTCAGCCCTACACATTTACTGAGGTGAGAGTTCTTTTACTTCCCACACCACATAGACATGGTATGAGAAGGATTGGCCTTTGATATAGCAGTAAAACCCAGTCACTTTTGTTATGCTTGTGTGCAAGCATATCCGGTCTGCACCATGAGGAGGCGAGGCGACCAAGAGGGTGGTAATTATTGTCCACCCCAGCAGACCGGAGATTGGGAGATGGTCTGAGTGTGGGACAGGAGCCAAACCTGGGAGCTGTTTCACTAGTAGAGGGGTGAAAGTGAGAGGTGAGACCGCAACAGTAGCAGCAACAGTGGCAGCAACAGTGTCAATCCTAAGTTCGCGTTTCATCAGTGGTCTCGCTGTTGAGGTGAGACCAACTCTCACTGTTGGAACAGGTCTCGCTATGCACACGTGTTTGACGTTCGAATTTATTTGTCGACGGGCCAGGATGACGTGGAATTTCACCCCTTTCCATAAGAATTAAGCAATGAAATTTTTACACGAGTAAGGTATATATATATACCCTATAATCATATCAAATATGAAGAAAATCGGCCACACCGTTCCGAAGTTATCGGCATTTGAATTTTGTCATAGCAAATACTGCACTTCCTGCCGGCCTCCAGGGGGAGACAAAAAGAACAGCCGAAACCCCGCCGCACTATGTAGGGAGTGAAAAAGGACAGCAACCAACGCAAACGCACATAGGGAGTAAAAAATTCAAACGCAGATAACTTCGGAACGGCGTGGCCGATTTTCTTCATATTTGGATTATAGGTTTTATGTATACCTTACTCGAGTTAAAGTTTCATTGCTTAATTCATACGGGAAGTGTGTGAAAACCTTCTATATATGTAACCAACGAAAGGGTCTACCATCTCGCTTACAGTGGCGCCACAGTGGCAGTAACAGCGAGAGCCACTTGACTGATGAAACGGGTTCTGCCACTGTTGGTGCTGCTCGTGTCTCAAGTGCTGTTCACACTTGACTGCACCTTCTAATGAAACGCAAAATGCCGCTTTGCTGCCACTGTTGCCAACAGTGAGACTTGTAGCTCCTAGTGAAACAGCCCCCTGGTTTCCAACTCAATGTTGCTTTGGCTGCATGGTCTGCAGCATCATTTCCCTCTATGCCAATATGGCTAGGGAGCCAGCAGAAGACAGCCTCCTTTTCCTGTTGCTCAAATTCCGAGTAGGATTCTCTTATCGCCTGTATAACAGGTTTCCCAGGGTCATGCTGACCAATTGCTTGTAGACATGACTTTGAGTCAGAGAAGATGATTTACTCTCTATGATTTGACACCTTCATCCATTCCAAAGCACTCAGCAAGGCATGTGCTTCAGCAGTGAAGATGCTGCTTCTATGATGTAGTGCTCCTTTGCGATTTCCATAGTGAGGTTAGGAGATAATCCTAAGAACAACAATGTCTTGGATTATGTTTCCAAAGTCAGAATAGTTTGTGTTTGTGAGTTAGCATGTAAAAATCTGAAAGAGGCCAAAAGAAAGATGAAGGACAAATTTAGTATGAAATCCCACGAGCTTGAATTCTCTGTGCAAGACAAGGTCCTGGTGTTGCAACCCAATACTGGGCATACTCTTAAGGCTTGCTACCATGGTCCCTATGAGGTAATCCAAAGAATTGGTGAGGTGGACTACTCCTGACCGAAGACGATCAGTTGTGTCACATCAACATGTTAAAGCCTTACTATGACAGAGAATGTTCCGACAGTGTAAAGACAGTCCGGTGTTGTATGAATGCACTGATTGATGAGAAGGAAACAACTGATAATGTACAGTATAACCCCGCTTAAGAGAATAACCTCTGTTCCGAGCAGAGTGTCCCCTTAAGTGAGGTGTCCCAGAAGCAGGGTTTTACTGTACTTACAGAGTACAATGTTAAACTGAACAACTCAAAAGTTCTAGCAAATCTAGATGCAAAGTTAGGACATCTGTCTCCAGTACAGAAGATGGAATTGAGCACATTGCTCCTAGAGTATAAGGCTGTTTTTCCTGATGTTCCTAGTCAAACTGATATTGCTATCCATGATGTAGATGTGGGAGAAGCTCTCCCTAACAAACATTTACAGAGTTAGCCCACACAAGGCTGATAAAATGAACAAAGGGGTATCTAAGATGTTAGAGAATAACATCATTGAGCCAAACAATAGTGACTGGTCATGACCTTGTATACTTGTACCCAAGCCAGTATTTAAAAGGCCGGCCAGGTGTGGAAGTGTATGTTGACGATATTGTGATTTACAATGATACCTGGGAAGAACATTTGTGTAGGCAGCAGTTTGCGTTAGAGAAGCTCAAAGCAGCAAACTTAACTTTAAAAGTGAGTTTGGACAGGCAAAGGTAATCTATCTTGGACATGGGTCAGGTTGCACCAGTCAAAGCTGAAATCAAGAGTATTGTTGAATATCCAGTTCCATCAAACAAGAGAAGTTTGATGAGGTTTCTTGCCATGGCTGGATATTATAAGAAATTCTATATGAATTTCTCTGACATAACTGCCCCACTTACAAACCTGTTAAAGAAAAAGAAAAACTTCATTTGGTCCAAAGAGTGTGATGATGTTTTTGATAAAGTGAAATCTATTTTGTATTCTGGCCCTGATCTGATAGCTCCAGACTTTGGCAAGAAGTTTGTTTTGATGGTTGATGCAAGTGACCATGAGGTAGGTGCAGTGTTATTGCATAATAATGACAATGGTGTTCAGCACCCCTATTCTACTTTTCCAAGATGTTCACTTTTCACCAATAGAACTATTCAACTATTGAAAAGGAAACTTTGGCATTAGTGTTGGCCTTACAACACTTCAGTGTTTTGCATCTTCCTTTTCAGATCCTGTACTTGTGTATACAGATCACCACCCCCTGACATGCATGCAGAAGATGAACGACAGATACAGGAGATTGTTGAACTGGAGTTTGTTGCTTCAAGAACATAATCTAGAGATTCTTCATGTATGAGGTGTAGACAATGTCTGCTGATGCATTCTTTCATTTTTTTTTAGTTTTTTTCCCCTTTATTGACATCTTTGAGATACATATAAGCATTCATTTTTTCAACATCACAATCAGACAATTTTGTTCTTTTTAAGAGTATAAAGCTTGATCTTTGCAATCGTCAATAAAAGGAGGCCATTGGCATCAAACCTGTATTGGATTGGTATTCTGGTCAGTGACAAGCTTCTTAGATGTTTCCTTTGATTATGAACATACTATGGTGTTATTACCCAAAGATGGTATAAGGTACTAAATTTAATTTTGATAAAAGTTGAATCAATGTTCCAGAATGCCATATACTACATTGTATAGCATATTTGTTGATGTATGATGTTAGAAAAAAAGAAACATTTTTTTGTTTAAGGAGGGAGATGTGATGTATATATTAAGGATAACACAAGGTGCTTCCTAACAGGTCCTCGCTCTAGATAGTGGTTAAAGCCCAACTGTTCACACTGCCATCCCCAACTTTTGAACCTTCCCCTGTCTTTGTTTGGACTGACCCCCCAAGAGGGGATATATATGCAGCAGATGTCCACTTAGAACTCATTTGGAACCCAGACACCGAGGTGTCAACATCTCCAGGTTGCTTAGCATTGCCACCACTACAGTGAGGAGCCTTGAAGACCATAGGACACTAGGCTACAGAGGCCTTTACTGAGGATTGGGCTTCTCCACAAGCTGCTATCTCCCCCAGCACTGGAGAAACAGAGATTGATGACTGCTACCACCAAATTCCACTGTCTTGGATCATCTATATTCACAAATCAAGGAGACATTGGACAATAACTGAAAGTGATAGACTGTGAGTACTATTATAACCAAGAGGATTTGTATCATATGAACTCTACAGAAGTGGATGTGATTTTGTATGTTGATGAGAAATGTTATGTAATTGTATACTTTGTTATAATATATGTTATAAATACATATATCTGTGTATGGTTATATGTCTTCTTCATTAAGTAAAGAGGATATTCCCAATTCTCCTTTCTTATCACTTTGTTAGCTATGATAGTCAAATGCAGCATTTGTAAAAGATGATATTTTCGATAATTAAGGAGATAGAATTCAAGAGAACTTCATAAAGAATACATAACAGAACTTTTCAGGCCCAAGATTCGAAAATTGTGGTGCCACCTATCATTTCATCAAAGAACTTTGGCCTGAGGTGATATTTCTGCTTAAATCACTGACATTACAAATAAGCAAGAAAGACTTGATTTTCCTTCAGTCCTATCTCAGTCAATAATCAGCATAGATACTTCAAATAAAGAGTGATTTGGAGATGAACCACCACAGAACAAAACTGGAAGGTCATCTTTTTGATTAAATGTTATCTAGAGGTAATCATTGGCAGTTTCTAGCTATGCCATATGCCAAAAATGGAATATAAGAAAATCATGTTTTTAGGGCTCTTTTGGACTCTTTTGTTATCCATCATAATGATCATGCATCTCAGGAAGTATCTATCACAGCCTGACAATATAGGTATCATTTTAATTGCAGGGTTCGTACATAGACAGCCCAATAAAATTCCAGGCTTTTTCCAGGCTTTTCCAGGCTCTAATATTTTTTTTCCAGGCACATCTGGTCACTGCTTTTAAAACCATGTCTGATCTATCACCAAATCTAGTTTCTTTATCTTCCTTACTACCTGTGGAATTTCAGTAGTTTGGGATAGATATCTTCAAAATTCTTTTTTGCCACTTTTGAGTATGAAGACAAATAATCAAAACCATGCCATATTATTAACAATATGCTATACATGGTCAAATAAAGGACTTTTGGAACTATTTAATCCATGTAACTGAAATGTCATAGACAGTCAGGTACCATAGTTAAGGAAAACTAATAATGACCAGAATTTCATAGGCAAAAAAAATTTGTTTATGCAAAACCAAATTTTCCAGGCTCTTCCAGGTTTTTCCAGGCTCTCTTTGAGAATTCCAGGCTTCTCCAGGCCTGGAAAACCCAAAAGCATAATTCCAGGCTTTTCCAGGTTTTCCAGGCTCTGTACGAACCCTGTAATTGTCTTGAAATAGCTCAGAAGATAAGCTGTTTATTTCTATAGGTCATGGCAATAGATTTTTTATTAAATCACTGTGAAGACAGGACGGGAACATGTTTTAGTGTTTTTCACCCAACAAATTCCGATGTTCAATCTACGACAGGGAATCCTAACCATAACACAGGTATATCAGATATATACCAACGGATAGACCCAAGTCTTAGCTTTCTAATTGTTTTGTTTTGTTTATAAAAATCACCCCATTATTCACGACACAACAGCGATTTGCCCTTTTCAAGTTAGAAAAAACTAGTCTTTTGTCCATATCAAACGCTCAGGACTATAGTCTATTAGATTAGGCCTTAGCTACTGCATGTGACCAGGGGTGAGATAAAATGCCAGACTGAGTAAATTCATAATGTAATATGATAACAAAACCGTATTATATAACATTAAATAGGAGCAGAACACCAAGGGGTGGCATGAGTATAACGCAAAAAATGTCTATGTAAAGCTTCTGCATTAAACAGGAGAAAAAAGGGAACAAATATGAAGAGCAATTATTCTCACATCAAGCAGTTCAATTCAACAAGGTAAAATATTTGAGAGAAAATTGGTTATAATGATATTCTGTAAGTCGTAGTATCGTTTTGCATTTTATTGAAGAAACCCTTCTCACAGAATGACCTAATTCAGTTAAAGTTGAGTTTTACATGGTGTCCATTATTTTCAAAAATACGGATGAAACATAATAACCTAGACAAAATCACATGAGTTAAAACCAAGTATCCGACGCAATGATACGTCAAAGAGGAATGACATTTCAAAAGGGTTGGAACAAGACCAAGTGACAATTTTCAACTCCACATCACCTAACACTGATATGCATCCTGACTTCGTTACTGAAAAGGGAGTAATGTAAATTTTTCTTTCCTTAACCTGAGATGAACCTGATTTATTTTCAGATTTGACGAACAATATTTCTGTATCATTTCTAAGATCTAGTTACCCGAGGTACTTACCTTTGTTAAGTACTGATGGAGAACTTATGGTCCTAAAAACCTAGACACTACCTCAGTGCCTGTTTTCAAATTATTGCCGACACCAAACTCTTTACTACCAAGTGGTTTGGGAGGTCCGCATTATATTGTATACCTATTGCATGTCAGTTGTTAGAAAAAAGCACACCTCACGACTATGATTATTCAGGGAGGTCGCGGTAGTATGAGTACTACACATGATGTCACTACCTAACTATGTCATTGTTCTTTCAGCAAGAAACAAAAAAATCTTGGACAACTTTCATACATGACATTTCTTCAAGCGTGTAGTCCTTTGAGTTCTACACCACAATACCATACTGTACAGAATCTTCCCCAGGCGGTTTTACAGCAAAATATTTCTTTAAAAGAATTGCACACTTGAGACTTCTCATAACACCAGGACAATTTTCTAACGGGAGAAATGTGTCGCACCTCCTTTTTAATACTGTATTCATCCAATCAGTGGATATCTGGTTCTGTATTAACCCAATCAGTGGATATCTGGTACTGTATTAACCCAATCAGTGGATATCTGGTTCTGTATCCACCAAATCAATGGATATCTGGTACTGTATTAACCCAATCAGTGGATATCTGGTACTGTATTAACCCAATCAGTGGATATCTGGTTCTGTATCCACCAAATCAATGGATATCTGGTACTGTATTAACCCAATCAGTGGATATCTGGTACTGTATTAACCCAATCAGTGGATATCTGGTTCTGTATTCATCCAATCAATGGATATGATTCTAGTTTAGGCTGGCATTTGGGTATCCATTACATCAACACCCATTTCATATTCATCAACATTTCATGGTCATCATCACAGAGATATTATATTCGTCAACGAATCCATGGATATAACAAATGTATACTGATATAGAAACCTATTATTTTGTTTATAAATACATATGTTTATCAATACATATGATATAAAGCTTTTTCCACGAGTTAGGATGCGCAGTAATCGGCATCAAGGCGGAGCCGAGTGATGATAACTGTGCATCCAAAAAAATAGAGCATTATTCATTTTACAATGCGAGTTCAGTTCTGGATTAAATTAGCATCACAATATCAGAATAATCGCAATTATTTACACAAATCTTGTTGCCAAAGACAATCTTGTTGCCGAAGCCAAACGCTCGTTACATCATCTCTCATCACTCTGCCATGACCATGGTGTAGTATTGTGACTTTACGGGGGTGATTGTTGCATATCATATTTGGTGTTATTCCTTTGGCTAAACTTGTAGCCGGGGTGAGATAAAGGTTTCAATTCAGCCTTGCCTCCTCAGTAACATTAACCAATCTAGGCACCTCAGAACTCTGTTTTAGATATCAATGTCAGATCACCAATAAACCAGTTTTAGCCAAACACCTGAATATGCTCACATATTCTCATGTTTGTGATCATTATAAGAGTCTAGAATTGTCGTTAGAACATGATTGTATATATGGAGTGCATCTGTTGTGACACACATAATAACCTTAAAAATAGCAAGACATACATTGACATGACATTTGGTATTGACTGGAATGTTAACATCCTATCACAAGATCGTGTTTCTGCTAATTTCTTAGTCAACGCACCTCTATTAGCAGGACTCTGTCCCGTCACTTCGAGCTTATGACGAAGATTAAATAAACTGGACCCTATTACACTAGGCGGGCATATTCTAACCCTCTACATTCTATTAAAAACATCCTGAAGAAGGCATACCCTCCGAAACGTAGGTTAATATACACTGTACATAACTTTAATAAAGCCTCTACAAATAGAATAGGTGGGCTCCTGGTTGTTTAGTGTTTAATTCTCCCAAACTCATGTTCTAATACCAAAATGCAGAAATCAGAGCGGTGTTACGAGTGGAAGACAAGCTCGATATTAAAAGTGCTTATCCTTATTCACCTATCTGCTTTCAATATCTGTATATGGAATGTTTAGGAATTTAAACGGTTAAGAAAGAAATAATAAATAAACGGTTGGAATGATGACCTACTGGAATTAACTCCGGAATGCATATCTCAACGACGCTTCATATCAACCGGCATAAGCCCTCGGTTCAAAAAGGGAAAAAGATGTGTTTTGGAATGGTCGCGGTAATATATATAATGACTTATGATTCGAAACGGATGAGGAATGCCTGGGGCAATTTTATATTAGTTTCTATTCCAGGTAGACTACGCCACTCCAGTGGGTGTCGCCATACAAGTATCTGGGTCAAAAATACGCGGTGAAATTATTGATCACACACATCGCGATGCCGTAGGCATCGGGATGTATGTGACAAATAATTTTTACCAAGTAGTTTGATGTGCGAAGACAGACGGCCTGTTAGCGTATTATTGAATACCTACAAATGGCGAAATTTTACCTAGGAATGTGACCACATACCCCGTACGTCACAGTGTGACGTACGGGTATAATTACGCAATGGCAAAGAGCGGGCAGTATACGTAGTTGATAGTGCCATATGTATATAATACTACAAACTAGTGCCTTGCGAGTTGTCACTCAGTGACACCCACGTACAGCGATCGTTACGCTTCATTGAGCAACCCAGCTACCGTACATTGAAGACCGACGTACATGTATAACAAGACGAGTCAGAAGGACTTGTATAACAAGACCTGTGAGACAGACTTACTCCAATCACAACAAAATCGCAGCCATGAACAAGGAGGACCACTATTCATTGTTTAAAAAACAAATAAAAGATGTGTACTCTGTTACGGGACTACGGCTTGGAACACTCTCCCACCTGCAATCGGGAATATTCCGACGTACAACCAGTTTAAAAGAGAACAATCATTTCACTATATATACCAATGCCGTATATCCTCGAAATACGCACCGTTTCACCATATACCGTATAAATACTGTACGGAACAATGTTCCGTGTGGCAATATACGGAACACTGTTCCGTACGCGTTTACTAGAATATTAGTTGTTTGGCCTTATTAAATTAATCGTTTTATCAATTTTGTGTATATAGGAAATATAAAACGACCCACCATGCTTGTACAAACTACAAACTCGATGATCATTTACAGAACTCAACATAAATCCTTCGTTCCGTAAAAACTGTGATGTACCATGTTGTAGATTTTACTATATACCCATGCCATATGTATACTGTAAATACTCACCGTTTCGGCATATAACGTAAAAATACTGTACGGGCCAGCGGTCCGTACACCAAAATACGGACTACCTACCCATACACATTTATTAAAATTTTGGTTGTTAAAAAAAAAAGAAATAGATTTTTTTTTTAAATTTCGGGTATATAGTAAATATATAATGTCCAACCATGATTGTACAAGTCACAGAACTCGATGATAATTTACCGTTTGTACGGAACTCGGCATAAATGCCTTGGTCCATACAAACTGTAAATTACCATCTCATTCTGTGAATTGTACAGCATGGTCAGGACGTTCTATATAAGTACAACATGGTCAGGTCAGGTATAATTACTTGAAAAGCCAGACCCCTTAACCCGCACAAACTATGAATGACTCACGCTGACCTATCAAACCTGAGCTAATTATCAGACCTACATAATCAACTGTGTACTTTATACCAGTTACCCATCTAGCCATGTATTCTTCATAATCCAAATACTTGATATTGATTCTGAAATTCTGAAAATTATTGTCTCAATCTTATGTGAATATGTTGCTCAACTGATGTCACATACTACGACTGTATAACGAAATGCCACAGGAGGTACAATGAAGCCAGTCCCCAGACTGATTAGTAACCAGGATAAATACAAGTAAAACAAAAATTACACACACACAAACGCCACCAGTATAATCAATCTCTTTAGACGAGGCTATTGGGGGGTTTTACTGAGGAAGCTTCGCGCGATACTTAAGAATAATAATAAGTGCCATGAGTTTTGGTTACGGAGTAATCTCACGAGGGAAATTCGAGTGAGATAATGTAGCAAACCAAACTGAATGGCATATCATCAGTGGCTATGGGTTGAGTGTGGTTCATATTTTCACCCTAGCATTGATAATTTGGCTAGCATTTGTGACATCCCCCATTGAATGTTTTTTCTAAATACTCCATGGGCGTTGAGTACGAGTTCGCAACGTTAAGTCTATGTGAGAAAAATACCAGGGGTGAGATAAATAAATCTATCCTGGTGCGGTATCTACAACTTATTATGCAGATGGTTCGCTCTGGGCGTCTCAGGGGGTGTCTGAATATAGTGAATTTCACAAAACGTAAAACAAAAAATATCAAATGCCGATGGCCCTGCGCGCCCCAAAAGAACAAATTAAACACATATGATTACACCACAGCAAGAAAACATCTATTAAACTCACAATTTGGAAAAGAACGACTCCTCGTATCTCAAATTTGTCACATATAAATCTAAAATTGTTTTGTAAATCCTTAAAGAGTATTTCTATTAGGTTGACTGAATATTCCAAGGAGTTGAACAACTGAAGACTCAAGCTGCTAGATATAATTAAAGATACGAGGCAAATACCACTTCTGGTTCCAACCGATAAGAAAAAAGAAAAAAATCCTGGAACATTATAGCTCGTCGTACTCCAACGGACTAATAACAGATACTTGCTATATATATATACAGTGTCCGCTAGTTCTATGCACCAATTATAATATCATTAACCATCCTTCATGTTAGAACCTTCCCACACATTGTCGAGATAACGTACCTTACTACATGTTAGGAAATTATGCTGAGCAGCATCCACTAAATTGGGAATAATACATGTATTCCCCCTAGACTGCTAATTTATATTAGGCCACTCAAAAAAAACCAACTTGTTTCTCATCACCAAGCCATGAAAAATATGACGAGGGCGTTTTTTTTGGTTTTTTGTTGTTGCTATATTAAAGATGGCTTTTGAAGTGCCATAAAATGGGCTTCAGACATACAGT
The DNA here is from genome assembly GCA_950022655.1 of Alentia gelatinosa. Classification (NCBI taxonomy): domain Eukaryota; kingdom Metazoa; phylum Annelida; class Polychaeta; order Phyllodocida; family Polynoidae; genus Alentia; species Alentia gelatinosa. Next base: position 51,678,395 of record OX465584.1, read on the forward strand.
AAAACCCCACATAAGCGGACACCCTCCGATCCGGGCCAAAGTGGCTGCTTACGCTGGGTGTCTGCTTACAAAGGGTTTCCAGATTTTTATTGGCTATACATTTAATGCATCCTTGACATCAGGAGCTTTAATTTGATACTAAATACACATACCTTTCATAATTTCTATCAAGGTTCACCTATTTAAAAAAAAAAAAAATCTTCTAAAATCGTTTTTTCTGATGCGTGCAGTGATGAGAAACAATTTGGTTTTTTTTAGTGGCCTTATCAAGGCAAAGCTTGAACTTAGATCATTTAGATCTATTTAGATACTGTCCTCGTCTGAATAATGACGTCAGCCAATGCTCGTGGATTTATGAAGGGATGAATGAGTGAACTGTACATGACGCTCCAAAGATACACACATTTAAATGATAGATTGATCTATTCATTATCCTGATATGAGATAAATATACACCACTTTTCTCCTTGACATTACACCCTGGGCCGGGGTATTTCAGTCGTGACAATCGTTAATAGAGACCGGTTAGCGACTGTTTAAAGGGCATCGCGTTCCATAGACAAATGATCATTACAATAGCGATTATTCTGAGGGTCTGTGAGGTCTTGGTCACTGTTTTGCATTCTAGATTGGTGATCATTTGGTGACCATTTAGTCTAAATGGTCTCCAAAACAGTGACAGGGTTAGACTGGTCATACATGTCTGATATTCATACTAAAACCTATCACAATTAAAAGATATTTGCAGTAAAGGATTTAATATGTTTGTTATACCTTTATACCCAATTTCATAATTTTCTCTCGAGTAATACACATGTGAAGCACATTTTTGTTTTTGAATGGGACTTGTTATTGTTGAATTAGTCCGTAGTGCAGTGAACTCTCACTAGTAAGAGTGCATGATTTCATGTCGGTAACTGGCATGTTTACATACATCTACAGTGAACGTTTTGAAATGATCACTATCAGTGATGAAATCAACAGTGATAATTTCAGCTCAACAGTGATCACGTCTATGGAACGCATTGCAATGACAATCACTCGCATGGTCTCCCAATCAGTCACTCTTTTTCCATGATCACTAATAAAGCAGTTGCTGTCTAAAAGACACCTCCATGGATGGAGAAGCAACATGAATGTGTTTTATAAGTTTTCGTGCTATGAAATACTTTTTACTTAAGACCAATTATGAGATACTTTGTACATAAGCTAGGAGTATTCCCAGCTTCGGCTAGAAGACCAGAGGGAGCCAAAGTGGACCAGCTAAAATGGTAGATACCTGTACTCACTACTATGTCTGGAGGCAAGTAAAAACGAGGCTTAGTGCTAAAGCTGTGGGGGGTTAGAGCTAGAATTTTGTTTTTGGTCTCGTTTGTTACTATTGAAACGTAGTTTACTACAATCATCTCTGAATACGTCTGTCTCAAAGCTACGATGACGGTTGCTATGTGTATAAAAAAATATGCATTAAAAGGATTGGAGAATGACACATCTTGAACCTATAGAATGAAAGAACTGAGTGTCTACCTCTGGGAATGGTGTTTTGTGAACTGGTATCTGCAGTTTCAGCAGGTTCACTTTGGCTCCCTATGACGCCATTCTGAACACTATTTCTCACACAAAAAGACGAAACACTCACACAAAAACAAACTTACCATGAAAAGTGCTAGGGAGCTGCCCCAGTATGAAAACAAGTAATAAAAACATACTCCGAAAAATGACAGGACGTATTTTGAAGGAAACTCACGAGATAAAAATCTCTTGGTCCATACTCCATCGAGTTTGACCGCGGAGTGATTCACGAAGCTGAGTGAATTACTCTGTGGTTATTTTCATCTCATGAGTTTCACTCTACATATTTCTGCGTGTTTTCCAACTTTGAGCAGCCAACCTACATGGACAATAATCAGAGACCGAGTAAAAATCTACAGGACCACATAATATCATGAGCAAGGAATAACAAACCACAACATTGAGATATAAACTCACACATTATTTACAACATAATATCATATAAAAGGAATGACCAAGTAGCGCTATGTTTTTTTCTTGGGTTCAACATAGACGGCCACCTGTAAGATGAGTGCCCAGTTAACCTGGTCCTCCGTGACCCGAATACGGAGACACTTTATGGGACCTCCAGAGAGTACCGTCCCTTTTGATCCAACCTCACACCGCCCTTGGTTAAACCAGTCTATTGTTTTAAAGGCCTCACATATAACAGTTCCATTATCAAAGGCCTTGACTAGCTTGGGGCTGGACTCCAGCACAGCCTGGTTTAGGATATCACTCGGGTGGTCCTTCGATCCTGTCTCAACTACCACTTTGGTGAGGTTCTCATCATTATCAAAGACGAGATTCCAGGCCTGTCCTTGCTTGGGGGACACCCCCCAAAAGAAAGTTTCCGAGGTCATATAGGCCATCTCCGGAACATTGGAGTCATACACCTTAATGTCTGAATAAACTGAGCCCATGGGGTTATCCCCCTTCCATTTTTTCTTGTCACTGCTGAAGAAGCGGTCCTTCAACTTGTTCGGTTTTTTCGAATCGAAAGAAGAAGTGAGTCCAATGTGCTGGAAAAGCGTTGGTTTCCGCAGGTACACCTTGTGTTGGGTCATTGTCATGCGGTAGTGAATCATCAGCCAGTCTACCGGCTGCTCCTCGTAAAAGGTGATCATAAACTGCGCTAGTTTTATGAGGTCCCTCGACTTGAAGAGTTTGCCGATGAAGCCCAGCTCGCTGAACTCCAGCATGGCCCAGTTGCCCGTGCGCCTCTTCACGTAGTCCCTGATGGCGGAGATGAAGTGTGGCGCACACATGACGTCGTCCTCCAGCTGCAGGTAATAATCGGAGATATTCCTTGCGTGGAGAAACATGAACGCGAAATCCGATACCTGCTTCGATCTCCACTTCACGCGCTCGGGCTTGTCGTTGAAATTCCGTTTCAACTGCGTCAGCTTCGGGTAGAAGTCATGGCTCGCTTGAACGATCTGTGAACAAAAAGAAAAAGAAATACAATTGAGGACTTCTTGGGGATGCTATTGAAATATTGGGTAGACATTCGTCGAGTCAGCCTGGAAGTAGGTGGCGCTACGAACCCGGTTTTGACAGGGGAACGGCCATCTTGGAGAAGCAACGTCGCAATGCTAAGTCTATGGAGCCGTTCAGACGTTATTTGCTAATATTTGAGGATGTTCAAAGTACTTCTGAGTCACTTCTCTTTATAAAATCAATGTTCCCTGAAAATTTCAGATCAAATGAGAATGTAATGGCCCCGATTTAGACAGTAGATGCGATGTCAACAAATCGTCGAAACAACCGATTTTCTTCGAGTTGGCACATCTAAATCACGTCTGGATAATGGGAATCATCTTATTTTGACTTTTCCATGTAACCATTACACATAAAAGAGTATATGACAGTTGTTTTTCACCATTTTATACTCTGACAGCGGTTTGTGGTCACCAGCAAGATGGCGGACGTGTTCGTTGTTAAGGGAATTTGGAGGGGATTTTAAACCGGAAGTCGCCAGATGACTCGGAGAATTGGGGAGGTGGTAAGCTGAGTCCATGTTAAATCGCTAGTAAGGTATCAACTACCGTATAGCCCCACTTAAGTAGTGATTCCACCAACACATAACATCTAGCAAGTTTAGCCACGATTTGGGTGTCTTGCTAAACCAGGCTAGGTTTGAATAATCGCGTGCCTGTTTGTCGCGATGTGTCTTGAGGTGTTGCGGTGGTGGAGCACCAAAATATACACTCAACACTGCACGGCTACGTTTTGCGACAACAGAGGTACGACATTTCGCGACACTGTAAGATATTAAAAGATATACCAAAAGACGTCACAACAAATCCATTGTGTTGGTGGAATCAGCCCTTTATAAGCCGATTTTTTAAAGGATTTTAAAAAAAAATTGGCCTATAGATTTTTGCCCAAGTCGAGGGTCGGCTCGTAACTTGTACTGAGTCCCCATACATTTTCAATAGACCCTATTGAGGTATCCCGTAATTCAGTCTGTTGACCAAGTTCCGGGTTTCGCTGGTTACCGACGTAGTATGGTGATAGACCCCTTACTCGTAACCCAGAATTAATGCAGTTTAACGGTTTTCAGACATCCTCAAATTGAAATTCTGATGTCAGAAATGGAAATTTCAGCTATTTCTACATGGGAATCCGAAATTATATTCAGTTTCTCCAATTACAAAACAACAAACTGTGATTCATTTTATCGTAGTGTGCCAAGTCTATCGGGAGCGGAACTTTGCTTTACCGGGGCGATAATCGGGAGTTTAGTAACCTCTGGAGGCTCTATGGGGATTCTGTCGACGATGGATAAATCACACTGTTCCATAAAAATTCCTGAACAAATCGTCTATTATACGGAAACTGGCTTACTGTCTTCGTACGTCAAAAATACGCGGTGAAATTGTTGGTCACATACATCCGGATGCCGTAGGCAGAGGGATGTATATGACCAACAATTTTACCAAGTATTTTGACGTACGAAGACAGTCAGCCTGTTTTTGTATTATTATATACCTAAAAATGGCGAAATTTTATCTGGTCACGTGATCACATACCCCGTACGTCACAGTGTGGCGTACGGGTATAAATACGGCATGGGTAGGAGCGGGCAATATACGTAGTTCATACAGCCACAGGTATATAATAATATAGAGAAACAGGCTTACTGTCTCCGTACGGATTAAATATGCGGCAAAATCGGCGATCAGATGAACCGATGCCGAAGGCAGAGGTTCATCTGATCGCCGATTTTACCAAGTATTTTATCCGTACGGAGACAGTCAGCCTGTTTCTCTATTATTATATACCTTAAAATATCCAATTTTTAAACTTGCTTCTGGGTGAGTTTTTGGATTTCGCCACAGTACATGCCCCGTACGACACATACATACCCCGTACGTCACCTAGGTGTCGTACGGATATAAATACGACATGGGTAGGAGCGGGCCGTATGTGTAGGATATACTACCACAGGTATATAATAATATACTTCACAAGTTCCAGTTTTAGGAGTATAATAATATGAAAACATAGTGAGCCAACCCGTAGCTATTCCATTCTCGGAATTTGTCCTATAAAGTATGTCCCTCCACCTCTGGTGTTGGGATGGGTTCACTAGCTACGTTTTTCTTAATACAGATTTGGCCATGAAGAGCCTCATTCAAGCAAGTCTTATCTCTAGTCCTGGCATATTATGCCACGTTTCTCAAGCCTCTAATTCAATCATAGGCTTGATGGCACACCTTACCCAATCCCACCCCTTTTGAAGGAATTCAATTGGCAGAAACACGCAAAGCTAACTGGAAATCCCGTGAGGAGAGATGGAAATGTTCGTAGAAGCATTAATGGGATGTTCCTTAAATCATCTCACTGACCGAAAATATTGGTTGGGGCTATAGTATACTCTGGCTGTGCTACCAGTGTCTATCTAACCTTATCTCACCCCAGTATTTTTCTCCATAGGCTTAACCTTAGGAACTCATACTCCCCAGCAGTGAAGGTAGTGTACCCAATACTCAATGGCTAATTGGGAGTCATTTTATTGATTAATAATATTCTTGATTATGTATACGGAGTGAGATAAAATCCGAAGCCCACTCGCTGAAAATAACTTGGTCTGTACTCCACCACGTTTAACCGTTACTTCACTCAGCTTCGCTACTTGAATTACTCTGTGGTTAAATGAATGTGTGTTTAAAATGCAGGAAGATCTGAACAACATCCAGATAATAACCTACTAGTTAATACAAAAAAGACTGTACAAATGTGGGTAGGTAACAACTTGAAGAATAGAGAGATGAGAACGAATTTAATAGACAACATAAGAGTGCACCAGTTTAGTTATCTTGGCATAACAATAGACAGTAGTCTAACTTTTAAACATCAAGTAAATAAAATCATAATAGAATCTAGACTGAAAATGCGTAAATTATTTTTGTTAAAATACCAATTACCAAGAGAAATAAGAACGACTATATTGAAACAGTGTATCCTTCCCATATTTGACTATGTCGACTACATCTACCTGAGTTGCTCACAGACTGACAGCCTCCGCCTGGACGTAGCATTTCATTATTGCATGTGTGCAGCATTAGGTACAAGGCGCATAAGGGAAAATTCCATATACGATCTATACCATAAGTGTAGATTAAGACCATTAGAATACAGACATATAGTTCACCTATTAATGATGTTGCGATGGTGGTCAAATGACCCAGCACATAGGGACTTAAGAAATGTTGTAACAAGACGACACCAGAAAATAGTACTTAATGTAGACGCACCAAAAACCGAAAAATACAGGAGATCTCCGGTTTATCTAGGAGCCCTTTTATGGGACAAAGTTCCAAAAGAAATACAACAAACACACGACTCTTCCTACTTTAAATCACATGTGAAAAATCTCCATCTGAAAATGCCAGACCTATTAAACGTCTAAATATCTAACATATATACATGTTGGTTTTACACATTCCTATATACCTATGGCTGTACACTCTATGCTTACACCACGCTCTGGGGGGTGGAGTAACTATCTGATACTACCCAAGGTTGGTATACTACCCAAGGTTGCCGTATACTACCCAAGGTTGACATTTAGACCAATCAGATTGTCTCTTATTAAACCACATTTGAAGGTATATAGGAATAGGGAAACCAAGTACCAGTGAAAGGAAGTCAAAATTACTCGGTAAGGCTTGGAAAAATTACTGCCCGCGGCCAGGGCCTTGGGCAGTAATTTTTCCAAGCCTTACCTCGTAACTTTGACTTCCTTTCACCGGAACATAGTTTCCCTCTAAAACCGACCTAGCCAAGCAGCAACTGTTCGTCCTGTGTGTTTTGTTCATATTTTACTGTTCGTCGATTGACTATAATGGAAGAACGGCCAACTTGGGGTGATTTGTATGTCTTTACACTGAATAAAAAAAAAAAAAAAAAAAAATTCGGTGGAGTACGGACCAAGTTATTTTCATCTCATAAGTTACCTTCTTCGTACTCCTGTTTTTTCCTCACACCTACTTCACGCGTTTCTCACCTCTACCATATCTTTCTAATACTCACATATCCTTTTCTATATAAGTTTTTTGTACGTGTTCTGATCTTATCAATGTAACAGTTTTATCAGTAACTAATCTGAGGACTAAGTCGATACGGTAAGTAAGTAAGTACAGGATGTAGTACAGATCCCACTTTACTGTAACTTGGGTATAAGGAAATAAACCCACCAACATTCTTTTCTACAATGGATCCTTGTAATAATCACTAATTTGAGTGATTATCATTGGTTAAATACTTGTTAAAACGATTTTCATAAGTAATAAAGGATTCCTCGATATACCTACGATGATATATCTCATACTTGGCGACTTTCCCTCCGACAGGTACATCATTGATTTGTGATACATGACACCCCCCTATCTGATATTCCTAGATACCTCTAGCCAAACACTCTATAGTTACATCCCGCTGCTGGGGGTGTAGTAACTTGCATTTACTGCCTAAGGCTGACGTTTACTACCCGCGGTTGACACGTGACCAATAGTTATGATCAGTAAATTTAAAAATGGCGGACAGTAGCAATTCAGACTTCCAAGATGGTTTAACAACCCCCGTAGTAGCAAAGAGTATATATTAACTAAGTATGGAGATATTTCATGTTGGACAATAATGCAAAAGAGTTTAAATAGTAGGAATAATCGGCAAGGGCACAATCGGCATGATTTTGAAGCCTGTAAGATGTAAACATACTACATCGATGCAGCTAGGACGTCGTCATGACATTTTCACATAGCAACCTGCCTAGCAACCCGCAAAGTTCATATGTAACCGGCGGGAAATCGGCGGGACGAAAACATATCAGTTGTAGTTACTCGAGAAGGGTGGCCATGGCTTCTTGGACTATCATAGGTAAAGACATGTATATTTCTATCAATATTTGAAGGTATATAGGAATATGGAAACCAAGTACCAGTGAATGAATGTCAATGCTACTTTCATAGGTTTCCTTTATAGTACATTACCTAGATGTTTTTTGTTTTTTTCCGGGTTTTTTTGTGGGTAGGGGGGGGGGGATGCTGGCTGAGTGAGCCTTGCCTCGTAACTTTGACTTTCTTTCCCTGGAACTTGGTTTCCCTATTCCTATTTACTATATACCCATGCCCTATATATACTGTAAATATGCACCGTTTCGGCATATGACGTAAAAATACTGTACGGACCAGTGGTCTGTACAGGAAAATACGGACTACCTAACCATACACATTTATTAAAATATTGGTTGTTAAGCAAAAGGAAATTGATTTTTTTTTAAATTTTGGGTATATAGTAAATATATAACGTCCAACCATGCTTGTACAAGTCACAGAACTCGATGATAATTTACCATTTGTATGGAACTTGGCGTAAATGCCTCGGTCCGTAAAAACGGTAAATTAGCATCTCGTTCTGTTACTTGTACAGCATGGTCAGAACGTTCTATATAAATACGTTCAAATATCAATAAAAAAAAAGGTTATTTCTTTACCTGTGATAGTCCAAGAAGCCATGCCCACCCTCATCGAGTAACTGCAACTGATATAGATTCATCCTGCCGGTTTCATAGCAACTAGGCAGGTTGCTATGCAGGTTGTTATGCGACAACGTCCCTGCGATGCCATAGCCGCATCGATAAAGTATGTTTACTTCTTGCAAGTATCAACATCGCAGCTATTGCAGACGATTCACACTATATGAACCAAATAATGTTAATCTGCATTGCCAAACACCTCCATATTTAGTGGTTACACACTCTTTGCCATCATATGGAGTTTCTAATATGTCTTGGAACATCTCAATCAGTACTGTCCGCCATTTCTAAATTCACTGATCGTAGCGTTTGGTCACATGTCAACCTCAAGTAGTAAACGTCAGCTTTGGGTAGGGAAGGGAAGGTTCAGTGGGACATCATGGGCTGTGGCTGAATTGGGTAATTTAGCAGTTAGTATATCAATGTTTCACATGGAAAAATAAGTTTTTATCCTGAAATAAAAAACATGAATTTCAATGGAAACGGCAAACACTTTGAGACCACGCGGGTGATGGGTATTTACCTGTATGTAACCCATGTTGATGTACTCCATGTATCTGTTGGCGATCTCTTCAGTAACACGAGTGTTGTATTCGGTGTCAAAGTCTGCGAGGAAGACAACCACCACAACGTCCATTTTCTCCCGTGTTGTTGCCATGTCGATGAGTGAGCGCAGCGTTTGCATCAAGTAGGTCATACCATTTATCCGTTTGATGGATGGCACCCCGACTGTCAGGAAGCCTGTGTGGATCACGAAAAGGAAAATCAACTGTTGTATCAATACACATAAGCCGGAAAATACTGTAAATACCAACCTCTACTACAGAAGTGGTAATTGATATGTACCACCATACTGTGCCGGTATGGCAACGTACCATCATATTTGGATGCACAATCTGATTGGTAAGAAAGAATCTGGTCGGCGAGTGAGGAGTATGCATGTGCATGGTGAATAGCAGATTTCCGTCCGCAGAGCACACTTTGAAAAGAATTTTTTTTTTCCATCGGCTGTGGTAAGAAGTGTATATGCCACGTATTATTAACACTTTGAAAAGAAGTTCAACGTCGTCACATTTTGGTAAATGTTTAAATAATTTTTGATATTTCTAGGTATATAACACAAGTGCAACTTGTTTTAACTTGATTGGGACGGCCTTGGTTAGCTTGTTTGTCTCCACTTGTACCCGAATAAAAGTGCCCCCCCCCCACAAAAAAAACACAAAAAAACCTCAGTCACCAAGCTTATGGAATATTTTATCGAAACGAACACGGTACGAGAGGCCGACTCAATAGGGTAAACAGGTTTCATTATTTCAAAATTATCTAAAGGAAAGGTTGTTTGTTTGATTTTTACGGCCGGCCAATAACTACTCCTTTCCAGACTTCCTTCTAGTCTGATAAATTGAAATGATAAGCAAAATCATCATAGTAGAATCTGGGGATAGGATCACGCACATATCGACAACCCCCACAGAAACACACACAGACACTCTATGATCCGGGCTGCAAAAGCTGTCGCATATGGAAAAATAGTGTACATGAAAAAATAGTGCATACCTAAATGAACTGTTTGTTTGTTATTGTAGTTTTACGTCACGGTAGGCTAGTTACGTCCTTTTGAGATGGAGATATGGTTCTCGACGGGTACCAGCAGTTTTTAACACAGAGGGGCACGAGTGAACTACCCTAACAGAGCAATGCTGCAAAACAAAGGGCAGGGAAGCAACAGTCTTGGGGAAGGACCGTTGCTCCCTCCGACGACCCTATAACATCGTAGACTTTAGGTCAAATATCACCTTTTACCAAGGTTTGTCTCATTTAACCCATAAAGTCTACTTCTTGTTACTGGTCGGTCAGAGGTCAACATAGATTTTAACCCTCACTTGTGCTCCTCCAGAGAAAGGTTCATATGCAGATGGTTATCCAGTTGTCTTTCTCTGTCCAAAGAATCATGTTTTGGAAGCTGTTGTCATCTGAGGTGAGAGTCCTTCTGTAGATTTGTGCAAATGTGTTGGCGTTAGTCCACCTTGCTTTCCTCAGGATGGTTTCTACGGGTAAATCCATGAGGGCGACCCCTGGTCGACTGAGCTTTAAACACTTTTATGTTAATGCCCGCCTCTGCCATGGTCGTCTTTAACCACCTGGCGACTATGTCTTTTGTCGCTGGGTGTGGATCTTTTCCTAGTGTAATCCACAACTGGGTGTGTTGGCCTTAAGCTGTAAGCTGGTCTAGGGTTTGACCTTCCCTAGTATTTTTCACTAGTTTCTGTAACTGGAGTATGACATCCTCATTGTTCCAAATAATATACTCAGTATTCGAAGCATGTAGTGTTTGAGTCCTCTGGGCCTATGACTGGTGCACTACGACTGACATGGCAGCGACAACATTCTGCTGTGTTTCCACCAGAAATTTGTCCATCTGTAGGGACTCTCAGGAAGACACCCTGTTGAAGATTTTGTTCAACTTAGGGACCTGCAGCATTGATGCATTGTCAGGCCTTGGGAAGCTTTCACACTTCTCCTTCACTGTTTTTTCGGCAATGATGGCCCCACGACTAGTGAGAGGGCCAGGACCATCATGTCGGAGACCTCAGGTCCTGTTTTATCACCCAAGTTCATAATGTCATACAGTTCATCATGGTAGAAATCGGCAACATCTACCTGGTCTTCCTCCCGGGAGAGTTGACCAAAATCCAGCTCTCCATCAGAGCTAGTGTCAGAGTCAGACTGGCAAGCGGTCTAATGGGAGGGGGGTTGGGGGGTTTCCCTGTGCTGCCGGTGAGGGCTGCGTGGTCACACGCTGTTTCTCGCACTCATCAAAGAATGCCGCCTTCATTTCCCAGAATGGGTCCATTTGTACAGTGTTTAGGCCTCGAACAGATGGTTCTGGCTGGTGTGAGACTGCACCTGATGACTCCTCTCTTGAGGGAGATTTTGGCTTCTAAGCCCTGGTCTTAGCCAGGCCACGTTTGCCTTTGACCTTGTCCCCCTGCTCATCCACCATGTTGGTGAGCTGCTTGACATAATTAACACAGGCCAAATCAAAGTTCGGTAAATGTGATGCAAACCCAGTGTGTCAAGACTTCAAGAGTTACTCAGTTAGGGACGGAGTATAATGCTTTTAGGGGGACCGATCACTTGCTTCTCAACTCATATTGTCCTCCTGATTTTTCGGTTAAACAGCGGGACCGAGGTGAGTCACTGCCAGGTGGTTTTACCGCGAGGAAGCCACTGCTGGTACCTGGTGAGAACCATATCTCCGTTGACCTCCGACCAACCAGTAAGAAGAAGTAGACTTTAGGCATGCAATATTTTCTAAAATGCACTATTTTTTCGTATGCTCTGGTTTTTGTAGCCCAGAGCGTACAACATATCTGTAAGCTCTGGGTATGGTGATACACACTCCTATGTGTTTTCTATGGATACTTTGTATTAGGTGGATATATTTGTATGCTCTGGGTATGGTGATACACACTACCTATGTGTTTTCTATGGATACTTTGTATTAGTTGGATATATTTGTATGCTTCAGGTATGGTGATACAACTCCCTATATGTTTTCGATGGACACTTTATATTAGGTGGATATATTTGTATGCTCTGGGTATGGTGATACACACTACCTATGTGTTTTTTATGGACACCTTGTATTAGTTGGATAATAAAGGTGAGTTTACTTCTTTGCTATCACTTATAGAACTTCAAGTTGTGGCATGTCACACGCGACCGACCGTCCTGAATGTCAGCGGTCTGTCTGAGACCTGGCCGCCAGAGAAATGCTAATTTTGAAAAGAGATACTTAAAAGTATTCTGTGGCTTAGATTTTGAGGTAGTCTCGACACACCTCAAGCCATGCATTGGACCAATGAATACCTGAGGTCTCTCTCAGGTCATAATTGCAATATGTCTGACTTTTAGAGTAGGCGCATCGCCAAGGATGTAGAGCAGAGCTATCACCATAAGGACAGGTGATAGTGATAGTGCATATCTCTAGAGGACGAACACATTTTTGATAAGGTCCTAATTTGATGTTCCATCCTGTGATATTATTGGTAATCAATAATATTTCACTTATTTTAGCTTACTAATATTGATTTTGATTAAAGCTACATTTATAAGATTAAGTATACGAACTGAGAGAGCGAGAGATGTATGTATCTGAGAGTGTGTGCACATCTTAGTGTCTGTCTGTATCATACAGTGAATGCCTATGTCTCTCTGTACATATTTGTCTGCCTGTATACCTCTGTATGGCTGTATCTCTCTTTATCTCACCCCTGATATTTTTTTCCTCATGAAATTAACATTGGGAACTCGTATCCAACGCCCATGAATATTTAGAAAGAATACTCATTGGGAGATTATGTCACAAAGGTTATTTTTGTTTGTTTGTTTATTATTGTTTGTTTGGTTTGATTTAATATCCAGTTAACCATTAGAGGTCCTTACCAGACTTTCTCAAGGTTCTTTTACACCACAAGGGTGCCGATCGAATCTATGTGATGAATTCCGGTAGAAATCTGACTCCGAGGGGAGAGTTCTTTTACTTGCCCGTTAGTCAAAGTGAAGGGTGGGATAAATTCAGAAACCCATTCAAGATACAGGATACAATACACCAATTAGTAATTGGTCTCAAGACTAGAGACTAATTCCTACTTGATGTGCCATATCCTGTATACCCCTGTATCATATGTATGCTTATCTGGCTCAGTATTTTTTTTCTATTATACTGTAGTACACACTGAGGACACCAGTTTATTGTATAGACCCTATTGAGGTATCTCAGAATTCAGTCTGTTTACAGGTCCCGGTGTGCGCTGATTACCGGCGTTGTATGGTGTTAAACCCTTGACCCGTAACCAACAATAATTGCTTTTTAACGGTTTTTATAAGTCTTCAAATGGGAAATCTGATGTCAGAAATGGAATTTTCAGCTATTTCTACATGTAAAGCCCAAATTAATTTCAGGGTACTCAACTATAAATTGGAAAACTGTGGTTCATATGTTCGTGGTGTGCCCAGTTTCTCGCGAGCGGAACTTGTGTTTACCCTGGGCGATAATCGGGAGACGAGTAACCTCTGGAGGGCGTATAACTGAGGATCTTTATTAACCACAACTCTCATCAGCTCTAATACACTATCCAATGTCTCAGGCTTCCAATCTGTTATAAGAGGAGGGTCCTAGTAGGCAGGTGGAGTGTAGGAGCCTTTCCGGAGGTGGTCCAAGCCCTGTCTGGAGACGGACTGATTTCCGAAAGGTGTCCGGAGGTTTATATAGGAAACCTCTAGGGACCCTATGACGTCATTCCGGGACCAGGACACCACCTGGTGGGCTCGCGGGGCATTACAGAGGAAACCCTCCGGGACCCCCCGAACATGTCCAGAGGTATCCTTTGGGACCCTCCGGTCACCACCCGGCCATATTTACTACACTACATATGACGTGTCAAGGTAAGCATAATAAAATTGCTAAATATCATCCCATCACATCACATCGCATCCCGGTAGCTGTAATTGTATAATGTACTGTTGTACAGATGTGATAATATTTTGCTGACTTCAATGTTCAATGTATCAACAATGGCACAAAAAATCTGCTAATATAGCAGACTGCCTGTGTGTACTATATGAAATTAAAAAAAAGTTTAGGGTCAAAGCTCGGTCTCATCTCGTTTGAAACGCATCATAATTCACGTGGCTTCACCTTGTGAATCACTAAGAGATTCAAACTTGATGGGATAGGAGCTCTCATCCTAAGCTTTCATAGGTATATACGTATGTATGAATGTATCTGACTGTTTGTATCTGTTTAAATCCTGTTCTTCATACAAGATGCAATGACTACTTACTGTGAATGCATGTTATGTAGTAAGCAGCGTACCACTTACAGTAATGACCATTTGTACACTCAGCCAGCTGGGTATATCCCCCTCCCTGACCGCGGTGTGACAGGTGACCTGATCGCGGTGCGGCCGGCATGGTTTAATGGCATGTAGTTTGTTGTCCTGGCTTGAGCTCCATCGGCTCTGCCATTCCTGTTTAATGTATTCTTTGGAGATTGGTAGAAGATCTGAGTGTGGGACAGGAGCCAAACCTGGTTTCCAACTCAGTGCTGTTTTGGCTGCATTGTCTGCAGCCTCATTTCCCTCTATGCCAATATGGCTGGGGAGCCAGCAGAACACAACCTCCTTTTCCTCTTGCTCCAATTCTAAGTAGGATTCTCTTATGACCTGTATAACAGGGTTCTGTGGGTCACACTGACCGATCGCTTGTAGACATGACTTTGAGTCAGAAAAGATGATGAACTGTCTATGATTTCACACCTTCATCCATTCCAAAGCACTCAGCAAGGCATGTGCTTCAGCAGTGAAGATGCTGCTTCTTTGATGTAGTGCTCCTTTGCGAATTCCATAGGAAGTATACGCAGCAAAGCCTACACGGTTTCCATCTTTCGAGCCATCCGTATACACCTCTATATAGTTTCTATAGTGGTGATGGATTTTGGCAAGTTCATTTTCATATATGTTTGCTGATGTTTCTGCTTTCTTGTTCTTACATTGGTCAAAGATGATGGTGGGAGATGCCATTGTCCCTTCTTCCATCACCTTGTCAATTGGGACACGGGCTTCCCGAATAAGAGTTCTCACTCATGCCGAGAAGGGTTTTGTCACATTCTTCTTTCGTCTGAAGATGCTGTGGTCTTCCCTAAAGATTGTGGGATGAGCTGGATTTCTCCTGTTAGCCTTCACTTTGATGGCATACTGGAGAGACGGCTTCTCACACCACAGATCAAGCGGGGGAATCCCTGCCTCCACATGAAAACTTACAGCTGGTTAGGATCGGAACGCATCGAGACACATCCTCAGTCCCTGGTTCTGGATAGGTTTGAGCCAGTCCAGATAGGACTTAGCAGCTGATGCATACACTACTGACCCATAGTCCAGGCGGGACTGGATATATGTATTGTACAGTGTGAGCAGAATCTCTCTGCCCCCCATTGTGAGTGGGAGAGCATTTTTAAGAGATTCATTGCTTTTTGGCATTTCTTGCAGAGGTACTCAAAATGGGGTTTGAAAGACAAGATGCGATCAAACACGAGTCTGAGGAACTTGACCTCCTTCTTTATTTTGAGCTGCTTCCCTTTGAAGGTAAGGGCAGGCATCTCCTTACACCACCACCTCTGACAGAAGTGGATTCATGTTGTTTTTGTTTCTGAAAATTTGAAACCTTGTTCCATGCTCCAAGTTTCTAGGCAGTTTAAAGTCTGTTGAATTTTTCTCTCTACAGTGGCCATATGGCTGGCCTTGTAGCAGATGACAAAGTTGTCTACATACAAGCAGCACTTCACATCCCGCTGCAGAGTCCTTGCTATCTCACTAATCTTGATGCCAAAGAGTGTGAGGGGAGGTATGTGACAGGGGCACTGACCACTCTACACACAGGCCACCCTCTCAGGGAAGGGTTATTCTTTTTGATGAAATTCTGAAGCAATGATTCCTATAATTCATCTTAAATGCAGGGGTGTCCCTTTACGCGTAATGTCCTTCTACACGAGGTTGGAATAGATGCTTAGTAGAGGGGACAGTTTCCTTTCCATTAATGGAAAGAAAATTGTTAACGTGGGTATCCCCTAACGGGCTTCTCCTTACGTGTTCAATGTACATGCAGCTTTGTTACATTACCTTTCTTACTCCGATGATGACCAAGGACTCGAGCCTGAGATGGGGAGTAACTTGTCCACTGGAGCATAGCCTGCGAGGCATTGAAGGCTTCCTGAAAATAACAATAAAGTACAATCATTTCTCATGGGAATCACGTATTGATCTACAATTACAAAAGAAATTATACAGACATTTTACTTCTCAATATTTCATTTCCCATATCCCGTTTCTGTCACATTTCACATCCCATTTTATCCATCCTGTATTTAACCACACATTTTCACTGACAGAAACGGCCTTTGAGACTACATCCGGGGGTCGGGCAATGAAAGCACACAATACCACTGACCAGGTCTCACTCTCACAAATAGCTTAATTAAGAGTCTTCCAGAGCCCCGGCCGCGGCCGACTCGGTGCCGGCCGCGGCTGGCTCGGTACCGGTCGCGGTAGCAGCAGTGGTCTGTTGAAATCATTGAGGTCTTTTTTTCAGAACTAAACTGGAAACACTGTTATTACATGATCAAGTGGTTTCCATGTCCAGGTAAAAAATGAGGTGGTGCCATCAGTCTAGGCAAGTGGTGCCATCAGTCCAGGCAAGGGTGCCATCAGTCCAGGTGAAACTGAAAAGAGGTACCATCAGTCCAGGTGCCATCGGTCCAGTTACCTTCATGGGTAGGTGCAAACACTGCAATAGGGAGCTGATGAATGTGTCAGCATTTGTAACATAATATCCAAATTTGGGATCATCTGTTTCCTGAAAAGTAGACCAGTCTGTGTTACCAATAAATTCCTTAAGGTAAGTGTCATCAACATGTCTACGAGACCTGCCTTCATAATCTAAGTGTTCGTTAATCGTTTTCGCTTTCCCGATAATAATAAAACTAAGCTGTGGCCGCTAATATTTAGGTCAATGACACAGTTTGTAATGCTTCGAGTTCGTAGCCAGGTAATCGATACAGGTTGGGTTTTTTTGGGTTTTTTTAAGCATTCTTTATTGTTACATAGGTTTCTAATACTTTACAGTACTTCAACAGAGTCATGTTCGTTCATTTACATTTCATAGACATTCAATCAGGTTTCTGCAGTTTCAGTACATCTAGTTGGGGATTCAATAAGTTGTTTCAAACTATTTATTTTGAATACAGTATTCAGTGCCTTAACATGAATATTGATTTTGTTTGACTAGTCCAGGTTGAAATCGCCTGTAACGATCACCTCAAACCGTTGTAGGCAAATAGACCCTAATTGATCACTTGAAAATTCGATCATATTTGCAATTGAGCTGTCCCTTCACCTATCAATGGTACACAACAATACCTTTTTGTGTCCATCTGTGTTCATTGTCAACCATTTGATTTCTATATCAACACATGAGATATCCAACTCAATATCAACAAAATTATAAACCTCATACTGGCATCTCACATACACTACAGGGCCACCTCCCGTTTTTAGTTCCCTTGTTTTGGTATTATTCCAACCATTCTAAATCCACAATCCATGTTAACTGTTGTAGATTATGGAAATTATGTGCCTTATTTACTAATCATGATATTCCAAAAAAATAATGTGATTAGAACAGTATTATCGATTGTATTTCTCTCCAGTGGTGATTTTCGGCATCGGAATTAATTTACTTGACTTCTCAAGTCTACTGTCTTATAGACTTGAGATTTGGAACGTTTTTTAAGCTTGACTTGTAATTGACTTCGCTTGTGAACCCAAACTCGGCGGAATTGACTTGGACTTGAAGTCAATTAGGTTGTAAGTCAATTTTAATTAACTTAGACTTTGCTTGTGAACCGGGGCCTGGGTGTCTATCAGATTTAGGTCTTCAGGGATCACTTTCCGTAGGTGATATATCCAGATATTTTCCAGTTTATTCCACAGGTAAGGTGCCTTCAGATTTCCTGGGTGTGTGTGAGTGAAATCCATGATAAAGATTTTCAAATCGACAAGCCTCATGTGGCCATGGGAGTTGAAGTGAAGACCCATGTCCGTCAATATGTCGGTCAATAAGCTGGCGTTTCGTTTGGCCCACATATTGCAAGCTGCATCTGATACATGAGATCCAATATATGAGGTTGGAAAAACCCCCAACAGATTTACCATGTAGTTGGACAGTAACCAAACTGTATTTACTAGTTAAACTACAAAAGTTAATGAGATTATTAAAAAAATATATATATATAAAAAAAAAAAATAAAAAAAAATTAATGAGGGCCAATATACGGCTGGTTCAATATAATTTCTTTGCCATACTTAGCTACGGATGAGACTTTAATAGGTAATTAAAAGTAAATGCCCATTCTAATTGCGCATCGCCCATTTACTATATGACTTATGATACTAAAGTTAAAGCCCCACCCCTCTATGAACAGCCGTTCATGGAACAGTGCTGACGGTGTAAAATCTCTTTCACGACCACTCGAGGTGCACAGGGCACGCTGAATGGTGAATGGTGGCCGCACTACAGGCTATGCTGAAGAGGGGGATGGAAGGTGGGAGGCAGAACGGGGGAGGGAAGAGATCAATTACCTTGCCAAGTGGTCTGTATATAGGATGCAATTACATACTAACCGTTACATAAAATCCAAGCTATATTTAGCTACCTGTAGGCGGTTTCATCTGGTAATCAGCAATGCCCAACCCAACCTACGCATGAAACGTAGGTGGGTCGCCTGATGGACACTACAACAAAGTTGCACTAGCCATAGACATTATGATAAAAAAAAACAACCTATGAGACAAATTGTCCACCCACTTTTAATCTAAGGATGTATAGACAATGAGCCATGAATCTAGGTAGGTGGGCAGCAAGCTGCATTGTGAAGCATTTAAGCTAAACTGTCTACGCCGGAGTTGACTCTGCGCAATATCCTCGCATCGACTCGGATATTACTGCGCGTCAACTACCTCGGAGCATACAACTGCTTGTATCTGAAACCAGTCAATATTGTGTATTTGTGAGCCACCTAATATATGGGCAGTGTGTATCTACATAGCCGGAGCATACAGATATGTTGCATACTCCGGGTGGCAAAACCTGACACATACGGAAAAATAGTGCATATGAAAAAACAGTGCTACTTAAAAAAACCACCTAACATGGGTACCCAAATTGTCAGGAAAAGGTGGATAATGAATACAATATTTAGCAGTTATGGCCCGAAGGGCCGATACCGATTTTGATATGGGATGGGACGAGTTCGTGGCGGGAGTGGTGTAGTGATACAAACGGGCTAAGGTCAGAGAATCGGCGTAGCCGTTTCGCTGACCGCGGCCCGTTTTTATTACTACACAACGACCGTCACGAACGAGGTTTTTTTTGCATTTTCGCTCTGATCATCCTCCTCATTGCAAGAAGGGAATTCCGTTTGGTCAGTTCCTACGAATCCATCGGATTTGTAGCTCGGACACCGACTTTATGAAACACTCCCATAAAGGCTGCCCATTTTGTGAACCGGGGGTATCCCCCTTCACTGATAGTTGAGAACCTAATCAAGGCCGCTCACACGGATCGCCCTGACCCTCTCCAATGGAAAAGGAGCCAGGACCGAGAGGATGGTAGAGATCAGACAATTCTGGTCACTACATTCCATCCTACCTTCGACTCGGTGAAAAAGATTATAACTGACAATTGGGACCTCCTAGCGAGGTAGGCCAAAACCCGAGCACTACAGCAGCTTCACGTCGTGGTCCGCCTCTGCAAACCACCTAACTTGCGCAATGCGCTTGTGAAGGCTCGGTTGTCCTACAACCAAGAGCCGGGTGGCAAACACACCACCCCTATTAGTGGTCGCCGATCCAGAGATATCAACGAATGCAGAGACAACAACTGTCGATACTGCAGGAGTGGGGTAATCACTTCCTCCTCCACGAATCGAACTTACACAGCGAAATTTAATGTCTGTTGCCAAAGTTCCAACCTTATCTACTGCATAACGTGCACCTGATGCTCTGCCCAGTATGTGGGACAGACAAAGAGGAGGCTAATGGATCGCTTC
The DNA here is from genome assembly GCA_950022655.1 of Alentia gelatinosa. Lineage (NCBI taxonomy): Eukaryota > Metazoa > Annelida > Polychaeta > Phyllodocida > Polynoidae > Alentia > Alentia gelatinosa. The sequence continues at coordinate 51,698,659 of OX465584.1, forward strand.
CAACAACATTTCTATCGCATAAAATATGCACACTTGGATACCGACATGGGGTATACATCATTTCAACACAGAGGGCCACAATGGCCTAGAAGATGTACAGATCAGTGTACTCAACTTTATACACCATGCACCGGACTCTGAGGACAGTCAATATTTGCACAACCGCATCGAACGGAATTGGATGTTCCGTCTGAGAACCCAAATCCCTTATGGTTTGAATCTGATAGATGCACCCATCTATTGATTTGTTGGTCCACCACGCTTTCCTGTCCTAAACCTATTACCTCGTCTAAAAAAATAATTTTTTACGTTACCGGTTTAGTGACACTTTAACTAGTGGCCCCGGAGCTTTCTCCCTCCCTGGGTGCCCAGGACCCTCTTCTTTGACATACTTAAGCTTTCATTTATTTTGTCATTGAAACTGTTTTTATACTTTGTTGTTTGCAGTCAACATATATGAAGTCACAATAATCAAGGTGTGGTAGTACAGTTGATTTGTAAATTTGTAGAGCAGTACTTGTATCTGTATATTTTCTGATTTTACTAAATAGGTGTGAATTATAAAACAGTTTCTGGGATATCAATTTCCTCTGCTTCTTGAACTTGAGGCGCCTGTCAATGATCGAACCAAGATATTTAAAAATTTGTGATCTGTTCTAATACTATGTTATTAAGGGTCAGTGATCTTTTGTAGCTTTCTTTTGAGTTTAATAGTTCGATCATACAGTCCTTTGTTCGTTTAAAGATAACAAGAGCTAAATGTGCATTATCAAATAGAAATATTGGCCTTTAAAGACCAAATGAGCAGGTGGACGCCTTTAAAACTAAATACAGTGCAAAGGTCTGCCAGTAATTAATAACTATGATAACAAGGAAGCCCCCCTGGAGGGAGGGAGGGAGGGAGGGAAGGAGGGAGGGAGGGAGGGAAGGGGGGGAAGGGGGGAAGGAGGGAGGGAGGGAGGGAAGGAGGGAGGGAAGGAGGGAGGGAAGGAGGGAGGGAAGGAGGGAGGGAGGAAGGGAGGGAATCCATAAATAGGGAAGGACCTGCATTGATTGGCTATTCAAAGGCATATTCCTCTGGCAACACTTAGTTCATGGATGAGTGCACACATAAGGGAGGAAGGGAGGGAATCCATAAATAGGGAAGGACCTGCATTGATTGGCTATTCAAAGGCATATTCCTCTGGCAACACTTAGTTCATGGATGAGTGCACACATATATACCTGTAGGGGATTCAATTGCCAATCCCCTACAATGCCTACATACAAAACGATTTTGCCTCATGGATGAGTGCACACAGACCTGTCTGCATGCTGCCTGCCCATGTGGTCCAACAAAAACTTTGTTCCTATATACACCAATAAAGTAGGTCAAGCCAATATCTGGTGGTAAATGACATTACAAATGATTTTACAAAACAATATCATTTGACTGGGTCTTGACTGATTCCTAAAACAAAGTTATGAACCATTTTGACTTCTGTTTGTGTGTAAATATGATGAATAAAATATCTTCCCATACACCTACTGCCTCCCCCCCCCCCAGATTTGGCAAAAATACATGAATAGCACAACAAATATACATTTCACCTTAATAATAACACTTTCTAGGGTGTAAGCAACTGTCAGTGCCACATATGGAGATGGTAAATGTTACACTAATGCTGAATGTAAATCAATATTGAGTAAACATGTGTTTGGGTATGCACATTTCACCATAAACCCCCCCCCCCCCCACTTTCAACAAATACCTGAATATCTCAGTAAATATAGAATCTACCTGGAAAATTCCACTTCCTAGCACCTACTGTTTTTTATTCTCTTTCTAATGAGGCATATTACATTATGATTGAACTAGTTTTACAGGTAGAAATATGTCCATAAAGGAGTTCTTAAAAATGGATCTGTGACTCAAAAGGTCCCCCCCAAACTTAAATCTCTTATTTCTAAAAATCCATGTCAAAATACTAAATACTAAAACTGTAATATATTGTATGGTCATAAAACCTTCTGTCCAAAACAGAAAACATATTCCTATCTCTACTTAGTGAGCTATAAAAAGCAAAAATGTGGTCAGGTCACTTAGTGACTTTACAAGCAGTTGTACTACAGTAGGCTATAGCCATAACCTAAAGACCAACAGTCCACCTGCTAATAAATTATCCGTACACAAAATGAAGCTATAAAGGAAAAAAGGACGGAATATCAGTATTAGATAGGCAACGATACATTTGTTTCTCTAGTCTTTTTAAGTGTAAGGAGTTATTAGTGTAAGGGTATATGAGCGTCAGATTGCATGAGTGCAAGATTATGTGAGTTTCACCACGGACTTATATCTATGGATAGGAAACATGGGCCATTGCCGTGTTTGTTCTGTGATCTGTTCGCCTCGGCTAAGCTTGACTGCTTTCACGGGTCGACCGCTAGTTTCCGTTTTTTTCCGCTAGGCAGCATCGCAGTCTACTCTAGTTTCAGTTTTCACCACCAGGAGTTGGGCTGGGTTTCCATATCTCAGCAAGTAATAGGAGTAGAAATATGATTTAAAATGCATATTGATCCGAATTATGAGGCCTATGTGATGTTTGTATAGTTTCAGTTGTGAAACAAAATGGAAATAAGGTGATCAGATGAATGTTTCATCTGGTGAATGGGCAGTCAGATGGATAGGCAGTTTTATGAATGGGCACTCACATGGATGGATAGTCAGGTGGATGGACACTCAGATGCATAGATGAGTGGGCAGTCAAATGGATGGGAAGCCAATCGAATGGACAGTCAGACAAAGGGCAATCATATGGATGGGTAGACAGGTGGATGGGCAGTCAGATGGATAGGCAATCAGATGAATGGGAAGTCAGGCAAATGGGTAGATAAGTGGTCAGTCAAGTGGATGGGCAGTCAAATGAGTGGGCAATCAGATGGATGGGTAGTCAGGTGGATGGGCAGACAGGGGGATGGGCAGTCAGGTGAGTGGGCTGTGAGATGACTGGGCAGTCAGGTGGATGGGAAAATGAGTGTGCAATCAAGTGGATGGGAGGTCAGTTGGATGGACTGACAGGTGGATGGACAGTCACATGGATGGGCAGTCAGTTGGCTAGATGGATGAGTGGGCAGTTAAGTGGGTGGGGTGGGGAAAACAGCTAATTGGTTTATTAAGACCTGCTAGACAAGGAATATAGAGTTTGAGTTTTCATAGCCCTTCTGGAAATTTCCAAACAAATGGCCGAGTTTGGGTGACTTTAGATGATGGCAGCAGTGAGAAATGACTGATTTTGGGGGGTTCACCAGTGAAAAGTCAAAGTTTCGAAAACGTTCCTACTCAACCAGGCCCTGCTAAAGTATTTAGCTGTCTTCCCCAATGTGATACCTACTCAGAACAGTTGAATTTTTATTCCTAGCTCTTCTGGGAGTTTCCAAACAATTGGCAGAGTTTGGGTGACTTTAGATGATGGCGCCACTGAGAAATGACTGATTTTGGGGGGTTCATCGATGCAAACTCAAAGTTTTGAAAATGTTCCCTGTAATCCAGGCCCTACTAAAGTATTTAGCTGTCTTCCCCAATGTGATACCTACTCAGAACAGTCATTTTGGTTTGTAAAACACACACTGGTTTCATGGGTTTGATCAGCAATCTCCAACTTGCACCCATTAGCTTACCCATACCCAATAAGATCAAACTTTTGATCACCTTGATAACCCTACTAGCACTTAATGATGCCTGATGAGCCGATCCTGGCGAAACCTTGACCCCCCACCCACTAAAAGAATCTCTTTTTAGTGTTACTAACCCTTCCTGTGGTTTATTTCAACATAATCAACACAGGCATCTCGCCTGGCAACTCTGGGGAGACCAGGTGTGACATCACATAGTGATGTCACACCGACCAGTGTACATAGTTACGGTGGTTAGGTACAGTTCCACAACTGTCATTCAAGGTAGCATCAGCATAGGGAACGGACGTCGCCTAGTCCTATTTCTAGAAATTATATTTCTAGCCCCTCTGGGAGTTTCCAAACAATTGGCATAGTTTGGGTGAATTTAGGTCATGGTGCCCCCCAGAAATAACCCATTTCCAGGGGGTCACCCTTGAGAACTCAAAGATTTGGAAATGTTCCCACTCAACCAGGCCTTATTAATCTATTCAGCTGGGTTCCCTAATTAAAAACCTACTCAGAACAGTTAGAATTACAGTTCTATGCCTGCTGATAGGTAAATCCTCCTGGCAAAAACGGTGGCAAAAACGGGAACTAGAGAACAATAGCGAGTCATAGAGAGATAAGCCAGCAGGCCTGTGTTGCCAATCCAGGTCATCCAAATCCGTGGTTTCACGGTTTATGAACATAAGAGTGTAGGGGTGTGACGGTCTATGGGTGCAGCATCATGGTATGTGTGGAAAGGTGTACAGATCTTTTAGCGTAAGGCTCCACAAGAGTAAATCAGTTTGGGAGTGGCGCTGTATGAATGCAAGGGTGTATGAGAGTAAGGCTGTAGAGCTACATTTCTTAAAGCGTGCTTGCATGCGCTATATACAGTACCTAAAGGTTAGAGTGGTCACATAGATTTCCAGCTTGTTGCGAAAAACTATCCCTTCCCTCTCTGCACGCTCTTCACTGTGATATTGGGAAAGGAGCAGAGAAGCAGTGTTTCAGTGTCTTAGAGGTGTGTCCAGCTGACCATAACCAATCACTGAAATACCTCAAGACCACTGGGGATTAATATGTTTGGATCCTGGACAGTCAGTTGCAGAAAGGGCAAGTTCACTGGGTGCAAGTGGGTTAAAAAAACGATTCACAGACTGATTATATCCAAAAGATTTTAATTGTTTTTTATTCGCAATTCCCTGCTCATTCATCAATGATGGACATACCATTTGCCCTAGTTAGTTAGTTCAAGATAGTACAAGAGTACAAGATGGATCTCTAATATAAAAACAATATTCTTTCTAAACTATCCACTCTACACTGAAGAAGTTGATCCAGGAATGTCAGCTGGGCTCATGAAAAATATGAGGAAATATTTCTCATATTGAATTTATTACCTCTGAGAGACTAAGCTAACATGGAAAACACATTGTTATTGGCCAAGGTATGGGGCTGGGGTGCGTGGGGAGGTTTGAACTACTGGTTATTGGTCCATTTTATTTTATTTTTGTTTTGCACAAGATAAAATAATTTCATAAACGGAAAATGAAAACAAGGATTTGCTTGGCAAATGGTAAGCCTGCCCTCTCTGTACAACAGGCGGTCACTATAATCATACGCATCCATCGTGTACATCCCCTCCAACTGTAAATATTGCATACCATAATTTAAGAAGGACTTGTTCAACACGGAAAACATAACGTTTCTCAAGAATGCTAGAATGTATGCTTTACAGAGGCTATTGGTTGAACACCTTTTGTGCTAAATCAAAAAAAAAAAAAAAGATCGAGAGTAGAAAGGAACAAGGTCATGATAATGTAGGGATAATATCACGGGATGTAGTTTTTAATTTTCTGGTTCCGTTGGAATTTACTGGAAACTCCACAGTTGGAAATCCTTTCCCCCAACTGCGGTGGGTGAAAGAGGGGCAAACTTGGCCTTGTTCAACAAATTCATAATATCACGGGATGGTCGCGTGACAGCATGCCCTTCCACTATACACAGACACTACACAGCACAGGAGTGTACTACCAACCAGCGCATGACAACTCCATTAGTCTGGCAAAGACGGTAATGACTGTCATGGTGTAGTCCTATTAATAATTTGTAAAATAAGCCACGAGTGTATGGGCTGTATACGTCAGTTGGTGGTGTCGGGAGGGTTAAGTGGGGCGTCCACCAGAGCCGACAGGCCCTCTGCGACACAGATTTCGTTTATCGCCGATGTTTTTTTGGGTTGATCACGGTTCTAACGACACGAGTCTATAACACACCCCGACACAAAGAAATCAATAATTCCTTTATTTGACATGAGAACGAGTTTTTAGAGCCTAAAAAAAAAAAAAGTGTAAATCCCAGACCCGCTGGTACTATCGGACAGTCGTAATAAAGTGAATACATTCTAGTTCTCCTATGTAAATGTATATATAGACGCTGCCACACGGTCTGTGTCACAGCAAATATCGAACATGTTCGATCGTGTCGCAGTGTGTCGGGAGGCTCCCGACACGACCCTTTTTGTCGGGGCGTGTCGGCTCTGGTGGACGCCCCCTTTAGGGTTAGGCCTGGCGTCCACCTACTACGATAGAAATTTATAGCTACCCATATGGCACCGATACAAAAAGCAAATATTGGACACATTGGGAAGGTGCAAAATCGTAGACATATGTCTAGACATGCCAATCCACCACGCATTGTAGTGGGTTTTTATCAGTCTCTAATCACAGAAACGTGGTCAATTGCCCCGATATTACATGACCTTCCGACGCGATTTTGATTTTGTATCGGCAGGTGCATCATAGACCATATCGGTGCCATATCGTAGTAGGTGGACGCCGGGGCTTAGGGTTAGGGGTAAGGATACGGTTAGAGTTGGGGTATGGGTTAGGGATAGGGATAGGGATAGGGTTAGGGATAGGGATAGGGTTAGGGTTAGGGTATGGGTTAGGGTTAGGGATAGGGTTAGGATATGGATTAGGGTTAGGGTTAGGGTTAGGGTTTTTTCCTAACAGTTTATCTCTAAACTGCTGGAAATTATAATATTGTGTTTATAACACTTACTAACTAAAAGTGGGTACCAACTAAAAGTTTTGGGTGAATTGTGACCTGTGCAAAGTAACAAACAAACCTAGAGGGGTTGGTTGATTTAGTGTGGAGAGTTTAAGTTAACTAAACTTGATTAAACTTGGTGTCACCCGAGGTGGGCAACCAAACACCAGTATACATAAAAAATCTTAGATGAGGCAATAGGCGTGGTGCTACTTCAAGATCATTGTATGATACACTATCAGATTTGGGCCTTCAGGGATCACTGTCCATAAGCAATGTATCCAGATATTTTCCAGTTTATTCCACAGGTAGGCTGCCTTTGGATTTTCAAGGTGTGTGTGAATGAAATCCACGATGTGGATTTTCAAATCGACAAGCTCCATGTCGCCATGGGAGTTGAAGTGAGAGGCCATATCTGCGTCTAAAGGACCATGGGTAACTTTGTGGAATTGGTCCTGGAAGCGGTCCATAAGCCAGTGTTTTGTTTGGACCACATATTGCAAACGTCTTCTGATATGTGAGATGCAGGTTGGAACCCTGACAAGAGATGTTGTGCTTAGAGGCATCTGTGCTGCCAGTTTAAATTTTCTTCAGGGGGAATACAGTGATTGCGCCCTATTCTAGTCTTCTAGCTCCAATCTATTGGGTTACACAAAACGAAGGTTTTTTCTACTGTATAATTACACCAGATTGTGAGTGCAACTGGACGTAATGTGCAATCGAAGAAGTTGAGTGATAAGACCATAAGACCCAATCAGCTTCTGTCTGCAACTGAATATCACGAACGCTATATTTACTACCTGTATTGAATTGTTGCTCCTATCCTATAAAATGTGAGGCATACTTATTTATGTATCCGATACCTATTTAATTGAGATAAAATATACTATCACTACCTGTACTGAAGTATACTACAAATGTTATCCATATTTAATTTACTTCTCTAATAGAGGATATGGAGGATGTATCTACAACCGTTAATAACATGTTGGCCAAAGTATGTATTAGAATCTCTTTAAGTGGACCAACCAACTTTCACTGAATTTGTCGAATATTGTCATCCATTTACATCCCATCTATTCATTTCTCACCTCGATGTACTACTGGGAAAAGTAAAATGTGAACTACTGGATTGGGAAACATCGAACGCCATAAATGTGACCAGAATGTACAACTACAGAGGGCCCGGATGGAAGAACGGCAGTAATGCCGAATCCGGTGTATAAAATGTATAAGCCATTTTCCCTAATAAAAAGTAAAAAAAAAAAGAAGAAAAAAGTCATAGATGCCCAACCGTAATTGCAGGTGGCATGCGTTACTCACAAGTCACCCTGTGCACTCCTCCGTGACCATGTGCACCCCCCTCGACATACTACCTTCTAACCTTACATAGTTTAAAAACAAATTATTTAAAAAAAAATTAATTACCGGATTGATGACATAATATTTAGTGCGTATCACACCGTATCTAATAAAAAAAGAATTCCGAGAGACTGACGTCTTCCAATAGACTCGCAGAGAGTTGAAGGGAGAAAACCATGGTCGGATCCTCTTGGAGAGTCTCCAACACATACAGACAGAGTGAACTACACTTAGTCTTGGAGAGTGAAGGGCCACGAGAGTGAGAATCTCGTGTAGCAATAAACTCAAACCAACTATTCTTTTTGTATTTCTCTACTCAAATGTACTTCGATCCTTAAGATTTATTTCTTACCATACTGAAAATATAATTTATAACTACTCCTGATGAAGATTAATTAATTAATCGAAACGTCGAGTGTTTTATAAATCATCAATCATCCATCTCATTGATCTGACTGTATCTCACCTATTTATCATCAATAAACAACATTGATTTTAAATTGAACGAGTCTGGTTTTGTCTGGTATCATTCTACTTCTACACATAATTTATAACTGTTGTTCTTTGATTTCCTTTGCTTGAGAGAAAGAGATGAGATCACATCCTTTCGCTAGTGTCAATCCATACAGTTCCGATCACAGATGATCAGCTCAAGCACTTGCGTCATACGAAATGATAACCACAAGTTTACGATACTTTCCCGTTCACCCGCTAGGGGGCGCAATGACAGTTAGGAATCATTAGACTGGAGTCGACAAAGTCGCTAGTAATCAATCAAAAAATGATACTCACCACTCGGGCAGCTCCGACATATTTGAGGAGGTCACGGCATTCCTCGTCCTTCACCTCGCTAATCCCTGAAAGAGAAGAACATGTGTCAGACTAGTACAAAAAATATCACGAATTGAAAATATCACACAAGGATATATAGCTGTAATGGCATTGCCATAATTTCGGTTTTAGCAAGTAATGTTTAAATGTTCATTAAACAGTAACAGGTGCGGGCCGCATCTGGCGCCGAGGGCTTTCACACGTCCACACAGTCAGACACACCCCCCCTCCCACCCACACCACTACACTCTGACCAGTTATATTCGTCAAGGTTCTCCAAGTGAACGTCTGGCGGTGGCGATGGCAGTAGGCATTCAATCTTAATGGGTGCGGGCAGGGGCGTGGGCGCATTAATTTAATATTCAAGAATCATGAATAATTATCCTTGTGAACGTTTACCTCCTGCGTGTGCTAGGGTAGGCATTCGTTGAACTGTAACAGGTGCGGGCCAGTTTGTTTGTTTGTGTAGTTTTACATTTCGGTAGGCTAGTTACATCCTTTTGAGACTGACTCATTGCTTCACCTATCTGGTTCTTGAAAGGTATACTAACACAACTTTGGTCTACTTGTAGCAGTGGAACCCTATGCCAGTTTTATAGTGCTACCTCACTGAAGGGCTGTGCCGCAGACCATTAACACAACACGTTGCCAGTCACATTAAACTGACAAAGGCAAACCAGTTGCTGCAACATACCAATCACGTCAGCAAGCTGACGAGTATGAAGCAGCTCCCTGTAATTGGCTACAGGTCAAGCCGGCTGACAGTTTTCCCACTTTTTCCCGACAAGTGGCGTACTGATATTAGTTCATTTAGGAATGAAGAAATCTTTCATATGCACTATTTTCTTTTCAGTTACATCTGTGTTCTCAAGGCCTGTTTTTGACATTATACGGATTCCACAGTGATATTCCGAATTTAAGCTGAGCGATTTTATGAGACCTTATGGGACCTTCTAATAAAAAATACCAATTAAAGTATTTATTCCACCAAGATATAGTATAATTAGTAATTCTTTGGTTGTTTTGCTAAATCTTGATAGGTTTTTGAATAATCATACATGTGCATATTTGCCGCGATGCATCTTGAGTTGTCACGGTGGTGGAGCACCAAAGTATACACATTATATACATATCATATACTACATTATTTTATCTCATGACACTGTAAGATATAACAAGTTATACCACGGCAATCCAGATCTTAAGTACTACTGAGTCAATATACAGTAAAACCCCGCGTAAGCGGCCACCCTCCGTTCCGGGCCAAAGTGTCCGCTTACGCGAGGTGTCGCCTTACGCGGGGGACCGCTTACGCTGGGTTTGAGGTTTACGTTGGTTATATAGTGCCGAATTGCCTATTAGATATATTTCTATAGGATAAGTATGAATAAACAATAATTATTATATGGAATCTTTATTAAAATATATTTAATTTCAAATAACAGATAATTACATCTAAAATAAGGAATGAATTAAAGAATAAGTTGAAAAATAGTTGTACAAATGTACAAATGTACATGCTCTGTTTGTTAAATTGACACCCAGCCCCCCCCCCCCCCCCCCCCCCATGCCTCTACCTGCAGCCTGTCCGGGCCCTCTCACATACCACCTGTATAACCGCGACAGCCTTCACACCTACCCGCTCTAACCCTCCATGGACTGCCCCCTCCACTCACAAAGCCCGCCCACCCTTTTGATAAAATTCAAGCTCACTTGATTACCTTAATAACCCTTTAAGTGTGTTATAATGCCTGATGAGACAATTCAGGAGAAACCTTGACCCTCCTCCGCTCACAGTTTTATTTGTCATCAACTAGCTCCTGTGTTGACCACACATGTGGTTTCCATGCATTTTGTTGCACAACTCAGGAAGAACAGGCATGACCTCAGTGAACGCTGCCACACCCACCATGTGACATGGTTACGGTGATTACAGTTCTGTGAATGTCAAGCAACGGTGCCTGTGGGACTAGGTGTAGAATATGCCATATATACATCAAGGGTGAAAGTCAGGACTGAGGAAAAATGATAAATCCAAAACTCATAAAAAAAATCATTTATAACATTGTTTTTGAACAGAATGGCTATGAATTGATATCCATTCATTGCAGCTTCACAAGATAATAGCGGACGTAAGGAGAAACAATTTCAAATTCCGAAAGTTTATGTACGTGCTAACTGATACTGCTGCTATAGCAGCCTGCAAGCCAATGATGTTTATTTCTTATGTACTAAAGGTGATAGGCTAAAGTTAAGGTTTGTCGCCCGAAACTAAGAATCATTCTCGCTCCTGATGCACCATTCTAATTCTAATACTAATACCACATCATCTCACCTTCATCATATCAGATTCTTAATTCGATATATATATATATATAGATGTATAGTTTCTTTAATTTTCAGTTTGTTTGTTTGTTTGTTGGTTTATGCCACATCTGACAAGGCATAAAATACCCAACCAATGTATCTCGATTTATCCTACCCCTAATAAAAAACGCCATAGGTTTAACATTGACTCAATGTATTTGACAGAGTATTGAATAAAGTGTTATTTATGCACCAAGGTGAATAAAAAAAACGGACCAATTAGGGACGAGATAACGAAAGTAGATCCGACAGCACTGATAAATGTGGCCATCCTCCGATGAGTGTTAACACGCTACTAACATGGATAATTATAAAATTATCTTTGTATATCTGTGAGATGGGGTAGGATAAATACAAAACCGAACTCGTCAGGTCTGCTACTTACTACACTCGGCTAACGCCTCGTGTAGTAATACACAACCTGCCCATCGTGGCATAAACATTGACAAGGCTAACTCTCGTATTGCTGAGTAGCAACATTTACCTCACATAATGGCCGCACTAGGTATATTGGTAGACAGGTTAGAATGTAATTAGCGAACTATATCCAATAAAAACCTATAAAAAATGCTTCAATTGATTTATGTGTATACACTGGTGGATATTTGTTTCAATTCCCCATCCAATTTGTTCAACTAGACTTACTGGTGGATGAATGATATGAAAGTAGAACAGGATTTAGATAAAACTAGAATCAATAGGAAGATGATAATAAAAACTAGGAGACCTATGACAGAATGCTTTAGAAATAGCCCTTTGTATTGAGGAACGTTGTTTTAGAACCTGCTCACATATGATTTACAGCGTCTAGATAAACAAAGCTAAAAAGCAGCTTTAAAAAGGTATATGTTAATAAATCAAATCAATAGCCAGGTACCAGATTAATATTTCCGATTCAAATGACCAGTCATGGTTTGCGTAGGGCAAGCAATGATCTCAGGTTATTTGGTATACATTGTCTATTGTATATTATGTTGATTTTTGTGTTTGTCTACGTGTACCTGCCATGTTTTTGTGGGTTTGATTTAACATCCAGTTAACCATTGCAGGTTCTCACCAGACTTTCTCAAGGTTCTTTTACACCACAAGGGTGATGATCGAATCTATGAAATGAATTTAGGTGGAAACCTCACCCCTACATTTACCGAGGTGAGAGTTCTTTTACTTCCCACACCACATGGACATGGTATGAGAAGGATTGGCCTTTGATATAGCATTAAATCTACCACTGCTAGGGGTGAAGGAGAAAAGTGGCTGCAGCGGGACCCGAATCAACAAAGTCCGACAACCTTGATATTACAAGTCCAGTGCTCCCCACCCTGATCGCTTATGCTTGCATGCAAGCATATCCGGTCTGCACCACGAGGAGGCGAGGCGACCAAGAGGGTGAACAGATTCAGCAACCGCGGAATGGGTGACATTTTGAACTGTCACGCCTTATACTACATTATTACTACCTTATAGTCAAGTACCATGTGACCCCTTTCAGCAAATCAGAGCGCTGTCTTCATTGCGGTGATAGTGGTTTGTTATTGTTTTGCTAGGGTTTCAAATCCCTGTTGACAACAGTGTCAACAAGTTGTTGGTGACCTTAAAGTGACAGAAAAACTCATTGGTGGGATTTTCTATGTGAAGCGGTTTCATCTATGAGAATCTTCAGGCTGCTTTAACCAGTTAGAGCTAACAGATAGCTCTGGTTGGTACGTGGCAATCAATTTATGGAAAACTGAATTTGTGACATGTACCAAGCTGGTTGCCAAGTGACATCCTGGAAATGATGTCTGTCTTATTTATTGGAAACAAACGTGTTCCCAATGTTTTAATTGGTTTATCTAAATGAGTAGAAGAACTAACTGATGGGGTAGATGTCAAACTGAGAGTTTCACACTTTATTAAGTTGGGTTAACTTAACTAAACATGGTACCTGGGTTTCCAAAGGAATAACCCATCTGAGTATAGAGGAGATAAGGTCCTCTTGGCGACATTTCGATGAACATAAAAAAATGTTGACGTGGCTATATGGTGTCGCCGATTGGATACCTGATGAGTCATTAATGTTTCAATGGATCACTCACATTCAGTCCCAAAGGGGCATTCGTGTGTAGTCTCTGTATCCAATTGAATTCTAGCAGGTTGCGAAGGTAAGCAGCCATGGGTGAGTCAGGGTGAGCATGTACAAAGTCTACAATGTATATGGATACATCGTTTTCCATCTGGTGTCCTGCAGAGTTGAAGTGTCGGGCCACTTCACTTATCTCTACCTTGGATGTTAGCAAAGTGTTGTACAAAACAGTGAAGCTGATTTTTTTTCTTTTAAAAATCCATATCAAAATACTAAAAATTAAAACTGTCAGATATGGTATGACCATAAAACCTTCTGTCTAAAACATAAATCATATTCCTATCTATACTTATAGTGAGCTATAAAAAGCAAAAATGTTGTCTGGTCGCCTAGTGACTCTACAAGCAGTGTACCACAGTCGGCTATAGCCATAACCTAAAGACCAACCGTCCACCTGCTAATAACTTATCCTGGTGTCAAATAATGGCTTGTGGAATCTACTGGAATCATTCCCTCTCCTTTGTCCATCTCATCTCATAACATTACTATCCCCTGCTTGACGTATCTAGATGTTGTATGCGTATTTCGTATGTATATATATATATTTGTGCATATGGATATGGGATGCCTACGCAGGTTTACCAGTTCCAAATGAAGTGGTCAAGTGTCATCGGTAGAAGAATGCCTAACTCCTACTGTGAAATGTCCGTGTAATACAGAGGGACCGGGAGGAAGAACGGTAAACCCGAACCCGGACATTTCATGTTAAAATGCTTGAACCATAATAAAGTTTACAAAGTTCCCCTAGATCTTTTTTGGCATCTGTGGGCTAATATTGGTTCATCGGCATGGATCATGTGGGTGGCGTATGACCGGCCTAAAGTGGTGATTCCAATGACACACAAGACATAGCGAGATTGGTCACGATTTGGTTGTTGTGCTATTTCGGGCTAGGTTTGAATGATCGCGTGCCCATTTGTCGCGATGTGTCGCGGTGGTGGAGCACCAAAATACACACCGGACACGCACGGCTACATTTCTCTGTAACCACTGTTGCCAGGCCTTTGAATACTGGGGTTGGTTGGTTGGTTTGATTTAACGTCCAGTTAACCATTAGAGGTTCTCACCGGACTTACTCAAGGTTTTTTTTCACCACATGGGTGGTGATCGAATCTATGTAATGATTTCAGATAGAAATCTCACCCCTACACATTTACCGAGGTGAAATTCTTTTAGTTCCCACACCACATAGGCATGGTATGAGAACGATTGGCCTTTGATATACAGTAAAACCCCTTTTAAGGGGCCACCCTCCGTTCCGGGCCAAGTGCCCCCTTAAGCGGGGTGTCCCCTTAAGCGGGGTTTTCAGGATGGCAGTGGGTTATATAATAGAGAATACCTACATAAATGAAGGAAATGATGGTTATTAGGTTAAAAGGTTTATTAATAAATAAGCAAATAAATATAAATCATACAATATAAATGAATAAAAATGAATATAAATGTAAAAAAATTAAGAATAAATAGATAAAAGAGGTTGAAGATGGATATGCCTTCCTAGTGAAATTTACTCCTTTTTACACCCCCGTTCAATGCCCCCCCCCCCCCCCACACCCCCCCACCCCCACCCCCCGAAGTCAGCAGCCCTATGACCGTGAGCCGCCGTGAGCCGCGACGGCTCACTGAATACCGCACCTTCAAAGCCCCCAGCCCTCCCTGTGTCGCCCACCGCTAACCTGTAAGCGGGCCTCTAACCCCCTACCTTCAACGGGTGCGAAAGTCGCTCATACTAATATCCACTCACAGTCGCCCGCCCAGAGCCTCTAGAGATGTGGTTATTACCTTGAAAAAACATACTCCGGCCGCCCGAGCCCGCCCGGGAATGTTCAGTCTATTGTTCTGGTTGCGACAACTGTCTGTCCAGTACAAACGGTCACCAGAAACTTGGATTTTCAGTGTTTTTGATATGATAGCCCTCCAAACTGTCCCCTTAAGCGGGGTTTTTAAGCATTTCTGTACCGAAAAACTGTCCCCTAAAGCGGGGTGTCCCCTTAAGCGGGGTTAAAATAAACTCTTAATAGAGGGAAAAATTTCCGTTCCGAGCAAATTGTCCCCTGAAGCGGGGTGTCCCCTGAAGCGGGGTGTCCCCTGAAGCGGGGTGTCCCGGAAGAGGGGTTTTACTGTAGCAGTAAATCTACCACTGCTGGGAATGAAGCAGAAGAGTGGCCGCAGTGGGACTCAAACCCGCAAAGTCCTACAACCTTGGGATTACAAGTCCTGTGCCCTAACCACTGAGCTAACTCCCCACCCCCGAATCCTGGGGTATAGGTGGTGACAAGGATGTTCTTGGGGCTGTTATCTGTTGTTTGTGGTTTGGGTTTCAACAGTGTTTCTCAGGGGGTGTTTAGAGCTCTTTTGAAATCCTCCTTTTGTAAACCCTAGCCACCTAGTCCGAGTATTTCACATGTTAGACATGTTTTGCTTGTTGACTCTGTACGAGTTCTCCTGTGAGCAGTTTCAAAACCATAGACTGAATCCACGTTTTGAAACAGCTCCCTATAATGTGGGTGGTGCGGCGTGTGCGACGGCCCGTGAATGCCGCGATCTCGGCCGTCACGCTCCAGTGATCGCCAATGTCCCTCCCTCCCTAAATTGTTCCCTCCCTCCCTCCCTAAATCTTTCCCATCCTCCCTAAATCGTTCCCTCCCTAAATTTTCAATTTGAAGATTTCTGAAAACGGATAAACTTCAATAATTGTGGGTTACAGGTCAAGGGTCTATCACCATACAACGTTGGCAACCAGCGAACACCGTATCCTGTAAACAGACTGAAATATATACTGTAGTACGTCCCATTGTCGCCAGGGCCAGGGCACTCGGGCTCTCAAACTGGGACTGTAAAAGGCTGCCATTTTAGGTTGGAATTCCCACCAATGTATCCCAGCAGCCAGTGTGATAATGGTGGATCGTTTGTTTCAGCTTCTATCACTAGCTTGCCAGCAACTAGTGTCTCACGCATGCGCGACTATACACGAACCTCACCCAACCTGGCTGCTGCTTTGTCCCCTATAGACCCTATCGAGGTATCCCAGAATACAGTCTGTTTACAAGCCCAGGTTGCGCTGGTTACCGACGTTGTATGGTGATAGACCTTGAACCGTAACCCGAAATTATTGCAATTTATCGGTTTTTATAAATCTTCAATTAGGAAATCCGATGTCAGAAATGGCAATTTCAGCTATTTCTACATGTAAACCCCATTTTATATTCAGGTTACTCAAGTATAAATGGGAAAACTGTGGTTGATGTGATCATGGTGTGCCCAGCCAGTCGCGAGCGGAACTTGTGTTTACCCTGGGCGATAATCGGGAGACGAGTAACCTCTGGAGGGCGTATGGGAGTACCTGTTACTTGGAGCAGTTGGATGACAAGTCTGACAAGTCCTATCGGTACCGGTATCAACAGTTCCCGGGCCAACTTAGCAGCCCGGCAGATATAAAAAGTATATTACTAGTAACTTTATTGTACTTTGTTATATTATATGTGTTGCTTTTGGTTCTGGTGATTTTATTTCGCTGTCATCAACAGTTTTGTTTGAAAATAACCAATTTCGTTGGTGAACGGTACCGGGCGGTTGAGATTCCTATTTGTCAAACTGATGCTATAAATAGAACAACGAATAACGATATCCCATATCGTGGACGGACTGACTGAAATATGGACTACCTCAATAGGGTCTATATGTAGTAACTAAGATGTATGATTTTCTCAAGCTTTATCTGTAGCCTGCCTGAAATAAATTTAATCCATTTGATAATTTTATCTCCTAAACTGCCTGGCGCAAGGATGGGTCTGAGCATGGACAGTGTATCTCTATGGACTGGAAGCGGCCTATAGATAAGAGTGTGAGGGTGGCGCCGATGTGTGCCGCACCTCGACCGCGGCACCACGTAGTGGCCAAACATGTGAACTATACTCAGACTATAGTACTTCAAATGGCCACCAGGGACTTTCAAAACTCAAAAATTGCAATTTTCCTTAGATACTTAGAATAAAGATAAAAGCCTAATTCAAGGTGTCCCAGAGAGGCCTCTAATGATTACTTTGTAAGGGCTATGTCTCATAAAGCTGAGACATTTTGAAGATTTTAATCTAGGGGAGTACTTTTGATGTTTTTATATGTCGGGCAATAGTCTTGACATGGTCATTCTATAGTGACAAAAAGTTTCACATTTTTCTTGAATACTTAGAATAAAGATAGAAGCACAATTCAAAGTGTTTTAGAAAGGCCTGTAAAACTATTTTGTAAGGGCTAGGTCTCCTAAAGCTCGGACATTTTCAAAATTTTAATCTTGGGGAGTACTTTTGATGTATTTTTTATGTCTGCAACAGTCTCAACCCTGTCAATCCAAAGTGACAAAAAGTTTCACATTTCTTTGAACCACATAGAATGAAGATAGAACCACAAGTCAAAGTGTTCTAGAAAGGCCTATATTAACTATAATGCACTGGGCATATATCAAGAGACTGGGGCGTTTTGAAAATTTTCTAATCAGGGGATGCATTTCATAAATTTTTCAGTCTCAGACAGTGTCCCAGATTTGTACTATGGCACCAAAGTGACAAAAAGTTTCACATTTTTTTAGACCACTTAGAATGAAGATAGAACCACAATTCAAAGTGTTCTAGAAAGGCCTATATTAACTTTAATGCACTGGGCATATATCAGGAGACTGAAACGTTGAAAAGATTTTGTAATCAGGGGATGCTTTTCATGAATTATTCAGTCTCGGACAGTGGCCTAGATTTGTACTGTGGCCCCAAAGTGACAAAAAGTTTCACATTTTTTTAGACCACATAGAATGAAGATAGAACCACAATTCAAAGTGTTCTACAAAGGCCTATATTAACTATAATGCACTGGGCATATATCAGGAGACTGAAACGTTGAAAAGATTTTGTAATCAGGGGATGCATTTCATGAATTATTCAGTCTCGGACAGTGGCCTAGATTTGTACTGTGGCCCCAAAGTGACAAAAAGTTTCACATTTTTTTAGACCACATAGAATGAAGATAGAACCACAATTCAAAGTGTTCTACAAAGGCCTATATTAACTATAATGCACTGGGCATATATCAAGAGAATGAAACATTGAAAAGATTTTGTAATCAGGGGATGGTTTTCATGAATTTTTCAGTCTCGGACAGTGGCCTAGATTTGTACTGTGGCCCCAAAGTCACAAAAAGTTTCACATTTTTTTAGACCACATAGAATGAAGATAGAACCACAATTCAAAGTGTTCTAGAAAGGCCTATATTAACTATAATGCACTGGGCATATATCAGGAGACTGAAACGTTGAAAAGATTTTGTAATCAGGGGATGCTTTTCATGAATTTTTCAGTCTCGGACAGTGGCCTAGATTTGTACTGTGGCCCCAAAGTCACAAAAAGTTTCACATTTTTTTAGACCACATAGAATGAAGATAGAACCACAATTCAAAGTGTTCTAGAAAGGCCTATATTAACTATAATGCACTGGGCATATATCAGGAGACTGAAACGTTGAAAAGATTTTGTAATCAGGGGATGCTTTTCATGAATTATTCAGTCTCGGACAGTGGCCTAGATTTGTACTGTGGCCCCAAAGTGACAAAAAGTTTCACATTTTTTTAGACCACATAGAATGAAGATAGAACCACAATTCAAAGTGTTCTAGAAAGGCCTATATTAACTATAATGCACTGGGCATATATCAAGAGACTGAAACATTGACAAGATTTTGTAATCAGGGGATGGTTTTCATGAATTTTTCAGTCTCGGACAGTGGCCTAGATTTGTACTGTGGCCCCAAAGTCACAAAAAGTTTCACATTTTTTTAGACCACATAGAATGAAGATAGAACCACAATTCAAAGTGTTCTAGAAAGGCCTATATTAACTATAATGCACTGGGCATATATCAGGAGACTGAAACGTTGAAAAGATTTTGTAATCAGGGGATGCTTTTCATGAATTTTTCAGTCTCGGACAGTGGCCCAGATTTGTACTATGGCCCCAAAGTGACAAAAAGTTTCACATTTTTTTAGACCACTTAAAATGAAGACAGAACCACAATTCAAAGTGTTCTAGAAAGGCCTTTATTAACTATAATGCAATGGGCATATATCAAGAGACTGGGGCGTTTTGAAAATTTTCTAATCAGGGGATGCATTTCATAAATTTTTAAGTCTCAGACAGTGTCCCAGATTTGTACTATGGCACCAAAGTGACAAAAAGTTTCACATTTTTTTAGACCACTTAGAATGAAGATAGAACCACAATTCAAAGTGTTCTACAAAGGCCTATATTAACTATAATGCACTGGGCATATATCAAGAGACTGAAACATTGAAAAGATTTTGTAATCAGGGGATGGTTTTCATGAATTTTTCAGTCTCGGACAGTGGCCTAGATTTGTACTGTGGCCCCAAAGTCACAAAAAGTTTCACATTTTTTTAGACCACATAGAATGAAGATAGAACCACAATTCAAAGTGTTCTAGAAAGGCCTATATTAACTATAATGCACTGGGCATATATCAAGAGACTGAAACATTCCAAAGATTTTGTAATCAGGGGATGCTTTTCATGAATTATTCAGTCTCGGACAGTGGCCTAGATTTGTACTGTGGCCCCAAAGTGACAAAAAGTTTCACATTTTTTTAGACCACATAGAATGAAGATAGAACCACAATTCAAAGTGTTCTACAAAGGCCTATATTAACTATAATGCACTGGGCATATATCAGGAGACTGAAACGTTGAAAAGATTTTGTAATCAGGGGATGCATTTCATGAATTATTCAGTCTCGGACAGTGGCCTAGATTTGTACTGTGGCCCCAAAGTGACAAAAAGTTTCACATTTTTTTAGACCACATAGAATGAAGATAAAACCACAATTCAAAGTGTTCTACAAAGGCCTATATTAACTATAATGCACTGGGCATATATCAAGAGACTGAAACATTGAAAAGATTTTGTAATCAGGGGATGCTTTTCATGAATTTTTCAGTCTCAGACAGTGGCCTAGATTTGTACTGTGGCCCCAAAGTCACAAAAAGTTTCACATTTTTTTAGACCACATAGAATGAAGATAGAACCACAATTCAAAGTGTTCTAGAAAGGCCTATATTAACTATAATGCACTGGGCATATATCAGGAGACTGAAACGTTGAAAAGATTTTGTAATCAGGGGATGCTTTTCATGAATTATTCAGTCTCGGACAGTGGCCTAGATTTGTACTGTGGCCCCAAAGTGACAAAAAGTTTCACATTTTTTTAGACCACATAGAATGAAGATAGAACCACAATTCAAAGTGTTCTAGAAAGGCCTATATTAACTATAATGCACTGGGCATATATCAAGAGACTGAAACATTGAAAAGATTTTGTAATCAGGGGATGGTTTTCATGAATTTTTCAGTCTCGGACAGTGGCCTAGATTTGTACTGTGGCCCCAAAGTCACAAAAAGTTTCACATTTTTTTAGACCACATAGAATGAAGATAGAACCACAATTCAAAGTGTTCTAGAAAGGCCTATATTAACTATAATGCACTGGGCATATATCAGGAGACTGAAACGTTGAAAAGATTTTGTAATCAGGGGATGCTTTTCATGAATTTTTCAGTCTCGGACAGTGGCCCAGATTTGTACTATGGCCCCAAAGTGACAAAAAGTTTCACATTTTTTTAGACCACTTAAAATGAAGACAGAACCACAATTCAAAGTGTTCTAGAAAGGCCTTTATTAACTATAATGCAATGGGCATATATCAAGAGACTGGGGCGTTTTGAAAATTTTCTAATCAGGGGATGCATTTCATAAATTTTTCAGTCTCAGACAGTGTCCCAGATTTGTACTATGGCACCAAAGTGACAAAAAGTTTCACATTTTTTTAGACCACTTAGAATGAAGATAGAACCACAATTCAAAGTGTTCTACAAAGGCCTATATTAACTATAATGCACTGGGCATATATCAAGAGACTGAAACATTGAAAAGATTTTGTAATCAGGGGATGGTTTTCATGAATTTTTCAGTCTCGGACAGTGGCCTAGATTTGTACTGTGGCCCCAAAGTCACAAAAAGTTTCACATTTTTTTAGACCACATAGAATGAAGATAGAACCACAATTCAAAGTGTTCTAGAAAGGCCTATATTAACTATAATGCACTGGGCATATATCAGGAGACTGAAACGTTGAAAAGATTTTGTAATCAGGGGATGCTTTTCATGAATTTTTCAGTCTCGGACAGTGGCCCAGATTTGTACTATGGCCCCAAAGTGACAAAAAGTTTCACATTTTTTTAGACCACTTAAAATGAAGACAGAACCACAATTCAAAGTGTTCTAGAAAGGCCTTTATTAACTATAATGCAATGGGCATATATCAAGAGACTGGGGCGTTTTGAAAATTTTCTAATCAGGGGATGCATTTCATAAATTTTTCAGTCTCAGACAGTGTCCCAGATTTGTACTATGGCACCAAAGTGACAAAAAGTTTCACATTTTTTTAGACCACTTAGAATGAAGATAGAACCACAATTCAAAGTGTTCTAGAAAGGCCTATATTAACTTTAATGCAATGGGCATATATCAAGAGACTGAAACATTCCAAAGATTTTGTAATCAGGGGATGCTTTTCATGAATTATTCAGTTTCGGACAGTGGCCTAGATTTGTACTGTGGCCCCAAAGTCACAGAAAGTTTCATATTTTTTTAGACCACATAGAATGAAGATAGAACCACAATTCAAAGTGTTCTAGAAAGGCCTATATTAACTATAATGCAATGGGCATATATCAAGAGACTGAAACATTCCAAAGATTTTGTAATCAGGGGATGCTTTTCATGAATTATTCAGTTTCGGACAGTGGCCTAGATTTGTACTGTGGCCCCAAAGTGACAAAAAGTTTCACATTTTTTTAGACCACTTAAAATGAAGATAGAACCACAATTCAAAGTGTTCTACAAAGGCCTATATTAACTTTAATGCACTGGGCATATATCAAGAGACTGAAACATTGAAAAGATTTTGTAATCAGGGGATGCTTTTCATGAATTTTTCAGTCTCGGACAGTGGCCTAGATTTGTACTGTGGCACCAAAGTGACAAAAAGTTTCACATTTTTTTAGACCACTTAAAATGAAGATAGAAGCACGAGTCAAATTTTTCCACAAAGGCCTATATTAACTATAATGCAATAGGCATATATCAAGAGACTGAAACATTCCAAAGATCTTGTAATCAGGGGATGCTTTTCATGAATTTTTCAGTCTCAGACAGTGGCCTAGATTTGTACTGTGGCAAAGGTACCAAAGTGACAAAAAGTTTCACATTTTTTTAGACCACTTAGAATGAAGATAGAACCACAATTCAAAGTGTTCTAGTAGGCCTATATTAACCATAATGCAATGGGCATATATCCAGAGACTGAAACATTCCAAAGATTTTGTAATCAGGGGATGCTTTTCTTGAATTTTTCAGTTACTCAAACTGTCTCAGATGTGCACTGTGGCGCAATGGGCATATATGAAGACACTGGGTTGTTTTGAAGATTATCTAACCAGGGGATGCATTTGTTGATATCTTTTATTGATCTTTCCACATATTTTTCAGTCTCAGACAGTGTCCCAGATTTGTACTGTGGCACCATCACAGGAAGTTTCACATTAATCTTTCAGTCTCAGCCTCATGAGACCTGGCCCTTACAAAATCAAATCAAAACTACTCACCAAGAAAAAAAATCTTCAAAATGTCCGAGCCTTAGGAGACCTAGCCCTCACAAAGTAGTTTTTACAGGACTTTCTGAAACACTTTGAATTGTGCCTATATCTTCATTCTAAGTATTTGGGAAAAATGGGAAACTTTTTGTCACTTCAGAATGACAGTGTTGAGACTGTTGCCCGCCATAAAAAAACATCAAAAGTGCTCCCCGAGATGAAAACTTTAAAAATGTCCGAGCCTTCGGAGACCTAGCCCTCACAAAGTAGTTTTTACAGGACTTTCTGAAACACTTTGAATTGTGCTTCTATCTTCATTCTAAGTATTTGAGAAAAATGGGAAACTTTTTGTCACTTCAGAATGACTGTGTTGAGACTGTTGCCCGCCATAAAAAAACCTCAAAATTGCTCCCCGAGATGAAAACTTCAAAAATGTCTGGTTTCCATGCATTACCAGTCTTGCTGGTTACAAAATTTTCCAGTCGTCCCATTTAGGTATGTAGACATAAACGACACACATAGATACAAAAGATTACAAGATAATCATATAAAATATTATATGGTTCAATATAGTTGAATGTGCAGTATACTGCTTTGTATCTATGCCGCTCTCTGAGAGTGTTTTCAGAACATAGCGAGAGACAGTATCTCTGTGTACTGGCCTGTGGGGCTTTTGGTACGAGATGATCATTTCAGGCGATCTGCTTAACGATTTTGTCGCTTTAAGTAACTTCCCAAAGTTCTTACTATGCATAGATTTGAATTTTCATCAAACTTTTCTAGATGTACTTTCTGAAGGGAAGCTGCGGGTATTCGCTGTGAATCGTCCGGTTGGAAAAGATCGTCCAACACCTGCGTATCCATCCCTTCAGAATCCTCATGAAGGTAATCATCAGTCTGGGGATTTTCCGGAGTTTGCATTGTCCAGTTTAAATTTGGTTGTAAAACTGGATTTTGGTAAAAAAAAGCTGAAGGGTTGCAGGGGTTGGAAAATGGCGTCTGACCTACAGACATTAGGCACGTCAGTAGGTAGCGTGGGTAAGGTGTAGGAGATTTTCTTAGCACTTCCAAGCTCTGAAGTGGATGTGGACGGCGTAGCATCGTCTACAACAGCTCTTTTCCCAGCTTTTCCCCCCTTTTTCTTTTTCTTTATGACTCTGATTTCCTCCTCACTGTGGGTATCTGTGAGTCCGAAATGTGATGCTTCTTCCTCTTCGTACCTTGCTCGGGTAATGAAGGGGTGTCAGCCATATTGGCTTCTTCATTGTTTTTATCCGGAGCTGGAGGTGTTCCAGTTTTCAGAGAATCGGAATTAGCCTTGGCCATTACTGATTTTATTACTGCAGCCTGCTCCTTCAAGGACTTGACCGATATGTTTGGTTGTAATTGTGAGTTTTTTTGTCTTGTAATTAGTCACTAATTAGGAGAAACAACCAGAACCCATTCCAGGCTAATGGCCGCAGCCGCTGGAGCGTGGACTTGAGTCCGCTTCGCAGGTTTAACGGCAAAGAACCAAGAGAAAATCTTGGTAAGTCAAAATACCAAAAACATTGTCTTTATCCAAGAGGATAAAATAATGTAATGGAATAACTATCAAGAAATAATTGCTGTAATTAATGGTAAAAGAAGTGGATAATTACCTGCTTATGTAACAACGTCTTAACCTCCCGCTATCCTCTTCCCTGTGTCTCCTTGGGCAACTAAGAAAATAGTTTCCTTGGTGAGTGGGAACCCATAACCTGTTACATGTTAGCACTGGAGCTTATGTACCTGCTGCTCTGAGACCTATATTAAGGGGATGTTCTATCGAGACAGTGGAGGCATCAAAAAGACCACTTGTATGTACTAAGGTACATTGCATGGGGATCACCTGACATTGACCATTGAGTAGATACTAATAAAATGGAGCTGCACCGCATAAGGTCATGGAACAATCTCCTGACAGCAGTATTGCCTTTGATAGTCTTAGCATATTCATGCACAACATAACTCTAAAATCATTGCACTTTTCTTGTGCAGATAATAGTCCTGGTTTGTTTTTTCATATGTTTGAAGTTTTAAAAGATTATGAATAATATGCTGTATTAGTTTTGACATCATTATTGATAGTTCCCTGGTGTTTTGGTGTCAAACTTACAAAGCTCTGCGAGGCACCACTTTCACATTTTGGCTCAGCAAGTCTGCTGATTTCTAAAAACAAATGTTTTCAGTAAAGTGGGATTTACATGGAGAGACTCATGTAATTGAGACTAATGTACTTTACATCTTTTCCCCAGTCTCCAATAATTTTCCCTCTGTCCAAAAATCTCAGAGCAGAATACTGAAATTGACCATTCCCATTCTTGAAGGAAAATGGTGGATTGGATTCATATGGAAGGACACACCCAGTACATAGTCTCTGACATGTTCCCTTTCACAAGGTACATAGTCTCTGACTTGCAGCTTCTTCCCATATGAATGCCTTGCTTGAGACTCAAGTGCCTGTGGCTAGCACCCAGTGTAGGGTACTTAGTCACTGGTGCAGGGACTTTTCCCATGTGAATGTGTATGAGATCACATCAATGAGACTAGGGGGCCCTCATTACCAGTGTGAGGTATGCCAGTCTCACAAAAATCCAAGACTAAAGCAAAACCCATTTTCACTTTCATAGCATTGGTGGCAACCTTCCACTCCAATCCCAATATATCAAGTTGGTCTTTGATTATTGAAAGAATGACAATTCTAATGAGCTCAATCCAGAGAATGTTCTCATATTGATAAATATTTTGAAATGTCAAAATACAGTTAAATATTCTACAGGCATTTTTGGGATTACTGATTGCCACACCCAATGAACGGATATCCCAATATTTGGCATCAGAGCACAGGAAAAGCCTTGTCTTGGTAGGTAGAATGCCATTACATGAATGCTGTCTATTACAGATGGTAGGTGTTCACTAGCTTTTGTTACCATTTACAATCAAACCAATACTGCCAACTGAATTGATGAAGAACAAACCAGTTTTTGTCAGATCTCTGCAAACAGTGACCACACAATGTCAGTTGGCACTATCTTTCCTCATATATTGTTGGACTGTGTACTATAAACATGTGTAGCAGAGGCCAGATACCCATTATTGTCCAAGAAAATGCCATAGGAGGTGTTGCAAAGGTTAGAAAATCACTGGTTCTGATATCCTGTATACTGTATCTGGTGGTTCTTGTCATTCTGCATTTACCGTTATATATATAGCAAACTTAATCATTAAGCCCCAGTCACACTGGCATGAAAAAGAGCGTTTTCCATGTACACACATTTACATTCTTTATGATTTATGTCATAAAATACTTAATTAACCCCATAAGGACGCATGATGGCTGGAGGCATCACTGCACTAAAGACGCATAATGCCTTGAGGCATCATTGTTCTAATATTTACAAAAATGTTTAACAAAGAAGCATTCTCTTCACAATATGTAGATATGACATCATATTTAATATTTCTATCCAAAAGAAACAAACTGTGTACCAAACTTGAATTATGAATTTTAACCATTATGTGCCCGTCCTCTATAGACCAAACTCTATAGTCAAAAAACAAACCACTATATTGGTTGGCCTAACATGATGCACCTGCTCTAACACCCTCAATGATAGTTGTATAGAAAACGACTTTCACTAACAATATGAGTCAAATCTATCTCTTTCGTTCAACTTGGCGAAAAGGAAACCTGGAGAACTTATAGATCAAATTCTGACATACCTACAGCAAGGAAAAAAACACAAAACCATTTTGAAGACTTGAAAACTTGAGTCAAAGTTGATGAGTTACTCAGTGGTCACTCTATTCTATAGTGACTGAACCAGGGACCCGTTTCAATAGTCTGTAGGACGTCCGTTATTGTGTCTATTGTCACAAATACATAACTTTACTTCCCGTAAGAATTAAGCTACGAAACTTTAACCCCAGTTAGGGACACATACAAGTTTTAACATGCCAAATATGAAGGAGATCGGCCTATGCAATCCAACGATATTCGCATTTGAATTTTGTCATAGCAAATGTTGATCTGATGGCCAGTGTAGGATTACTCAAGCCAGTCACTAATTTCTGCGGCGACTTTCACCTTGATGGCACTTGTTCCCAGTAGGACATGAGTATGTGAGATGGGGTACCCCACATGTTTTGTCCCAAACTAGGGACACATCCACAACAGTGACAAGACACACCTCCCCTACAGTGACATGCCTTATGAAAGGAGACTTAAATTTTGTCACTATTGCTGTCACTAGTCATGTCACTAAGTGGCTTAGTGACCCATTCTATTGAAACGGGTCCCTGCTCCGCATGAGCGCTTTGAACCAAGATGGCGCTGTTACCATGGTTACCGCCCCACTTACCCGACCTATTAAAATTGAAATGCCCCCCCCCCCCCCCAAAGCAAATACCTCTAAATGAAATGTCCCCCTCCCCCAGGCAAATACCTCTAAATAAATCGTTCGTTCCTCACTAGAACTGTGGGGAGTGATTCGCCGATCCGGCCGCTGACTTCCGGTTCAAAATACCCTCCAAATTATGCAAATTCACCTGACAACGGATCGATCCGCCATCTTGGCTGGTGAATACAAAGCGCTGTCAGAATCCAAAATGGTGAAAAACTATATTAATCGACCTTCTCCTGTGCACTCTATACATGTAATAATTGAAATGGGATTATTTACATTATTTAAATGTGCCAACTCGAAGAAAAACGGGTGTTTCGACGATTTGTTGACATCACGTTTATAGCCTTAACTGGGGCTACCAGATAATCATTTGATCTGAAATTACCAGGGAAGTCTGATTTGGTCTTGGGAATTTCTTCAGAATTACTTAAAACATCCTCACACATTAAAAAGTATCTATAGGTTTAGCATTGCGAAGGTGCTTCTCCAAAATGGCCGCCCAGCTGGTTCGTAGCGCCACCTACTTCCTGGCCGGATCGGAGAATAGCGGAATCAGCGTTGTGCTACGTATAACTATAACTAATATAATGTGGATTTATATTTAAAACTAGCAACTTCGTCGTGATTTGAGAAAAATGACCACAATGCTAGCAGACTTCTGCTCTGGTGGCCAGTGTATGTACTCTGAGCCATGCACGACGCCATCTAGCGAAAGTCGGCCGCATTTAACTCTGTAGGCTCATATTATTTCGTGTGACACAGGTATTTTGCCAGTAACCAGCGCAATTATTCTCGTGGCTGATCACAGGGCAAGGCAATTGGAAAACTACAGTTTTAAATTATGATTTTGGTATGGATAGAAACAAATCCTAAGGATAAAAGTACATCTGTGTAGAGAAACACAAATAATAGTAACAGGATTCAGTTAAGTACTGCATGAGAATCGCTAGATTGGCCACCACCTCTGTCTACACTGTGTTCCAACTTAGAGGTTGGTAACGTTAAAACCTGGTCGTGTCCACGGATTCTCACTCTCAGACCAAGTAGCTTTCTTTATTTTTGGATTTTTAGAGATAAGATCCTCATTATGAAATATTCATAGCTGACAAAATTGATGATAAAGTCTACCTTTATGTTTATTTGATTAAAAATACACACAAAGGTAAATATAAACATGGAAAAATGGTTTCAAGAATGAGAATTGAACAGGTCCAGGTCACATAAAGGATCTGCTGGGAGAGTAAGAGACGCATACAGGTGGTGGATCAAGGCGGTTGGACCACAGAGTAAAAATAGATACAGAGTAAAAATAGATACACAGAGTAAAAATAGATACCAACCCCTAACTCCCAACCGGAAAATATCTAAAGTGAAGTTCCTTTACCCACTGCAATGGCTTGAGATACCCGCTACCACGCCATGTCAAGGCCCCTGTCAATTCAACGTGACGTAGTGTAGCTCGGGTGGCCAGTGTAGAGAATCTCACTCTCGTGGCCCTTCAGTCTCCATCCCTATGTCTGGTTCACTCTGTCTCTATGTGCGGGAAGATCTCCAAGCGGATATTACCGAAAATTACACGTTTTATAAGTAGTAGGTAAAAAACAAAAAAGGACATCACCAGGTGGCGCCACTGCAAAATGTAGGATGTACCTTTAAAGTATATGTTGCCAAAGAAGTATCACCCTTGTAGAGTTCTTTGACGTTGCTAGGTACAATTTCACTACAAATATAACTGTACGGCCACGTCTCTCTGAAACCACTGTTCGGTAAATTATTTATCAAAAGTTGTAACTGCATATTGGACATATAAGAAGGTAACTCCGATAGTAAAGTTGTAAGTATAATGTGGTTTAATCGATTACAGATGGTTCTTTCATTTTGTTTTATCATATATACTTTGTAAATGTACTACTTACCTGCTTTCGGCACGTTGTAGTCATCATACTGCACATTGACAAGTATCCGAAGATTGAGAGAGATCATGACAGTGAGTAATATAATGACAGCTCCTTGCCAAGCAAGGTTCCCTTGACACGCCCCCCGCATCTCACCTCCTTTTAGCCTGCTACTCAGGCAACAGAATGCTGAAGTCTCATAGCATACAGGCGTTTTCTACCTTTCAAGTGTTGGACATCTTTCTGAGAGCGTCAAGTTCCAGTTCGTTGACAGTCAGAGCGGAACTAGTGGTGTTGGTTCCCCGGGTATCAGCTCGTACAACAAGGACCGGGCGGGAACCAGCTAATGCGAAACTAGTCACACCGCACCGCTTTGCGGGGCGATAATTGGCACCACTCCTGTTTGCTCGAGCGCTGCAGTGTAGGGACTCGTTAGCCTGTAGTTCGGCCACCACTCACCAGATAGCGTGTTCACGGCTCCAGGTAGATTGGCCGCCACCTCTGTTTACTGTGTTCCAACGTAGTGTAGCTCTGGCTGCCATTGAAGGCTCAAGGTAGATTGGCAACCAACCCCTGTCTACGCTGAGCTCCGACTTAGTCCTAACGTGCGTAGCTAACGTCTGCTCTGGTGGCCAATGTAGGCTCAAGGTAGTCTCTTTCACGACCGCTTGAAGCGCATAGGACACGCTAACAAGCACGCCTCCAAGTGTCTGTGAAAGAGACTAGGCTCAAGGCACTCTCCCAGGTTACACTGGCCACCTGAGCTACACTACGTTAGCTCTGGTCACGTTGAATAGGCCTTTTTCCACAGGGCGGTGTCGCACCTTATCTGGTTGGTTACGCAATGCCTGCAGCCAAACAAGCCCCTGGCAACGTATTCTTTAGCATTGGATCTATCAGTAATAGAGCGTAGTACGTTCATAAGACCCATGTATCTCATAGTGAAACAAAATACAAGAGGCATCTTGTATAAAATATAGAAGCCAGTTTCTTCTGCAGGCTTTGCCCCCTGGACCCCCAGATGGATTTTGCCACCAGACACCTGGCAATCTTCCCATGCAGTCAATTAAGGTCTGTAAAACCCCTTCCCGAAAGCAAAATTCTAGGCACAGTAAAATGCAAGTCCTTCAAGGGGCTTCGCCCCCTTGACCCTGAGGATAGGCCTTCCTTTTGGACCCCTTGTAATGTTCAGAAAGAGCCTCAGTTGTGTGCCCCCCCCCCCCCCCATGGAATCAAATTCTGGATATAGCTTGTATACCGGTAATCTTTTGACATACAAGTGCACCCTGGGGCTTCACCCCCTCCCCACCTAGATTCCTAAAGACACACTTTACCCCTGACCCATTGTAATTTCTGAATTATGAGACCCAAGTGCTTCCAGGGGTTCTGACCCCTGGACCTCCCAGATGGGTTTTTGCATTTGGACCCCTGGGAATCTTCACATGTAGTAGGTGTAGGTGTGTAAAACCTCTTCCCCTAAATAGAGTCACTAACATATGAATACTTCCAGGGGCTTTGCCCCCTAGACCCCTGGGATTGGCTTTGCTTTTTGACCACTCAATATATTCCCAAATAATCTCAGGTGTGTGACTCCTCTCACTAAAAAATCCTGGGGCTTCATGAGTGCACCCCAAGGAGGAGTTATGCCACAGGACCCCTGGCAACCTAGAAATCCAACTGCTTCCAGGGACTTCACCCCCTAAACTCCCAGGAGGAGCTTTGTTGCTGGATCCCCTGCCAAACACTTCAAGGGTTTTGGCCCCTGGATCCCAAAGGAGGCAATTTGCCCCTAGACTTCTCACAATCCCCGCAGGTAGTCTCAGGTGTGTAACCCTTTCCTGAAACAAAATCATGGATATAGACTGTATAAATGATATCTGAAACCAAAGTGCTTCCAGGCGTTTTGCCCCCTGGACCTCCCAGAGGAGCTATGGTATTACTCTTGTGGCAACATTCCAGGAAGTCTCAGGTGTGCAACAGTCCCCCTCCCTCAATCAAAATCCTGGATACTGCTTGTATAAAATCTAAAACCCAAGTGAATCTTGAGGCTTTGCCTCCTGGATCCCCAGCAAAGGCTTTGCTGCTGGACCCCTGGCAAGCTACCCATGTAATCAAAGGTGTATGGCTCCCCCTCCTCATAACAATCCTAGGATGTATTTTTTTCTAAATAAGAATCCAAAATTCTTCTGGGAGCTTTGGTCCCTGGACCCCCCTCCCAACTGGGGCATTACTTCTTGACCCCTGGATAGTGTCAGGCATATCACCCCCTCTCTCAACAAAATCCTAGATACAGCTTGTATAATCAACACATTCTAAATGCAGCTGGGGGCTTTGCCGCCTGGAGCCTAAGCCAATCATCCAAGGTAGTCCAAGGTGTGCCCCCCTCCCTGAAACAAAATCCTGGGTATGCCCCTGGTGAATGTGGTTAAGATAGTAGAAATGTGCCCCCCCCCCAAACCCCGAATAAGCACATGCCTATATGCCCTTGTTTCAGTGTCATCCAACAAGGCAAGTATGTCACCTAAAAACGATCTAAATGCCAAGCTATTAGGGGTAATCTACCTCATGGACCCCTTCTAATCTTCCCAAGTAATCTTAGGTCTGTGACCACCCCATTTACTTAAAAAAATTGTGGATACAAATTGCATAATGTATAAAAGCCAAGTCCTTCTAACGGATTTGTCCCAAGGACCCCCAGGGGGGACTTTGCCACTGGACACCCACTGATATTCCTAGGTCGATTCAGGTATGTAACCCCCTCCCTGAACCAAAATCCTTGGAACAACTTGTATAATGTATAAAATCCAAGTGTTTCCAGGGTTTGCCCCCTGGACTACCAGATGGAATTTGGGACTGACCCTTGACTATCTCCCCAGGTAGTCTCAGGTGTATAATCTTACCAAGACATAACCCTAGGTATAGCTTTCATAAGTGTAAAATCCAAGTGTAGCCAGGGGGTTTCACACCCTTGACCTCCATAAGGACTTTAATGATGGACCCTTGGTACCTGGTCTCAGGTATGTATTTCCCCCTCCCTGAGACAAAAACCTGGGGACAGCTTGTGTAATCTATGAAATCCAAATGTTTGCCCGGACCCCATTAGGGGCTTTCCTAAACCTCTGGCAATATTGCCAGGTGATCCTGGGGGCTTTGCCCCTGGACCACCATGTGGGGCCATGCTGCTAGACCTCTGACAATATTCCCAGATGGCTGAACATGTAAACCCCTCCTTGAAACAAAATCTTGGGGAGAGCTTGTAGAATTTTTATGATACAAGGTCTTCTATGGGATTTACCCCCTGGACTCCCAGGAGGGGGTTTGCTGCTAGAACCCTGGCAATATATCAAGATACTCTAAGAAGGGTAACCCCCATCCCTGAAATAAAAGGCTGGATTCAGATTGCATATAATCCAAGTTCTTTCAAGGGCTTTGCCCCCTGGACCCCCAGAAAGGGCTTTTCTGCTAGACCCTGACAATATTCACAGATAACCTAAGATGTGTGTGCCCCTCTTCTAAGAAAATCCTGGGGATGGCTTTTATAATCTATAGAATCCAAATGTTTTCAGGGGCTTTGGCCCCTGGACACCCAGAGGGGGGTTTGCAGCCAGACTCCTGGAAATAATTCTAGATAGCCTAAGATGTGTAACCCCTGTCCTGAGAAAAAAGATCCTGGGTACAGGTAGTATAATCCATGAAATTCAGGTTCCTCTAGCAGCTTTGCCCCCTGGACCCCCCGGAGGAGCTGGATCCCTGGTCACATTCCCCTTGAAACAGAATCATGAATACAGTTTAATCCATGAAAATCTAAGTGCGTCCGAGGCTTAATTTGTCCCAGTGACCCACAGGAGGGTCTTCTTAGCTGGACCCTGGTCAATCTTTAGAGGTGTGCCCCCCCGAAACAAAATCCTGGGTACGCCCCTGATCATACATGCATATCACCTCAATCATACTTTAGATATAGCTTACATAACACAGGAACACCGAAACTGGATATACAGTAATACATTGGCAGGACTAGCTGTAACATGCTCATCTTTTTCCATGTTCAAACCAAGATAATTATCAACTGTGAAGTTTAGACAGCCCAGACTCGTTAATATAATACCCTAGTTTGTTCCAGCATTCTAATCTGTCAAAAAACAACACACCTGCAATCACACCCACCGTTCACACTCTATGTGTGATTGCTATGTGTCTCTATATGAATACCGCCGGACTCGCGGTGTTTGTCCGAAGGCCGCGTAACTAGACAGCGTGCCGTTAGGTGGCCCTGAACGGCAACACCTGTATTGACAGGGGCCTTGACATGGCGTGGTAGCGGGTATCTCAAGCCATTGCAGTGGGTAAAGGAACTTCACATAGTTATTTTTCGGTTGGGAGTTAGGGGTTGGTATCTATTTTTACTCTGTGTATCTATTTTTACTCTGTATCTATTTTTACTCTGTGGTCCAACCGCCTTGATCCACCACCTATATGTGTCTCTTACTCTCCCAGCAGATCCTTTATGTGACCTGGACCTATTCAATTCTTACTCTTGAAACCATTTTTCCATGTTTATATTTACCTTTGTGTGTATTTTTAATCAAATAAACATAAAGGTAGACTTTATCATCAATTTTGTCAGCTATGAATATTTCATAATGAGGATCTTATCTCTAAAAATCCAAAAATAAAGAAAGCTACTTGGTCTGAGAGTGAGAATCCGTGGACACGACCAGGTTTTAACGTTACCAACCTCTAAGTTGGAACACAGTGTAGACAGAGGTGGTGGCCAATCTATCTCCCAGGTGTGCTCCATAAGAGAAAACACACCAGAAACCAATACAAAGCACACCAGGAAACAAAACAAAACATACCCTTCGACAACACAACATACCCCACAAGCCAGCTATGGCCTCTAACACCAAAAACACCGACACAAGTGACAACACTGACACATCCATAGAGATGGAAATGGACAACACCATCACAATAGTAAGTGAGCATGGACTCACACAATCAGACACTGAAAACGAACACACACAAAACACAGATACAGAAAGCGACTCAGCAACAACACATACGGACGAAACTGACCAAAAAGAATCATCAAACCAAAGGAGAAGCACCAGAAAGAAGGAAACAAAAGATTATGCACAAATGGTGAAAACAAAGAAAATAAAACAGGACAACACACAGACAAATACACAACAGGAACCAACACAAAAAACACAACAAACAGAAACACAACAGAAAAACACACAACTACACAAAAAACAACCACAGCCACCCAACACTGACAACAAAAGCTGCCTCAACTGCATAAAGCTAAAAAAACCATAGAAGAGCTGAAAAAACACATAGAAACAAAAACACAAGAGGCACACAAAATGGTGAAAACCCACAGCAGACAAACACATGAAATAAAACACAACAGAAGAAAAACTGGACCAATCCAAAGACAAAGAACAGGGCCTAAAAGACAAACTTCAGACAGCAGAAGCCACATTAAATGATCTGCTGCAACAAAGCATAACAAACTGGGAGGAGCAATCAAAAACGGACAACACCCCACAACAACAACAAGTGAAACAAAGAGTGCTGATACTAGGAGACTCAAACACATTCCCGATTGCACAACTGCTGAAAGAACACCCAAACCTAGCAGTCAAACAAGAGACAATATTCACAGCAGGCAAACTGAGCATCATCTCAGGTAAAAAAACTGACAACATAACAAAAGCCGACCATATCCTCCTCCTGGTAGGGACTAACGACATCAGACAAAACAAACACCCAAAGACCATACACGACAACATAATGAACGCAGCCACAAACATACAAACAAACACAAAAGCCATAGTAGCCATCATTACCCTACCCCCATTCGAGACTGAACAAAGACACAGCACAAACAGAAAACTCATCCAAAGAGCTCTACAACAACAAAAAAAGCACAGAAACCTCAACATACCCGAAGAAGCTAAGCTACTTCGCGATGGATACCACCTTGACCACAACAACCTGACCACACAAATCAAATCACTCATTGACTACATCTACAACCCCGACCCCCTACCTGAAACACAACCCACATGCCCTGCACAGCAGAACCCCACCCACCCACCACAACCACACCCGTGTACCCAAACCCAACCAACACAACACACACCCCAGCCACAACCACAACCACACCCGAGCACCCTAACCCAGGCCCAGCCACAACCCCCAGCAGACACAAGCTCCTGGAAAACCCCCAATAAAAACCACCCAAGTGCCCGACCCCAACCCCCATCACAGCCCCAACGGGACGAAAACCCCTGGATAACACCTAACAAAGGCCAACAACCAGAACACACCCACGTGACCAAAACAGACCACACCAACCAAGCCCAACAAGGGAACAGAGGGGTCGTGAACCCAACCACACAACACACACACACACCGCAGGAGGCATTGAAACCGAGATCGCCAAATACAGACCAGAAGATGTAAGACACATCATCGGGAAAGGTGGAAAGACCATATCAGCTATTACCAAACAATATGACGTAAGGATAGATACCAGTGACAGCCACAGAACGGACGAAGGCAGGATAGCGATCACAGGACGGCGGGACGACATAAAAGACACAATAAACCACATAAATAGAATCCTTGACAGCATAAAACACAAAACACGCAATTGGGACCAGTCACCCGCAAGGTCGGCTAGCCCCGCTGACAACCCGACCGCCCAACGCAGAGGAAGAGACCACAATCAATACACATACCAACCAAAACAGACGACAGACCACAGGATATGAAACACCAGCCAACACCCCCAAGCAACACAAACACACATGAACAAACAGAAACATAACAACATAACAAACAAAGACCACACACAACAACCAAACAAAACAAACCCAAAAAAAGGAAAAAGAAAAAGGAAAAGACCAAGAAAGAAGCACCCACCAATTAAAATACTCTATACAAATATCAACGGAAACAGCCCTAAAAACACACAACACAACCATAGCAATCATCAACGAGACCAAAACAAAGAGACCACCCCTAATAGAGGGGTACTCATGGTACCACAACCCGAGAAAGGACAGAGGAGATGGAGGTGTAGGAATATTAGTGAGCAACCAAATCAAACACAACACACAAGAAATCCAGACCACAAAACCCACAAACATAGAATCCCTATGGATAAAACTCAAACAAGCACGCAGAACAATAATCATAGGCACCTTCTACGGGCCACAAGAGAGTTCGAACATAGACAATGTACAAAACATCTACGAGGAACTAACAACACAAATCACAAACAACAAACACATCGGAGACATGCTAGTGATAGGGGACTTCAACGCGAAGCTCAACATCAATCAAACACACATTAAACAGGAAAAAACTAGAAACGACCAGTTACTAGAGGACATGCTGGTAACCACGGACCTTGAGGTCCTAACGACCCAACCTGACATAACCCAATGGACAAGGGTCAATAGGAAAAATCCCACACAGAGATCGGTCATCGACTACGCTATATGCACGAAAGGTATGTCTAGAACCATAAGCGAAACTAACATAGACCATCAAGGAACCCTAGACATAAGGAATACTAACAAAACACAAACAGACCACAACACCATAACACTTAACATAGTAAACAACCCACACCAAACTCGTACAGAACAAAGAAAAACGTGGGCAAAAGGCACCAAGGAGAAATGGAGCGCCTGCAACCAATAATTGAGTAAAACCCTAAGGGTTAACCCCCCAAAAAACTACACAGAATACCAACAAATCCTAATAAATACACTACAGAAAAACCTGGGAACAATAACGGTCAAAAACATACACAGAACACCAGAACCGGACAATATAAAAAAAAACTAAGGACAAACAAGAGAAAAGCCAGAAACGAATACAACCGAGCATGCAGAACAAAAGACCCCGCTAACATACATGAAAGTAGCGAAAAGTACAAATATGCCACCCGAGCACTGAGAAATGAACACGAAAAACAGGATAAACGGACAACAAGACAGAAACTACACATGCTAATAGACCAAGGGGGGGTGAAATCCAACCTCTTCTGGAAAACCAGGAAAAGACTCATAGGTAAAACGAATGACGAATATGACGTAATTGACGAACAAAACCAAACAATAAGTAGCCCCACTGAAGCCAAGGAGCACATTGCTAAATACTTCGAAAACCTATACCAAGCTAGGGAGGGAAACAAAAACTACGAATCATGGTCCAAACACATAAAACACACAAATGACAACATCAGGGATATGGAACCTCACAGCAACGAAAGTATGCAACCCTTCACCCTGAAGGAAATCAACCAAGCAATAAAAACACTAAAAAACGGTAAGAGCAGTGGACCCGACAGAATACCAAACGAACTCCTCAAAAACCTCAACCACAACAACAAACTAGCCCTCCTTGAACAACTAAACAAAATAAGTAAAACCAAGACAATACCACAACAATGGCAACACGGGACAATAACTAGAATATACAAGGGCAAAGGTATAAAAGGGCAGTGCAAAAATGAAAGAGGAATCACAGTAGCGAGCAACTTAGGAAAACTCTATGAGAGACTCATAAACAACAGAATAAAAGATGAAATATATATAACACAAGCACAACTTGGGGGAAGAAAAGGAGCAGCAACAACAGACCACATCATAACTATAAAAGACATAATACAAAAAAACAAAGAAGCCAAAGAACCAACATATATAACATTCCTCGATGTAACAAAGGCCTACGATAAGGCATGGAACGACGCAATAATGTACAGCCTACAGAAAAAAGGCATAACCGATAGCACCTGGAGCATAATTGATAAACTAAACCAAGGCCTGACAGCAACGATAAACACCAAACATGGACCAACACGCAGAATAAGAATAAAGGACAGTATAAGGCAAGGGGGTGTCCTCGCAGTAACACAATACTCAACCCTCATGGACAACATAAACATTACCATAGAAGAACTCAACCCCAAACAAACAAACACACACCATACGCCCACCTGCCTACTCTGGGTCGACGATGTAGCGATAATCACCAACAACGTAGAACAACACAAACAACTCCTAAATATCACAAACGAAGTAGCAAGCCGATACAGGATTGAATTCGGTGAGGAAAAGTCTAAAACCCTAATCATTAGCAAAGGGAAACAAACTGAAATGACCCTAGGCAACACAAAACTCCAACACACTAAACACTACAAATACCTAGGAGAAATCATCAACGAAAAGGGCAACCTGGACGACCAAATACAGGAAATAAAAAGAAAAACGGAAGCGGCATTCCAGACAATCCTATTCCTTGCAAAGGACACAAACTTCAGAGGGATAGAAATGCAGACAATATGGAAACTAATCGAGACATGCATAACCCCGATCACCACCTACGGTGCCGAAACTTGGGAACCAAACAAACAACTAATAAAACAAATAAACAAAATCATGGACAACATAATAAGGAGAACACTCAGAGCCCCATCATCAACCCCAAGAGAAAATCTCTTCCTAGAAACAAAACTTAAGGACCGAGAATCAACCATGAAAACAAAAAGAATCCTACACTACTGGAAAACCCAAAACGGAAAAACCATCACAAGCATACCAAAAGATAGTAGATGGCTAGCAACAACCGAACAACTGATCACAACACTAGGAATAAACCCAACGGCATCCAGAACCACAACCAAATCCCAATGGAATAGGATAACCCAGAGAATCATAAACAACGACTGGCTAAAAGAAACAAGAGCAGTAGCAGAGAAAAAGAACAAAGTAAAATATATCCTAAACAGAACAACAGAGGAAACAGAGAGGAGACCTACATATCTAACACTACTAATGACAAGAAAACAAGCAGAACAGATCTTCAAACTAAGGAACAGGTTGTTCCCTACCAAGGACAACTTCAGGACAATGCACCAAACGGACACATGCAGGGGGTGTGGCCAAACACAGGAAACAATACACCATGTCCTAAACCAATGCACAACCCTCCACCCAACGGACGCCACCAAGACATACCTAAACCAGGCTTTTGACCACCACTTACAAACCCTAAAAAATATAGCAAAAGAAGCAACCAGGATAGAGGAAATACTTAAGGCTAACTCACAAACACAAACAACCACACATAGATCACAAATAGCACAGCTCGCCACTGACACAAGTATGGGCTTGAGCGACCTAGCAATCCAGGAAAGTGCACGTGAATGATGATGATGAGCAGAGATCTTGCGCTCTACTTCCTGTGGCCGCTTCTCTGGCCCAACCTGCCTGTTTGGGCCCATACGCCAGTTTTTGAAATATCCTAAATTCTTAGCGCTTTGGGGAGTATTTTATGGTTTAGGCAAGGAATTTTAACAGAAGGAATAGCAATGCTGGCTTGCAGTGACCATAAGGGCCAATATCTATGTCTCCCTATTGTTCTCCTGCAAGGACCTGTTTCAGTAGTTTTGTGACATGTCTGTACAGGGGTCATTCCACCAGAAAATGTACTTTTGGTGAAAATCATACTTTTTGGGGGTTAATGGGCTATAATTTCATTATAAATGATTCTTTTATATCTATTTTTTTTCTGTGCAAAGAAAACACCCTGCCCTTTCAGAAAATCATTACTTTTATTGGTCTATCTGCAATTTTTTAAAATCTGTGGACTTTCAAAGTGAGAAATTAGCAAAAAAAGTGCATGTCCTTTTGATATTTCTAAAGTTTAGCACTATTTCTTTTGTGGAAACTATAAATATATATTCCCTAATTGATTTATTTCCTGAAGTTATGTAAATTGGCTATTATTTAGTAGTATTTTCCCTTATTTCTAAGGCTCCGCAAAAATTTTAGGTGTATTTCAATGAAAAGTGTGCTTTTTCAGCAAATGCAATAGGTTATATTTGGAATAGCCTGATGACAATATATTTTGATGGTATACTTCCCAAAGATGGACTTAAAACTCTGGACATCAATTTTTGACATATGTAAATGATTTTAGGCCAACTGCAACAGGGTTTTTTTTCAAGCTGAATTACGAAAAAAGCCCAATTTTACACAATTGATATCACGGACGTGATAAGTTGCAATTAGCACTCTCCACTTCTCCATATTGGTGCTAACTTGGTACAAAACTTACTGAATAATGTGGCCATAGGGTTTGTAGTGTAAGAGTAATAAAATGCTTCCTAAGTGCCTGCACTATGTGAGAACAGGGAAAGTAATTTTGGAGAAATCACGTCCGTGATATTTATCACGTCCGAGAGATCAATCGAAGGCGGGAAAGCCGATCACAAGAACCGGATGTTATCCCTTTTAACTGCGCATGTGCCTTCACTCCTGCGGTTCAGTGGCTCAAGGAGACATCCAGCTTATGTGAGTAGTCCAGATTTCTTCGATGCTAGCATTATTTTTCCGTCCCAGACATGATTTTCTGTGTTAATAGTGATAACTTAGAGTTTGTGATTCTGTAGAATCCATTTACTTGAAAAGTTGACAAGTATTTACCGAAAGTTTGTGGTTTGAAAAAAAAGAGCAGATTGATGAGTTCCCAACATGGCCGCTACTGGAAGGGTTGGGGGTATTTTCAATGTCTTAGGGAATTTTTCAAAAAAATTTGTTTAGCCATATCACGTCCAACATGGAAATTCTTCTTTCGATTGATTGCTAACATCGCCAACCGGTGATGTCGTTATACTCTGGAACACCAGGGGACGCCACCACTCGGGAATTCCCGCTGTGGGAGACTACATGCGCATTCTCACTCATTCGCGCTCCTATTCCACAGAGACTAAGACCGTACCTACCTGAAAATTTTTCGCGCTCCTATTCCACAGAGACTAAGACCGTACCTACCTGAAAATTTTCGTGAAGAATGCCGGCAAAACGCCATTGCAGAGTCTGCGATGAAAAGCATTCTCCTCCAACTGGGAGAAAATGTCTTCACAGGAATAAGGATGATTCTAAGGTACAGGCTGAATCAGATATTATGAGAGCATTGGACTTAGCAGGACGAGGCCGCGGACGTAAACTGGAGGACACTAA
Organism: Alentia gelatinosa; assembly: GCA_950022655.1. Lineage (NCBI taxonomy): Eukaryota > Metazoa > Annelida > Polychaeta > Phyllodocida > Polynoidae > Alentia > Alentia gelatinosa. The sequence goes on from OX465584.1 coordinate 51,740,108, forward strand.
TCCCTCTCCCAGCAACTCAAAGGCCGATATCGCTGATCAAGAAATCGACGACTCCCCCGACCTAGATGATGATACAGAACGCGGAAGGGACGAAGACTGGATAGCATCCCGCAGAAGACGGGGCAAGAGTAAATCCAGGAAACCTAGCCGCTCTGAATCAGGCACTGAAATTCTACAGGTAAAAACCAACATGGCGTCAATGCGTCACTCAGTGAAGGACCTGGCAACCGAACTGGGGGCTACAAAATCGAAATTAGCCAACATAGAGAACCTCTTGCTGGAAGCCCTAGGGAACTCAGGGAAGGTAGCCGATCGTTCATCATCGGACAACGTATCCCCACCCAGAAGGAAGACAAAATCTTCACGGCGCCAACCAAGACGACGCCACAGTTCCCGCCATGGACGCCGGATTAATGGCCGCCACGCACCCCAGTCCAAGACTACAGAGGCACAGTGGAGCTCGGACTCCGCCTCCAGCTCGACTAGATCATCCAGCCCATCCAGCTCTTCGAGATCATCATCAACATCGTCATCATCATCCGAATCTCCCAGACACAGTAAACGACACAGACACAGACACCATCGTCGCCACAAGTCCAAACGAGGTAGGGGGAATGGTTTCAAATTCTCGCGTTTTGTCCCTAAGGAGGAACGAAACAAGTCAATGACCCTCGAACGTCTTTGGTACTGCCATGGGAAGTTAATGATGAATAGATACAAAAAAGGAGAGGATATTTCGGGCATGCTCTCTCACAACTGCTTCATTAGTGAGAAAGCCGCCACACGCGCCTACCATCCAAGCGGTCTGCTAAAGTACGACGAAGCCGTGCGCGAGAAAGCAAAGAGGAAGGGGGTCAAGGCATACACAGGCGGAGACATGAACATAGCAATGAGATTCCTTAGCACAGAGTTCACTAAGGATCAAAAGAAAACATCATCAAAACCCGTGTACCCCAAGAAGCAGACCGGAAGAGAACAACGGATCCCAGGAAGCAGACCCCTATGCTTAGCCTACAACGCAGACGGATGTTCATTTAACCCCTGCCGATACCCACACATATGTGCAAAGTGTTTTGCAAACAACCACTCACAACATACATGCAGGGTTGGAAATGCGCCAGTGGGTCAAACAGGTACACCGTCTTGATGTGTTGACCCATGTAGTCTCCACGATGATGTAATGAAACCCCTTACCTCGTATACAGGTCAACAAGTTGACCCAGCTAATTCTATTGGACTAAGCAGTTCGAATAATGATTGTCCAGGTCACACGTCTCCTGGATATAATGGTTTCACACAATGTTCACATACCGAGGTTCACTCAACAAACGACAACAAGTTCAACCCGTATAAACCGGGCGATTGTGTACAACCTGATGTCAAAGTGAATGTAGTGAAGTCGGGTATGATATCACCGGAATATATTGTGAACTATTCTACTAAAAACGAATCTGTCATTGGCTTGTCAGAGTCAAATGACATCTCAGAGGATCCAGTATCGTTGTCACACGGTACAACCTATAACCAGGAACATATTCTCCATAGAGACATAGAGGTTGTCACACCTCCTAACTGGTCTAAGGCTATAAGTGTGGTAAGTTTCATTTCATGTCCAGATACTTGCGCGTGTAGGGAAACAAATGAACAGAACTTATGTTATTTAGGCTCCGTTATGGTTTACGAGAACTGCCACATCGCCTTATATTACCGGTGCCTTGCTGGCACATGTATGTGTACTTTGATATTAGATATGGTGAACGTATCTTTGAAACCCTGTCGTTTTGCTTCTTTACTTATACACAATGAAAACCAAACATATGAGGACATGTTCATTCTAACTGGAATGTGTAGAGGTTTCCGTGTCATAGACGAAGACACAGAATTGGAATACTGCCAGACTAACTACCACTCAATCCTCGAACCCAAAGCAAAGGAAATCATGGACAATGTTATCCATGAGGAACTAAGGGATGGTAGACTATCACTATTGGAGTCAAAACCAAAATGCATTCACTCCTTAGGGGCGGTGTGGAGATCCGACGACAGACTACGCCCAATCACGGATTGTTCCAGGCCTACCGACTCTATTAACGATCACATGTTAAGCACGGCGCTAAAGTTTAATTTTAAATCCATCGACGATGTGAAGCGGATCATAAAACAAAATGATTTCTCAGCTGTCGTGGATATAGCTAACGCTTATCGTAATGTGCATATTTTCCCTCCACACCGTACATACATGGGACTTCGCTGGTACATCGACAAACAAGACCGTTTCATTGTGGATAATATGCTGTGCTTCGGCATAAAGTCGGCACCCTATATTTTTAATGCCATAAGCGATTTCGTAGTTCGACAGCTAGGGCGACATAGAGGAATACATGCCATAAATTACCTGGACGATTTTTTTGTTAAAGGTTCATCCTTTTCCTCCTGTGCACAGAACCAAAATGGACTTATACATTTTCTTCGCTATCTGGGGTTCGCCATTAGCTTTAAGAAAGTCACACACCCCTCTACTATCACAAGATATCTAGGGATCATCGTTGACTCGGAAGCAATGTGCATTAAACTACCGGATGACAAATTGGAGAGGACACGCCTCCTAGTAAGCTCACTCATCAAGAAGAAAACAGTCAAATTCAAGGATTTGGAGAGACTGGCCGGCCTCCTAGCGCACTGCGCTATGGTAATAAAAGGCGGACGGACATTCACCAGACGTATTTATAACGTCCTCAAGGATTGTAAAAACAAGAAGGCACCCATCAAATTGTCAACAGTTATAAAACAAGATTTGAGCTGGTGGGATTCCTTCCTACCGATATTCAACGGAAGCTCAAAAATTATTGAGACATGTAAACCAAGACATACTATTTTCACTGACTCCTCTCTCTCAGGTTTCGGCAGTGTGACCAACCACGATTTTTGTTTTGGCAGCTGGCGACACGACACCCAGGGTCTATGTGTTCACCAGGTGAACCGCCCGTCCCATGACATCTATGACCCAGACAATATAAATGTTCTCGAATTGTGGGCCCTGCTAGTTAGTCTGAAAAGATGGCAAGACTGTTTCACAAATTCTTATGTCGATTGTTACTGCGATAACACACAGGTCATCTCGATGATGTCATCGGGCCGAAGCAGAAACCCATCTGCTTTAGAATGGATAAAAGAACTGTTTTGGTTATGCGCCATAAAAAACATCATTATTAGACCACACTATATAGCATCTACTGATAACGTGGTAGCAGATTCTCTATCCCGTCTTTTTAACCGTAAATTTAAGGGAAATTTTCTGGTCCCTAAACAGTTTGTTTCGTGTTGTATTTACAGGCTACAGGAATACACGGAAAACATCACCTAATCCCACGACTCACGACGCGAGATTAACGCGTCTACAGAAGGACGCAAGACATCTTCAATCGTTATGCTGGGCGGACAGTACTTGGAAATCAAGGAAAAGCCAATGGAGAAAATACCTGCAATTTTGCGACACACACGGATTTACCCCCCTTCCAGCATCTCCCGAACTCGTATGCTATTATATAACCTTTTTAACAAAATCTCTAACATACTCTAGTATCTCAAACTACTTGAGCGCGCTTTGGTCGCTCCACAACTACTTCGGTTATGACTCCCCAGGGAAGTCATCCTTCTTGGTCAGATGTACCATGATGGGAGCCCGTCGTCTCTTGGGAGATAGTACCTCTCAGGCTCCACCCCTACTCCCAGAAGATTTAATGCTGATCTTCCTCAATATCGATTTACACAATCAACTGGACTTTATATGCTGGTGTGCATTAACGCTGGCGTTCAGATGCCTTCTTAGAGTTGGTCATTACACTGCCTCTTCTCACTTTTTATTGAGACGAGATGTTCAACTCACTTCATACGGACTACTTCTAACGATCCACTCGTCAAAAACAATACAATTCCGCCAACGGATTTTGGAAATCCCGGTAGTGAGGGCCGTTGGATCCACCCTCTGCCCAGTTCGATGGATATCTCGCCTGCTTCGCAAAACACCGGGTTCCGAAAAAGACCCCCTATTCTCATCTCCAAAAAATCAAAAAGTCCCGATCACATATCTCCAGTTCTCTAGCTTCTTGAAAAAGGTCACTTCTCGTTCACACCTGAAAGGCAAATTTACCTCACACAGTCTCCGTAGGGGCGGCGCCTCCTATCTCCACAGGATAGGGTTACCCCTCACCGACATCAAGATATACGGAGACTGGCGCTCCTTGTCAGTACTATTATACCTGGCAGGAGACCGAGACTCTAGACTGGCGACGGATTACTCAATCGCACATCGTCTGAGCGAGTACAACTAAACTCTCTTGTTTCTCTGGGCCTTCTTGGGAGGATAAGACCAATGCCTCCGTATTGCCCATTTGCTGTGTTGTTACTTCGTCACTACTCATCTATCCCCGTTTCACAAGAGTATTGCTAACATCGCCAACCGGTGATGTCGTTATACTCTGGAACACCAGGGGACGCCACCACTCGGGAATTCCCGCTGTGGGAGACTACATGCGCATTCTCACTCATTCGCGCTCCTATTCCACAGAGACTAAGACCGTACCTACCTGAAAATTTTTCTTTACTTGTTACTTAATAAACACCTTGGGAGGATAAGACCAATGCCTCCGTATTGCCCATTTGCTGTGTTGTTACTTCGTCACTACTCATCTATCCCCGTTTCACAAGCGTATCTATGAGAAAATGTGCAAAGAGGTGCAGAATATATATATTATGATCTATTCCCAATGACAAAATGTATGTTTAAAAGACTGTGTAGTTTCTGGACTCAGGTTGTACACCTATCATGTGGTAATAGCCATCACGGACGTGATATGGGTGAAGTATTTTGACCGAATTGACTAGGAACTATGTTTGAATGAGATTAAATTACAAGAATACAGTAACGAAAGTTGTTCATTATGTGCACCAAGTGTCTTTTCCTAAGTCTAGCAAGAAAAAGTGAAGAAAGTCCACTTGTAAATATATTTTGTTCATACATTTATGTAGCTGCCGTCACGTCCGATATTTGTATGTCGGACATGACGCCCAGATTGGTTTTGTCTCATAACAAGTATGAAAATGAGTGTAAGGATCATCTGTTTTGTCTTTTCTTTATGTTTGCCTATTGTACTCCATTTCTAATCGAAAATTGAAATGATAATGAGATTGAGCTACAACCTATAGTGGTTTATTTTCATGTTGGACATGATGCATGATTTTTCAAAACCATACCTGAACTATAAGACTTGGACAAACCTTGGATAAAATCACCTGGAATACTTGGTAATATTTTAGTTCTAACGGCCATCATATTAAGTTTGTGGGCAAAATATCTATTCTAAATATAAGTCTGAACAATAGTCATACACAGAACACAATTTTTGAAAACAAATGTACCTTTTGAATGTTATTTAGTAGGTAGTTTGCTAATTTTTTTGTTTTCTCTTTTTTTCAGTTTTAGGGCCATCCATAAAGTATGTACGCACAATTTCCCAAATTTTCGACCCAACCAACGCCCCCTACCTTATTTTTTTCACAATAAAACACAGAAGTAGCCTATGCACAAAATTTTAACCACCCTACCCCCCTACCCCTCCCCCTCAGTGCATACATACTTTACGGATGGCCCCCTACATATGACCCATACGTTGAAAGCATGGGGCGTAAACCGTTACCTCCGGATGAGCGGAAACCTCCAAAAGACTCGTCTAAGGACTGGAGGAACAAGGAGATGAGAAAAAGAAAAAATTAAAAAGATAGAAAAAAGGTTTGCAGACGGTTCTTAGCACAAAATGTAAATGAAAAATGTACTCTTGTGTATTCTGAGTGGCATCAGAAGCAAGAGTTTGGTATTCTTTGCAGTTTTTCCAGAAAAAAAACCAGGTCATTGGCATTTAAGGTACTCTTATAGGTCATTGAATTGAAGATCATGTATATATTTCATGTTTGTGATCAAGAAAGTGGAAGTTACTGGTCTGTCACGTCCGTTATTAAAAATATCACTTCCAATATTTTTATTATGTACACACAAAATGTGGCATTTGGATGAATATTAAGGTTAAAGTTAGCATTTTTGGCATTTAAAAGCATAGAGAAAAGGTTTGCAGACGTTTTTTTAACAAAAAATTTAAGTGACAAATGTACTCTTCTGTATTATGAGTGGCATCAGAAGTAAGAGTTTCATATTCTTTGCAGTTTTTCCAGAAAAAAATACAGGTCATTGGCATTTAAGGTACTCTTATAGGTCATTGAATTGAAGATCATGTATATATTGGCAAAAAAACAAACAAAAGTTTTTCAGATTTTGGTCCATATTTCGGGTTTGTGGAAGTGGAAGTTACTGGTCTGTCACGTCTGCTATTAAAAATATCACGTCCAAGAGATTTATGATGTCCACACAAAATGTGGTATTTAGATGAATATTAAGGTTAAAGTTAGCGTTCTTTGCATTTAAAAGCATAGAAAAAAGGTTTGCAGATGGTTTTTAGCACAAAATGTAAGAGAAAAATGTACTTATTCTGAGTGTGATCAGAAAGAAAGACCTGGACATTCTCTGTAGTTTTTCCAGAAAAAAACCAGGTCATTGGCATTTAAGATACTCTTATATGTGGTTGAATTGAAGATAATGTATGTTTTTTCAAAAGGATACATGAACTTTTAATAATTTGGGCCATATTTAGGATTTCTCATCAAGAAAGTGGAATTTACTGTTCTATCACGTCCGTTATTAAAAAAATCACGTCTGAGAGATTTTTGAACCTTTTTCCCAGAACCTATTACCTCAAGAAATAATGCATGGAACATCTTCTAATTTGACATAAATCATGTATATAACCTATAAAAGTATTTCTGTGATTTAAAAATGTGACACTTTTGTATTTAGATAGTGACAGAAAAAACAAAATTCATTTTGTAATCCTTTGGAGAACACCTTCTTTATTGGCATCTTTGAGGCAGCACAGAAAAAGATTGCATATGTAGTTCATTATTTCCACTTGTCTATAACATCAGACTATGCTTGGCATACTTGGTACAAACTTTATGTCTTACAAAAAATTAAATTTATTTCTCTATCATCAACTTTTGTATGAGTGTTTTTTTATATGTCGGACGTGACGGCAATAATATATACAATTTTTGCAGCCTCACAAAAACTGACCCCCCACTAATATCCCAGTTGAATCATGTTTTCCTAAAACTTGAAAGTGTATATTTTGCACACAAGTAAAAGAAAATTTGGTTTGGGCACCTTTTTTTTTTTTACCCCTTTTTTACCAAAAGTACATTTTCTGGTGGAATGACCCATAGGGAGCCAAAGTGAACCCGCTGAAACCATACAGACAGATCAACACAAGTCACGGCACTTAGGGGTGGACAAATTCAAGCAATGACACTTTAACATGAGTAAGGGATACATATAACCTATAATCGTTCCAAATATGAAGAAAATTGGCTGCTCTGAACCGCTGATATTTGACATCAAACCCGACAAAAATATTTCCCCTGTTGCTTGCACTGTTGGTGCTGCTGTTGATGTCTGTCTAGGCCTATTGTCACAAAACTACTGAAACAGGTCCCAGGCTGGCAGGCTGATGTGGGTTCTAATGCATGCAAACTTTGAAATGTGGAGACTGGGTCAATTCACGTCACATGTAGGATGTGTGGTTGTCTTAAAACAATTCACACCATATTTGTATCAGTCGGGTGGCTGATGGAGGCTCAGTGATCGGCATTGACAATGCACACAAACTTTGAAATGTGGAGACTGGGTCAATTCAGTTCATTTAAAAGTATAAAATACTAACTTGGGAGTTATATTGTATGTCATTTATGTGAGAAAATATAGAATTAAGTAAATTTTCATGGAAAATAGGTGTGGAGAGGAAGAGTCGTAGATGTTCGGGTAGAATTTGGCCTAACAACCGACATACATTTGAGCTGCCAGTTAAGAACTAATGAAACAATCTATCCAAATGATCTAAAATGTTTCCTGTAGTACAGTTTCAGGCCTTTCTATATAGAACATGTGTGGTTGTCTCAAAACAATCTTTGTCTTTGCTAATAGATGATTTATATTATATCTTGGGTTATAGATATGTAGTATTTTTCTCTTCTATGAAATTGGTATTGCTATTGATTTTAAGTATAGTATCAATATTTTATATACCATAATGTATACTCTTCATGTTAGTTCAGTATACTCAACCATGATATTGTGTATTATTGCCATTAGGGTAAGTCAAAGCCCTCTTGCGGATGACTGGGGAACTAGTGTATCCAGTGTATTCACTCAACCGTGACGGCCGCGCAGCGAGTGGCCGGGAGACATAGATATCAGCTTCACACATCTGTTGCTATTCCTTCTCTCTCCACTTGTTTGGTTTATGGGAGAGAAGGGCACCTTGATCTATGGGGCACCTTGAACCACATGCACTTTCAATATGAAATTATGATCGAATAATTGTATAATTGGCCCTCATTGGAAAGATTTCTAGAGCGTTTAATAGCAATAAGATCCCAACTGATCTAGTAGTCTGTGAGACCTGCTTGAGAAGGTTATAGGGTTCAAAAAGTAAAATTTCCAGGTTGTATTACAGTCTTATCTTTTCACCTTAAAATTCAATTAATAAATTAGGGTGTATGTGTAATGAAAATGTATTATCACAGTATAACTAAATAAAGTTAAAGTCATTTTATGGAAGCTTATAACAAAAAACCTTGAACCAGGCACTGTGGGGCACCTTGAACCATGGTTCAAGGTGCCCCACAAACAAATACAATGCTTCTGAATGAATGGTGTGTTTCCTTAAGAAATTACTTTAGTTCTCAAACTGTTGCTTCTTAATTTCCACATTTCCCCAATGTTTTTTATTATTCCTGAAAATGTTTTTTTATAAGAAGCATATCTAAAACTCTATTTATTGCTACATTTCCCATCCATTTCACTTTACCTGAAGTCATCTTCAGATAAAGTTTCTCATCAGTTTAGTTGAAAATTATATATTATAGGTGCATATTCAAATTACTTGACGAGGACATACACAATATTACCATGATTTCGATCTGAGTGGCCGTATTCTCCGCGTAGTTGACGCGTAGTAAAATTCCGAGCGACAGCGAGGAGCATTGCGTAGCGTCAACTACAAGGAGAATACGGCCACACAGATCGAAATTATGGTAATGTTGTATTTATTACTCACTTACTTTTAGATTTAAGCAATAAATAAGATCGCTAGAAAACTTTTCAACGTAATTAAGAAGTTATGTTTGGGACTACTTTCATCTCAAATATCCGAATCCTCCTAGGAGGGTACGGAGCTCCGTATCCTCCTCAGTAGCGATCTGTAATCGCCATAGGCTTAGTATGGAGACTCCGTATCAGGTGGGTAATAAAAACAATGAGCTTACACTGGGAGCTCTCAATTGATACCATACATGTGATGCTGTGATATTTTTTGGGAAAGTTACGTGTAAAAAAACTGATGGCAGGTGTTAAACCGAATGGGCAGCGGGTACCATTTTTGTGTAAGTCTTTGGTATGACTTGGCTGAGGTTTGAACCCACGACCTCCCATGCTTGGGGCGAATACCCCTACTCTTGTAAAGCTTCTGGGCTTAGATTAATAAAAGACAAGTAGATTCATCTTCATATCAACTGTTGTATTCAAGCATGACCAGATTTCACTTCCTGTAACCGGGCTGTAACTGGTAGCAGTCCCAGACAACTTTTACATATCTTAGTTACAAGAAACGCCACCAGGGCGGCATGCACGTATAACCGAAAAACCTACCACTTAGCCACCGAGCTTGGTAAGTACCACTATTTCAATCCCATTTACTAGGTGTTCAACAATGAAGAGGAGACTAGTTTGGTGAGCTATGTCACCAAACGTTCAGCAATGTTTCACAGCCTCACAACCTAGATGAGACAGGCCTTTTAACAGTACAAAATGCCCAAAAGTCATCGTTGTTAAGGGTACTAAACAGGAGGGCCAAATTTCTGCAACAGAGCGAGGAACACTAGTTACAGCATGCTGCTGTGCTAATGCTATTGGGAGAGCTCTACCACCAGTAACACCATGGAGTTGTCCCATTACAATAATTCCATATAAGGAATAAAGTAGACCGAGTAGCCAATGACTGCATTCGCAGCAAACCCCGACCTTTACCCTGACCTCCTTACATGATATTTTCTCGCGCCTTGGGACAGCTCTTCAGTCGAGAGTTGACCTACAATCTAATGGGCCACATCCACCCTCGTAATCATCTTTCCCAGGGTAAACTACAAAGAGTGGATGACAACTGGTGCTCCAAATGGAACCCTCGGACTGGCCACTTCTAGTGGTTGGATGAGTTGTTCATCTCAGTCCTGAGCCAGTGGCCAAACAAATTTCCAGGAGGAGAAATTATGGTTACTCGCATATTCTGACAAGTACTCCAGAGAAGAGGAAACTTGAAGAGGTAAAATCAAGGAAAGTTAAAATATAAAAAAACCTGGCAAAGAGTGAGATCAGACACTGTTACAAAATACCTTGTACTTTTCTCCACTAACTTCAACTAGGGAGGGCCATTCCCCTCAAGGATGTCACTAGCCCCTGTTAAAAAAGAAACTAATCCAATATATATTAATGACCCTGTAAATGTCGCCACCAATATCCGAGCTTGTAATAATAAAAAGCTATATTATGTACTAAATTCTTTCAGAGCCTCAATACCCTCCAGTCAAAAACATTGGTGTGTACAGTATAAAATTTCCTTGATGGACACAGTATGATGGTCTGGTAATTTACACTGATCTTTATAAGATTACGAGAGAAACAAAACTCCAGTCGTTTCATTACAGAATAATGAATAAATTGATTCCTACGAATTCGCACATATACATGAGGAAAGTAGTCTCATTGGACATCTGTTCATATTGTACTGAGAAAGATATGTTAGAACATTTTTTTCCTTTCCTGTGCAGAAGTAAATAAATTTTGGGACACCATCAAGAACTGGTTATTTGGGGTCCTAGGGTTGTCTGGTACCTGATCCAGGGAAAATATCCTCCTGGGATTCCCTGGCAAGGGACCAGAAATACAGAGGCTTAATTTTATAGATATAATTTATGCTTGAAATTTTATATCTATCGTCAGAAACTCTTCTATAGCAACAAGCTCCTACTGTATAACTGGTCCCTGGAATTCAGGGAAAAACTCCGGATGGAGCAATACCTGTGTTACTTGGAGAATCAGCCTAGTAAATTTAACAAATGGATTGGTATATTAAAGCAAATTGTATAAAAAAAAAACCACAAAAAAACCACCGTATAAATACATGAATGTTTCCCACCAAGTATGTTATTGGGTATAAGCATGGAAGTGCATTGTTACTTTTGACCTATACCTGTTTGCCAGGGAACCTTCGTGCACGAATCGCCCCAATATAATTTGATTCCTGTCTTGTCTTATATCAAATTTATTATTATAATTCTTGTCCTGTACCTTACTCTTGTCCTGTCCTGTCAACCGGTATGATTCTAACTCCAACTGTTTGGGATGAAATTTCAACTATCCTTCTCGGAACTCAAGATGTCTTCAAACTAAAACACTTGTAAAAGAAAAAAAAGCGGTGTTGGGGTAAAAGTATCTAACGTAATGCATTGTATACACAAGAAAGTCAAAACACCATGATTGATTGAAATACTACTACGACTGCTTACGATGTTGATATGAACTCCTGTATATGTAAACGGATGTTTAATAAACACTGCAATATATATATAAAAGAATAAAAAAACCTGGCAAAGGATAGAAAGGCAAACAGTGAGATAATAACAAAATCAAAAACAGTACAAATTCCTCTTCTAGATGATGAGATTTCTCTTTTAGATGAAGACCTTGAGATGTATGACACTGACCATTATGAGGACTTGCCAGATCTTCAGGAGCCAGACCATGCCTAGAGAAAGGGGACTGGGTCCTAGTGAGATTTGCAACCAAAAAAACTTGCTTGATATAAGCAGGTCGGATCCAAGGCAAATCATGATGCACATGATGAAAATGTTGTCAATTTCCTGAGAAGGGAAAAGCCGCAGTACTTGAGTTTTGTCTTCCCTTCGATTGAGGATATATCTGATTTTCCCCTTTAAAGGTCTGCTGGGGTGGACAGCAATTAACAACCTGTTCGCCCTCTTGGTCGCCTCGCATCCTAGTGGTGCAGACGGGATATGCTTGCATGCAAGCATAACAAAAGTGACCAGGTTGGGAGTTAGCTCAGTGGAAAAGAGCACTGGACTTGTAATATCAGGGTTGTCAGACTTTGTTGATTCAGGTCCCACTGCAGCCACTTTTCTCCTTCACCCCCAGCAGCGGTAGATTTACTGCTATATCAAAGGTCAATCCTTCTCATACCATGTCTATGTGGTGTGGGAAGTAAAAGAACTCTCACCACGGTAAATGTGTAGGGGTGAGGTTTCCACCTAAATTCATTTCATAGATTCGATCACCACCCTTGTGGTGTAAAAGAACCTTGAGAAAGTCTGGTGAAAACCTGCAATGGTTACCTGGACGTTAAATCAAACCAACCAACCAAATCCCCTTTTAGATATTATTCACAAATTACCCAAACCAATGCAGCATGGTGGAACTGCTCGGATTGCCAGGCACCTCATGTTTCCGGTCAACCTTGATATCTATGAGACAGTCATGCGTTGAATGATTTTTTGTGTACTTATTTTGTTGTGTTAGACCTCAGTGATAGACCTGATTGCCTCAAAGGCTAATAGCATGTAACAGTATTTGTTATAAATACTCAGGTATTGATGCACAATAGAAATCATAAGACTTTCTTTCAACAACAAATGGCCTGATGATTTTTGAACATTAAATGACCTGAAATTCTGAACATGTGAGTGTATATGAAAACAGGTTAACTGTATCCGTATGTGTAAAATATGCGAGAAATTGTTGCTCAGATGAGTAGTATCTACATTGGTCTAATAAACACCATTGATTGTTAATCATTCGTTTAATCTTTTGACTAGGGACCATTTGTCTAATCTTTTGACTAGGGACCATTGTGGACTTTCTGAACATACAAAATTACCATTGCAAACTACAACAGATAATTGTAACTTCTCCCTGCTTCCCACCAAGTATGTTATTGGGTATAAGCATGGAAGTACTTATTCTTGTGACATAGGACTAAACATAGAATCTTCCAAGATCAACCACCCCATATTTGATGTTTCATTGTTACAAATTTTGTAAATGAAGCTCCAAGGCATCACCCAGCCATCCCCGGATGATGCCCTGTAGCAGCACCGAGAAAGCCCTGGTTGATGCCTCAAGGCATCACCTGGTATGATGGGTTAAGGATATACAATTTTTCACTTACATATCCCAAAGTTCGTTTGTGTTTACAACACAAGAGTGAAAATACTTAGAGGTGGTTCAAGGTGCCCCATCTCAAATTGGCGCTATGTTCAAGGAGCCCCATGCATGGGGCACCTTGAACCACTTGTTTCACAAAACAATTTCTGTACTTGCCCAAGAAAATAATTGATATATTTTCAGAGTGGGGCAGTCTAATCAACAGTAGATTCACATCATAAAGTGGTTTAGAGATGAAAAAGGAACAGCTGGATTGTCTGTTAACCCCATTTAACAATTCCTATATTTCCTAACTAAGTTTATGTGAGTTGTTTGACTTGTATAACTTTTGACAGTTGCCTTGTTTTGAATCTGAGATCTTCGCTGTTCTCCCCTGTCTTTAGTAGATACCCAGGGAACAGGCTTTGGGTTGGGGCAGAGACTAAGCCAGTGCTAGCGCCGCGAAAGATCTGGGGGGAGAGTGGGCTCAAGGTAAATTGGCAACCAACCCCTGTCTAGCTCTGGCGGCCAGAGTAGGCTCAAGGTAGAGTCTAGTACAGCTCATTGTCGCCATGGCTAAGGTACACGGTGTGGTCTGTAAATGGACTCGGCTCAAGCCAAGGTAAATTGGCAACCAAGCCAAGGATCTATTACAACAAATTGAAATTCAAATGTTTCAGCTGCAAACTCATCCTCAACATGTGTCTCACCCACACTGATAGTCACACACTCACTATATGAATTAAACATGAGATATTAGCCTTAAAAAGATGAGTACTCATCTTTATGTTGTCCATTTATATATGTCTCTGACAGCTAAGAAATAAGCTGAAAATTCATAGCTTCAGGCCCAAACTCACCCTCAGCCTATGTCTCACCCTCACTGATAATTCTACCCTGATCACATGATTTAAAAAAGGTCAGAGATAAAAAATAAAAGGGTGACATAAAGAATTACTGATCTTTACGTCGCCGTTTTTTAAAGGCTAATATCAGTGACATACAAGACAAGGATATTTGTTATTCTATTATGATTATTACTTCTTCTAGACATCTTTTAATAGGCGTGTTGTCCAACACCCCATTTTTCTAAAAAAATATCATCATGGAATCACAATGTTTTAATATCAGAATGGATAATCCCATTGTATTGAAACTTTCAGTTATCACAGTCAAGATATTGGTCAACATTTGACAATAAAGACAATTAATTTCTCATTGTATATTTCATTCGACCTCTCAAAATTGGGGTGTCAGACAACATGCTCTATGGGGCTCTCTGTTGGAAAATTTAAAGGTCCTGGATTGTTTTGATCATTTTGATATTTTTTCAAACCAATTTTCAAATCTATATTGTCTACACTTCTCATGACATATGTTTTATCCAAGTTAATAGAAACAATTGGCTCAACATTGTGCCTCCCAGATTTTGAGAAAAAATGAAAATCATGAAAAACTAGAAAATAACTGTTTTTGTTGATTATCTGAAGGAAAAGTTCCTCAGACCTATACAAAATCCTATGTTGGAATGAAGGACTATCAAAAGATCTCACAGAGAAACGTGAAGATAGTCCCTTCCTAAGCTACAGCTGAGTATATATTTCTAATAGACAATCTGGTGGGGTTCCTATGTATGTGTGAATAGGGTTATGGTAGAAATCATCATTACTAAGGAAAAAGCCTTTTTCATGGGAGGTGACCACTGAAGAACCTACAAACACCGATTTTGGATTTTGGATTTTGGTAAACAGAACCTTTATAGATGAAATTCACCTTTGTAAAACTTTTCTCCTGTCAGCGCGAAAACGTGGATGCCTTGAGCCTACCCCATGGATGCCTTGAGCCTACCCCATTTTAGTTCTGATTGGCGGCTTAGGGTTAGAAAAGGGTTGGCTAAGGGTTAGGGTTGAGTATATTTGACTATAAACCAGTATAAGTGCACTTTTCAAAGTTTTTACATCTAGAGGCTCAAGGCCACCAAAATGGGGTAGGCTCAAGGGGCCATAGGGTAGGCTCAAGGCGACCAGGGCTCAAGGCGTCCATGAACCCTCTGGTTACTGAGTGGTGAGTGGCAGCCTCTAGGCAGTGGCTACTGGGTGGCAGCCTCTAGGCATTGGTTACTGAGTGCTGGCTGTAGGCAGTGGTTACTGAGTAACAGGCTGTAGGCAGTGGCTACTGGGTGGCAGCCTCTAGGCACTGGTTACTGAGTGGTGGGTAGCAGTGTCTAGGCAGTGGTTACTGAGTGCTGGCTGTAGGCAGTGGTTACTGAGTAACAGGCTATAGGCAGTGGTTACTGAGTGGTGGGTGGCAGACTGTAGGAAGTTGGTACTGGGCCTTGGGCAGGGTGCAGGTGGGTGGGTTTCATGTGGCCGGCATACAGATGGGCAGGGTGCAGAGTGGAGGTGGGCGGGGTGCAGGTGGCCAGGGTGCAGGTTGTAGGCATGTATGTGGGCAGGGTGCAGCTGGGCGTCAGGCTGGGTGCTGGTGGGCAGGGTGAAGGTAGGCGCACAGGTGCACATGGTGGAGATTGGGGGCATACAGGTGGTTGGGATACAGGTGGACAGGTTGCAGGTGGGCAGGATACAGGTGGGAGGCATACAGGTGGGCGGGGTGCAGGTGGGCGGGGTGCAGGTGGGCGGGGTGTAGGTGGGCGGGGTGTAGGTGGGTGGCATACAGGTGGGTGGCATACAGGTGGGTGGCATGTAGGTGGGTGGCATATAGGTGGGCGGCGTGGAGGTGGGCGGCATGGAGGTGGGCGGCATGGAGGTGGGCGGCATGGAGGTGGGCGGCATGGAGGTGGGCGGCATGTAGGTGGGCGGCATGGAGGTGGGCGGCATGTAGGTGGGTGGCATATAGGTGGGTGGCATGTAGGTGGGTGGCATGTAGGTGGGCGGCGTGGAGGTGGGCGGCGTGGAGGTGGGCGGCGTGGAGGTGGGCGGCATGGAGGTGGGTAGCATGGAGGTGGGCAGCGTGTAGGTGGCTGGCATGGAGGTGGGCGGCATGGAGGTGGGCGGCATGTAGGTGGGTGGCATGGAGGTGGGCGGCATGGAGGTGGGCGGCATGGAGGTGGGCGGCATGTAGGTGGGCGGCATGGAGGTGGGTGGCATGGAGGTGGGTGGCGTGTAGGTGGGCGGCATGGAGGTGGGTGGCATGTAGGTGGGTGGCATGGAGGTGGGTGGCATGGAGGTTGGTGGCATGGAGGTGGGCGGCATGGAGGTGGGCGGCGTGGAGGTGGGCGGCGTGTAGGTGGCTAGCATGGAGGTGGGCGGCATATAGGTGGGCGGCATGTAGGTGGGTGGCATGGAGGTGGGTGGCATGTAGGTGGGCGGTGTGTAGGTGGGCGGCGTGTAGGTGTGTGGTGTGTAGGTGGGCGGCATGGAGGTGGGCAGCATAAAGGTGGGCGGCATGTAGGTGGGGGGCATGTAGGTGGGCGGCATGTAGGTGGCTAGCATGGAGGTGGGCGGCATGGAGGTGGGCGGCATGGAGGTGGGTAGCATGGAGGTGGGCGGCGTGTAGGTGGCTAGCATGGAGGTGGGCGGCGTGTAGGTGTGCGGCATGTAGGTAGGCGGCATGTAGGTAGGCGGCATGTAGGTGGGTGGCATGGAGGTGGGGGGCATGGAGGTGGGCGGCGTGTAGGTGGGTGGCATGGAGGTGGGGGGCATGGAGGTGGGGGGCATGTAGGTGTGCGGCATGTAGGTAGGCGGCATGTAGGTAGGCGGCATGTAGGTGGGCGGCGTGTAGGTGGGCAGCGTGTAGGTGGGCGGCATGCAGGTGGGCGGCATGCAGGTGGGCGGCATGTAGGTGGGCGGCATGGAGGTGGGCGGCATGGAGGTGGGTGGCATGGAGGTGGGTGGCATGTAGGTGGGTGGCATGTAGGTGGGTGGCATGGAGGTGGGCGGCATGGAGGTGGGCGGCGTGTAGGTGGGGGGCATGTAGGTGGGCGGCATGTAGGTGGGCGGCATGGAGGTGGGTAGCATGTAGGTGGGCGGCATGGAGGTGGGCGGCATGGAGGTGGGTAGCATGGAGGTGGGTGGCATGGAGGTGGGCGGCATGGAGGTGGGCAGCATGGAGGTGGGCGGCGTGTAGGTGGGCGTGGCCGTACCGGGGCGGGGTGCACGCGTGGCGGGTGGCGGCTGTGAATCAGACCGTGACCGACCTGGCTAGACTCGTTCACGCACTCGGCCGCCATGTTTACCTGTTGCAGGAGGTGAGGCTCGACATCTCGACACACGCACGCCCTGAACCCGACCCCAGGTGAGCCCTGTCAGTTACCTGCACCGAGCGGCCAGCGAGAGCAGTCTGCAGACCGGACACAGGTAGGCTCATACTCAACACAGTGTGCCGCACCGTATTATACGTCCACCCTGGTTATTACACTCCCCGTACGTGTTCATCTGTCATACACTCTTCACCTCAATTGACCCGTATTCGTGAGGTAAGCAGATCTATACCAGATGGCATGCCACACCTCGCCTGTTGAATCTACTGCCTCGTGCTTGAATACTTAACCTCAGCTATTGCTCGCAAACTCAGCGATTCTCTTAGATCAGCATTATCTATACACTTTTAAGGTGATTTTGTGTGTAGTCAGCAACGACCATACTGTGTACGATACACTATGTAAACGTCTGCGTATGTTAAATACACAGTGTACTCTCTTATAACGACTCTTCAGTGAGTACACCACAGTGACTTGACAGCTGGTAGCTCCACCTTTGAAGGCACATAGTTCTATAAAGCGGAATTCACTCGATGGGATTCATGTATCCCTCGCACGGTGTTTGTCTGAGACAAATCCTACTGAGATTCCGTACTCGTACACAATCTCTTGTCTAAATTGTAGATTTCCAGTACCACGAGGCATGTTTTTCCCCTTCAACTCTTGGCGACATTTACCCCGAAAAAGGAACATACGATTTTGAACCCTGTGACGTACACGAGTCCCACTGTGAATTCCACTCAAATGGATCGGTGTTGTCTTGTTTATCTCCTTAAAATATAGCGTGGTTATTGTCGTGTCGCAGGCAAGTCATGCCTCCAGTACCACTGCGACCAACAATTAGTGGAAAAACCAGTCCCCTGCACTCGCACTAAAATGGGGGCGGGGCACTGCTCCGGGAAGCATGGGGCATGGGAGTTTTTTGTTCTATATTACCCCCATTATCGCACACAAATATTCCTTATTATTATTATATACCTGTGGCTGTGTGAACTACGTATACTGCCCGCTCCGACCCATAGCGTATTTATACCCGTACGCCACACTGTGACGTACGGGGTATGTGATCAAGTGACCAGATAATATTTCGCCATTTTTAGGTATATAATAATACGAAAACAGGCTGACTGTCTTCGTACGTCAAAATACTTGGTAAAATTGTTGGTCACATACGGCATCGGGATGTATGTGACAAAAAATTTCACCGCGTATTTTTGACGTACGAAGACAATAATCCAGTTTCCGTATATTATATACATGTGTTAGTATACCCTACACATACGGCCCGCTCCTACCCATGTCGTATTTATATCCGTACGACACCTAGGTGACGCACGGGGTATGTATGTGGCGTACGGGGCATGTACGACGGCGAAATAAAAAAACAACTCGCCCAGAAGCAAAGTTAGAAATTGGATATTTTAATGTATATAATAATACGAAAACAGGGATACTGTGTCTGTACGTGATAGATACTTAGTAAAATTGAAGATAAGTAACCCTGTTTCCGTATATTAAATGTAAGATCACGAAGATCCCCATTACAAACTCTGATGCCCTGATATCTTTGATGTCGGCCAATGGCCCTCTGTGTATTGAGAAATGTATGACTGTTTCAATGAACGAAATTCCAGTGGAAGATCTGCCAAAGCGGCAGAACTGGTTGGAATAAAAAAAAACACCAAAAAACAAAACAAACTAGATAAGTTATTATATTTCGTGAATTGCATGTAACATGAATATTCACTTCTTTGCCCTGAAAATAAAGGACGACCATGCGGTGCCATATTGGACTGGTGGTGCTTTGTATTATTATTCAATGGGATCTATATAGAAGAATTTGCAATACATCCCTTTTTTGCTAGTACTATTGTATATGAAATCGGTAAACTCAAGTTGTGACATTATCACCTGCTTTGCTATTTCACTGCAGCATCCTTTGTTGGCAAGTATCGTATTTTAGTTAACTTCCGTCCATTTACCGTTCTACTTACCTGTTCTATCTATGCATTAAAGTTATATTTTCTGTGAATTATCATCCCCAGATATTTATACGTTTCCACTGATTTCAATTGATCATTACCCAAATTGATTTACATGTATTTGTTTCTATCTAATTCTCTTTTGTTGCCTACCCACATGATTTTAGACTTTTTATAATTTATCATTGTCTTGTTTTGCTTAGTCCATTTGGTTATTTTGTTCAAGGCAAGTTCCATTTTTTCCCGATACTTCTTCCTGGGTTTCTCACGTATCATCATTACACATTATCTGTGTGGAAGATTACCTTTCCATAATTTGCAACATTACAAATTCCGTTTATAAAAATTATGAACATCAGCGGCCCAAGGACCAATCCTTGGGGAACTCCGCATATAGTTTCATGTTCTTCTGAAAAAGGAGATAAAAAAGTTTTGTCTTCACTCTTTTATTTTTGAGGTAATCTTCTAAGAGCCTTATTATTTTCGTATCTAAAATTACGTTATATAATTCATCTATTAACAATTTATAATTGTCGATGTCGAATGCTTTTACGGTGTTGATTGAATAGCTGTACCCTGTTTGTCATAGTGTCTGTCATAATTACGACATTGATAGGAGCGGGCATTATATGGAGGTGATATATCCAAAGTCACATGATGAAATGATGTATGTCGCCATAATTATTGTGATTCATTAAGATCTTCCAATTTCCCATTATAATAGGATAATAAAAATTTGCAAACGTTTAAAGCGATTTATTTTCTTATTTAGCCCCATCCATTCTCCTACCACCCCCTACCCCAGCTCCAAGGGGCACCTGGAAGAGAGAGTCTATGAGTTTATTCAATATCTTAATGAATATTACCTCTATCTATTTTAACTTAGAGTCTAACGACTGTTGTGACTAGCCTACATCCAAAACAGTTTACCATACATATAAAAATAATCTTTCCACTTATTATCAACTTATGTAATCTTTTGAGACTTGTATTTAACTACATTGATATTTGCAACAGTCCTGATTCTGTATTCTTATAATGGAAGACCACCTATCTTCAGGTGAATTATATGTGAAATTTAAAAAAAAAAATAAAAAAAAATAATAACATAAAATTGTTCGTATGAAACTCAACAGCAGATCTCATACCTATTTCTGCCTTTCTTTCAGACGGCTCAAAGATGAGAATGCAAGTGTGGAAAGCTATAGTTTTGATACTGCTGGTTGCGGGATCTCTATCCATGTTGGTGAAATTTAACGCTAAGAGCGTAAGAGGCCCTCATAAACGTGTCACCCGCCCAAAGAACACACAGCAAGCTCTTTCCAATTTACTTGGGAAGAAGGTTCGCAGTGAAGAGGTGAGGGATATAAACACGGGCAAGTTGAACATATACAACTTATTGAAGATGAAGACCACAACGTCAAGACCAGGAGTGGGGGCTCCTCTTCAGATGACAACAAACAAGTTTCCAGTGTTTCACATGTTGTACTCAACAATACGTGCGAAAGCAACCACCGATTTCTACAAATTTAATAAGCAACCTCAAAATGGACTTGTGAATCAGCAACAAAACCCCCAACCAGTGTTGCAGCAACCAAATCAGCAACAACAGGTTAGGCAGCAGCTGCAGCAGCAGCAGCAGCAGCAGCAGCAGCAGCAGCAGCAGCAGCAGCAGCAGCAGCCAAATGAGCAACAACAAGTCATGCAGCAGCAGCAGCCAAATCGGCAACAACAGGTCATGCATCAACCAACAAATCAGCAACAACAGGTCATGCTCCAACCCGCAAATCAGCAACAACAGGTCATGCAGCAGCCAAATCAGCAACAACAGGTCATGCAGCAGCCAAATCAGCAACAACAGGTCATGCAGCAGCCAAATCAGCAACAGCAGGTCATGCATCAACCCACAAATCAGCAACAACAGGTTATGCAGCAACCAAATCAGCAACAACAGGTCATGCAGCAGCCAAATCAGCAACAGCAGGTCATGCATCAACCCACAAATCAGCAACAACAGGTCATGCAGCAGCCAAATCAGCAACAACAGGTCATGCAGCAGCCAAATCAGCAACAGCAGGTCATGCAGCAACCAAATCAACAGCAACAGGTTATGCAGCAGCCAACAAATCAGCAACAAGTATTGAACCAAGCACAACAAAAACAAATCAGCAACTTTCTTCAGGGCAGTACAACGCGTTTTCCACAAGTAGCACCACAGCAACAGCCATCAGGGCAGGTACAAACAGGTCAACAGCCACCACATCATGTGCTGCAGTTTGTACCACAGCACACATCACAGCAGCAAGGAAACAAACTGAAACAGCCCACTACATCATTGGTACAACACAAACAGGTAACTTCACCGTCACCCCAGTTGAAAAACCAACAACAGCAAATAAGTCAACAATTACAACAAGGAATGATTCATCAACAATTTAAACTTACCCCAAAGTATTCAAAGCAAAAAGCTGAACCATTTCCACAACAGGGAAATCCACAGAAACAGCAAAGTATTTCCGACTCCAAGCAACAAGTAGGCCAGCAGTTCCCTCAGCAAGTGGTCGATCAAAGACCACAACAACAGCAGTTATCTAATATTGAAGAGAAAAGACAATATTTTCAACAGCAACAGGATCCTCAGCAGGTGCAGCAACAACAACTTCTGAAACACTAGAACCAAAATATTTGGATAAAGATCATCAAAAAGAGGATTTCAATCATGAATTAAAAAAAATTGGAGAAGTCTAATGCCAACCAGGGAGGTGTTTTATAGTCGCGATTATTGTTGATAGCGACCGTTTGGAGGCCTTCGCGTCTCATCGTCGAATAATCGTAATGGTTGTCGATGATTATGAGGAACTGTTGTTGCATCATCGCTGTCATATTTGTCGTCTATAAAACAGCTCCCATATGCTGTTAAATGACAGTTGAGTAGCGATGTTTATAGCGAATATTCTGGATTAATCGCTATTTCAGTTTAAAAGATCAGCGATCTCTGAGCCCCAATAACGATCAGCAGATCGCCTGCCAGGAATTATCACAGTATTAATCATATGATAGCACCCGGGCATCTAATCCTCGCTATTACCGGTAATCGAGAGTATAAAACACCTCCCTGGGCCGCATTCAATTTATCTTGTTCTTTGCTTTAATGTTTTAAAATTGAATATAATCTGTAGTTGAGTCTATGCCAACATGAAGAGAAGGAGACTGCCAGGATTATTCCTTACCTTTTCACGGTTGCCATTTTCATACGTGCACGTGCGTTTATTTGTTCAAAATATATTTTATATGGAGTATCATAGAAGTGACTGATTTTAAGAGGTGTATTCCATTGTTACTGCCACAGTGCTTGCCTGAGAATATCGCTGAGTGTAAACTATCTAATTCAATATTGTGTTTTTATGATTCCAATTGTTTTTCAATAGAATATGGTGAGACATATTATACCGAGTATTTAAGCTTCAGAATGATATTTTTTCAAGGCTTTGGTAGGTCTTCGTCATGGGTATATGAATCAATGTGTGTTATGATCTAGCGGTACATTATTGGATCTATATTCTTAGGAATATTTCCAGAATATGGAATGTCATGGTCGACTAAACAGGATATGGTGAAATGTGATATATGACTATTCCATTACATTAATTAAATTAATTGATTCATAATTATATGAATCTCATCATTTATGGCAGTAAAGTTATTGTTATTGTTAATAATACATATCAGAAACTTGACCTTTTTGCAGTTCCACTCATTCAGAACCAAAGTAATTAATTCAGCTACTGCATTGCCAGTTTTAGTTTCTTGATATCTAATAGATTTTCATATATAGGTTCACATAACCATCGTTTGTTGTATCTATTATCCATCTTTCCGAATAGATCAAACCCAAAAATTGCAATACTAAAGGGTATATCGATATGGACTTCTTTTTTTTTTATTGCACAATGGGGCTATTTTCCCATATACCATGTCTTTGAGGCCGTATATCACGGAATTTAATCCTTATACCATAGTTATGCTAACTGACATATAATGGGCCGTTGTTTAGAGCATAGAGAAGTTGAACGAAATGGGTAATCTCATTATTTAAAGCCTGGTCATAACATGGTACATATATGCACATGGTACATATGTACTTACTATTTATGATATTCAGAGTCATATGCCACGAGCGGGAAAAAGGGGAAAAAAACTTTAAAAAGAGGTGTCATATATATACAATTATCATCAATATCCAATTGTCAAGTCAAGCTGTGTCTTAGGGGTTATCCATAAAGTATGTATGCACTGAGTGAGGAGAGGCGGGCAAATATTTTGGAAATTATGCGTATGCTCCTATTGTCCTATTGCGTACAAGATTGGGAGGGCGGTTGGGGGTGCGGTGGGGGTGGGGGAGTTCCAAAATTTAAAAAAATTTGCGTTCATACTTTATGGATGGCCCCTTTGTTGTTTTCTTTTGCTAGATATGTTGTACAATGTATTATATGTTACTCATTATACTCTTTATTTACTGTTATTGATTAAATGGGACCAGCATAACGATCTGATTTAATTGAATATATTTCAGAGGATAATATCATGAAACATCACGAAATTTCATATGATTGTTTATATGGCATGAGTTGTCTTCGCGGAATGATATCATGAAGCGGAGCTGAGTGATATCTGTAGCAGAATACAACAAATGGCATGTAAATAATTATATGAAATTGAGTGATGTTTAGATTTTATCCTACCCTGTCATATGTTTTTATCTTCATATGTCACCAGCGGCATATAAATATTTTATGGCATAACCGTGGCATACAGGCCCACCATGTTAAGTCTATGGAGATTTATATGCGGGGTAGGATAACACTGGATATGGATGCGGTCTCTCTAACCAGGAGAAAACCATTGTATATTTGCCACCCAGGATGAAAGTTTGGGTTTATTAAAGGCATATCCTACAATTCACGGTGGCGCCACCTGGTAGTTTTTAGATATTGTCAATTATCAGTCAAAACCAGTTCCTTTGACTTATTCCAATACCAAATGAGTGAAGAATACTATACTATCAAGTTTGACCTAACCAATGGGTAAATTAGGACAATTGCCATTTGAGTGATATAAAGTGATACGAGTTCCCAATGTTAAGTTTATGAGGAGAAATACCAGGGGTGAGATAAATGTCTATGTTCATGCAGATCAAAGTAAAAAATGTTGTCAAGTGTAACAGCTGATTACAACATCGGTGCTTCGTACTTGCCAGTGCTGTGACCCAAACATATTATAAAGCTGTCATTCTATGTATTAACTATTTCAGATCTAAATAGTCTTATAATTCGTAACAGTGGATATCGTTAGACTATTTTATGAACCTGTAATATTGTAATGCATCTCTAGCTTTTATCATGTCTTTGGTATTCTTTCTATAGGTATGTTTTATCTTTATGAAAAACTGTTTCCGCAATGATATGTAATTCATATGCGAAGATAATTATTTTTGTATGTCAGAATATGACTTCATTTTGCACAGTGGGAGGATATGGATTCAGTGACAATTAGCCAGAAATGTATCTGGATACTACACTACCATCCCCAGTACACTACCTTTCTCACAGGGTAAACGGTGGATGCTAAAAGCCCATTTCCATTGGTCAACCAAAACGGCAGAGATTTTTTAGTTCCCCTTGAAGTCTATTTCCATTGACTGATTTTGCATCATCAGTGTTAAAGGTCCGTATGTGGTTCCTGACTGTAGATCGGTGAAGGCCAATGGAAACATGTTTTTAGGGGAACTAAAATAGATCTCCGCCATTTCCGTCGGCCCATTTAAACGGGCTTTATGTTGTAAACACATCCTCTCCCCCACCTCAAACAAAAATGAAAGATTTCTTTAGATTTTTGATGGGTTCAAAGCGAGTGAGAATGGTCCAAAGCGACTGTGAATGGTTTATTTATGAAACCCTCATGTGTTGTACTTATAGACAATAATTGATGGTTTTATGGTCAGGCGGTCGTAAAGCACGAGCGGTTGACGCGTAGAAATGAACAAGCGCTAGTAAGTGTACTACTACGCCAACCTTGAAAAATGTACAGAACCACCTGTCGACAAAACCATAGATTGTTGTATTCATTATCCATCTTCTCGAATAAATTAAACCCTGGAATTGTCAAAGGGTATATCAAGGGACATACCTTTGCATTATAGCACAAAGGGACTATTCTTTTTCCATTTAAAACAGCTTTGAGGCCGCATACAATGGATACAGGTGATAATGATTAGGGTATCTGACGATTCCTATACAATGGGCAGTGGTTTTCTATGGGGACTTTGTATGCAATGGATAATAGATTACCCAGAAATGGCTATACTACAGGGTATATCAATAGGGATTATTCTTTTGCTTTATAGCACAAAGGAAATTTTCCTGGAATATATGGCTTTGATACCGATATCAATGTAATCAAAATAGAAACATTGGGTAGTGGTTTACCCATACATTGGAGATGGATGATAAAAAGAAAACTCACTGTTGTACGCGGCCATGAATGAATTTGATCCGGCCATGCAAGGTGCTTATGCGATGTTCTGTCGGCTGAGAATTCGGACTGGTGGAATCACCACTAAAGAGGAAGTACTCAACAGAGTTTTCACTATATCATTGCCTTTTATCTTTTCTTGACATATCAGGTGTGTTCAGTCTATTGACATTTTGTATAATCCACTTGCACCCAGACAACTTGCCATTTCTGCAACTAGGATCCAAAGATATCAAGCACCAGGTATTTCGGTCTTGAGTGATTGGTGATGGTCAGCTGAGCCTGCCTCTAAGACCCTGAGACACTGCCACCTTGCTCTTTCCCAATATCAAAGTGAATAAATAGCATGCAGGTAGTGAAGGGATAGGGTTTTTTTGCAGCAAGCTCAAAGTCTATGTGACCACTCGAACCTTTAGGCCTAGTATATGAGCGTGTGACCCACGCTCAAATATGGCCTGTTGTCATTAACAGAACATTACAAAGTGGCCGAGATTTATTTAATTTAAAGGCTAATTCAGGTACGTAATAATATAAGGGGACATAGTGAGTATAACTAAATTGCATCTGTACCTTGTTGTTTTGGTGAGAAATATCAACTGAGTTTGAGGAACGAGGTTAACATTTCCGGCACTCTTCAGGGGCTCTCCTTTATAGAAAACAGAAAGAAAGTTATTCAGCAGAAAACTTACCTAAAAATGGAAGCTTAGCAGTAAACTGTTCCATACACTTGTGAAGCTAGGCGGCGTTAATGTCACAGGTTAAAGTGCATACATACACAATATTGACTGATTCCAGATAAAAGAGTCCGTATGCTCCGAGGAGTTGACGCGTAGTAATATCCGAGCGTAGGCAAGGATATTGTGCAGAGTCAACTCAGAGGAGCATACAACCGCCTTTATCTGAAATCAGTCTATATTGTATTTATTATCCACCTTTTCCTGACAAATGGGATACTGAGGTATGCAATATTTTTTCTTAAGCACTATTTTTCTGTGTGCGCCGGTTTTTGTAACTCGGAGCACACACCATACCTGTATGCTCCGGGTATAGTAATACACACTCCCTATTTATTTTCTCTGGGCACTTTGTATTAGGTCAGTAATAAACTGCAATATCCATGAGAATAAACACGGTTATGGTTACTGACAATTAATAAAAACAAAATTTTCGATATCGATGTTGTTGCAAACTTCAGAAGCATCCAATTTTGTGAAATAAATAAAACTAAATTTCCTTCGTTAGAAACAGACATTATGTGTCGCCGTATTCGCCGTAAATGTTAAGTTATTTATATGTGTATCATGTTTATGGATACAAGAGATATTGTTTAATACAGGATGAAAACCATGTTCACTGATACTTATTGGTGTTAGTGCTGTATCACGAAACATGCTACGTAAATCAATATATATATATGAAATATGGAGTATTCAATCAAATCTATACAAACTGATGATATCATGCTTAAGTTAATTTTGAAATAAAGAATTATTTAACCATTATCTGACTGCAATTTCATTGGGCTAGGTGGGAGTTGAGGGTGAAATAACATCTATAGTTGGGTTTCCTGTCAATGTGTAAGCCACCCACCCACACCGCTGTATGGGTATGTGGTTGCAGTAAATGTCATATTTGTAGCTGTTGTAGTTGTTAGGATTGAGCTATCTTCAGTCTGCAGCAGAATGCCGCAGCTTACTTCAACTGGGTGGTAGATGAATCTTTGGCTGGGCTAGCCCTTACAGATGAAATCCTTACAGAGGTACGATATGTAAATGTATGCTTCCTATTTCTTGGTATACCTCCACAGATAATGCACTTCTCACCAAAGTCGGACCAACAAGAACCTAGCACAATATTTGCTTGTGGGTTTTAAGGAGAATTCCTGGCTCTTATTCATTAACCCACGACACACGATGTCACGTTTAGAAACATTATCATACTGCACCCAATGCAAACATCGGACACATTTTTTTCTCCCCCCCCCCCGTTCTTTTATTTATACTGGTTCCGTCTTAAGCTACAGGGCCTGTCTTCCTTCCGGCCAGGTTTGATGTTTTTGATTTGAAAACTCTTAATTACTATATGTTGCAGCCTTGGCTGACAATATTTGGCTTACTGCCCTTGCTATAAGCGTATGTTAGTAGGAAAATTCTTGGGTGATACAAGTAAGTATTCATTGTAATTTGGTATACATTTTGTCTAGTGAAAACTAAGGTGTTTGAGTGTATTTACTTTGGTTTGGCCCTTGTAATATTGCATTGGCCATGTTTCAGAAGTTTATCAGCAACATTGGTTGCCTAGTCATTCTTAGCCGTCCATAAGGTCGTCCATAAGTGTTGAATTACGTTCCCCATCGTCCATGTTTATCCTTGGTATACAGAAAAGTATGCAAGTACGAGCCAAGATTATTAAACGGGCCTCAGGCACATGAACAATCAGATTTGTCGAACCAAATTCTGAATGCGGAAAAGGGTCTACCTGTTCGAATCTAGATTATTTAACGGGCCCCTGCATTTCTCACTGGGACGGCATTTTTAACTATTGGTGTAGTTCACCCCAGTTAGGTAATAATAATAATAATCATTATCTCACACCGGTATTTTTCTCCATAGGCTTAACATTAGGAACTCCATGGCCGTGAGGTTCATGTACCCAATACTCAATGGCTAATTTGGTGATTCATTTCATCAATAAATAATGTTATACGGGGTGAGATAAAATCAGAACCCCACCCGATGAAAATTACTTGGTCTGTACTCCACCTCGTTTGACCACAGAGTAATTCACTCAACTTCGCTTCGTGAATTACTCTGCAGTCAAACTCTGTGGAGTATGGACCAAACTATTTTCATCTCGTGGGTTTCCTTCTAACTCCTCTAATTTCCAGCTGCCGTATATAGAAAAGGCTCATTGAATCTGCCTGGTGAGCATCCTAGTTTATTTCTGTCCTCGTCCTTCTTCTAAAGCTTCTATATTTTAAGTGTTTTACTATATCTACTCCTGCTCCAAAAACCGTAAGTTTAGAAGCACCAAAATCCGTCGATTTTCGGAGATTTTTTCAAATGTCTCACTATGACCAACTTTTTATTTTAGCGGAAGTACATCTGTGCTGGGAGAGTGATATTCAGGGTTAGGGTTATCTTTAGTGATGCTGGGAGAGTGATATTCAGGGTTAGGGTTATCTTTAGTGATAAAGGTTTATGGACGCCTTGAGCTCAGGAAGATTTGAGCCCTGGACGCCTTGAGCCTTTCTGTGGACGCCTTCAGCCTACCCTATAGACGCCTTCAACCTACCCTGTTTTGGTGGCCTTGAGCCTCGAGGTGTACAAACTTTGAATAGTGCACTTATACTGGTTTATAGTCATTTAATATATACCCATGCCGTATACACTGTAAATACGCACCGTTTCGCCATATGACGTAAAAATACTGTACGGACCACTGGTCCGTACACTAAAATACGGACCACCTTGCCATAAACTTTTATTAACATATCGGTTGTTAAAAATTAACAAACCGTAAATTACCATCTCGTTCTGTGACTTGTACAGCATGGTCAGGACGTTCTATATAAATATATACACAACCCTAGCCCTTACCCAATCCTATTCTACCCTAACTTAAGTGGGTGTTCCACCAAACAGTCACTATCCCCAGTCAACTTGCCATTTCTACAACTGCCTTTCTAGGATCCAAATATATCAATCACTAGTGCGTGAAGGAGGTGTACATGATGTACATGTGACCATCACATGACATACATGTGACCATACCATGATGCACATGTGACCATCCTATTATGTACATGTGGCCATCCCATGATGTACATGTGACCATCCTATTACGTACATGTGACCATACCATGATGTACATGCGACCATCCTATTACGTACATGTGACCATACCATGATGTACATGTGACCATCCTATTACGTACATGTGACCATACCATGATGTACATGTGACCATCCTATTACGTACATGTGACCATACCATGATGTACATGTGACCATCCTATTACGTACATGTGACCATACCATGATGTACATGTGACCATCCTATTACGTACATGTGACCATATCATGATGTACATGTGACCATCCTATTACGTACATGTGACCATACCATGATGTACATGTGACCATCCTATTACGTAAACGTGGCCATCCCATGAGGTACATGTTACCATCCCACGATGAACATGTGACCCATCCATCGTTGACGGATTTTACCTGGAATCTAAAGTGAATCTAACAGAGAGCATTCTATGTGACAGGAACTTCATATCATCCAGGGTAATATATAATAGAGCGTGCCCAGATATGATTGATATATTTCGATCCTAGAAAGGCATTTGTAGAAATGGCAAGTTGACTGGGTACAAGTGAATTACAGAAAATAACACATGACTGAATGTTACCCAAACATTTTAATTGTCATCTCTCTATAATTCCACGCTTATTCCTCAATGATTAACCTACTATTTGCTCCTAGACTCTGAGCATGCTGTCGTCCAGCATGATAGAAGTGAAGCAGACCAACTTAGGGTAGCTTCCATGTTCCTGAACTCTTTCTTCTTGGTTCTTTGCACGACATTGAAATCTTTTAAAGCTACAGTGTTATTAACCTTCTGTAGGATGCTTAGGGGTACCATATTTATTTTCCACCCAATACAAAGTAGCCATAGAAAACGCATAGAGAGCGTGTATCACCATACCCAGAGCACACAGATATATCCACCTAATACAAAGTGTCCATAAAAAACATATAGGGAATGTGCATCACCATACCCGGAGCATACAGATATATCCACTTGATACAAAGTGTCCATAGAAATCACATAGGGAGTGTGTATCGCCATACCCGGAGCATAAAGATATATCCGCTTGTTATAAAGTCACTATTAAATGCACATAGGGAGTGTGTATCACCATACCTGGAGCATAAAGATATATCCACTTGATACAAAGTGTCTATCAAAAACACATAGGGAATGTGTATCACCATACCCGGAGCATGCAGATATATCCACTTGATATAAAGTGTCCATAGAAAACACATAGGGAGCATGTATCACCATATCCAGAGCATACATATATATCCACCTAATATAAAGTGTCCTTAGAAAACACATAGGGATTGTGTAACACCATACCTGGGGCATACAGATATGCCGAATGCTATACACCTTCCATGTCAGATGTCGAATGTTCATCACAATACAAATACGCAGGTCATAATACTTTAACTGCTAGTGTTTGTTTTGTTTAGAGTTAAAAGTCGTTTTAGAGTTCGCTACTTGGGTTTCTACATCTACATCGTATCTTGTTAGTTATTCTAATTTGTGTAGACTTTGCATGGAGGTCATCTCATGCCTTTGGTCAAAGTAATTTCCCTTGTCGTCGTATGTATATGTATACATCACCCAAGGCAAATCAGATAAATCTGAATGTAGTGCCTAGGTATCTAATTGCCATATTGACCATGGTTGAATAGGTGATTATCCGGATACCGTTGTGAGGTTTGTGATGTATACAGAAAAAATGTTGAACGATTCAGGGTCCCGTTTAATATTCTAGGATCGTACATAAAGACCCTTTTCTTTATCTCGTACAACGGTTTTCTTTTAGCAATAAACAAGTCTATTATTTAAGACAGTATTAGCCGTCCATGAGGTGTTGAATAAAGTTGGCCCACATCGTCCCTGGGACTCTATGGCATACAGAAAAGTGTCTACATGTACGACATTGGATGATCAAACGGTTCCCAGGCATCGAGACACAACCACACTCTGTTGCTTAGAATATGAATAAAGTAAGGTACTGTTTGTTTGTTTGGGTAGTTTCAAGGTCAATTTGTTCAAGGTTGAGTAGACAGTAAAACCAGAAGGCAGCCGAGTTAAAATTGTAGGCGTGTTAATTAGTGAACCGACGTTTCTAGCTTTAAGGCTCTTTATCAAGGTTAACATGGTGTAGGAATGTGGACTACATGGTGAGTCGTTCTCCACAAATGGTGGGTTAAGTAAGTGTTGAGTCGTGCCTGACTCAAAAAGTGAGTTCATAGATTTGAAGTGGTAAGAAACTCTTGGCTTGGAAAATTCATGGAAAGTTCATAAATGGTAATAAGAGTAACTTTGTTAAAAAAATTTTTTTTCAATTAGGCTTACTTTGGGTTTGACTGAATCTATGAGATGAATGTAGATAGAAATCTCACCCCTACATATTCACTGAGGTGAGAGTTTATTTTACTTCTCGCACCACATAGACATGGTATGAGAAGGATTGGCCTTTGATATAGCAGTAAATCTACCATAGTGCTGGGGGTGAAGGAGAAAAGTGGCTGCAGTGGGACTTGAATAAACTAAGTCTGACAACCTTGGGATTACAAGTCTAGTTATCTTTACCACTGAGCTAGCTCCCCTCCCCTGTCGCTTTAGTTATGCTTGCAAGCATATATCCGGTCTGCACCACAAGAAGGCAACGTGACCAAGAGGGTGAACAGATTGGTAATTGCTATCCACCCAAGCATACCAAAAGTACTGTAAAAGTAAAAGAAACATATATACTGTTGACCACACCATAACTTCAGTGATGACGACTATGTATACAACTAAAACAAACAAACAAATTAGGAGCAATAAACAGACCACAAATATATCTGTGTATAAAACACCTCATGTGTTGTAGGTTTTTGTTTGTCAACATGTCACATGTGCACACTCTAAGGGTTAGTCTAATCAAATATGGATTCACATGAAAAAGTGGTTTAAAGCTGAAAATGAAACAGCTAGATTGTCTGTGAAGCTCATTTAACAATTCCTATATTTCCCCACTCATGTGTATATGAGTTGATTGAGTTTCATGACTTTTGACAGATGCCTTGTATTGAATCTGAAATGTTGGCTGGTTCCCCTTGCATTTAGCAGGTGTATGATGTCATTGGGTTGAGGCTTATCACTAATGCCACGAAAGATCTGCTGGGAATGTGCACCTGTGTCTCCACTCTGTTCCAACTTAGAGGTTGGTATGGTTCAACCCAGGCCTTGTCCACAAAGTCTCACTCTCAGGCCAAGAATTCTTTTTTATATTGGTGGGTTCTGAGAGCGGAGCATTTCTATATATATACTATTATGTCCCTTTAGTCATGTTTCTCCCTAAGTGTTATAGCCAAAAGCCCTATTACCAATATAAAAAAGAGTGGTGATATGCAACAACCCTGTCTTATCCTCCTACTAGGTTGTAACCACTCAGTATGAAAACCATTATTACTGACCTCTGGGTTGGTGTAAGTAATTTTAATCCATTCCCTGAACTTGGGACCAAAAACAAAGAGCTGGAGAGCATTTCCCAAGGCTCCCCAACCCACAGAATCAAAGGCTTTCTCAAATCAATATTTAGCAAAAAAACATGAAGAAAATGGACAAAGTCTGTAACTGTCCTAATATTGGTACCAATATAACTGTCCTTCAAGAAACCTTGTGGGGAAGCCAGCAATTCTAAAGCTGCACTATCACAATCAGTCAATTGTGGGATGGTTGTGGGGTCTATGAACCGGCCTATTTTCTCAAACAAATCATCTTGAACCTGATTAGTATATAAGTCATAATCATATTTTGTATGACCTTGGGGTCCATTGATAAATCATGCTACTGCATTTTCAGCTGAGAAATGAGCTTATTATTAAAGCTTTTTTTCTGCAAGTTTAGAAATACTTTGTCAAGTTTTCGCTATACTGGGCCCTGTTTTATTTTTCGTCCGAGGAGGCTTGAAATGCCCAGGGAGAGGTCCTAGGAGAGATTGAATTCGATATTTCAATTTATCCTGGGGAAGGAGAGTTGTGGGCGATGATCGAGGTGATCTCCTCAAATTTCGTTTTATTTTCAATCCTCGGGCCGGGAGAGCTCCTGAAAAGTGTCCTACAGCTCTCCTGGCAGGCGACACGTCTAGGGGTATTGTGGGTGATTCAAAATAACAAATAAAAGCTACTTAATTCATTTGAACTATCGGAAATATATTTATTATGATTTTAATAAAAACTGGAGGTCTCAGATGGAGAATTACTGTGCTATTTACTTAGATTTACATACATTCATAAATGATGAAATTAGTTCCCAAAAATACCACTATGTGCCACCACCTGCAGTATACACAGCCTCTCTTTCAAGTCTCCTCAAAAGTGTCCTACAGGTCTATTCTGTCCTGGGGCTCTCTCAAAGGAGACTATACAGCCGAGGATTTCTCTCCCTCCCGAGGACAGGGTAAATCGAACGAGATTGAGGAGATCTCCTCAAAAATATTCTCAGTGGAGCTATCCCTCGTGGGGACTCCCCTTCCCCAGGAGAGTTGAACAGGGCCCTGGATCCAGTTGCATCTCGAAATAAACACAGCTTTCAAGGCTGCCTTCCTTGCCCTCTCCTCCAACTCTGTCTTAATATGCTTGTATTCCGAGATTGTTCCTCATCCCCCCATCCCTCTCATTCAGCTAACCGTTCCCTTTAAGTAGGGCATCCCTGTGCAACTGAGCTTAAATTCAGCATAAATAATAGAATAATCCCATATCTTAAACTTCACAAAGTCCCACCTAAGATCAGGCTGCATCGTTCCTAACATGTCTCTCCACTGCCCTCCTGATCCCTAGCCTCTCTGTAAATACTTTATCCATCAGAATCACCCTCCAATATCCCGCACCCTTAACTATTTTCCTCCTCTCAACTGAAAACAATAAGAGGGAATGATCAGTTAAAATCATCGGCTGAATACTTGGATACATCGCTTTTAAAAAAAAAAATCCTCTGATAGGAAGAAATAATCAATTCTGGCTAGAGGCCTGGCTAGGGTAATTAAAAGTATACTGTCTACAATGTGGATGTTACTCTTGCCAAAGTCTGCTAAATCTAAACTCTTCAGTAAAATTTCCATGGCTAGCCTGGACCTAAACCTATCTCTCCTTTTTTGTCCAGCAATGGATTAAGGTGTACATTAGAATCTTCCCCTAATATAATCAATTTATCTTGATGGTTTTATAAGACCTTCCAGTGTCTTAAAGAATATCAGCTTCTCATTAAAACCATTTGATGTAGGGGCAAATACATTTAATAATAAAAACTCATCATTGTCTATGCTAACTTTGTCTCCCATCCAGGTCTGGTTCAATGGCAATCATATCTATATCAACCTTTGTAGAGAAAAGTATGGCAACCCCCTTAGATTTGGATAATCCATTTGAAAAAACTGGCCACCCCCCCTATTCTGTGAGCCAGACATTGTTAGTAGCATCTACTGCATGGGTCTCATGAAGGAAGCATATGTCAGTAACTTTCCGAATGTCCATAAACGTAGACTTCCTTTTAGTCCTATCACCCAGTCTGTTAACATTAACACTCCCAAACCTCAAATTCTGATTGGGAACTCCAGTCATTCAGTGTACCATCCAAAGTCATCAAGTGATTCTGAGGGCACATCTGACCCTGTTTTTTTTTTTTTTTTTTTTTTTTTATTCAGTTAAGATTAACGACTGATACACGTTCGCTAGTCACCTAGCGATCTTCCACGCGATAGTCTAACAAACATGAAAACATGTAACAGAGTCCTACAGCGGACTATAGCAGACAAATTGACAGACAATAGGACAAACAACTGTATGACACCACAAACTTTCATCCCTCAAAATCTTTTGAATAACAGTAGAACATATTTCTAAATAAGTTTCAACATGTTGGCCATACCACATTACAAATTTGCTATGATATTGTGCAATTCACCTTTAACCTTATTCTTAAATCCAAATCCAGAGTTAGTTCGTTGTGTTCCTTCATTTAACCCATTCCAAAATGTATTACCTATATACATGGGTGAGTGCCGATATTTCTCAATATTTGGCTTTAATAATTTAAATTTAATTTTCTTAGCACCTCTGGTTCTTCTATCTTCATCTTCAAATATATGATTTCTATCACTAGCCCACCATTTCATAAGAGACAACAAATGACCTGCTCTGCGCACTTTCAAATTTCTTATTTTACATTTGTTTAAAAGATCATCAATGTGCATATCTCTAGCTCTATTTAACCCTATAGCAACCCTCAAGGCTTTGTTAAGCAGTATCTGTAGTCTATCCCTGTTATTTATCGAGGTTAAATAGTATATGAAATCTGAGTATTCTATAATTGGTAGTATCATCTGCTTAGCAATTTTAATACTAGCATCCAAATTTAATAAGTATCTAATCTTTCTGAATTTAAATAATCTCCGGTTTACTTCCCTACAGACATAGTCTATTTGCACATTAAAGCTTAACTTATTATCAATATGAACTCCTAAATATTTATACACGGGCACAGCTTTTAATTTATTAATCCCCATTTTTATCTCTATCTCCTTGTCTAATGCTCTTTTATTTCCCACCCACATAATTTTAGTTTTATTATAATTTATTCTTAACTTAAATTCATCTGTCCATCGGTTTACTAAGTCTAAATCATGTTGCATTCGTAGTATAATTTCTTCTTGGTCTGTTCCTGACACTAAAATTACACAGTCATCAGCATATAATATAGCCCTACCA
Source organism: Alentia gelatinosa (assembly GCA_950022655.1). Classification (NCBI taxonomy): domain Eukaryota; kingdom Metazoa; phylum Annelida; class Polychaeta; order Phyllodocida; family Polynoidae; genus Alentia; species Alentia gelatinosa. Next base: position 51,776,778 of record OX465584.1, read on the forward strand.
TACATTAGTACTTTACTCAGAGAATTAATAAAAATTATAAATAACAAAGGACCTAAAACTGATCCCTGTGGGACCCCACAGATAATTTTCTGTTTCTCAGAGAGAACACCATTTATCTTTGTTTTAGAACTTCTCTCCATTAAATAATCTTTTAATAATAATATTAAATCTCCATCTAAGTTTATTTCTTTAAGTTTTTCTATTAATATACTATGGTTTACGCTATCAAATGCTTTTTTAAAGTCTAAAAAAGCTATTAATGTAATTTTCCTTTTATTTAGATTATTTACTAATTCATCCAATAGAGCAAATATGGCTTGTGCTGTCGATCGTTCAGGGAGAAACCCAAACTGATTATTATCTATTACATCACTTAACTTTAAATACTCTAAAACATTTCTATGTATTACTTTTTCAAAGACCTTCGATATCAGGGTAAGGACCGTTATCGGCCTCCAATTTCCAAAATTACTAAGGTCACCTTCTTTAGGTATGGGTGTTATTACTCCATGTTTTAGAACATCTGGGAAATAATTTCGTCTCATACAATAGTTTATAAGGTTAGTTAATATTTCTGGCTTACTTATCAAAATCCTTTTTAGAACTCCTGATTTTACGTATTTAAATCCACTTGATTTATTATTATCTAAAGTTTTCAAAATTTTCACTATATCATCAGTCGTAGTATCTCCTATTTGAGTAAGATCTTGAGGTTTATCATATATATTTTCATTGTTTCCATATCTCTCACACCCAAGTTCTGTTCTGTCAAAAATTCCTATTGTACAGAAATGCTCATTCATGTTGTTTACAACTTCATTAATATTTTCATTATCATTAACTGGGTATACAGTATCTGTTTTTTCTCCACACCATACAGTGTTTAAAGTTCTCCAAAATTTCCTAGGACATTTCTTATTTTCAGTCAGACTCTTCTGAATCTGTTCTCCTTGGAATCTTTTGATCCCTTTACTTATTTCACTTCGCAATTGTCTGATATTTTTTAGTAGTACATCTCTTTCCCCTTTGGACAGAATATTCTTAGTTAATTTTTTTAGAAGTTTTCTTCGCATCTCGATTTTAATGTTTATACTTCTGGGTAATAACATATTATTTTTGCTACGAACCCCTCTACTCTTTACTGGGCAGATTTTATCCAATTCTCCTTTTAGATTATTTATAAATTTCTCACAGGGGTCACCCGTTCCATCATAGATGTCTAAACTTCCTTCTAATAATTCTTTAACTTGTTCCTCTTTTAGGTTTTTAATATCTCTATATTTAATAAATTTAACTAGTTTAGTTTCTTTAACTTTTTTTCTAATGGCAAAAATAATCACATGATCCGAAAGATAATAATTTACATTACCTGAGTTATAAACAAAATTACAGTTTGTGTATATATGGTCAATTCTGCTTGTTCCAGCTGAATGTAGGAAAGTGTCTCTAGTTTTCAAAATGTTTAAATGATTTTCTAGTAGAAAGCTATTCATACTTTTATATTTTGGGCATCGTTTGGCATTTACATTGATATTTAAATCCCCCGCTATCCAGAACTCACATTTTTTGTAATTTTTATCATTCAGCAAGAGCGTTAGGAAGTCAAAGCAACCACTTACTTTATCTCCAGGTGGTCTGTATGTTGAGCAAATGATCATCCTTTTATGATTAGGTACTTTAACTTCTATAGTTACACACTCTATGTCCTCACTGGATATACTATAGTCATTTATTAATGTTGTGTAATTTACATATTTCTTATTCACATATAATCCCACCCCTCCACCTATTTTCGTTTTAGTATAATTTCTGTCCGTTCTATATAAAGACATATCATTCAAATCCAGCATGTTTTTTGTGTACCTATCATTAAGCCAAGTCTCACTTATACAGATAAAATCTAAATTACAGAAATTGTACTTAAAGTCTCCAATTTTGGAATATAAACTCCTCACATTAGCAGCTATTATTTTCATCCCCTTACTTTCACATAGTTCCTTTGGTGTTACATAAGTCATTGAATTGGATCAAATAACAAATTCGTTCTACATATATCATTATAAAAATCATTCCCATCATACATACACACAGATTCACACAGACACACAGGCGGGAGGTGCAAAACAAATAAACACTATTTGTTGCTTTCAATGCAGCATACAAATAGAGCCAATTTGGAGGAGATACTCCTAATTTGGCATAGTTAGGTGAAGAAACGAAAAAACGTAAGGTATTTGTAAGAAATTTAGTCGGAACCGACATAATGAATGTCATGGAAAGCAAAGAGATAAACAGGGAAATAATTTAGACAATTTTATAAAAAAAACAAAAACATTTTGGCAGTAGAGTTTGTTGTGGCAGCAGACAATATATACTAGTATTACCATTTGATAGTACAACTTCATTCTTCATTTTTTCCATTAAGTCCATTGTAATATACATTTTACATTTCATTCACATGAGTTACAGCTCAGTTTCTGCATAATTTACACCTAGTATATCCTGTGAATCACAGATATAATATTGCACGGATCTGTTAGGCAGATATTGATCAATCAATTTGAAGTACAAAATACATGGTCACCAAAAAATTACAATAATCATCCTGGATAATTATAGACTATATAAGTCATTACATCGGGTCTTCAGACCCTATTTATATCCTATATCTACAAATGTTTACCGGCAGTCTGGTTTTTCAGAATACAGGCATCCTGTTGAAAACCATCCTCCTACTACTATCCCTCTCCCCCCAAACCCCTTGAGTAACCTGAATACACAAAATTATACAGAACAGTACATAAAACATTAACCATATACATTTTGGCACTTGACGTTTCGTTCCGACTTTGTAAGTGCCATATTGGATGAAAGTACCAGGACCAACCCCCCTCCCCACCACCCCCTAAGGTTACATAGCCAGAGGCCTCCAAACCCCATAACAAGACAACACACCACATCACACTTCTAAAACACCCAAGTCACCTTTAATGCAAAAGAAGCCCTGGTGTAAGCACCTCATCCTCAAAATATATAGTCACAGTAACACCTGAAATCTCTCAGGCTTCGAGCAAAAAGTAACAGTATAAACCCCATATCTTTGTACCAGAGAACAGGGATTCTACTGAACAAACAACCTAGAACAAATTCCTGACCCTCCAGAACTGTCTTACAGGCATAATATTTTGAAAAAAGGGGCTTGTGTAAAGACTTAGCTCCATATCGAATACCTTAGAAAACAAGTCTTTCGCTGTGGTCATCAATATGTGAACACTAACCCTCAACCATAGCATCTTAGGTGTAATTTCATTGGAAATCCAAATATTTCTACAACTAGCGGCGTCCCTCAGCTGATTTCTCTCCCTGAAGATCTCATTCCTGTTTCTCTTGTGAACCAGCCTAACCCTAATAGGCCTAGGACGTCAGTCCTCACAACCAAAGGCCCCACACATGAAACTTCATCCAATTCCAGGGGATAAATAGTAACCCCTGTTACCGAAAATGTCCCTGCTATTTCACAAACATCCTCCCTATAATTCTCATAGACACCTGGGATTATGAGTGACTTGGCATTCAACACCTCTTGATGATTGATTTATCCTCCAAGATGGAAGTGATAGTCACATCCCTACTCCTTTCCATCGACGTAATTCTGGCACCCAGCTGTTCAATTTCCTTGTGGACCTTCGTCGGCCTTCTTGAGGCTCCAATTCTTTCTCTTCTGTTTTCAGATTAGCATCAGCAGCAAATTCCTGTAGGGCGACACTTTCAGTCCTAGAATTCCGCAAAGATTGTTGGAGCGATGCACACCGATTTTCCAACTTCAATAACCCATTCAAGCCAGGTGATGCATTAAGGCATCAACCAGGAATGGCTGGGTGATCCCTTGAGGCATCATTTACAAAATATTCGGTTTATTTTTTTATATAAAATTCGAAATATTGGCTCAATTAACATGAAACCTTTCCAGAATGTAGGTACAATATCATATTTAATATTTAGGTGAAACAAAAAAATAGTATTAAAGATCATGTGTCATATCTCATGATACAAAGATAGGATCTTCAAAGTAGGCCTCTGTACCCGGCCTCTAGCAGTATTCAGTGCCACTAGTACCCGGCTTCATGCCTGTGCCACTGCCACAAGTACCTGGCGCGATAGGGTTAAAGACTTTCATTTCGTTCTCTTACGTTTACCGGCTTGGCTGGACTCACATAGTTGCTGTACCCACATAGTAATATCCTCCTGCGATGAAGCTATTGCTGTCGATGTCTTGACCTCTCATTCCAGACAACAGTACGCCATCCTCACATATGGAAACCATACATATTGCAATGCACCCCATCCTGATTGACTTTAATTGCTCAATGAAAGTTCATAATCAAAGACTTGAGGAAATCTAGAAATACAGGGAGATGTCTGATACTCTCCTGCCAGATATTTCGTACTGCTTATAGAGTGTGTTGTTTCCTAACCTTGAAGCAGAGGAGGCACACAGCGCAGCACCCTCTACAGCGTTGGGCGATAATAGAGAACCAAAACAACACACTACACACACTATGATCTGCTGGCTACTAACTGACACAGAATCGCTTCCACAGACGTTTTTCAGGATGTTCTAGATGAGATTAAACAGCCAACATTTCCCCAACACTTTGTTTTGTAATACCTTTACATCTTTTAGGAATGTCTTTGTCTATAAGTTATTAGATCGATCTGGGTTTCAGTTGACAGTTGAGTCAGACTCTTTTACTAAAAACATGGCAAATTTGACTAACTTTGAACAGCTGCTGTTCACAAACGATGGAAGTTCTATCAGAGATCTTTTGCTGTATTGATAGAGTGATATTTACTTTATTTAAAACCACCAAAGAACTCAATAGCACCTCCAGCTTTATGTTAGTTTTGTTTGTTGGAATACAGCCCATTTCCACAGAAATAGTGCATAGCATGGTACTGACAGTAACATTCTTTGTCAGTTTTCTATGAGCGAAAATAGGGGTATTTGTCAGTTCAAATAAGTTTTCAACCTTAAAACATAATATACTGATATTTATTAAACCCTAAATACAATGTATACACATATGCACATATAATCTGAGCAGTGGCACTGTGAGGCAGCCGCGACCGCATATATGAGTCAGGTCGGTATAGGGGGTGCTGGGCTGTGCACCTCCTCTGACCTTAAAGGTAATTTACTATTTGCTTTTGTGTGTATACAATATGATGAACATTAAGTTAGGTTTCATTATCAATTTGTTAAGCTATGATCACCTCCTATCAAGTATTTCTGTATTTTTATCTAGGGTCTATTTTGCACTCTCATAATAAAGTCCTTATATCTCACTCATTTTACTGTGTGTAATATGAAAAGGTGTTACAAGTGCTGTGACAAGTACCATAGTTTGACAATAGGTGGCAGCACAGAAATATTGGCTGTAGGAAAGATATGAATACCACGGTTTGGGGAATACCTAGATACACATAATACCATGTTGAATGCATCCCTGACATCTGGACCTTTAATCTGGTACCAAATACACAAACTTTCATTATTTCTATCAACGTTGATCTTATGATAAAAAAATCTTCTGGACACATTTTTATAGATGGGTGCGTTGATAAAAAAACTAATTATTTGAGTGGCCTAATCACCTGGTAAAGATCTGCAGTCGTTATTTCAGTTTTTAATTGATTTTACTTTGGAAAAGCAGCATTATTATTTAATAATATATATCAGAGAAATTCTAAAAGATGCCCCAATCCAAGATGGCCGACATTGGCCTTATTAATTGGTCCTTCCTGTATTTAAGACGTAATCCTCACTTCCTTCCGGATTAGGCCGGCCCGTAATTAATAACCCAACTTCCTGGTGACGGGGGCGTGGCTGCTGAGAGCAAACTGACGCTAACAGATTATATTGATGATGTGGCAGTTTGCTATTGGCGCCACGCTCCCACCCTTACAGGCATCTCTGCATGGCAACGCTTATGAATATGCAAATCTTACATGTATAAAAGAAAATGCCCAAGATTAAACATCATCAGTCCTTACCCGGATTCTGAATCTACTATACCTATGCGTTGACTCCAAACCTTTATTCAACGTATATCGACCGCTAGATACGGGATTACTATGATATAACATAGAGGTACAGAGCTGAAACTTTACAACCTGAAGTACATTTAACATGTACGAAACGTTGTGATTACTGTTGATACCACCATGTACACCAATTGTCATCTTGGCTAATGATATGATCTTTCATAAAGAATGCACTGTGTTGGTTTTTTATGAGTTTACCTCCACTATGTTTTTTTCTTTATTATTATGATTTTTATCATACTGGAGTTATCTGTTTGGCATTAAGGTTGCCAATCTTCCACAGGCTCCAGTTGTCACATTCTCAGTGCTCACATATTGTCCAGATTTTGGACTTACAGACGGAGTCATGATTTCAAAGCAACATTGTCTTAGTTACTAACACTTCCAATAATACAGTTGTAGATACTAAACATTGTACAACACAATTCAAACAATAAAAGTCTTCATTACTTTGTTGGGACTTAATTCACCTTGATGTACATGTTATTTATTTTTATGTGTATGTTATTTCTAGTGGATAGAGTTGGCACGTCAAATCGTCTGATATCTCTGGCTTTCCTTTCCAAGAATTTCTCTTGTTTGGACCTAAGGAAGGCCATTGCTAATAAGTGAGATACCCTCCTCTCATTGAGTTTATTTATTTTAGCTATTTTATGTAGACTAAGTGTGGATCGGTCTCCCTTGTCATTCAAACATACTTGTAGACCTCTATTTTGGCACCTTTGTAGCTTTGCAGTTACACTAGAGTTTATGTTATGAAATAAGATATCACCTTACTTCAAATAAGGTAGTACTTTCAATTTGTAGATTGAGAGGTACTTCTTTATGTAAGAGAGCATGTTTCGCACGCTTTAGGACTCACTCGATGTGGTTCATATAGGTCTGTTTACTGTCCAGGGTGATCCCTAGGTATTCAAACTTGACAACTTGGTCCAGCAATATATCGTCTATCGACAATGTGACTGGCCTAATTTGTTTAATTCTTTGCGAGGTACTAAACAGCATCACCTTTGTCTTGGAGGCATTGGCAGTCAGCCGGTTGTTTTTGCACCATCGGCCTCTGCTATTTAAATCGCACTGCATATCGTTTGTCATCCTATCTAGATCGTTATCCCCTATGTAAATAACAATGTCATCGGCATAGAGCTGAAATTTGCATTTGTGGATGGCACTGTCAATATTGTTGACATAGACTATGAAATAAAGGGGATCTAGAATGGATCCCTGTGGGACTCCGCAATCGATTGTTTTCAATTCGGACTTAGTACCATTGGCCATGGTTTTTTTAAACAGATTAGCCAGATAGTTAGCTGACCATCTCAACAGTTTCGGACATACACCTAGTTTCTCTAATTTGTGTAGTAGTATGAGGTGGTTGACAGTGTCAAATGCCTTGGTCATATCGAGGAATGTTGTTAGAGTCATCAAGCCATCGTTCATGTTTCTAAGAATGTCATCAGTCAAGTCAGATGCGGTTAGCACTGTTGAGTGATTTGATCTAAAACCTCCTTGCCTATGGTTAAGAAAATCGAAGCCCTCTAGAAGTATGCACTCAAGCAGCTTCCCTGGTAGGGGCAGTAGCGATAAAGGTCTGAGGTTAATTAACTCATTCCTAAAGTTACCCTTCTTGAGTGGAATTACGTTTGCTATCTTCCAGTCATTGGGGAAGACTCCAGAGCCTAGCAACATATTAAAGAGATGCTGAGTCTGTAAGATAAGAACTTTTAGACTATTTTTCCATACTCTTGAGGAGATTGAATTAATGACTGATGATTTGTTCAGGTCTATGTGTTTGACTGCATCTAATATGTCATCGAAGCTAATCATGATATCATACATCCGTGTCTCTTGGTCTACACAATCAGCAACCAATGGGTCTGTAAACTTTCTGGCCAATCTATTACCAATTGTTGAGAAGTAGTTGTTTACTTCCTAGGCCACATCATGGTCTCTAACTTTGTTATTAGTACCTGGGTAGACAATATTTATGGTTTCTCTCTTGTTTTGGCATGATAAGTTCCATGGCTTCCCAGAATTTTTTTGCTATCTTTGCCCGCAGATCTTTCAATAAACTCTCGTTTAGCATTGTGACTCCTATTTTTGGTCTCATTTCTTAGTCTTCTGGCCCTTTTCATGTCATCTGCCTTACCCGTACCTGCAGCCAGTTTCCATGCCCTGTTTTTATCAAGAAATAGTTCTGTAATTACATTGCTCATCCATGCCTCCTCCTTATATTTGATCTGGTGATTACAGATGGGGCTCATGTGATCTAGGTTTGATTTGATTATGTTATTTAAATATTCCCAAGCAGTGTTCAGATCTCTCATTTGCATGTAGTTATTCCAATTAGGGGCTTTAGGTTTTCTTGAAATCTATCTTTGTCGTACTTTCTGTAAGACCTGCCATAGAATTGTTTGGTTGTGGTTGGCACTTTGATTTTTTTTTGTAACATAGATAGCTCTATGATCACTTAAGCTTAAGTCCAATGTACCTGCATCAAGTAAGTGATTCCATTCTGTGACGGCCGAATCAATTGTGTTATTTAATCTTGTTGTGTCATTAATTTGCTGTTTTAAACCCATTAAATTTTCCAAGTCACATACGTGTCTAAAATCGTTACTCTGTTTCAGGTTGTATGTCAGGTTGAAATCACCCAGAACTGTCATTTCCCCATTGATGTTCCTCTAATATCTTCAATAGCATTCCCTAAAAGGTCTATTGCCACATCAGAAATACCCTCGTTTGGTCTATAGACACTACATATTATCTGTGGTTCTTGGTTCTCCAGACTAACTTTCACCCAGAGTGATTCTAGGTCAGATGTACTTGAGTTATATTGATCAAGTATGTTATAGCTGAGGTCCCTAATGTAAATAGCCACTCCTCCACTTATTTTAACCTCCCCTTTGGCATTCAGCCATTTACTATCATTTTTCACTAGTGAGTATCCAGGCAAAGAAAAGAGGTTCTCACCATAATCTGTGGTAAGCCATGTCTCAGATAATGTGATTATCTGGATGTTTGATTTCTCAACATTCAGTTTCAATAGGTCTAGTTTATTTTTCAAGCTCTGCATGTTGATATGCATGATATATAGTCCTCTCCCAAGCCTAGTGTTTATGTTAATAATAATAATAAATTTGTTTCAATTCCCCATTCAGTGCCCATCAATGATATGAAACTATATGTTGCAGCTACCTGTTCATGTGTTGGATACATGTTAGTAACCGACGTCCATGTCACTCTGTTCGTGCTCTGGTACTTACTAATTTTAGTCCGGATTGCACTAAGCATTTAAAAAAAATTCTATTTCTTTATTGCCGTCATTCAGTTACAAGCAGAACATTTTGAGATACAGCAGGCTGTAAAATATTCATCTAGAAGATACAAAAATGGACAGCAATATAAGAGGCCTATCATGTCAGCTCTTACAGGAGCTGGTTTTCATTGTGCGGGTCACTGCCAGCTAGTAATACAGTGAGCTATAACACCAACACCACAAGTGTCTTTTATGTAACCATACAATCAGCTTTATAATCGAGTACCAGTATAGGGGACCATATACTTCCACACATGTATAATAACAAAGAGATGACAGCTCTACCTTCCCAAGTAATTCCTACAGTCATATATATAAACCTTTAATGATTGTGCTGTCAACACAGCAATACAACTAGACAAATAAAATCCAGACATACTGCCGTAGGAAAGCAAAAATTCTGTTTACAAAATTAGATTACTAACAATGCTTGGAGATAAACCTAAACATCCGGTAAGTTTCAATGTTTCTAGTGACTGGTTGCAGATTATTCCAGAGAACAGACCCTGCATATAATATTGAATTCATAAAAGCTGTGCAATTAAGTCTCGTAACTTTTAACACAGGAGCGTCATGCATCCTTGTATGATCATATAGGTTATCTAGGTATTCTACAGATCGGGCACGGTGGAACATGAAATTATGCATATGGCATAGTCATCTTTCAGGTAAGTAAGGAATACAAGCACAGGTATGTAGAACAATTGTTGGGGTCATTCTTTTGGCCTTTAAACAGACCCTAAGACACTTGTTTTGAAGGACCTGTAATTTTTGGAGATACTTATTTGCAGAGTTCATGCACAAGATATAGTCCCTGGGCCGAGACCCCAAATTTTATTTCTGCTGCCCCCCCTGGAAACATTTGTTTTATTGTTTTATCTTGTAGATCCATCCTTCTAGTTAACATTCCTTAGGGAACATTTTAGTGTTTTGCGAAATCAGGTTCCAGGTATATTACCGATTTTGCTGCCCCTGCCTATTCACCTAAAAATTGTAAACTGTTTGAAGTATTATTTCCTCTAAATCTTGAGATCAGTAGAACATCAGTGTCATCTGGCTGTACAATTAGACCAGATGAAAAGTTCTTGATTTAATTAATATCTCTTCTCAGACTTTACTATGGTACACTGTCACATCGATAGAGCCAGTTCTGTATGGTATTTAATACATTTTTCCCCTCAGTATCATCCATTAAAATTATGTCTTCTTTATTTCCTTGACCCCACTGTCTGAATCTTGAATACCACCCATATTACTGCAGTGTTGCAGAATTGATGCTTGATGAGGAGTTGGATATCCCTGTTTTGTACAGCACTTTTGTTTATGCTCAGGGAATGACACCACCCTTTGTTTTTTTATCCCTGTTCAGTATCTGCCCAATAGTGTGGTACTGAGACTGAGATGGCATATTTTGATTCTGGTTGCTGTACTGAGTCTACAAACGACCAGATTATGTTGTCCAATACCAAAGTTTAATCTCATGAGTCATTGTAATACTTTAAAGAACACAGAACCAAGTAATGATTTTCAGCACTCAGAATTACAGCCGTTCGTGGGATCTCTTCAACAGTTGTTGTCATGGTAATCTGATCACTTGCCAGAGTGACAACAAGTAGAAATATTAACTAGAAGGATGGATCTACAAGATAAAATGATAAAACAAATGTTTCCAGGGGGGCAGCCAACTCCTTAACCCTTTCACCCCGGGTACCTCTGACAAAGTAATGTCTGTAAGGCCGGGTAGGGTGTTAGCATATACTGCCAGGGGACGTGTCTTTTTAGGCCAATTGTGATAATTTCACTGTTGATCACAGGATAAAACATGTGATCTCTGATATTATTTTATGAGTATTTCAAAATCGTAATGGTAATGTCTTACCAACATTCTGTGAAAATGTCATCATTATTGATCAATTATTCACAAAGTTATTACACTTAAACTAAAATTTTGTAAGTCTTAGAAGCCTTAAGGCATCATCCGGCCACAAACGGCGATGCCTTAAGGCATCATCCACCCATGTGCGGCGATGCCTTAAGGCATCACCCGGCGCCAAAGGGTTAAATAAGCCCCTTTTCCAGATTGGCCCAGGGACTATAATATCTCCATAATAGAAGTAAGGTGTGATACATGATTTATAGACAGTGTAGTAGTTAGACACAGCCTCATTTTAGTGAGCTGGCATAGCCTATATGAGATAGACCTGGATAAATAATCTAGGTTTCTATTCAAATTCCTAAATAATTAAAACTTTGGACTGGCGGGATTTCTTCATTACCAATTTTGAGGTGCATGTTTGTTACATTTCAAATTTTACTATTTGGACTAAAGTACATTGTTTTTGTTTTGTTGACATTTATGGATAGTTTATTTTCATGACACCACTGTTGCATATTGTCAAGGTCTGCCTGCAGGGATTTATACAAATTTTCTGGGTCTCGACCATGCTGGTAGAATACTGTGTCATCTGCATATAAACATACCAATCATACACCAGGCAACGGCCTGTGTAGGCTCCTGTAGGCATCTGAGTAGGCATCTGTCGGCTGTGTGTGTGGTTATAACAGTGTCTCTATGCCATGGTATCAACTGTATGAAGGTATTATATACTACATAGCCTAAACATTGGCAGACTGAAAACCCCGCTTAAGGGGCCAAGAATGGACCCTTGAGGAACACCACATGATATTGAACAAGAAGAAGACAGCTGATTGTTAACCCTTACATGTTGCTTCCTATTGGCTAGATAGTTCTTAAACCAGTTAAAATTATTACAATTAATGCCATAAAGTGCTAGTTTCTTAAGGAGTATGGCGTGATCGACCATATTGAACACCTTTTTGAAGTCTATAAATATGGCTAATATCTTATTTCCAATATTACGGTTTAACATAACTTGATCAGTAAAATGAGCTATGGCCTGTACCATAGATTTTCCTTTGCGAAAACCTGATTGAGTTTCTGATAAGAGTTCATTTGTGTCAAGAAAGGCAATTACATGATTATGGAAGATTTTTTCCAACACCCTCCCAACAATCGGAAGAAGCGATATATGTCTGAGATTAGCCACTGAGTAGGGATCGCCACCTTTGGGAAGCGGCACAACTGTGGACTGATGCCGTCTTTAGCAACCAAATTAAAATAATGTTTATATTTTCCTCGACGCCATCTGTGGGAATGACTTGCCAGCCAAGGAGTACTTAACCCTGCTTCAGTGTTTAGTTCAATGAAACAGGAATTTAACTCCAACACTGCCTGTGTCATCATCTTTTGATGCTTCTCAGTGGTGTTATTTATACAATGATTTAATAGCAGTGAGATCAGAGGGCAAAGTATAAATTTGCCATCTGGGTGGAGGTCAGGAAGCCAGGCAATCCCAACCTCTGCCATTGACGTCCATGAGAGCTTAGTTACAGGGTAAACTTTTGATTTTGGGGTTTTGACATTACACCCCCCCACCCATAATGTATATCGCCGATTTGGGACTGAATAAAAGATGTTGGTGGGCCAGTACTATTAACTCTTGGGGTGTAGTGCCCGGGAAGGTGAATACATTAAAGCGTATGGCTGAGTGGTTGTTTGCATCAATTGCTTCATATAACAAGTCTGGGAATCACCGATCACAATATTCTTGGCATCAGGGACCCAGGTTCTGGTGAGCAAGTGTTCAAGTTTGCCTTCAAGTCCTTCTGTTCACTCAAATACTCTGGGTTTAGGTCATCACTAAGTGATATTTTCTTCCAACGTGGTAGAGTTTGTAGTTTTCGTATGTTTTGGAATATTCCAGCCTTGGTACTTGTTGACACAAAACGCACAACGATCGAGCGTGTCCTTCTAGAAAGTGGTTCATGTAGGCCAAGTCTAAAGATTGACTTGACTTGCCCCAAGGCTGACTCAACACCCAGATCATTTAATGATTGATCTATGCAGTCTCTAAGGTTTTCTCCTACCTTCTCTTGGATGCCATCAATAACTAAGACCTTTCTATTTGCCTAACTATCTAGGCGGTCAACTTTTTCAGATATTGTCAACATGTTCCTGGCTTGGTTTAACAAATCATCTCGGTTCTCATCGATCATTGTGTCAGTGGTTTCAACGCTCTGCCTATAATAAATGTATGCATACACCTATGATCTTTTTTATAAGGCCAAGGAAGTTCTCAGTTTTTACAGGGCAAATAGATATTTGCACTGTTAGTTACAGCTCGAAATATATAATTATATATATATAATTGATAATACAACGGGTATAAAAAACCCATAAACCTGCCACAATCGTAGTACATAGATATGGGCTAAATCCCTTAAGATTTAAAATATTCTCAACCAACAATGGTGAGACGTGCTAGCTGCTGGGTGGAGCAGAGAAGAGTGAGGCACGACCGTTAATACGAGGGGCGTGACGATAAATATAGAAGGTTACCCTAGATACCGCATCAATCGTGGTGATAACCGTGGATACTGGAGAGAGAAAGTATCGCAGTTAATAAGGGAAGTAATGCCATTCGTCATTTATATTAATATATTATATAATATATTATAATATATATATAAATATACATGTTTATTGTGACAATAAAAATAATCTGGTTGTCATAAAAAGAAATAACTTCTGAGCGTTCCGTGTTGTGGCTGATCAAGCCACGACCAATACCCACTGTCCGAAGACGCTTCCACCTTGCACCTGTAGTGGTACCACTGTCCAATTTGGGGGCTGACATCTGGTGGAGATATTTTGATCTAAGTCCTGCTCATTATTGAGCGCGGGAAACACCGCTCATATACGTCATCTAGAGGTTAAAATACTCACACAGGCTTTCAGCTGACTGCAAAGAATCTAACTCTTCCCTATCCATGCACCAATTATAAAGGCCCGGTGAAATGGGCAGGTGTACAGTATCCCAGTCTGACCATACCCACGCCCCACTACTGACTTGGTTCCTAAAAATAGAACTTTTATTTTATAGACTTCTGGGGGAAAGAATATCCACTATATCAATCCTGCCATTGAATAAAAAACACTTACTTTTGGCTAGTATGACCAGCAACTAGAAAAGGAAACTATTATATGATGATAATGACTAAATGTGGTATTTACATTTTCAATTCTGATGGAACAGACCTAGATATACCATATACCCTCCCTATCCCCAACCCAACCACCACCCCCACAACTACTCACTGACCTACAAAACCTACTGACAATCTGAGCACTGGAATCTGATGGGACAGACTGCCTATATGGTGCAGAGCCAGCAAACCTGTTTTACCAGTCATACACCCTGACACATACTAACCACAGACCAGAACCCCCCTCCCACACACACACACACACACTCACCCCCATAATTAACAGAGAGAGTTATATAAAGAGTTTATGTCACTATATAACTAATTATATATATATGAATTAATTAACCGCCCAGCACCAGTGGGGGACATCGCAAGTCTACCCACAGGTTATTTACACATGCCAGTTGTTTGGTATCTGGGCTAGGTCACTAGGTCAACAGGTTTCCGTTGTTATGCGTGATGTGACGTTCGCCGCAACGGTCATTCCGCTGCCTCAAATCAACATTACAAGACGTTTTTAAGACTTACTTTAGGCTTAGCCTGTTGTGTACCGTTCTAGATGTATAGGACTGTCGTAAATGTATTTAATAAACCCATGTTTATATATATTTACCGCCATCCCTGTTCTCGTGTTCAATTCTTCACTTAACCCATTTAGGTTGTTTTGCCATTTGAGATAGCCCTCTTGGTGACGTTCCCCAAATACTGATGTCAGTCACTTGATAAAACAAGTTTTAATTGGTGACATTATGCCCTTGCTACCATACTGAATTTGTCATGGATGCCTGCTTTGAGACACTCTCCTAGATTTTGAACGCTACTTACTTTCCTACTTGCATAGCACTGCCAAAGATCTGCATGGAGAGTTTCAACTTTCACCATGTTTTGGCATTGAACAGGTTGTAGAGATCTAGTCTATACCTCTCTATCATGGCCAAGTGATATTGGTTTCTATGAGAAGAAAGTAACTATCAAAATCTCCCCTATTTATTATTGAACAAATTGACTGAATTGGAACAGTTGCCCTTTTGGTTAGTCTCTTCCTCCCTGGTGTTAACAGTAGAGCTGCCATGCTTTGAATGGCATATAATACCCCTATTATTGCTCAACTCTATTTTGTCCACATAAGGGTGGGCACTCTACCAATAACACTTCAAGTTGTTCAGCATCATGAGTGGCCTCCTGACATGTGTGACAGACTGGAAAGGGTGCTCAACTGGAACAATTTGGTCATCTCCTATATCGACTGTTGTAACAGCAGCCAATGAGAGTGTGGAGCTCAAAGATGCCAAGCCTATCATGTCAACTCCCTGCTATATGTATACAAGAAAACCCATCTTGTCAATAAAACAGTTAAGTTCTTGACTCATAGCAGTAAATAATATCTCTGTGTTTCATTCCTTCTCTTAAGGTCTGTGAGTCTGCTGTGAAACTGCCATCTGCCACAACTGCCACCACCACTAGGGGCTGCCCATAAATAATGTCGCCCTTAGGGGGTTGAGGGTTAGATTGAAAAGTGTGACACAGCCTAAAAATCACAAGGGGGGTGGGGGTCTGAAGTTGTTTGACAGATCACATGTCATCGAGACTTTAGAGGCAACTTTGCCTATGCTTGAAGGGGAAAGTATGATCATTATAAAAGCAGTTATGGATGGATATCCTGTTAAGGCTGCAGACACAAATCCACTGAAAAAGTCAAACATCTAAGGAAAAAGGTGGCCAAATAAGAGAATGACCACATCAAGGAAGGTCAGTTCATGTATGTGCTACAAGTGGTTAAGTTTAACAGCAGAAAGTACTACTTGGAAAAGTTCCCTGTTTCTGAATGAGGAGAGGTTTCTGCCAGGGATACAAGATGCCTATTGCCATGTTTTTACCTGATGATTTTGGCTGATTATGACATCTAGCACCACCTACTGACTATTTGACATTTTTGGGCAGATAATCATCAGGTCTAATAAGGGATAACAATTTTGAGTCAATGATTTCTTAGATACATCTTAAATATGTCAGATATTTGATTCCTAAGGATGTCACCATGAAACAAGTAAAGCAGGTGATAGACAAAGCTAGAATACAGTGATATTATCCATTTTGCCCTAACCAAGAAGAAACAAAACGATATTCAAGTAATTCTAAATAAATGAGTAAAGATATCTCTGATGAGAACTTCTTTATAAATAAAATAAACCCATTATCAGTAAGGAGAGGACAACATCTGTCAAAATTGATTCAACAATGGAGTAAGGATCCTAATAATGTAACTGATACTGATACTAGAACTGGACAGGGAAGCAAAATCACTCTTAAAGTAAGGACACCTCATATTGAACAATTAAAGACATCACCTGTATATAAAAGTATGTTATTATGGAACCAGTTACCTCATGAAATACAATCCATAGTGTTAACTAAAAAAATTCAAGCAGGTTATCAAAAAGTATTCAGATCTAAACTATGATATTCAACCTGATAGGGATGTTTCCCTTCTGTGGTCTCCTTTGTATTTTCCTAAGAAATCCTCAGAAAGGTGCATAGCACACCTCAATTACTGTCCCATACAAGTATTGTCCTATTAATTCCTGTCGTAAAATAGTGTCTGTATTATGTTCTGCATTACTTATCAAACATGTAAATATTAATGCATATAATCTTTATATGGATTATGTGTCATGCTTGAAACCTCTGAGCAATCTGGCACAATCTGATGATACTTTAGCTAACTAATTAAATGCATCTGGATACATTTAATCAGTGGCAGACTGCAGTTTCACACACTGAATTTTTCAGTGGTCACCTCCCATGAAAATGAAGGCCTTTCCCTCAGCAAGGCTTATTTATACTTTTAAAACCTTATTCACACATATAGGAACCCCACCAGTTTGTGTATTGGAAATATATATTCAGCTTTAGCTTAGGAAGGGATTATCTTTGGTTTTTTTGTGAGAGAGAAATTGTACCCCCCCAACCAATGAAGTAAATGCTGAGCAGTCATTAAGTCGAAATGGTCTGTAATGGGGTTGATGATTATGCACAAGGAAGATCCCCAAATGCCACCACCTGCCAACTTTGGTACAGTGCCCATTTTGTGGGCAGTTCAAACTCATAAATATGATTTATCATATACATGGAGGAGGAAGATGCAGAGTATCACAATGAAGAGATTGTTAATTTTGGTAGTTATTCATCAGAGCAGACTAGAGCAGCCTACATTCATGCTTGATCAAAGGTTCAGCACAATATATGGTTGGTTGGTCTAAAATGACAATTACTACAGTAAAGTATGGTAAAGTATCAATATCATTTCATTGATCTAGGAAATCAGGAGTTTTGTCCCATGTAATATCTCCCTCTAAATCAATGTTGTATTAGAGTAGCTTTGTCAAAGGTGTAATATATGTATATATGTCATACTATTTTGTTTCTTTTTTTTATTCATAGAAGACATAGTACAGGTTTGTAGATGGATGATCAGCTTGAGCGACTGCTGGTATGTGGCAGCATTCGCTCCGCCGGCTGGCAGCTTGTGAGTTCCAGTCACTATCCAGTCACTATCAAAGCATGGCACACACTGGTTGTTGTCAGTCACATGGTGTTTCAAACTGTCCATGGTTGGTGCAGATTGAGACAAAGTGTGGCAGGAACTGATATAAGCCAATGGATTGTTTTGGTTTATGTGTGTCTGGTGTCCCTGTGGTTGGGGGCCACGGACCCATTTCAATAGGCTGGCAGACGTCCGTTGGTTGGTCCTGCAACACAATAGCGGCAGGTAGTGTTTCAGTAATTTAGTGACTACCCATTCCGCGATACAGGGTCACAGACGGGCGCCAACAGTGGCATGTACCATTTCATAATACACATGTCCGGTCACTGTTGCTGCCACTGTTGTGTCCGACTTAGCGAGAGGGTGTACCCTCTCACTTCTGTGGTTACAGCCATGGAACTTTACTTCCCATAAGAATTAAACTATGAAACTTTGTCCCCAAATAGGGACACATATAACTTATGAACACGCCAAATATGAAGGAGATCGGCCCATCCAATCCAACCATATTTGCGTTTGAATTGCTTCATAGCAAACACTGCTCTGGTGGCCAGTGTAGGACTATTCAAGCGCGGTTGCTAATTTATGCGGCGACCTTCACCTTGACTGCACTTGTTCCCGGTACCACATACACCATCCATTGTCAGGGCCAGGGAGCAATGTCACCACGCCGCCAACACTGGTAGCAGTGAACTGACACACCACCGCAACAGTGACATGCCTTATGAAACAAGACTTAACTTTTTTCGCTATTCCTGCCACTGTTCGTACCACTATTCATGTCACTAACTTGTTTGTGACGTCCAGCTATTGAAACAGGCATTTGGTTTGTTATGGTTTGTTATGTAGTGGACGGAGTGAGTCAGTTGAGAGTAACTAATGGTGCCTTCTGTGTTACAAATTTGTAACAATTGTGTGTGTACAGTGGTTGTCCAGAAGTTTAGCACTATCTGAACCATACCAGCAGTTTCAATTGTGTACAATATCATTAGGCTATTATTGTCTGATCGCGTGAACATTTTCTTCTGAGTGGAGGTTATGTTCATTGTTTATGCTTTGTTTAGAGTAGTTTAACGGAACAAGTGTTGGGGCCGCCACATTTCAGTCGCCTCAGTGATGAAGGGGTATGGTACCTGTGAGTTCCTATATCAGTCTCCGCTTACCCGGTGGAGTGTGGAAGATTGTTATTGGTTTGCAAAATCTTTTTGACGTGGCATTGTGTTACCCTATAGAAGACTGGGCGTTCTTCCAGGTACTGTCAAAAGGAAAAAAATATATAACAATTGCAAGTGCAAGACAAGATATAGTGCAAACATAGGGTACTTGGAAGTTTGGGTACCTTAGTATTATAGGCTGGCATAGTTATCTACAGGTCATATGACACTGTAGCACTTTAATACCTCAATAAATTTGATAAGTTCCAGCTCATATTGTCCAACAAATTTTTATATCCATTGCCATCTACTAGAAAACTCCCATATATAAATACGAGTAGATACGCATTACACAGAAAAGGAAAAAGCAATACAGAACAAAGTCAAGTCTCCACAATTGTTTAGTTTTTAATGTTGTATAATAACAGTTGTTCCAGAAACACAATCCATCATGCTAATTATTATAATCTTTAATATATAATAAACCAGCGAGTTTTGCGACCTTCTATTAACAGAAAATGTTAATATACCGGTATCAGTATAAGGTCATTTGACTCATGTTGGTCATCTAGGGATTTGTGCATCAATATTAGCAGTCAACAGAAGTAGTTTCATCTGGTTTGTAAAGCTAGACTTCAGAATTACATCTTCTATGGCGGCTGATAACAAATTCCATAGTTTAATGCCTCTACATAATGGGCTGCTACGATATTTCTCAGAAGTTCTTTTTACCGTTTTTTGACTCAATCTAGTAATTGCTCTTCTTGTGTCAACAACATTTTCACTTTTTGATTTCCAATTATATATCTTTGTTATTTGCCCACTTATCAGATCAGACTTATGACAATGCCTGACCAAATACAAATCACTTGATGCTGCCCAGGATGCTACCTCAAATTCAGAGAACTACTTGGATGAACTCACAGCGAAGCAAGACATTGTCACTGAAGCCGTTATGTCCTTTAATAAGGAGATTATCACAATAAATGCAAGACATACCAGATGTTTTCCCTGGTTAGCCAACCATATTCACAAATGGCGCAAAGGGAAGCTAAGGCACAACCCTGAGCTACTGCTTGATGGTATACACCCTTGTACCAAATTGTTGGACCATTGGGCAACAACATTCCAACTACGACCTCTTCTTGGTAAATGAATCACATTGAGATCACTAATTAGTGATACAAACTGTCAGTATTAAGCCATGATAAGTGTGAATTTAATTATCTGTTACTTATGGACACCTCCCAGGGCTGTTTCTTTTCTTCCCTCCCCTTTTAAGCCTGGCCAATGACTGTCAGTTATGCACTGTTACTTATGGAACATAACTATATTGTTATCACCAGAGCTCTTCTATATATTGTGTATTATTATAATTAGCTATCTGTAAACCTCCAACCCCCCTAAACAACACAACCCAGAAAATGATGAGTATCAAGCCTGCAGTGGACCGGTAGGACCTGTTGTCTTATTACTAGTGGCAAGAATGGTCGAAACGACCGATATTTTCGTCACACTGTTTAATGTTTTTATTTGTTCAAAGTTGCAGCAGTTAGCTGCCATTTGGTTGTCTGACCTCTATTTGATTTATAACTACTAAAAGGATGCACTGAAAATGCCAACTTTAGAAGGTATATGTGGGGAAGCCTCGAATATGCAGGGAACAACTAAACACCGAAATGACATATTTATATGATGGATCAGATGTGGCGAGATCAAGGGGCCTCAAAATTGTTCATGTAAACTTGAGAAGTCTTAAATCCCGTTATGAATCTCTGACTGTTGAAGCTCAAACTAAGAGTTGGGATATATTCACTGCTTCTGAAACGTGGCACAATGACCAAGATTCCACTGCAACATACCTCTTAGATAACTATAACAAATATTGAGTTGACAGGTCATGGAAAGAGAATGAAGCAGATAATAAACCTAAGTTAGGAGAGGGTCTCTGTATGTTTGTCAAAAAAGAAATACCTCATGACGCTCAAAAATTTGCAAATCTAAATCAAAGTAATAGACATATAGAAATGCAAATTGTCTTAATAGATAGACTACATTCAAAACCATTTGTTATCATTAATATATATTGCCCGAATCATGGTAACTATATATAATTTACTGATACTATTGCTGAGACTATTTAAAAAAATCAAGAACTTGATATCAATGACCACGTTATTTTAGGTGACTTCAATATTAATATGGCAGAACCAAATCTTCCCGATGCTAACTATCTTAAAACACAGCTTGAACAACTAGGCTATGCACAACTCATTACTGACACAACTAGATATTCAGATCAAAGAACCACCATAGACTTGATTTTTACATCAATTACTGATATTTTCTACTCTGGTGTCTTAGTAGACAGACTTGGTGATCTCCAAATGATCTTCATGTAAAGAAATTAATTAGACCTAAAACCACTTAAAAAACAGATAGCATGCCGATCATACAAGAGATATTCCAAAGAACATTTTAAATTAGCATTACTAAATTATAACTGGGACATATTCCATTGATCAGAAGATAGTGAAGTTAAATGGGCTGAAATTAAGCTAGCAATCACAAACTACTTGGACACGGACTGTAAAAAGCGCACCTTTACTATAAGAAAAATGAAGGAGCCATGGATTACACCTGAATTGATTGAAAAAATACGAGACAAAAATCAGTTGCTTATTAAAGCTAAACGTACTATAACACCAAAAGATTGGGAAATAGCGAAGAGGGCAAGAAACAAGGTAACAAAGCTGGTACGAGCCGCTAGGCAAATATATACCATGTTAGAACTTGACAAAAACAAAAATGACAGCAAAAAATTCTGGCAAACAATAAACACAATATTACCAGGTACCCAGTCTAGTCCTGATAGTGATTTGATCAAATTGAAAGATGAGAACTTAGCTATCCTCGACAGTATCCAAGTTCCCAACTTCATAAATAAGTATTTTTCTAATATAGGTGACTCACTTTCAGAGACCATGACCATTCCATGGAAAGCTTACGACTACCAGAATGAAAACAGCTTAATTGAAATGATTGTTACCTCTAATAATGTATTAGAAAACGTGAAAGAATCACTGCTGATCTCACTTTTGCCTATTGTTAACAAATTGATGGAGAAACTTGTATATAAGAAAATAATTACCATTATTGACGATAAACAGTTGTATTTGACTACATCTAACAAGGTCTGTCACTGTGCGAAGGAGGTTTTTTCTGCATATATTATTTGTGATTCATGGTTTATCAACTGTACGTTTATGAGATTGATGACAACCATACATAAAACCAAACATTGAAATCATCTAAGCTTACCCTGTTAGGCAGGACCATGAAAAGCAGCCTCTAATTGGGCTGAGGTCCAAGCCTCTTTATTGTATGGAAACCAAAGAAGTTACTTTTGTAAAAAAAAAAAAAAAAAAAGGTCTGCTATATCGTCCATGAACTTGCGCCTGTTCTGCCCTTGCCACCATGTTGGCGCTCCGTGTCACTTTTGAGTTAACATTTTTTTCTGTTTGATCACTGTCTTGGGGTTTTCATCAGAAAGCCTCTTTACTTTTATGTTCTTCTTATTTTAGCGATACATTCGTTGTACGCTGCCTGCTGCAGTACATGCTATGCACTATTTGCATCAACCTCTCATGGTTTACTGCCGCCCGTCCCCCAAAAAATCATTGATAATTGTCTATGTCTTTGATAGGCATCACAATGCACCTCCTGACAAAATATCCATATCGTATCAGTAGGTCAGCTGAAATTGTGGTCGTTGATAACATTTCTATGATTACCTATAATGCAGACTAGCATTCTATGATATGGTTGGGTGTTTAAGATGACAATATTTAGATTAACCGATTCTACATTTATATTTGTCTATGAAAGGCCAATCCTTCTCATACCTTATCTAAGTGGTGTTGGAACTAAAAGAACTCTCACTTTGGGGAATATGTAGGGGTGAAATTACTTCCTGACTTCATCTTATAGATTCGATCACCACCTAACCAAAGTCTAATAGAACATACTGGCTTAGACTACCCAAAAACCAAGCCAAAGAAGACAGTTAATGAAATGAAATTGTGATTCAATCACTAACAGTTTTCTTCCATTTCAGAGAAATTACATTAAAATGAAGTTGAGAAAGGATGCCCTCCTCAGCTATGGCTGTCTAGCTATCGACATTGTCTTCTGGGTCAGTTCAAGTACTGCTGTGCAACTTCTTCAGAGGGAAGTCCCTGACTTCCAATTGGCCCTCTTCCGCTACCTTGGTGGAATGATTGTGTCTCCAATTCCTCTACTATTCTTCTACAGCAAGGAAAACCTTACAATACCAAAGGAACTATATCACTTTATATTGCTGTTCTCTATATGTAGCCTGTCTGGTAATATTCTCTTCTTTTATGCAACCGCCATACTTCCATTGAGTCATGTGGCAGGACTATCAATGGGGTTTGAAGCTATGATAATCTGCATAATATCAAAAGTAGTTATAAAGGAGGAGCAGAGTAGCATAACTATTCTTTCCGTTTTAGGATCTACTCTTGGAATAGTGTGTTTGGTACAGCCTTGGCTTAACTTTACACATGGATTCGAACTATGTGTAGGATCAATGAATGCATCGGATAACTTTGGAAATGTTTCTGTTGGTCACACCATTGAAACCTTTTTCTATAATCCTTGGCTTGTACCAATTGGTTATTTCTCACTATCATTAGTTGGATTAATTGATGGTCTATATAAATTATTTGCTGGTGTTTACATGAAAAATGTGAACCCTGCTCTGTTGATGTTTCTGACATCTGCTTTCTGTGTACCATCCAGCCTGGTGCTTTCTATATATCTAGAACAACCTGTGTGGATAACTGATCCATATTCTATCATGTTGGTATCAATACATGCAGTTGGCACTCCAGTAGCTATTCTGGCAGAGATAATGGCTTGTCAGTTGATTAATCCTACACAAGTCTCTGTAATTGAAAGTCTTATAACTGTTGGGAATTTATTGCCTCAGTACACCATACTAAGTGCAAATTTGTATGGGAGAAAGAATGCCTTAGAAGTTGTAGGCTGCTTCATCCTGACTCTGTCAGTGAGTTTGAATGCATTACTATCCACAGGTAATGAAAAACGTTTAGAATAAAAAGGAAATTTGCATTTTAGGTGCAAATATTGTAGTACTTTATGAAATGGAAGAAATATTTGCATAATATCAACAGTAACTGCATAACATATAAGGACATATTTTATAACCTTATCTGTTTGATATTCTTACACATTATCTAACCATGTTATCACCATTATCTAACCATCAATATTTTCATAATACATTCATGATTCTTACTGGGATATTTGGTGAGTCCCCTCAGAATGAGTGTGCCTAATTTTGTGGACAAATATATTTCTTAACTCTATCACACTGGATGGCCCAAGCAGAGGTATGGGCATTGGCCTTGGCACTAGAGTTGATGAATACCACTTGTGGTCACTAGAGACCAATTGTGAAAATCAAATCTTTTCACAATGTGACACGACGAGTGATTTTTCATTTTACCTGGAGATGTTATAATTGTACCTACATTCTGTAGGTTGATGCCTGATGCCTTGAGGCATCACCCGGCCAGCCTTGGTTGATTAGGCGTCACACATCACAAACAGGTTAATAAACAGGTTTAGCAAATAGGTTTATAACCATTACCACTAACATCATTTTTAGCAATATTGTCATGTTTGTTGTTGATACAATCTAACGATATAGATGAATGACACTACATTGTTCACCAACTTACTTGACCAATGCAAGGCCATGGTTGAAAACCAAATGTACATTTGAACTCATGACCAATAAAGGAATTTATGAAAAAGTGTTGGTTGTGTTGATTATGTAATTACACCTTGTTAAAAATCCCGAAATGGCAAATACACCACACCTACTTTCGCTGGCAGACCCATATTTGGTTTCATAACATTGGTGCCATCCTACTTGGATGTTAATTGGAAATATAGGTCTTTCAATGTTTGTAACTCTAAAGAACCCTGGATCACAGATAACAGAAACTATAAAAGATAAGGATAGACTATTAGCAAGAGCTAAGAGAAAGGGCCTGAAAGAAGACTGGGTTAAAGCAAAGAAGGCACAGAATGAATCAACCAAATTTGTAAGATTAGCTAGACAGGCTTTCACAATGGCTGAATTAGAAAGACATAAAGGTGATAGTAAAAATTCTGGTTCTTGATAAAAAATATTTTGCCGGGAGCTAAAGATCACTTTGATGGTGATGCAGTGAAGATTAAAGATGAAATTTTTCCCCAACTGCGGAATTAACCATCCATCGGAACGGAAAAAATTATATGAGAAGATTAAAGATGACTCTGGCCAATTAGTGGATAAGGTTGACATACCAGACTATATAAATGATAACTTCTCAGGCATAGGATCTAAACTGGCATTGGAAATGAATATGCCCTGGAGGCTCTATGAGGCTAACCAATTATCAGTTCTTGATAATCTTTTTACTACACCTGACAAAATTGTATCCGCTCTCAAGAAGGTTAGCCCAAATAAGCAATCTATGCTAACTGACATCACATCTAAGGTTTTTGTAGACTCAGTAAGAGCAATACCAAAAATATACCCTGAATTGTATATGGGTCGGATTTTTGAAACCTGCTAAATTCAGCTTTGAACCTGGGATAAAACACGCAAAAGAAAATTTCCGAATAATACTTCTTTTTATATTTCATGTTACTCACCTACTAAGTACGTTCCAGAAAAATATTATTCCAACAAAATCAGATCAATGGTTTAGATTTGAGAGCCTTTTAAATTTGTGTATAATACTGCATGTTGTCCAACCCCCTAAATATCTGAAATTTCAAGAAATGTTATAAATGCTTATAACTTAAGAATGACTAATATTATATGGTGACACACATTATATTTTATCCAAAATACCTTTTTCATATATTAGATTTAAAAGAAAAGCTCTAAACAATATTTGGGGTGTTGGGCAACACAGGGGTGTCGGACAACACGAGGGGTGTCGGACAACACGTTCATAGAATTACTCAGAACAATGAGAAAAATTATATTTGAGGCTATAATACTTTATATTTTTAATGAAATGATAATAAGCTATATTTCACAAAGCAAACCACTCAATTACTGATAAAAAACAACCCCAAAATCATAACTTGTAAAACAGCGTGTTGTCCGACACCCCGGGGTGTTGGACAACACGTGTTCAGTTTTTGAACAATAAAAAGTATATTTTTTTATTTAAAAAAAAACCAACCTGGGTATTCATGAGTGGTAGGGGTACTTAACATAACCGATGATATTTGTTATTCTATTATGATTATTTTTTCTTTTACACATCTTTTAGAGGTGTGTTGTCCAACAACCTATGTTTTTGGAAAAATATTATCATGGGATCATAATGTTCTGATATCAGGATGGATAATCTGATTGTGTTGAAACTTTCAGGTATCACAGTCAGGATTCTCGTCAACATTGTACAATAAAGAAAAATTAATTTCTCACTATATATCTCTATGTATTTTCCTCTGAAAGTCGGGGTCTTGAACAACATACTCTATGGGTCTCTATGTTGGAAAATTTGAAGGTCCTGGATAGTTTTTACCATTTTAATATTTTTTCAATCTTTTACCAATTTTCAAAATTATATTGTCTACACTTCTCATGACATATATGCTTTAAACATGTTAATAAATACAATTTGCTCGAAATTGTGTATCCCAGATTTTGAACAAAGCAAAAATCAATAGAAAATCACAGTTTTTGTTGATTTTCGGAAGGAAAATTTCTCAGAGCTCTACAAAACCCTATGTTGGAAAGAAAGATTATCAAAAGATACACCAAATAATTTCATTTTTACATTCATGAGATACGTTTATACAACATGAACCTTGAATAAGCTTATTTTGGCAATTTAGCAGGTTTTAAAAATCCCACCCATAACTGTATCTTTGAAACGGCTACCATTCCAGAGATTTGAAAGGTGGCGACTGTTGTACCCATTCCTAAGGGAGGAGATCCTTACCAAACAAATAATTTGAGGCCTATATCGCTTTTGCCAATCACACATAAACTTATGGAGAGGATTGTCTATAAACATCTCATGGCCTACATTGATCAAAATAATATTCGTATTGATAGACAATTTTGATTTAGAAGGTCTATGTCTACTATTGATGCTACCGACAATGTCCTCACAAATAAAGATGTCGGTAGGTCTACATTAGCTGATTTGTGGATCTGCGAAATGCTTTTGACATGGTCAACCATTCCTACTTTCTGACAAAATTATCTAACTATGGCATCACTTTTTCATGCTATCACTGGTTTAAAAATTATCTGAGCTTCCGAAAGCAAAAGGTCAAGGTCAATAATCAGTTGTCATCTGGTGACAATAATCAGTTGTCACCAGAACTATGAAACATTGTGCAAAGCTAGGTTCAATCCTGGGACCGTTGTTGTTCCTATCATATGTTAATGACTTACTTGGTAATACAGTAAAACCCCCCATAAGCGGACACCCTCCGTTTGGGGCCAAACTCTCCGCTTACGTGGGGTGTCCGCTTACCTGGTGTTTTCAAGTTTCTCCCGAAGCGATATTGAAGTGTTATATACCGATATCTAGGGGAGACAGAGGGGATGGTAAATCTGAAATCGATTTTGAAATATATTAATTGGATCTGAAGTTATTCAACTTTGAATTATAAATGTATTTTCTATGAACATACTAAGACACACTCATAAATAAACACAGATTAATCAATTTTTGGTAGGGTGCTCGACGGAAGTGTCTGCTTACACGGGGTTTTAGGCCTTTTGGTACCGAAATAACTGTCCGCTTACGCGGGGTGTCCGCTTATGCAAGGTGGCCGCTTACGCAGGGTTAAATTAAACATCTAATAGAGGGGAAAATTTTTGTTCCGAGAAAAGTGTCTGCTTACACGGGGTGTCCGCTTACGCGGGGTGTCCATTAGGCGGGGTTCTACTGTAGTAGTATTATCCTTTTTGTGGATGACACGGTTATCTCTAGGCATGGTAATAATGAACGGCTGCTATAAAACGAATCCCAAGAGGACTTCGATACTATGGTCACATGGTGTTAACAAAATAAGTTAATTATTGATATTGTGAAAACCAAACATATTTGTTTTTCTGCAAAGAAAAGGACCAGGCAAAATGAGGGTAATCAATTTTTTTTATTGAGAAACAAGAAATAGTACAAGTTCCTTCTTACAGCTTTATGTAAATAGGCAGGGAATGTTTATTTTGGGATTTCTCTATGAAGGAGAGAAGTGAGTATGATTAGCCTGAAAGTGTCACCATGGATTTTGCTCAGCTATACTCGGGTATAGTATATTCTGTGTACCTTTTCTTTGTAATAGGCCCCAACACTTGCCTATACCTTTATCTCAGCTGAAAAAAACTAGACTTACATTGATATTAACACCACACACCTGCAGAAATGTGTGGTCCTACCCAAATGCCAAAATTACCCAAATTAGGATAACTGCAGCGACAAAAATAGCCAATCATATCTTGAATGAGATAAATGATAATTGAAACTGCTGGTTTGGTAAATTTGGTAAGTAAAGTAGACCATAACCGTACCAAATTTTACTCAAAAATGCCCCTAGAACCCAAAATAGCTGGTTTTAATTCTAGTCTATTTGTAGGTTTTTTAATGTAGGGAATATACCTGTGAGTCACGTAGATTTACGTCTTGTGTTTACTGGGTATAGTCTAAATCTTAAGGGATATGGAAATTTGTTCCTAATTTGGACTGACAATAGTTATCTTTCCTGAAATTCTCTATTGCTTTGCTTTAGAAAATCTGTCACGGTTAGACCATTAAGACCAGCCTTATAAAAAGACTGAGGGCTCTACCACTTTGTCGGAATTTCGTCGGATCTGCTTGGAGTTGCTACGCCATGTAGAGACAAACATAACCAGAACTATGCTTGAAGAGTTAAGTCCCTCGAGAGTGAGAATCTCGTGTAAAGAAAAACTTGAACACGTTCTTCTTTTTTGTAGTTGGAAGTCAGCTATCCTCCATATCTTTTGAATGATGTCTAGAAAAGATCGAATACAATGCTGTAGTTTTCTCATTTCAATCATGACATTTTGCTGGTTTCTTCAATCCTAACACATGTGGACGCCACTAACAAGCCTATGCATCTGTGGCATCCGAAATGATAGTTATTATCTAAAATCAAAACATACCTGCCAACTGAATTTATAGAAATTAAAATCTAATAGATTAATTTTGTCTTGTTGGATCCCTGCAAACAGTGACAATATGATGTTGGTTTGCACTAGGCTGTTGGTTTGTGTATTATAAACATGTGTAGCAGAGGCCTGGCAGTGACTGACCAATGTCATCAAATTCATGGATGCCAATAGAACACCCCCTTTACTAACTTCAAGACCATAGTTGAAGTATTCTGGCACTTGATTTTATCACAAAAGGGCCAGTACAAGCCAATTTTCTTTTTTACAAGTTTATGAGTCGGCAAGCCCTCACATCTTGTATAATTTTGACACTTTACTTCTTCATCATTTTCTCGTTATAGTATGTCAAATGTCAAGTCCCTTTATTTAATCACATGTCCTTTTGTCCTCTTAATAAAAAAAAAGAAGCTAAGTTTAGAGTATAAGGTAATTTCGAACCAAAAAGGGAAAAAACAAGTAATTTATGGAAAGAAGAATTGGTTATGATAGGAGATAAGACTATAAAGAAAACATTATGCTACGAGGGATTTGATCACTTGTATCTCGTCTAACACAATGCTTATGTTCCACGATGGATGGTGTACATGTTGTCAATGGAGTTCAATTGTTCAACAAGGAGAGAGCACATGTAATAAGAATATGAGTGTAAAGACAGGGCGTATCAAATATTCACCTCCTTCGTCCACCGCTTGCGACCACGTAATAGAGAGACAAGGGAAGTGGACATGGGGAAGTTCCCGCGTCCTGCTGCGTGCCCTACTTTTGGCGTCTATCATTGGCTGGGGCGTTCACGTGACCCCCAGCGGCGTGTCTGATTGGATGCGGCCGCACGGCGTGTCTCGCCGGGCGTTCGACTATTCGTCTGAGTTCGCTTGTCGTTGAATCGCGTTTATGATCGACTATATGACTGAGGCTTACTTGTATGTGGGTGTACATACGCTCCGGAATCTCTGGCTTCGAAAGAGTCCTGAGTAGGGGTAGATCTTATCCTACTGTCCCAGCTCTGGACAGGGCTGGGAGGAGACGTCTCAGTAGTATTCACCGTTCAACTGACACGAGCCAAGTCTGTCAGATTGTCATTTTCAGTGGTTTAATGTTGGAGTGGGGATGTTTTGCGTTCCCTACTCCCTGTATTTCGTTGCTTTTTTGTCTAGGCTTCTTTTGGAGTTTACCCTGTACCGAGCCAAGTCGGTCCAGGTGTAAATACCACAGCGGCCAGCGCCGAGGTAAGTATCGTTGATTACGCTGTTCTCTTGTGGTTTTGACTGTTTTCCAGTCTCATCAGGCAAAGTGCGCTAGATGTGCTTCTGTGGTCTTCCCTACGGTTGTACTAACCATAGGAGGAAACTGCAGTCTCTAAATTTTCGTGTTTTTGGTTTGGTACAAAAACGTCGTGAAAATGAATCTAAGAAAATGAAACATGTAATAAGAATGATTGTTTAAGGATATTTGCATGAGAAATAAAAAGAGTATAGCTTGTATATATATATATAAAAAAAAAGAAGGGCCAGTACAACTGTGCAATAAAGTATAGCCAGACATTTGCCTAATTGACGGGCAAAAGACACTCTGCCTTCTCTGAGGCTGTGTGAGCCAGGTTGCCTTTGATGAAGGTTACTGACATATCATGAGTTTTTTATGCTCCACCAATACAAATCACCCATCTCATTCCACCCTATTAAGCCTCAACTCTCCATATTGCTCTGGTACAACAATGATACCTACAATTGTCAACGACCAGCACAGCGTGAAAAAGGTTTTTCATATATGTATTTGTGATACGTATATATCTATGAGTTGGCATAAATAATCCGCCTTGTAATACATACATACTGTCTCCAACCTCAGACCAGCCTCACAAGCTGTTTGGAGGCAGTATAAATAATGAAATAAAAAACAAAACAAAACAAAAACACATATTAGCAATGTGTGTTTATAAGCCTCCCCATTTGAGGAAAAATAGGTACTGAGACAATTGTTAACTGACTTAAGCAAGAATTCCACCAACCAGATACTCTTTAGACACAACGGTGATGTTCCTGCCTACCATCTGGCAGACGATGGTTGCAATGTCTGGCAAAATGCTCTCTTGGAGTGGCGCTGCTCCACACAAACCCCGGCAGACTGTTGTATGGTCGCTGTACAGCCGTCTGACTTGCGCTTCCACCGGGCCAAATTCAGTGCAGGCAGGCCAACATGCAAGCAGATCGGCAGCTGACGTCCCACCCGATGCTCCAGAGAGAGTAGACTCTAGTACAGTCTGTTGTCGCCAGGGCCAGGGCACACAGGCTCGAACTGAGACTGTTTTGCGCTGCCATTTTAAGGCAGGAATTCCTGCCTCCGCTGGTACCAAGCTGTCCTGAGTGATTTGCCAGTAACCAGAGTTTTACCTAGACTCTAGTACAGCCTGCTGTCGCCAGGGCCAGGGCGTTTTTCAGTCTGCCTTTATAATACATATTGTATCAGAGAGCCTGAGCGCCCTGGCCCTGGCGACAACGAGACATACTACAGTCAGGGGTTCCTGCCTGTCAAACCAATGCTATAAATATAACAGCCAACCACTTACCAAGGTGGCTGGCCAGTCAGAGCCATGCTCTGTTAGACCTTCACGTACCGTAACCCAAAGGCGGCGCGGTGCGTGAACGGACTACAGAGAGAGCAGTGGTGAGCAGACAGTGGCGCCATCTGGTGGACGTTAGCCGCATTTCATGTGGTAATCGAGTTCCCAGTTCATCGCAGATCTGCTGGCAACCGGCGTACAGGCACTGTACAATGTTTTATTCTGGTTGGTGGAATTCCAATCCAGTGTGCATGCAAGGGTGGTCATTTAGAGTAGAATCCAAATATATTGGAATCCAATGTATTTATGTTTTCATGGAAATTGAGGGGATTATTTGTATATATGTATATATATATATATATGGATATAGTATACGAAGCATGATGCTATCTTCCTGTCAGAGTGTTTGGATGTAGCACCCGTGATCTTGTCAATCTATTAATGTAGCATACTGGGCATTGTATTAGATTTCGCTTTCTGTTTTGTTCCCAAGACCAATATCCGAATAAATGACAGCATGTCTCCACACACTACACCTCTCCAGTAGTGCAAAACTCGGCAAATGAGCAGAGCAGTGTGCTGCCATGTTGGGTTTTGTACGGGAATGATGAGAGCTCATCAAATATCTGCTGAATTCTGCGTTGAACCAAACAATGAAGGTAAATAAATGTTATGAATGTGTATAGTATGCTCTGGTACTAAAATTCTAACAGAGTAGCCAAACTCGCGGCGTGTGCCATGCTCTTTTCAAAACCATCGGCCAGACATGCAGTTCCAGCTGACAAAAACTAATAAATTAAGTTTCATCGGGTGGGAGATATTCCGCTCGCCGATGAGAAAATGTAGATCCGGTGGGACGCCAGGTTAAATATTTAGCTGGTGGAAGTGATTTTCAGCTAGCAGGTGGCCCAATGCCCCAGCAAACGCTTAACATCCATGAGGCCACGCTCCAACAACCCCTAACAGCTGCCAATTTTACCTGCCAACCAAGAGCCAACGCCTGCTTGAATGTCTGGAGGATGATTCCACCAACCCAGCTAATGGTTCAAATGGACCAGATCTGCTGGCAACCAGCGTACAGGCACTGTACAATGTTTTATTCTGGTTGGTGGAATTTCAATCCAGTGTGCATGCAAGGGTTGTCATTTAGAGTAGAATCCAAATATATTGGAACCCAATGTATTTATGTTTTCATGGAAATTGAGGGGATTATTTGTGTGTGTATATATATATATAAATATATATATATATATATATTTATATGGACATAGTATACGAAACATGATGCTATCTTCCTGTCAGAGTGTTTGGATGTAGCACCCGCATTCTTGTCAATCTATTAATGTAGCATACTGGGCATTGTCTTAAATTTCGCTTTCTGTTTTGTTCCCAAGACCAATATCCGAATAAATGAGACCAGACACAATATTCAAAACCTAATGTTTTATTCCTTTAAAATAATTCTATATCTTTTCCAAATATAAGTATAACATTTTGAGTTCTACACCAAATCAGACTTGGTGAACAAAGCAACTGAATTATGATACTATAGGTAATAAATAGAAAGTCAATTGTGCCATTCCAAAGTCATGCACTTGAGATATATTAATGACTTCTAGGGAGTTTGTACTAAAATATGGTATGCGCATATATACAAGTACAGTCTATAAGGTGATATATGCACTACAATATGGTAATATTTGTAATGATGAAATGATCAATGGAAGTAACATAGACCCTGTTTGGAACTAATTTCTATAAAAAGAAAAGCGATTTTCTTCTTGAAAATTCGAATGAACCCACTAATGTCTACAACTGTTACCAAGCTTGTTGGCTAAGTGGTAGGGGTGTTCGCCTCGAGCATGAGAGGTTGTGGGTTCAAACCCCGCTTGGGTCATAACAAAGACTTATACAAAATGGTGCCCACTACTCATTCGGCTTAACACCCACCATTAGAATAAGGAGTAGGGAGCTAGGGCCCGAGTGGAAGAATGGCTGTATCGCCGAATTCAGTGATTGTACACACAATATTCCCTTAATAGAAATTGTGTAAGAAAAGAAAATGCAGAAAGTATACTTGAACCAGCACCATCCGAATCAGTTAAAATACAAATGAAAGCCATTCAGATTAATCTTACTGATGTGATTATAGTGTCTTACAAATCCCAAGAAAATATAAATACCAATTATGGGCTTTAGTGACAAAAGTTATTACCATAAATGCTAATTATGCATAGCGCAATAGATTTACAGACCCAGGTTATTTTTTTACAATTTCATTAGTAAAACTATTAAGCTGACAAAGCTGCAACCAACTGCTGACACTCTTACAATGATTCGTATCATTGCCATGATAATAAAGATAAATTTAATGTTTATTTGGGACATACTTCTAAGATTTATATCATATGACAATTTTTGGATAATAGCATAATTAGTAAATTGAAGCAAAACTAGAAAGATCTTCATCCCCAATAACAAAGACTTTTTCGTAGAAGGAGGAGTTATAGAGAGAACCTTCCCAGGTAAAATCTTATTGAAAGTAAATCATTCTTCTGATATGCAGTACACACGGGTACAAAATAGTTTCATTACAAAATACATCTGAGAAATATTCAACAGTAAAGATGATGTCTTGTGACTGTCTACAATCTAACTCATAAATCTCTGCCCATTTAAATAAATCCAATCTTGCCATTAATAAAACAGCCAATGTCTAATATAAGTGAAAGAGGGGGCGTCCACCAACCACGACAAGGCTACGACAATGGCTTTCCGACAAGGTCCACGACAGCTCTACGATTGGAAGCCTTGTCGTAGCCTTGTCGTGGTTGGTGGACCACAGTTCCTGACAAGAGGCTACGACAAGGCCACGACAGGCTGCAACATGAAGATTGTCAGGGGCCTGTCGGGGGCCTTCCGACAAGGTTACGACAAAATCGAACATGTTCGATTTTGGAGCAGTGTCGTGGCGTGTCGTGGCGTGTCGGGAGGTTGTCGATAGAATATTTAGGTGGAGCGTGCACTTCCCGACAGGCTGCGACAAGGGCTCACGACAACTCCCCTCCTCACGACAATGCTGCGACAAGGCACCGATTGGAACTTTCTTGTCTGCTCTTGTCGTAGCCTTGTCGTGGTTGGTGGACGCACCCTCTTAGGCCAGGAAACCACTGAGCTCCCGACAAACTACGACAAGCGTTCCGACACACTACTACACAGAATTTCTCAACCTTCCAACACAGCGACGATGCGGTAATTTAGTTTTGTATCCTGACATTCTATGAAACCAAATTTATCAACATTCTCACAAGGCTACGATGCAGGAACTTTGATTCATGCCATGTCATAGCCATGTCGAAGCCATGTCGCAACCAGTAGGTGCCCGGCTTAAGCATATAGCGAAGCTTGCTAAATATTGAATTGAGGATCGTTTGCTTGCAATTGAGAATTTGCAAGTGAATGTTACCTCATTGGATCCTGCCTTCAAACAGACTTCTACAAGGCTTGTCAAAACCAAACACTTGTCGAGGGTGCTCAGACTCAACAACTGCCTGCCACACAGAAAGCTAACTCTGCTAACAGATTTGCAGTAGGATTGATTCAGCTTCCACGCCAACTTAAAAAGAAATACCAATAAGTTTTGGTAAAAGTCATCGTTCTCCACCAGTTTGATGCGGAGTAATATGAACGAGGCAACAGCCTCATGCAGCTTTCAAACGAGTTGGAGAACAACGACTTTGACCAAAACGAGTTGCTTTCTGTATTTATCTCACCCTTGTTCACACTAAAAGAATGGACATTGCACAGGATATAGACCAGGGAGAACGGACTGCAATACTTGTATAGGGGCATGGAGAACAAGGTCCCAATGTTAAGCCTATGGGACAAAAATACCAGGCGTGAGATATAAAATGTAGTTCTGATTATAAGTACTCAGTCGGGTTAATTCATCAATGATAATGCTACACATTTATAAACAAGGTATTTATCTAGTTTGAAAGTAGAAGTTTTTCTTTTGATAATGTATAGTCTAGATTTGTAGTGATAGGAATACCCTTCTCTGTTAGTAAAATTGTCCAAAGGCGCCAATAATACATACATCTGTCGATAGAAACCATGTCTGAGTATAATGACTCGTTTAAAGGCATATCCTACAATACACAGTGGCGCCACCTGGTGATTTTCAAATATCGGCAGTTATCAATTCAAACCAATTCCTTTGATTTATTCTAATACCAAATAAGTGAAATATGAAATATTATAGACTTTGACTTAACCCGATTGGAAGATTAGGCCGATTAACATTCGATTGACTTATATTGGAAATGTACTGAAAAATATTGTTTTCTTCAATTGCTTCAATAACAAGTACAGTAACTTATAGTTTTTAAAACTCAGATGGTAGTAATCCACATTTGCTATATTCTGTGGACGCTTTAGGAAAATGAAATCGATTTTACTATGTGAAAAATAACTTTCAAGAATCACTCTATATTCTTTTATATTGTCATCATCACCTTAATCTCTAAGTGAAAAACTAGCATGGTGACCTCTTATTTTAAAGCTAGATATGTGTTCTACACCACCTTGACATCATCATACCCCAGTAACAGTTATACAAAGTTCTCACAGAATACTGCAAATAGATATAACAATATTTCAGAAATCTGTACAAATATATCTTCATTATATACACATAATCAAGGGCAACCTCAGTAAGGCTCACAGGTTCTACATCTCTGTGTCGACAAGGAATCCCTGCTACACTGTTTATGTCCTGTCCAAGGCAGTAACACTCAAGTCACAAGTATTTATACAACCAACTCTGGTCGCAAAGTCTAGACTGCAGTCAAGTCAGTCTTATTTGCTGTGACATAGGTGAGCCAGCCTTTAGTAATAAAACATACTGACCATTACTGTAGCCACATCAGCTACACTGAAGCCATGCCTCAAACCT
This sequence comes from Alentia gelatinosa, assembly GCA_950022655.1. Taxonomy (NCBI): domain Eukaryota; kingdom Metazoa; phylum Annelida; class Polychaeta; order Phyllodocida; family Polynoidae; genus Alentia; species Alentia gelatinosa. Next base: position 51,813,754 of record OX465584.1, read on the forward strand.
CAGCCATATTCTGCATATAAGTCGTAATAACGGTATTTAGCTACTTTGTTGGTTCATAGAGCGACAATTTCAACCTACTGTAAGGATAGATCACACCGCTCTTTTGGGCTGATTGCTCTTACAGTCTGAATAAAGAAAATAAAAACAAAAACAAAAAGCTTCAGGTCGCTATTCTGCAATCCGCAAATTTATCAAATATGTGGAGCAACGCCCCCCATCGTAGGTGTACTATTTGGCATGACACAGGTTCTACATCTTGGGGTAAAGAGACCAGGGACGTGTTTCACAGTAGTGATCATTAGTAATGACCGTTTCCGTTGCATAATCAAATTATCATACCTGCGCATGTATGGCACAGCTATAATGGGTCCCAATGGGTCTTAGACCATCAAAGATTGTTTCAACCCAACAGGTCTGTGCAACACCTTGAGACTGTAGAGAAACATCTCCCGGCAATCTACAGTTCTAAATTGTTTTTTCAGCATAGCTAGAAATAAATCGTAAGAGGAAAAGTACATCTAAGTAGAGAAGCACAAAAAGGAATAGCAGGTTTTAGAATTTCTTTGCAGGAGAATCTCACTTTCGTAGCACTTCAGTCTCCAAGCCTACATCTGGTTCACTCTGCCCCAATGTGCGAGAGAAACTCCAAGTAGATCCGACAGAATTCTGACGTTTTTTATATGGTAGGTAACAAGAGAACAGTTCAAGACCCTGTATCGTACGTAGTCACATGACGCATATTAGTAGCCCAGTGCCTCCACCTCATACTCTGCTGGAGTGAGTGGAGCTGCATGGAGTTGTCCTTCACTGCCATATAAGGAATTCAGCCTGTAGTGTGGCCAACATTCACCAGACGGCGTATTCATGGCTTAAGGAGGCCTGTTGGAGATAGCCTGGAAGCCTGGCCCATTCACATTATAGGCCAGGTAACAGCTTCCATTTTTTTGGTGCACTATGGGTAACGCCTCCATTTTTTACACTCTCCTAGCAGAGATCTCTACTTCTCTACTCTACTTCCGCAAAAGATCTGCTGGAAGAATGCCACATTGGCCGACTTAGACTGTAGAGCCTAGACTGGCCTCAGTCCCTGTATCCTTCTCTTTTAATTTCATTTATTTTAACTGGACTTTCAGCAGCAGTATTTCTTCAGAATAAGAGAAAGAAATGTTTGGATCTATGACCTGATAGATAGAAGGAAAAAAAGAATTGAGCAAGTCTATGTAGAGCCAAGAAAGGTGGCGTGACTGTCAGTTCAAGGTCTTTCTCTAGTATTACCTAAAGCCCCGTCTCCACTGTGCAAATCTAGGTACATAGGTACCTCCAGTCTCAGTCTGGAGGTACGTCCCGGATTGCAACGCTCCAAAACGCACAGCGGAGACAGCAAATTCTCCCTCCCGACTGAGACTAGGCGTACCGGAGGTACCGCATGTACCCTGGATCGCAAGCGTTTTTAAATATCAAACATGTTTGATATTTGGTACGCCCAGTCTGAGTCTAGGCGTACCCTATGTACCTAGAATCGCAAGCCCTCCAGTCGCAAGCGAGGGTGTCTCCATACAGAATCGATGATACCTTGCGATCCGGGGTACATGCGGTACGCCAAGTCGGTACCTCCAGTCTGAGACTGGAGGTACAGGATCGCAACCCCCCCCCCCCCCCCAGTCGCACAGTGGAGACAGGCCTTAAGAAGTAGTTACCAGTCCCTTATTTCATTTGGGTAGGGAACAAGTCTGTGTTGGAGGGTGTGTTACTGAGGCAGTCACGCTTGTGCGACTTTCCTTTGGCAGCGTGTGTCATCTGTGTCTGTGTGGAAGTGTGTGTGTGTGTGTGTGGGGGGGGGGGGGGGGGGTGGAGGGTGATGTTTGCCCATGGAGTACACTGACCGCCAGAGCTACACCCTTTACCCACTACAGGGAAATGGAACTAATAAAGCTAGACTTATCAACTGTGTGAGCTTTGAATGTATTTTAGTAAATATTACGGCTCTTAGAACTCACGTAAAACAAATTGCTTGGTCCGAGAGTGAGAATGCATGGACAAGGCCCGGATTCAACCCACCAACCTATTAGTCGGAACAAAATGGAGGCATTGCCTGGAAACCTGGCCTATGTGCTCACTTACATACTAGGCCAGGTAACGCCCGCCATTCTTCTGGTGCATCATGGGCAACAGCGTTCAGCTTGTACTAAGCTGGTTCCCCGGTCATCCGCTAGGGGGCTTAGTGGAAACTGTCAGTTCTTAGAGAAACATTCTCATAGATTATAATTTATCCTTTGAAAGGTTGCAATTACTTTATTTCTTTTATATTATCCTTTATTATGAACAAGTAGAAATACGGTATTTGGAGAACCTTGGGAGGGAGAGACGTTATGCTGGTTCTCATTGCCACTGCAAATCATCAGGAAACCAGCAAAAGTTCAAGATCGATCACACGTTGCTCTCGCTGTGCGTTACCTGTCCCATTGTTCATTGGGACGGGGAACCAGTCTAAGTGGAGGCCAGTCAATGGATGTCCGGCCGCTCGTCGTGGTGCATGGTGGGGGCCTGTGCTTCGCGGAGCGTTCAGATGACGACCACACGGACTGGGGTGCCCTCTATCGGCATGTCCCGCATCACCGAGTCGACGGCCTCCGAGTGGGTGAGGTTGGACAGAACGCTGGCGCCCACCACCAGTCGCCCGTCCGGCGCTAGCGTCGCCCGCAGCGAGGTCTCCTCCAGACGCTCGGGCAGGTCGAACTCTCGCGAGAACTCGCGCTTGGACGAGCGTCCGCCCACGGTCTCCTCGTGCCGCGCGTGGACCTGGATCTTGGCGCCCACGAGTTTAACGACCACGTCGCCAGCGTCGAACTCGGGCCCGATGTCCACCGACATCTTCAGTTTGCGCACGTCGTTGACGGCCACCACTAGGGGCGCTCCACCGCCGCCGCCCGCGTGCGTGACGTAACGCGGTGACGTCACCAGCACCGGGCTGTGCGCGACGGTGCGTGGGCTTCGCGGAGGGGAGCGATGCGCGCGCACCACCGAGTAGTACTGCGGCGGTGAGACGAGCGGCTCCGGAGAGCAGAGCGGAGAGGGCCTGCGCCGCTCGTCCACCGACCCCTCGATGTTGAGGAAGCCGTCATTGGACACAGTCGCCACCAGGTCGTCCAGATCCACACACTCCGGAATGTCCACCTGGCGGCTGAACTGCTTGGTGCTCTTGTGGCCGTTGCCGTGGTCCACCTCCCTCAGGGCACTAATGAACAGCTTCTGACCTTCACCTTTGACCTTCACCTCGCTAGGGTCAAACCCGGCCACGTCGAAACGCAGGCGGTAGACGCGGGACCCGTCCGGGCGTTCGATCAGGTTGGTCTTGGTATTGTTCAGATCGATGGTGGCGCCGCCGCCGCCGGGGGAACGGGCGGGGGATGAACCCAGCTTCACGGCCAGGTTCCGGGTGACGTTGTCGAACTCCTCGTCAGAGAGCTGTGACGTGTTGGAGGCGGAGGACGGCGATTTGATGTTGAAGAAGTCCTGCTGCATACGCTCGACCTCGCGCTCCCAGTCCTTCCGCCGCCGCTCCAACTCGTCCTCCATGCTGCGCTGCATCTCGGTAAATACGGGCGGCACTTCGGGATCCGGGGGTTCGGGTTTGGTGACGGTGATGACGCGTTCACCGCCGCGCGAGATGGGAATGCGACGCCGCGCTGACTTCATCGTTTGTCGTCTGCTGCCCACAGCTGGCGCTGCTCACAAGTCTGTAACGATGGGAAAACGCCAGTTTTATACATAGACAATAATCGATGGTTTTGGCCGTAAACCACGAGGGGTTGACGCGTCGTAATACACAAGCGCTAGCGAGTGTATTGCGACGTCAACCTCGAGTGGTTTACAGAGCCGCCTGTCTACAAAATCATCGTTTGTTGCATTTATCTTGTTGCATCTTTTCGAATAAATTAAACCCAGTAATTGTCATAATAACGGGTATAACAATAGGAACTATTTCTTTGCTCTGTAGCAAAAAGGACTATTTTTCCCGTATGCCATGGTTTTGAGGCTGTATACCACAGTTTTGAATCCGTATACCACAGTTATTGTACAGGTTTTATATAATGGGTTGTGGTTTACTGAGTCCCCATACATTTTCAATGGGGGCTTTGTATACGATTGTATACGATGGATAATAAAATGATATACATATATCTTAGAGTGTGTGTGGTGTATTTGGGTGAGAGATGACTTATTTTAACTCTGATTATAAAGACAACAACAATCTCCAAGTGCTCTTCTAGATCGCCGACTCCATGTGCTGCTCAGCTATTCATATTTAGGTCTCACAACACAGAGTCTATATATTAAGGTATCACAACACAGAGTATATATATAACAGTGTGGTTATTTGAAGCCATCCATTAAGTATCGTAAAACCCCGCTTATAAGTCGATTTTTTTAGGGATTTTTTTCTTAAAAAGTCGGGTTGTAAATTTTTACCAAAGTCGGGGGTCGGCTTGTAACCAGGTATTTTCTTTCAAAAATGGATTTTTGAAAAAACCCAAATTAATACAAATCTATAATAATGTACCGAAAACACACAGATATACAAATGTGATAATTTATTGGTAGTGATTTCTCAGATAGCATGTGATGTCCTATTGTGATACAAAAGTTAATTGAAGCGTTCATATTCTGTACCGAAATTCCCTATAGATTTGTAACATGTTTAATAGCAAAATCTCGTGGCATGTGCTTAGGGGTAATTGGCGCCGACAATTGCAGGGAAAAATACTTGTCTCAAGGAAATGGAACCATACAATTCAGGCGAAGAGATTGTGTTCGAGTTCAGAATCTCCGCAGGATTTGTCTCAGACAAATACCCTGTGAGGTACATGAATCCCATCGTGTGAATACCAGTTTAGATGGATGTATCTGTATGTGCCAGGTATAGTGATACGTACTCCCTATGTGTTTCTATGGACACTTTATATTCGGTGGATAATAGATCACTTGCTCGGCAGCCTATGTGACCTCCTTTGATGTACATTGTACAGTAAATGTCCGTGCCCTGGTGTCCTTGCAAACGATGGCAGATTTCATGGCAGGTGCCAAACGGATATAATTTAGCATTGTAGTCTGAACGATCAAAAATCTGTTAATAACAGTGACAGAAGAAATAAGAAGTTACTTATTTTACTGCTACTGCCTAATCTTGGAACGTAAGATCCATTCGGTATGCACTTTGTTTGTTTCTCAACTAACGTCTCTGTCGCTCTGTCCATGTTTTTTGTATGTCCTATCACAGCGCGAAAAGCCCTAATTTACGTATTTATACGTCCGGCGTATATAGTAATGATTTTTCAGAAATAAGTTAGTCATTTTCTCAGCGTGTACATATGCTTCATCTATAGTCGCATATATAATATAAGTATCCATGTTGCAGTCATATACATGTCATATATACCCCTGATTCTGTTGTATTTACACCAGTTGTATAGTTGTATACGCCGCATACGCTTGCGCGCAATATGGACTTATATATAAACAGGTCAATATACATTATATACGCCAGTTTACGCGGTGGCGTATATATGAAATATCTATTTTTGTCGCGCAGTGTATGTATACTGTCTGTGTCATGGCTTTTGCCTTCTGTTATCTATCCTGTTAGTATTACAAATGGAAGATCGTTGTATGCTTATAATGAATTTTTGGTAGTCAACAAACTCTTCAATTGAATGAACAAAAATAGAGAAGAACATAATCTTTTTCATCACCATCACTACGTATGATATTGCTGGAAATCCTAACTCGACTCGTGTCTTAGTTTACTGAAGTATACCACTAAATTCTGCAGGCTTTTACGTCGGACATAGGTTGTGGAATATGTTTCGTTCCGTTGAGGCTCGATGAGCGTCGTAGCAGGAAAAAATATTTTTGCAAGGCGGTGGGTGAGGGTCGTGTATTTTTTTCTGCCACGTCTCACAAACCTATTTTACGGACATACCTTGGACCAAGTCGCTTAATCGACACCAAAACAGACGATCTCTAATAATTATAAAATCTGATGGACAGTCTAGTGCTTGTATCATGGCTAGGTCAGTTTGTCTCGGGGCCAATAGGATCTGGCGCGAACCCAACACCACTCCCAGAGTCCAAATCCTGTCGAGCTGTGTGAGTGCGTGCTCGCCCCGCAGACATCCATCTGGTAGTGTTTGAACCACTGCACGAAACTAACCCCTTTATCCTACCCCTAATAAAAAAACTGTCACTGATTTAACATAGGCAAATTTTATGTGGTGTGCCATGACATAAAGTAAAACTTATGTACCTAGAGAAATAAAAGAATTGACCAATCAGCGATCAGGAATTATTCACCTGTGTAAATAGTTCCGGCTGCTGAGCAGAAATTCTGACGGCTGTCAAACATGGACGGAATCAAGTCAGACTTTACTATTATCATAAAATCGTGGAGACAGGGTAGGATAAATACGAAACCAAACTTGAGTTAGACTTGTCAGTGTCTAAGCCACTCTGGTCAGGTCTGTTCCTCACTACGCTCAGCTAACGCTTCACGTAGTAATACACGACCTTCCCGTCGTGGCATAAACTTTGACAAGTCTAACTCTCGTTTAGTTTCTACTAATTATTCATACATGCGCCATCACGGCAGTGCACGTATCGGCTGTTTATTGAATTGTTTTCATATGTGTACGCCCATGTTTCACACTAGTGTATGAGGCGTATACAAGACTGTTCCCCTTTAGTATGCGGACGCGGCCTGGCTGTATTTCACACCACGCGTATACAAGAGGAAATACCTTGTGTGCAACATGTATACGCCAGGCGTATACATGATTAAAAAAAAGAAAGAAAAAAAAGTGACCTGCCGCCCCCCACAAGCACTCGTGGGTGTGGGTAGACGTTGCACCAACACTGACAAAAAGCATACCTATGTACGCCGGACCCATTCATATGTAAAACAGTGGTGTTCATGCAGTGAACAGTCTTAAAGAAAAATACTGGTAGTTGGGCGATTTCTAAATTCTATTGATTTAAAAAAAAAACACACTCAGGATAATATGCGTTCCATATATCAGCAAATATAAAATGCAAAAAAAAATGGGATGTCACCATGCTAACTTTTATGGGAAGGCCATCTGAAAATGTAATTGCTTAAATATTGGTGTCTATGGGAAAATGCAATATATTGACTTTGTTGCTAAATGACACTGATCTTGTATTGGTATTGTCAAATAATTCTGAATTATAGCAGTTGGGAACATGTACAAATGAGAAATGCTAAAAGGTACTGTGTCACCATGCTAATTTCTATGGGAAGGCCATCTGAAGAAGGTAAGTGCTTATCTATTGGTGTCTATGGGAAACTGCTATATTTTCATGAAACCAGTTGACAGCACCAGTGTAAACACAGGGGGCAGTGCGATACCTACCCACATTTGTCTTTAAGTGCTGGTTCCACCAACACTGGGGGGTGTCTTGGTATATCTTACAGTGTTGCGATATGTCGTGCCTCCTTTGACGCGATATGTCACACACAGTGATTTGTGTACTTTTTTGTGATGGCATGTGTATTTTATGGTGCTCCACCACTGTAGAACATGGCGAAGGTGCTTAACCAGACCGATGCATCGTGGCAAATATGCATGTGATTATTCAAAACCTAGCAAGATTTACCAAAACAACCAAATTGTGATAATCTTGCTACATCTTGTGTGTTGGTGGAATAGTTAGCTTCTAAGACAGTGACACGGCAACTCTAGCACTCGTATATTACTACGCGTGAACCTCTCGTCGTTTATGCCCGCCTGTTCACAAAACCATCGTATATTCTATGCATACAATAGATATGGCTGGTTGGTTGGTTGTCGCTATTCAGATTCCATGAAATGATAGCTACTGTTATTTGGTTGGTTGGCTGCCAATGTCAAATCCAAGGGTAACAACTCATTTGGAGCGATCGTAAAGGTGTGTATGCTAAGTCAATAGCCACATGTATCATACAAAGGGGGGCGAGGAAGGTAAGCAAACACAAAATGTGAAGTTGAAAATTAAATTTGATTAAAGATGAAACTTAAATTTCATTCATCCTCATCGATATCATCATGGGTTGGCTACGCTTGTCAGTTTCTGAATCACTGAGAACACCACAAACTGGAGATAGAGACCAATCGATTGAAGACCGTTCAGTCCATCAGAATTGGGAATTTATCTTAGCCTGGTATAAACGTCCATACATAGGAATTCATGCCCAATAGGCTTGCGAGGACGGTAACTGATACTCAATGGGTGACAAACAGAAAAATAGTTCCAGGCTAAGATAAAATCAGAAACATATTCGTGTTAGGTCTGAGTCCCCGTTCTCAATCTCATTTGGAACGGTTCAGAACATTCACTCGGCTATCACCTCGTTCATGTTTACTATGTCGCCTATATACTATGGCGATCATTGTATGTCGTAAACTTTACCTAATAAAAAAAAGAAAAAGACAAAATATTACTACGTGCTCCAAACTCCATAGCGAAAGAGGACACAGGCCAAACACTCATCAATTCCTTTATTAGTATGCAATACCCGTACCCCACAATACGACAACATGATCATCTTCTCTAAGACTTCCCTGGCAGCTTCCAAACTCATAACAAATAGCCACCATTCATATATATTTTAGCCAGTGATAAATGTTAAACTCTACCAGTCAGATAAAAAAATACACCAGATATGTAATTGCCACAGTGTTAACCATGTAACAGCTTATTAAAGGTTGCAGGCCGGATGCTAGTTTGGATGCACTTTAATGTTAACAAACTCTTAGCCGCCATCAAACCCGTCCTACTTGGGTTGTTGAACACGAAGTAGAAGGCTACCGAACCCATGAGGAAGACCCCTCCTAAAAACAGCTACCAACCATAATATGCCCTCAAACCTAAACCCAAACCACCTAGTAATTCTGAATTATACCAACTATGATTGTAACAATCATGCTTCAGCCATCTATAACTCAACTTTATCTCACCCCTGGAATATTCCCCCCATATTGGGAACTCGTATCCAACGCCCATTGATTATTTTGGAAAAAAATAATAGCCCATTAGTCAATGTGAGGGGTAAGATAAATTCAGAAACCTATCCAAGTTTAGGGTCAATGCTGAATCGCTGTGTAATTCATACGGCTTCGTCTTGTGAATCACAACGCGAGTCAAACTCGAGGGGAAACAAGTTTTGACCCTTAACTTTCATAGCTTTCCTCTGTAAAAGACTGCTGCAGTCATCTGCCTTCGCTATACACCTACCGTTCCATGTTGAATCAATAAAGTCGGCCTGTAGCGTACGTAGCTCCGATAGATGCAACACCAGTGGATCCCACAATGTTATTTAAATGCAGGCAGGGCGCCTGGCCTGAATCACCATATGTCCCGTCTACAGGACGATGTGTGCTGTCGTGAATAGTGTTCCTTGAGGATCCAGCAAAGCCCGCCCTGTACCCACACACCGTCCGCTGTCCCGTGTCAAATTCTCTATCTTCTGACCTGCCAGCCCGCTCCCGTCGCATTATATGCACACACACACAAAGCCACCAGTGACTCCCTCCTCCCTGCAATGACGTCACTGCCATATATGGGCATGGTTCATAATAATTACCGCTTAACATTTCCTGAGGTATTTCCCCCCCAACAAAAAGCTACACAGACGGCGACCCGGTGGCTGGCGGTAGGGCATAGCTGTGGCATTTATCATCACACAGACAGGCCACCGACTCCACCCCTGCAGGCTATGTCCATCCCCTAGCATCGCCCTACATATGATATTAAAAGGGGCATGTTCATACTGCATGCTGTCACTGGCCGGCATTGTGTATTTGTTTTAAAGTGGAGCGGAGGACATCTGCCGACCGTCGACATCAAACGCGACCTGCTTTGTAGCCGGGATTCCGAACAGGATCCGCCAATATTTGCCGCGCCGTGAACCGAAGCAGACGACAACCCAGATGGAGCGTGACGTCACAGTGAACGCGCAGGACGCATAGCAACACGTAGCAGCTCCGGGCAGAATGAGACCGGGGCTACTAATTGGTCGTTGCTGCAGTGGGCGCCCATTGTTTTGGTCGTCATTCTCGCGGCACAGAGTCTATAGAGTCTGCACTACTTTCTAGGTTAAATAGAATAATTGGTAGCTGTATAACCTAACAAACCAGTAATTAATCCTTTTCAGGTACTTTCGATGTTAACATATATATATATGAGCCCATAGTGTAGCTAAGAAAGGTAACATGCATCAGATGTGATAGCGGGGCCTAAACTTGAGGACCTTTCTAAATCAGACAAAACCAAAGACCAGTTCCAAGGCAAATACTCAAATATGGGACTTACATTAAAGACATTTTAGCTATTATTCGAATATGAATCTCTGCTATTCATCTCTTTTAATATTGAAACACATGTTCGATTTGATTCATCTGAAACCTCCACTTTGATATATATATTCCAGGATCTAACTTTAGTAACATATAATGGCTTTATTATGAACGTATGTTCCAGCGAGTGTCTGTAGAGTCGAGTCCCTGTGACTGCGGTACACCCCCCGAGGCGTTATAACCTTGACAGGGTGGTGAATCTATTGGCTGCGCATGCGTACTCGGTTGACTCAGTGTGAGGCCTCTATGTGGACCGAGAAATCCCTCTGGTACACTTCTCTGGTTTTGCTTCCCGTTGAATAATCTAGGGTGGTACATGAAGACCATTTTCTGTACGCCAAGGAGAACCAGTGATGATGTGGGTCAACTTTATTCAACACTTATGGACGACCTTATGGATGGCTAATATTGCCTTAGCGAACAAACTTAAATGTTATGAAACAATAACCCTTGTACATGATCAAGAAAAGGTTTTCATGTAATAGCTTTGATTATTCAACGGGTCCCAAACTCACTGGTCACCTACAATTCAGTGGCTGGCACAGACTAAAAGAAGAAACCAACAAGTTGTCGTTCTCCAAGAGTTTGATGCGGAGTGATATGGACGAGGCGATCTGCCGATGCATATCACATAACTTTCAAACGAATTGAAGAACAATGCCTTTGCTTAAAACGAGTAGCTTTCTGTATCTATTTCACCTCTGTACACACTAACTGAATGTACGATACACAGAATATAGACCATGGAGAACGAACTGCAGTACTCGTAGCCGCATGGAGAACAAGTTCCCACCGCTAGGTCTATGGGGAAAAAATACCAGGGGTGAGATAACGGACGTTGCATGGATGGTCACCGGTTGTGGGGAGGGGCAGAACGAAGATGGAAGGAGGCCAGTAGGCAGACGGCAGTTCTGAAATATATCATGGTTTCGGAAGGTGCCCTAGATCACAACATGGAATTACGTTCTTATACAAATATAAAATGGTATGCTATTCATAAACGTAAATTGTACAAAATTAAAGCTGATCTATTTTTATCCTACGTTAATGTCCTCAGGTATATTCATAGAATTAATAAGAAAAATGAGTAATCGTATTGTCATAGTCATCAACCCATCTCATTCACACCTAATTTGCATATAATCTGTTTAGGTGACCATATCTCTCTCATATATACTCAACAGTAAAAAAGTGCAATTTGATTTGGAAGAGTCAAAGCTCGAGCCCAGCTTTCATACCTTAGCCAAAGCTAGGTACCTTACGGGTGAGACAGGTACAGCTAGCCAATGCTAAATAACTCAGACTCAGTCACCTGAAAGAGTAAATAAACCCTTACTCTAAATGAGAATCTCCAGGTGTTCCTTCTTCATGGAGGTGTAGGCAAGAGATCTATCTACCTCGCTGCGACCCAGCCTCATATACAAAGCAAGTTGGAGAACTGGATTGGAGAACTCGACCTGTTTCAGATACCTATGAATAAGACACTTTCATATAGATAGAAAGGTCTCACTAGTAAGCTTTTAGACAAATAAACCAGCAGATTAGGAAATAAGTCCAGTTATATTAAGGTGTGGGATTAAGGTTAGGGATGAGGTTAAGGGTAGGGTCTTCTGTTGGTTGTCTTCCCCAAAGAAGACCAAATTTGAAGCCAAGATAACATATTTACTACTAAATATAGTATTCATTTGCAATTGTAAAATAAGATACTTGAGTTGGAAATATTTAAAGCGAGACTAGTTCGTCATGGGTCGAATTCTCCAATATTCGCCAAGATACACTACGTTATCTCTGGTTGGGTTAACCCACAAGCTTTACTGTCTGTGACTCTCCCTGCAGAACTTTTATGTGACCTGGACCTGCGCTTGGAGAGCGTGATACTTCTTACTCTTGGAGCTTGAACTCGTTGTGTGTATTTTGAATGTAATGACCATAAAGGTAGACAATATTATCGATTCAGTGAACTGTGAACATTTCTTGATAAGTATTTAGAACTGCTCTCAGAACCTATGTAAAAAAAAACTTGGTACGGAAGTGATAATTCGTGGACACGGCCTAGGTTGAACCATGAGAAATTGAGATGCAAATTGATCAGTGTTCGGTGCGTATCCCCGTCTGCCATCGAGTTTGTAGTGCGCAGGAATATGAACGAGGAGATAGCTGAGTGAATATTCCGAAACGAGATGGCAAATAGGACTCAGACCAAACACAATTATGTTTCTGATTTTATCGTAGGCGGGACATATTTATTTGTGTATTGTCCATTGAGTATGAGATACTATACTCGCAAGCATGTTAAGTAATGAGTTCCTAATGTTCAGCCTAGAGACGTTTATACCAAGCTAATGCTACGTTTACACCATTCTCCCGACAGTCCCGGCAGCCAATTTTGCTCAAACCGTAACTGAAATGTTTGCCCTCTTTATGCCCTTGGCTTCACTCGGCCCCAAATATCCCACTGACTTAAGGCACACCACGGTGAATTAAGGTCGCCGCAGGTCGCCGTGGTGTCGTCATGCCTCTGCCGTGCGGCGCGGGCAAGGTGACTTACGTTGTGAGCCCCGTAAATTATGAATCGTTCCCCCATGACTTGCGGTGAATTGCGGCAGTCCTGCTAAGACAGTCCCAACTCTCATTAGCTACGGGGAGGGGCTGCCGGGACTTGTAGTGGCTGTTGTGCTGAATTTTCTTTTTATTAAACTTAAGTTTCCCGGCAGCTCCCCGACAGCCAGGTTGACTTACGTTTCAGAAGTACGGTGACTTAATTACGGCATCCTAGGATATCCCCACCCACGCGCTATATTGGCTGTCGGGGCTGTCGGGGTGATGGTGTAAACGTAGCACAAGATAAATCACACTCTCTGCCTCCACGCTCCTTGACGACCAGCGACTCCATACCACGTCAGGTGTAAAGCCGGGTGACCTGACAGTGAGAGAGGCCGGTACTCGGTCAGGTGTGAGGTGAGTGATTGATGTCCTCGTCGTGCCTTGTAGACGCCCGGGCCACAATGCCCGCTCACAGCGACCCCCTAACGGCCGATATCTGCAGGGAGTTGTCCCCCCGTATTCACTACCATATAAGGAATAGAGTAGTCCCAGTAGCCAATGACTGCATTCGGAGCAAACCACGACCTTCACCCTGACCTCCTTACATGATATTTATAGCGCCTTGGGACGGTTCTACAGTCGAGAGTTGACCTAAAATTTAATGGGCCACAATCACCCTCATATGGAGCATAACGAGCGAAGGTTAAGATCACAAACAAAATCAGATTTCAAGCTAAGGAAACCATGTAGGGAGTTTTACTAAAAAAATTATCGTCCCATTGCGGAAAAGCGCTGTGGAATACTCAAAAAGAGGACTTGAAAACTAAACCGTAAAAAATCTTATTCAAAAGTAGCGTGAAAGCTGAACTAATGCTGGGGCGGAATTACTGAAAACAGCGATAGAATGACAGTAGTATATCAACAGTTTATAGATAGTGTTATATCAGTCAGTGTGAAGGGTACGATCAATTCAGGGTGAGATCAATTCAGAAACCCATTCAAGTTTGGGGTCAGAGCTCGATCCCATCTCCTTTGAATCGCTACGTAATTTACGTGGCTTTGCCCTGCGAATTACTATGCGATTGCAACAAGATGGGATGCAAGCTCTGACCCTAACCGTTTATAGGCGTTCTCTATAGTATCCAGCACTGATAGAAATCTTTTTGACATAACATTGTTTATCACTATAACAAGGTATCTTCTTGTCAATTTAACATAAGTCTGCATTCTCATTAAAGAATGTTATAAGTCCTACTACTTGATAGAGTTTTGGTTTTGCTCTATGCTCATTTCTTCGAGTAAGGCCCGGCGTCCACCTACTACGATATGGCACCGATATGCCCTACGATGCACCTCCCGATAAAAAATCAAAATCGCGTCGGAAAGTTACCTAATATCGGGGCAGTTGACCACGTTTCTGCGATTAGACACCGATAAAACCCCCATACAATGCGTGGTGGATTGGCATGTCTAGACATATGTCTACGATTTTGCACCATCCCGATATGGCACCGATTTTGACATTTTGTATCGGTGCCATATCGGGAGGTCTACGATTCTATCGTAGTAGGTGGACGCCGGGCCTTAAGATACACCTTAAATTTCGCGGGCTTTTTCCACACTGACACTTCTCATTCGGTGAGATTGAATAAAAACATGTCTCATATATCTGAGAAGCAATACCCTCGATGCTGCATCAGAAGAAATTCATGAACTGTAATTCATGCTGCAACTGCCAAACGTCACAGAGGGAGGGCGACCGCCACCTAAACGGCCCCAGTCGGACCCCTGACAACGGTGACTGCTCATTTAGGAACCCTTCTCAAGTACACTTGTCAATCAAGCCCGGATCCCCATCGTGTCAGTCACCATGTGAGTTGGGATAAAGCGGTCCTCTGGAAGAGATTAAGATCCAACACCATCCCACCGTTATTCAGGATCCAACAAAAATGCCCGTCATAATGCAGACTTGAGCTAGACAAGGATGGCTTGATTTACCTGTCCGCACAGTTCGTGTCAGGGACTGAATGCTATCTAAGGTTGGAGCTTTTTTTAAAGAATTTATTCATTTTATATGTATTTAATACTATCCAATGGACTGTATACTCGCTTATATCCTGGAAAAGCGATTGCCGTTGTACTGACTGTAAGGAAAACAGACCTGCGAGCCTAGAGTAAGTCCAGATCATATGTAGGGTGTGTCACGTACGGCCATTCCAATGTCACGTACGGCCATGTCAGCCAATGTCACGTACGAGATCAAGCTGTAAAGTTCGTCTATATTAGTAATATACGAGCGTATCTTAGGTAAGGATATTCACAGAGGAACTCGGAGAGAACTTGTGGGTAGATTGAAGATAGGCTGGCAATAGACTTGTCACATATGGCCACCTTCAGTGATTCGCTCAACATCATTGCCATTGAGTGATACACTTTTATTAGAACTTCTTTCCTTCTGGGAAATACCACGCGTAACTGGTCGCGCCACAAAGTTCTTATGCCGCTCACATTATATCTTCATGAGCATATTGCCGAGGGTTATATCATATATATATATTTGATTTCCTCTTATATATACACGACTCCTAAACATGGTCAAACGGGGAGAATATATATTATATTTAAAAGGAGAGGCGAAAGTCGCTGGTGAGAAAGATATGTGTTTTCTGGAAGTTTACTGTCTCCGCGTGATTGTGCCTACGTACGCATCCGTATTGTATCCACCTCCAGTCTCAACAAGTCGTTACTCATGTCAACTTGTTTGTGAGAACCTTGCTCGCATGTCCGGCTTTCTCACGCTCCTCAGATGAACGTATACGCATGCATCAATATGTGAAAGAAAACCGTAATTATACTAAATCCTTCTTATGTAGGAAATAAGGTTTTAAGTTGCGGTAAATGGAAGGGAGAAATACCTATAGTGCATAAAAAGGGAGAAATACTAAGCTATTATTTTCCCTAAAACTATTATCTTCCCTTCAACTATTATCTTCCCTTCAATTATTATCTTTTCTAAGCTAATATATTTCCTTTCTGTGCATGCTATGTATGTGGAGGTTTTACCTCAAGAAGGTTGCACGTGACGGGACATGTCAGAATCCTCTTGGAGGAACGCGCAAACATCTTTGCGGTTTCTTCTTAAAATGGGATAAAGGCCCCTAGACGGAAAAGACGTATCCATATTTGGGGGAGCGTCTTGTCCCTACATGTGACCACTGGTGACCAATTGGGAAAAATGTAACCATGTATGGAAACAGTTACCGCGTCTGTAATTGTCTGTATAAGGAATGGTATGTGAGTATGTGACGTACTCGTCCGCTGTGACATCTAAATGTACTCTTGTTATAAAATAAAGCGCCTGCCGGCATAAGGCAGATCCTCAGAGAGATCCTCTCTCCTCTCAGCTTCAACCACACATTGTCACTAGAGTTGTTTTGTTACGGAGCCTCACCCCACTGTGTGACCAGAGCGGTTTCAGTGGGGGAAGCAACTCAGCACGCATGAGGTGCGGACGAGCATACACGGCCCCCCTGACAAATGTTGACCCCGACGTGATTACATAATAAGAAGTGACGAACGTGATGGACATGTGAGGAGGCAGCAACCGTGGGGATCTCTGGTATATACCCATTTTACCACGCGTCCAGAACTGACTGCTATATCCTCATATTCTGGTTCTGCTCGGGAGAGTAGAACTGACCAATGGCGCTCTATCCTAGTTGTATGTGAAGAAAGGTGGACTCGGGACGATGGAACGGGACAACTCTTCATGGCTCTGCCCACGGGAGAATGTCGACATCGACGAGATCAACTGTCTGCCTAGAATATGGAAACCTCGGAACCTCGAGCGGCTGGCTGCGACAACCCTGTGTCTGGTTTGGTGGGTAGAGGTACATCTGTTTGCATGGTAGTAATGGGTTCGGGCATTGTACTTAGAATGTGGCATGGAAACTTAAGTTGGTACCTTTGAAACCCTCTTTAAATAGAACGGGGAGACCCTATACCTAAATGGTTGATACACCAAGGCATAAATATGACACTAGACAGAATACCCCCCTGCCCCGCTCCGCCCCTTCCAAAATCTCTTCTACCACTTCCATCTCCGCTACCACTACCACCACATCCCCATGTAGTAAGGTTTTACAGAATGTAGGTTTGCAGACAGACACCCACCAATGAGGTAAGCGACGATTGGGAATGACGGATAAGGAGGAAACCTCCGCTTCTCGGTCCGAAGCTAAGGGGCAAAGTAAAGAAAGCACAACAGAGTCCGCTAAAGCCAAGCCTAGTGGTATCTTTGATTTTTCTGACGCTGCGGAGAGTAGTGTAGAAAAAGCAAAAATGAGTAAAAAGGGATCCGGCAGAGATAGAGAAGAGGTGAGAACGAAGTATACGTATCTCACTGAGGTAGATGGGGATACGGAGGATGAGGATGAGGATGAAGATGAGGAGGAAAATGGGAGTAGAAGAACACAGGATGAAGAGCAGATGACTAAGTTGTTGGCGGCCATGGCTGATAACCATTCTTTGGGTCGTTATTCTCGTGATACTGGTAGATGTGAGGGAACCAACCCGGCAAAAACCCTAGCGTGGCTGAGAGAGTTAGACAAAGTGCCGGAAGGCATACGCCTAAAAGTAGCGACTCTTACCGCTTCCGATCCTTTGGGGGTTAGCCTGAGGCGTCTAATAGCCAACCCTGAGAACACCTGGCCTATAATAAAAAACACCCTGGCCCATGCATATGTATCTGCAGATTTTCAGCAGGCCCAGAGAGATAAGTTAAGGAATTTGGCTCAGAGATCAGGAGAGTCTATCCGTGCATATGTCTCCGCTTTTGAAACTCTTTTTAATGAGGGATATGCAAGCCTGCCACAAGATCAATCTGAACTTATAAGGGATCTCCTTAGCGGGATGGAAGACAGGGCCGTGGCGTGCAGGATTGCGGCGCGCCGACCTATCTCCCTCCAGGTAGCCATAAAACAGGTTATCTCATATAGCCAAAGAGAAGATTATCTTAAACCAAGAGACAGCGGGAAAGTCCATTCACTTGAGCAGGAAGTTAGTGAGACCGCCCTCTTGCGGGGTGTAGTAGAAGAACTGAGGCAGGAGGTGGCTTCTGCCAATAGGTCCCAACAAGAAATGAGAGACAAAATGAAGCAAGTGTTAGCAGTGCAAAGCACTCAAAAGAAACCTGAACCCAATATGAATCTCAGAAAAAAGAAACCACGCACAGCCACCCGCAAGATAAATGTTTCCGTTGTAACAGGTTAGGTCATTTTGCGAACGATTGTAAGAATGGTCCGGGACCTAAAGACTCTTCTAACGGGTCTAGACCGCAAGAAGAGGCGGAGGATGTCTGCCTGCGGTGCCGCCAGAGCGGGCATGTCGTAGAAGGGCGTCGGGCTCGACCCCCGACTCGTCCTTGCTTTTGTGGAGGACAACACTGGAGGTACGATTGCAAAGATAAGGGTAGTTTTCCTACGCCTGTGGCTACCCCAGCCAACCAGGGAAACTAGTTAAGCCCTCAGTCCTCACCCCTTGGCCAGGGGATGGGCGCTGTTGTGGCGCAGAGGGAGCCGTACGACCTAGGGTACGACTCGATGTAGAAGGAATACAGGTGACAGCCCTGATAGACACTGGTAGTACACATACTCTTATAACCGCTCAACTGTATACTCGCTTACCACAGTTTATTCCCTTAAAAGAACCGCCAATGGTGCGGAGTATAACCGGACACACCCTGACTGTAAAGGGTACCTGTACCGTCAATATAGGGGGATTCCTAACAGAAGTTTTAGTGTGCGATAACGCAGGGGGAGTCGATTTGTTGATCGGATCCAATCTGTGCCGCCGGGCATGTGTAATCGATTTTGTACAAAATGTAATGAAATTAGGAGAGAAAGTATATCCACTTGTAACTAATCCATCACAGTATTGTGGTCCTGTGATGTCAGTATCCCAAGTTCCAATGTCGAGCAGTTCCCTCGTTAATGACGTCTTAACGAGGCATCGGGATGTGTTCAGTGAAAAAGAGAAGCTGGTCCGAGTTGCTCGATCACTGCCGCCAGCAGTGATTGACACGGGTGACAGCGGCCCTATTCATCAGAACCCCTATAGAATGCCATTGGACAAAAGAGAAAAGGTAGAACAATGCGTACAAGAAATGCTAGCTGACGGGGTGATAAGACCGAGTACGTCCCCCTGGGCGTCTCCCATCACCCTGGTCCCGAAAAAGGACGGCGGTACTTGGTTTTGCGTAGACTACCGTAAAATAAATGCAATGACAAAAGGTGATGCCTATCCGCTGCCTTACATCCAAGATATCTTTGACACACTAGAGGGGGCCACGGTTTTCTCCACCCTAGACCTTAAGTCCGGGTACTGGCAGATGCCTATGGACCCTGCCTCTATTGAGAAGACGGCTTTTACCTGTCATCTCGGACTTTTTGAGTTCACCAGAATGGCGTTTGGTTTAAAGAACGCCCCGGCTCAGTTCCAAGGAGCCATGACTAAAGTGTTGACCGGGCTCATCGGGCGCTGCTGCATGGTATTCATAGATGACATTGTCATCTATAGCAAGAACGAGAAAGAGCATGTAGAACATCTGAGAAAGGTCCTTGACAGATTGAGAGAGGCAGGTCTGCAGGTAAAACCATAGAAGTGTAGCTTCTACAAGACCCAAATAGAATTGCTCGGGTATGTGGTTGATGCTGAGGGCATACGCCCCCATGAATTGAAAATAGAGGCCATACGGGATATGGAACCGCCAAAAGATAGAACGGCAGTATGAAGTTTCCTTGGTATGGCCGGATACTATCGTCAGTGCATCCCGGGATTCGCGACCCTGGCTGTGCCACTGACGGAGTTGACGAAACCAAAGAACGAGTTCATATGGGGTGAAGAACATCAAAAATCCTTCGAACAGCTGAAGGCTGCTTTGACCAAAGCACCAGTCTTAGCGCACCCCGATGTCAACAAGCCCTACATCTTATACACCGATGCATCTGATCGATGCATTGGTGCTATCCTTGTCCAAAAAGATGATAAAGGGGTAGAACGGGTCATACATTATGTCTCGCACAAATTGTCTGAAAGGCAGCAATTGTGGCCTATCATAGAAAAAGAAGCCTATGCCATTGTGTATGCCCTTAAGAAGTTACACCCGTACCTGGGAGGGGGTGCCCGCTTTGAAATCCACACAGATCATAAGCCCTTAAGGTGCCTTTTCCAATCAGAAATCAGGAATACCAAGCTTCAAAGGTGGTCAATCCAGATATCCGAGTACGCCGCCCCAATTATGTATCACAAGGGAAAGCTAAATGTCCGAGCAGATATGCTGTCCAGAATAGCAAGTGTAGCCCCAGTTAATGACCAAGGCGGGGAGGAGACCTGGGCGTCAGAAACCCCAGATGTCTGGAACACTGACAGCATTGATCCTCTGGCTTTGAGGAAGCTCCAGAAAGAACAGTTCCAAGATGGGTTCATTGAGGCTGAACAGGGGACAGACGAAACCCGATATGTGGTATATCAGGGAATTCTGTACAGCCTAGCAGAACCATTCAAAAACGGGGGTATCTATCCTCGGTTGATGCTACCCCAACAGTATAGGAAGACAGTGATTGACCGTTGTCACGGGGAAGTAGGGCATTCGGCTCCAGAAAAGACCTTAAAGAGGGTACAAGAGAATTACCTTTGGCCGGGAATGTGGAAAACCATCAGGGAGTATATAGGTAGCTGTGTAACACCCTCACACCGGCAAATGCTGCTGCCCCAAGGGGACAGATGCCTACGCCCCCGTGTTCTTTCCACACATGGGGAATGGACCTGGTGGGACCCTTCCCTAGAGATCAACGAGGTCGACAGTACCTGTTAACATGTATTGATCATCTTACTGGCTGGGTAGAAGCAATACCAATAGCATCAAAGAAGTCTGCTACCGTGTGGGAAGCCTTCTCACGTGAGGTAGTAGCTAGATATGGACTCCCTGCAGTCGTAGTGACTGATAATGGAGGGGAATTCACGGAGACCCATTTTGAGGAATGGATGAGGAATACTGGTGTCCAACACCGTAAGACTTCGCGGTATCATCCCCAGTCCAATGGGATGGTAGAGCGATTCAATGGAACAATCCAGAGGTTGCTTTTGAAACTGACAGGGGGAGACCCGCGAAAATGGACAAGGTACCTGTCCGAGGCGCTATATGCGTATAGAATTACGGCTGGTCCCGCCGGCATCAGTCCGTACCAATCAGTGTATGGCAGGAAAGCGCGCCTGCCCCGAACCACTACAGGAAACCCTGAGGAAGGTGAAAGGTTACAGGCAATATGGCTAGCACAGAGCCTATTGCATGAATTCCGCCTGGAAACGAGAGCTGCCTATAAGACAAAAGAGCCGGGTCGGGCTAAACGCCTACCCGTTGGGGCCTTTGTCACGGTGCGCGCCCTCTTTCCCCGGAAGGGGCAGCCTAAATGGCAGCCCGGCTACCGGGTGATCTCCAATCATGAAGGAGGTCTCCGCGTAGAGGAACTCGAAACGGGACGCGTCGTTCGAGTTAATCAACGGAATGCTCGTGTCATTCCTGAAGCAAAGTCGTATGAGGAGGTAGATCCAGTGCCTGCCCCAACGAGTAAGGAATCAAAGCTTCCGCCTGCTGAAGCTAACCCGGTTCCCCTAATCCCAAATCCCCATCTGTCCACAGTCCTTACACCAGCAGCAGCTGCTGTTAACACTTACTCAAGTAAGAGCATGGGGAGTCCTAATTCCTTTGAAATTGATTGGAATTCCTGGCTGGAAACGGTGAGACTCTGTACTAACTGAGTCCTCATCTTATTTCAGGTGCCTGGCGCTATCCAGCGGACAGGAAATAGCCGAAATAGAAACTGGGGCGATTATATCTCACGAGATAAGCTCTTATGCTCAGGTATACGTATACCTATCGGCTGACCATTCACTGGATGTGAAATGGCTACAAATGTGTGACAGCCTAGAACATCGCATACGAGAGAAACAAACCCGATATAACCACATCCACCCTAACACAGATGCACTGGCTTTCACCGAGAATTTGTTGAGAAGACTTGCCGTCATCCGGACGCGGATAAGGCATGTCGGTCGACGAAAAAGGGGACTTTTAAATATAGTTGGCGAGATTTCTTCATTCTTATTTGGGACAGCCACTGAGGCCGATATTGAAGCCCTGCAGGCGGCGGATTTGGCGTTGGCGGAAGAAATTGAGGGTGTAGTAGATACACAAATAGGACTAGTGGCCAAAGTAAACCTTTTGGGAGTGCAGGAAGAGAAGTTAGCCCAGACTGTAAACTCGATAATAAGGCGGCAAGACGCGCAAGAGCGAAGCCTGAGCCATATGGAACCTATTGTTGAATATAACGGGGTAGTGCTAGGATTTACAGTTGTGATGGATTTAATTGATGAACATCTAACTAGTTACGAAGCAGCGGTAGCCAAGGCCTCTAGCGTGCGAGTTGCCTGTGAGGCGCGAGTTGTTTCTGATCAGGTGGTGCCTGTGCCATTAATGGAGAAAATACTCTCTTCAAAAGATAACGGCCTGCAAGTTAATACCCTGGCTTATTATGCTTATGTCCGGGTGGAAAAGATAATGGTTGTCGACTCTCAGGCCATTTGTGTCCTGCGAGCACCTTTATTCGGGTCCCACGAGCAGCGTTTATACACTATAAACACCAGGGCAGTGTGTGAAGGAAAGAAATGTATAAAAATCCACCAGCCACAACCGTTTGTTCTAGATTTGACAACTGAAGATCTGTATTTCCCGTATGAATGTTATGGTCCAGACCCGCGGGCATGTAAATCCGGGGTGAAGTATGATAGACGGCAACAACCGTGTTTACATGGGTTGATAAATGGAGACGCGGAACAACAGGCCGAGTGTCCGGTAACACTCTACACTGGGCGACCGCCACCATCTAGAGTAGTCTCAACTCCCCTAAATAGATACATTGTAGAAACAGAAGACACAACTTACCACTATGCATGTCCTCACGAAAGCCCAGTTACTGGAAAATTAACTGCCGGGAGTTATGTTATCCAAGTAGGCCAGCGATGCGGACTTGACACCGATTTCTGGAATCTTCGAGGCTTACCCCTTACTCGTTTTTCCCACAACATAACCGTCCCACCTCCACAGCCCGTGGACTTGTCCTGGTTGAATTTTTCCCGGTACCCAATAAGAATACATAAAGTTTGGCAGACTAGTGGCATATCTGAGTTAAATTTTCCCTCCTTCACTGCCCTTGAAGCCCCCCCTCGCAGCAGAATAGTATCGAGAATAAAAACTATACAGGCTAACGTAGCAAGTAGAGCCTGGTGGTTTTGGTTTATAGTAGCCCTGGCAATAATAGTGGGATTTGTAGTATTTCTGTATCTTACAAAAAGAGGTTATAAGATTAGAGAAAAGATTACGAAGCAAGGGTTTTTACTGTGCTGTAAGAATAAGAAATGTTATGGTATAGAGAGGAGTAAGAGGGAAAAAGTTCTTCCTAAGGTAGGGTACAGTGCTCGAACCTGTGAGGCTATGATTCAGGTGGACGTGCCAGACGAGGGAAATGAGGATGACGTAATTAGTCGTTCCCGCAGTCCTAGCCCATCGAGATAAAAAGGGAATGAAGGCATGATCAAAAAGCTCAAAATTAACACCTGTTTCTGCGATCCTTCCTGACTACTGTCCTGATGTCCTGTGCAAAGACTAAAATGACTGTTTTTCACACCCTTGGTGTTCTACTTTGAGGTGCTGAACTAAGCTGCATCCGACGGAACCATACTCGGACGGAGTATGTGAAAACGAGGGCATCCGACGGAACCATACTCGGACAGAGTATGTGAAAACGAGGGTATCTGACGGAACCATGCTCGGACAGAGTATGTGAAAACGAGGGTATCTGACGGAACCACGCTCGGACGGGGTGTGTGAAAAACACGGACGACACGATTAAAACCATTCCTCCCTTCGGTCCACACAATAGGAACAGACTCTGGTACAACTGGTGATACAACTGGTGATACAACTGGTGGTACAACTTGGGGTACAACTGTCATTGGGTTGACAGAAGACGAGTCGTGATGTTCTCGGATTCATACCATTGCAAAAAGTTTTTTTTTATTTCTATTTTTATTCTTAATTAACTATATTTATTTTCTATTATTTGTTTTACAGACTAATAACGAGTGATAACCTTACTCTCGTTTCAAAATAAAAAGGCCCACGAGTGATTAACCTTACTCTCGTTTCAAAATAAAAAGGCCCACGAGTGATTAACCTTACTCTCGTTTCAAAATAAAAAGGCCCACGAGTGATTAACCTTACTCTCGTTTCAAAATAAAAAGGCCCACGAGTGATTAACCTTACTCTCGTTTCAAAATAAAAAGGCCCACGAGTGATTAACCTTACTCTCGTTTCAAAATAAAAAGGCCCACGAGTGATTAACCTTACTCTCGTTTCAAAATAAAAAGGCCCACGAGTGATAACCTTACTCTCGTAAACAAAATAAAAAAGGATAATGTAATCATTACTAGGTAAAAATTAATTAAACAAATTGAACGCTTATGACATTGGGTACTTATATTCTAACACAATGACCTTGATACTCTGTGTAAATTGTGAATCTTGGTGCTGGACATACCCACAGACTAATGTGTGATGACCTCAAAGTAAGAACCGAGCGATCCTCTCGCAACGGACTATGGTGACGCCTCATGTGATCGGTCAGGCAAGGTGGAACTAGGACAGATTTCACCGTCTGACTGAAGGAAATATATGAACCCCTTCAAGTTCATGTGGACATACTGTGTTATAGATGTGATTTAACTGTGCCGTACTTTTCCTAACAAGGACACTGAGAACTTCTTCAAAGACTTTGAAGAGTACCCTATAAAAAAGAAACAATGACAACTTTTCATGGACATGAAAACAATGGTTTCAGAACGTCTAATGGGTAGACGATTCTCGTGATGTTATTACACGACGCTGGTATTTCAGTCTGATCTGAAAAGTTAATGATCCTAAAATGGTATTGTTCATGGGGTGATTTGTTGTGTTGTCAAAAAGACAAAAGGTTGTTGTAATAAATGGTCCGCGTTCCTGTCGCCAAGACAGTAGAGTAAAAGAGATTGGATAACCTGGGTAACGGAGAAAAATGGCGCTCAACGATTCCTTCTCCTTTCGGGGCGTTTGTTAACCGAGTCAAAGCTCCTGGGGTAGGGACGTTGTAGACGTTTCTCGATTTCGTGTACCTAAGGCCACCATCAGCAACGTAAGAACAGTGGCGCCCAACGATTCCTTCTCCTTTGGGGCGTTTGTTAACCGAGTCAAAGCTCCTGGAGTAGGGACGTTGCAGGAGCTGCTCGACTTCGTGTATCGGAGGCCACTATCCATGAGGGCAGGACGGGACAGGTGTGAATCAAGAAAAGTGAAAATTGATTCAAAATGGCTATCTCAGCCGAGTTTATTTTTCAGGAACTTGAGTATGAGAAATTGAGTCGGTATAGCAGGTATTTTCATGCTTTGTGGTATTATGATGGTGAAATGGGCATAACGACCATCACTCTACCACCTATATTCTCATGTGCTGAATATATGAAGGTGTTTAAGGCTTTTGCTGACCATAATAATATATACGAGTTAGCACGAGCACTGTGGCAGTTGGTGAAGAAAAGCTCAGGTAACGCATACGTGGAGTTTTGCAATTTCTTTGGGTGCGATGAGCTCTACCACTTGTTAGTCGAAATCGCATTTACTATAGAACCCGAAGAGGCACACCATTTCTTGGGCGAAGTATTGAATTATTATCCCTCAAACGTAGCAGGTCGAGGGGAGTCAATCAAAGAGGCTCTGGTTAACTGCACAAGTGCTAAACGGCAAAATCTTTTCCCAAGAATCTATGATGAGAAACGTGGAAAATTTTCCAAGGCAGGGATCAGAAGGGTACTACGACACGGTGCTAGAAAGAAGGCTTTCCTTCTACAACAGAAAACCGGGCTATGTTGTGTTTGCTTGCAGGATCTTACCTATATTGCATACAAAGATAGGTGGGATATCAGAATGGAAGCGCGAATGACCTGCTGCGGCGCCCTCGTGCACCAAAAGTGTTTCTGGAAGACTCTCGACCAGATGGTGCGACGATGGGAAACATGCGAGTTTTGCGGGACGATACTGAAGGGTAACGGGAAGGTTGAGACCGACCTAGTAAATTGGGGAACAGCCATGAACCAATACAGGTGCCGCGACCTCTTGGGGATTCCCCCCCATGCGGAAATAAAACTACCACCGACTCCCTCCGGTCACGTGGAGAATTGGGGTCGCCATAGTAAAAGTAACTGTCAAACTAAAGGAAGACACAAACTTGATCCTCAGTAAAGAAAACGGAGTACATCCTCTAGATCCTTATAGTCATTTGTCTTCTTTATTTAAAAGAAAAGAAACAAATGGAGCTGTATGAACTGGTCCTCGAAGCTGATTTTCTTATCACTCTGATTTAAGGTGGCTCTGGTCATGAGGCATATTGGAGAGTTACCAGGGATGCCTGCAAGACATTCTGGCGTACTTCCGACGCCTACCTTCTTTCCTTAAAGGGCATAAAGTCCAACCCCTAGGGGTACTTGGTTTGAAGTGGGATTTGCCGTCCAGCTGCACCACACTGGTCTTCCTTTGCATTAGCAAGATGGTTCTAAGTGGTACTTGCCGTCCAGTCCTCTTTGGTCTTCGTCTGGATCGGAAAGTAATTGGTTTGAAGTGGGATTTGCCGACCAGCTATATCACGCTCCTTTATGTCGCCAAGACACATTATGCTTTTTAGTAATCAATTTATTTAAGTAATAGTATACACGCCTACAGCAAGGGGGTGCCACTGTAGATACGAAACTTACAAGTGCTTTTCCAACACAAAGTTTCCTTCCAAAAAAGTTTTCCTTCGATGTTTCCTTTGGGGACTAATACGCTGGCTCCACTGGGTTGTCGGATTATTCATATTAGGAGGTAATAGAATGGTTGCCCACATTTCTTAGATGGCAACTGCTGTCCAGACATCATGTCATACTTCCTGATGTCTACCACCATCTGGAGGTATTCTGCCGCTTTTCCCATTGACCTAAACAATGTATAGTAAACTCTGACTCGTTCCGACCAGACAGCAAATACACATTTGCCCTAGCTAACACTGTTTTAGTCCATCCTTATTCTCAGTGACTATGCCCGTCAAACATCGTTCCTGTCGATGCAGGAGTCTCTTTGGGAGACTGGGCGTGCCTTCCTTCAGGGCACTGGGGGTGTTCTTCGGTGCACACGATAGCAGTAACTGAAGCCCCTCAAGCTAAAGCCATGGGAATTATCTTCTTTTGTCTTAAATCATCACCAACCTGATGAAGGTTACTGATTATTTTAAGGTGGGGAGGGCCAATGTCACGTACGGCCATTCCAATGTCACGTACGGCCATGTCAGCCAATGTCACGTACGAGATCAAGCTGTAAAGTTCGTCTATATTAGTAATATACGAGCGTATCTTAGGTAAGGATATTCACAGAGGAACTCGGAGAGAACTTGTGGGTAGATTGAAGATAGGCTGGCAATAGACTTGTCACGTATGGCCACCTTCAGTGATTCGCTCAACATCATTGCCATTGAGTGATACACTTTTATTAGAACTTCTTTCCTTCTGGGAAATACCACGCGTAACTGGTCGCGCCACAAAGTTCTTATGCCGCTCACATTATATCTTCATGAGCATATTGCCGAGGGTTATATCATATATATATATTTGATTTCCTCTTATATATACACGACTCCTAAACATGGTCAAACGGGGAGAATATATATTATATTTAAAAGGAGAGGCGAAAGTCGCTGGTGAGAAAGATATGTGTTTTCTGGAAGTTTACTGTCTCCGCATGATTGTGCCTACATACGCATCCGTATTGTATCCACCTCCAGTCTCAACAAGTCGTTACTCATGTCAACTTGTTTGTGAGAACCTTGCTCGCATGTCCGGCTTTCTCACGCTCCTCAGATGAACGTATACGCATGCATCAATATGTGAAAGAAAACCGTAATTATACTAAATCCTTCTTATGTAGGAAATAAGGTTTTAAGTTGCGGTAAATGGAAGGGAGAAATACCTATAGTGCATAAAAAGGGAGAAATACTAAGCTATTATTTTCCCTAAAACTATTATCTTCCCTTCAATTATTATCTTTTCTAAGCTAATATATTTCCTTTCTGTGCATGCTATGTATGTGGAGGTTTTACCTCAAGAAGGTTGCACGTGACGGGACATGTCAGAATCCTCTTGGAGGAACGCGCAAACATCTTTGCGGTTTCTTCTTAAAATGGGATAGAGGCCCCTAGACGGAAAAGACGTATCCATATTTGGGGGAGCGTCTTGTCCCTACATGTGACCACTGGTGACCAATTGGGAAAAATGTAACCATGTATGGAAACAGTTACCGCGTCTGTAATTGTCTGTATAAGGAATGGTATGTGAGTATGTGACGTACTCGTCCGCTGTGACGTCTAAATGTACTCTTGTTATAAAATAAAGCGCCTGCCGGCATAAGGCAGATCCTCAGAGAGATCCTCTCTCCTCTCAGCTTCAACCACACGTTGTCACTAGAGTTGTTTTGTTACGGAGCCTCACCCCACTGTGTGACCAGAGCGGTTTCAGTGGTGGAAGCAACTCAGCACGCATGAGGTGCGGACGAGCATACACGGCCCCCTGACAGGGTGAATAGTATTTTGGGCTTACTGCCCAGTACTATAGGTGATCAGCAAGGTGAGTGTCCATTCAATTTGCGATGTGATGAGATGGGATGGAGATATCCATGTAGGTAGCGTTTAGTATCTATATATACCTTACTTGTTTCCTTTTTTAGACATTATTATGAGTGGTTTATTCAACGGAGGTAGGACTGTTTTATTCAGTCATACCTTTCAAGGTGTTCACTATTTCATGGTACAGCATGCCCAAGGTGTTGCTTTGTGGTTGTATCAGGCTTAAACTGTTACATGACTTCATCCAGGGGTTCGTGGGATGTGATACAGTAAAACCCCGCTTAAGGGGACACCCTCCGATCCGAGCAAAGTGTCCCCTTCAGCGAGATTGCCCCTTAAGCGGGGTTGAAATAAACTGAATAAAGATTTCTGTTCCGAGAGAACTGTCCCCTTAAGCGGGGTGCCCCCTTAGGCGAGGTGTCCCAGAAGCGGGGTTTTACTGTATTTGAATGGTTTATGGGGTTTTATACCTCGGTGACAGTGTATTTCTTTAGTAACTTGTGCCATGGCAGGTTTCGGCATAGATCGGTTAATCGGTGGAATCCACGCTTTATGGTATAGACACTATTAGTGAGGGTCTGACTGACACTTAATAGTACAGTGTGTGTGTTGTGTGTGTCTGCACACACAGCAGACATTGTGTCTCGTGATGATATATCTTACTAGAGAACTCGACCCAAAACGAACTCGACCCGTAGTTGTCAGGAGAACTCGACCCGTTTTGGAGAACTCGACCCGCGAAGTCGACCCGTTTTAGATACTTGTGGATAAGAGTGTTTCATATAGAAGGAAAAGTCTGACTAGTGAGCTTTTAGAGGAATAAACCAGCAGATTTGGAAAATAAGTCCAGTTATGTGTAGGCATAGGGTTAGGGTTAGGAATAGCGATATGGTTAACGGTAAGGTTTTCTGTTTGTTTTCTTCTCCTGAGAAAACCAAATTTGAAGCCAAGATAACATACTTACAATTAATATAGTATTCGTCCGCATTTATAATGAGGTGCTTGAGTTGGGAAGATTTAAAACGGGTCGAGTTCACTATGGGTAGAGTTCTTCTAACGAGTTTGTTATGGGTCGAGCGTTTTTACGGGTTGAGTTCGTTTCGGGTCGAGTTCTCCAGTATTCATCTGTATGATAAACACTGTTTGTGAGGTTTGGACTGATATATACATACAGTGCGTGGGTTGTCCCATACACACAGAGGACATTGTGTCCCGGGTCTGGCAAATAGAGCAGATACCCTATCAGGCGTGTTTCCATTGGCCGATGAAAACGGTGTAGATTTTTTGAGTTCTCCTAATAACCCATTTCCATTTTGCGTTAGCAGTACTGCAGGTCCGGTGGTGGTGCCTGACTGTATATATTGGTGATGGTCAATAGAAATGGGCTTTTATGAGAACCAAAAAAAATCTACACCGTGTTCGTCGGCCAATGGAAACGGGCCTTATGTTTGAGGTTTGATACATACAACAAACTGGGCATGTCACTTCTCACACACAGTTCAGAGTCATAGACTACCATCAATGGCCGTTTTATCTGCAGGACTTGTGTGTCCTGACCGGCCTTCAATTGGCTGCTGACAAACATCTTCACACACCTCCTCAGCCGCTTCACAGTTAACATCGAAAAGGTTCTACGGGTACATTGGGCCTTGATCCATCTCGCCTATTCATTGCCGCATACTAATCCGCTACGTTTTTTTTCTTTCAAACTATCACGTTTTAGGAGTCCCTCCCTGCATACAGTTTTGTAGACGGGTACATAGGTCTGCCTCTGTCAGGTGAGGAGGGGGGGGGGGGGGGGTCTTTAAAGGCATATCGGACAATTTGGTTTTATAGAACACATATTTCACTTAAAAATCAGGGGTCAACGTGCTATTTTTATTTAGAGATTGATATCATGTTATTTTTATAATGCAATATATAGAAATTCCAGAAAGCTGTTTTTCACATAATAGAACCCATGTTATTTTCCTCAACCTTTCACAGAATACAGTAACCGCAATACAGTAACCGAAACAATAGCTGTTGTGGTTACTCGATAACGGTCGCCATTTTCTTCGGAAGTGTTTTAAGTAAAGAATTAAGCATTTTAATCGATATTTGAAGGTATATAGGAATAGGGAAACCAAGTACCGATAAGCAAAAGTCAAAGTTACTCGGTGAGGATCGGGAAAATTACTGCCCAAGGCGTCAGCCGCGGGCAGTAATTTTCCCGATCCTCACCTCGTAACTTTGAACTTTTGCTCACCGGAACATAGTTTCCCTCTATTCTTGACAATATCTTAAAGCCACCAGGTTATGTAGGATATGCCTTTAAATGCCGACCATGACACTGGTGTATGGCATGAGGAGGCAGCAGGGTGCAAGGCTGTGACGAATCGCCCTGATTATAGATGACTCAAACGAGAGTCAGTATGAAAAGTGTAGGTTGTTGCTTGGCGTGCAAAGCAGTCAAACCCCTGGGGGTACCTAGGACGAATGACTCCCACATAGAAAGCCATCATCGCCATCCCTCCATTAAAAAGTTTCCTTTCGTGATTGTCAAGAGCCTTTACATCAGAGGTAATTTAACCAGGTTTTTCTACCCGAGAGCAAGACACTTCTTGTTTGTGAATGGCGAGTTTGACTTTAGAAGGAGGAGTTTAGTGATTTTTGAGTCTGTCACCAATAGACTTCCCAGCCCCTAGGCCCGTGATGCTCTGTCATAGAATCCATTCACAACTTAACCACTACCGCTCATGTACTTTATACAATATATTTTGATAGCTGTTTTATAGAGGCCACAGTATGTAGTCCATAAGAAGGAATGCTAGTAATCATTACCTTATGTATATTTTTCACCTGACTATTTGTGACACCCTCTCAAATATTTGGGGGCAAACGTGCTGTCTAACGAAATAAGTTACCTTTAAGATGATAAAAGTATAAGTTCCAATCTAAATCTAAATCTCATTTTGCTCTCTTATTGGCCGTCACCTGACGTTGAGGCTAATTGTGACTGTGGGTATAATGTTAGGGCGGCAATACAAGCACCCATCTATCGGACATTGCAGAAACAACATCATGCCATCTAACGGATATAACAGTATTCTCATAATATCCCACAGCTTCTCCTTCAACCCAAACCGATGCATGTGAAAAAACTTTCCACCCACCTCCCTGACGTATAAGAAATACATAAGGGTGATTTAACCTCGTAATGACTGTCTAGATATTACCTCTTATCTCACACCTGGTATTTTTCCTCCATAGTATCGCATTGTAAATACCTGCATAATCGATAGATAGAATTTGTTTTTGACAATGCTCCATCCTTTCCGTTTTTAGAGCGTGCTGGCACACCTATATACATCATCTAGAGCTTAGAGTCAGGGTAAGAGTGGTCACATTGAACTTTCAGTGTGCTTCCAGGACATTATCCCTTTACTATCTGCATGCTGTTCACTGTGATAGTGAGAACAGAGGAGGGAGCCAGTGTCTCAGGGTCTTAGAAGTGTGCCCAGCTGACCATGACCAATCACTCAAGACCGAAATACCTCATTGACCCACTGTTTTTGATATGTTTTGATCCTAGACTCAGGCAGTTAGACATATGGCAAGTTGACTGGGTGCAAGTGGGTTGTAGAAAACTATCCATAGGCTAAATCTAACTCAGACCTTTTATTTGTTATACGTTTATAATTGCACGCTCATTCATCTATGATGAACTTACTTTTTCCTCCTAGTCTTGTTGACTATTGAAAATCATCGTATGGAGAATCATTAGAAAACAGGAATAGAGAATTTGGTGGGGGGATTCCATGCTGTTTCGCCTATCTCTGCCTCTTTTCATCGCAGGCTGCAGATCATTTTCTTTACAATGAGCTTAGCTCTCTTTCAATTATCATTTGACTGTAATATTTTACATGTGCACATCTAAATTTACATGTGAACTCCATCGCTGGGGATTGAAAAACTTTGCATACAAATAACATATTCATGAGAAACTAGATTACTGTATCATGGATAGCCACTAATGACAATATCATAGTCTTACATAAATGGGTGAGTGTATCCTATCTCTATATATTTCATGAATTGAAAACCATGACTTGATTTTCTTCATATTTGAGAGTTGCTCTCCTTTTTGACATTTTGCTTTTAGGTATTGTGAAAATAGAATGTATTTCCGACCTATAGGGCACATAGCTATTGTGCTATGGGTCGGCCATCTGGCCCCCGACGCCATCCAAAAACAGCAGGTGGCGAGACCAATTATCAATGAATTTTATCAAAGATATTTTCGGGGCTTACCATGGAAGATTTCTAGCCGCTTCTCAATATTATCTATAGATTATAACAACAGAAAACAGTGGTTGCCCCCGACTACAGTTACGCTAGCTTTCAATTTCCTGGCGGATGATGGCGGAACTAGCCATCACTCTGTGCCCTATCTATAGGCAGTTTAAAACAGGCATATGTACATAAACTGTGCCTCGTCTGGTATAGTGATAACTGTTGCAAAGGAGACGTCTTTCGTGTAAAGGCTTTCCTCAAAGGAGTTTCTGTTTCCAAACGGAGTGCCTGGGAAGGTCCATCTGCTCACTTATAATAGATTCTCACGGCGAACCTTCGTTCAAATTTCCCTCATTCTTACCTAACAAAGACTCCAGTGTTCAGAACATGAATAAAAAAAGACGTCTTCTACATTCAGAGAGTGTGGAATTCTGGCGGTTTTCAATTACTGTCAATAAACACGGTGTTACCTGAAGGCCGCGGTGTGTGGAGCCGACATGCCCCCGAACACACCTTACCTGTATCCCCCACACACTCCACACCTACATCCCCGCAACACACCTTACCTGTATCCCCCACACACTCCACACCTACATCCCCCCCAACACACCTTACCTGTACCCCCCACACACTCCATACCTACATCCCCCCCACACACCTTACCTGTATCCCACACACACACCATACCTACATCCCTGCAACACACCTTACCTGTACCCTCCACACACTCCACACCTACATCCCCGCAACACACCTTACCTGTATCCCCCACACACTCCATACCTACATCCCCCCAACACACCTTACCTGTATCCCCCACACACTCCATACCTACATCCCCACAACACACCTTACCTGTATCCCCCACACACTCCACACCTACATCCCCCCAACACACCTTACCTGTATCCCCCACACACTCCATACCTACATCCCCACAACACAACTTACCTGTACCCCCCACACACTCCACACCTACATCCCCCCAACACACCTTACCTAACCCACACACTCCACACCTACATCCCCGCAACACACCTTACCTGTATCCCCCACACACCCCACACCTACATCCCCCCAACACACCTTACCTGTATCCCCACACACTCCATACCTACATCCCCACAACACACCTTACCTGTATCCCCCACACACTCCATACCTACATCCCCGCAACACACCTTACCTGTTTCCCCACACACTCCATACCTACATCCCCGCAACACACCTTACCTGTATCCCCCACACACTCCATACCTACATCCCCGCAACACACCTTACCTGTTTCCCCACACACTCCACACCTACATCCCCGCAACACACCTTACCTGTATCCCCCACACACTCCACACCTACATCCCCCCCGAAAACACCTTACCTGTATCCCCCACACACTCCACACCTACATCCCTCCAACACCTTACCTGTATCCCCCACACACTCCACACCTACATCCCCCCAACACACCTTACCTGTATCCCCCACACACTCCACACCTAACCCACACACAAACAATACCTACATCCCCGCAACACACCTTACCCGGCGTTTACACTAGACGACTATAGACGTGACGACTGTAGATTGATTAGGAAATAGTAGTCAGGTGAAAGTTACCCGGCGTTAACACTAGACAACTGAAAAGGTGATGACTGTAGATCATTTAATCAATAGTCATCTGGTGGTACCCTAACCTGGCATTCACACTAGACTAACCCAGCGTTTACACTAATCGACTAAAACTGTAGATCATCTAGCCAATAGTCGTCAGAGGAAAGTTATCCGCCGTTTACACCAGACGACTGAAAATGAAAATGTGATGACCATTCACACTAGACGACTATTTGATTAATCGCCGCTTGTGTAGATGACTAATTCAAGCTGCATTGAAAAAGTCACCTACATCAGAGTATGTCGTATAGCCACCATGTGGTGCCAAACTGCGTCATCTGATGTGATCAGACAATTTGCAGTCGCCACGCCCTTGGCATTTACAGTAGACGATTCCTAGCCTGTAATGGCTGAAAGTCGTCAGGTGGTGCAGAATTTAAGAATCACCGCCCATAATCGTCCAGTGTAAACGCTGGGATGCCTGTATCCAGTTCGCCTGTCTAGCGACCAGGTAGGTCGGCCGTGAGGGGATCCTGCCAAGATGCCCCGAGGCCCCCTCCGTCTAACCTCTCCATAGACCTGCCTCCTCGACCTCTCACACACTAACCCTGGAGGAGGCTTAGATCCTCTCCGAGAGGGCACCTAGGATTGACCTGATGGCAAAAAGGCGGATCCCCGTAACATAACCGTCTCAGTGTGATCCTAGGACCCGTTTATTACTATATACCTATAGGCAAATGCCTTACTTTTACTGACCAGGAGGACAAATTTCGTTCGTCTCCAAGTGACGAAAAGATATTGATACGTCCCTCCGTACCACATAACCACTCACTCTGCTATTCAGAAAATTTTAGAATTGTATTCTTAAGGATAACTAGGTATATAATAATTAAGAGACACAGTGAGTGTGACTGAATTCCACCTGATCCTCGATATTTTGGTTTATTCTTCGAACTCGGTCAGTATTTCTGACCAAAATGGCTAATACTCTCTTAGCAATCAGAATTAAATATCATTAATTTCCTTTACTTGCTTCTTCTTTATTTTATTCATCAGACAACTGTATTGCACTCCAGCTATTTCTAGGTGGACCTTCACTAGGGTGCTAGGTCTTCCTAAGTGAGAACCGACACTATAGTGAAATGTGTTAACCTTATTGGGACGTCCTCTCGTACCGCGTTTCATTCAATACAAATATTAAACGAAATCGTAGAGCGAGTTTGCTAATTGTATCTTATTTGTATTTTACATTATCATTTGTATTGTACTATTTGTATTGAGAGAAACTCATTTGGATGCGCCATGATCGTCACTCAGCTTTGCCTCGATGACGATTGCGGTGCATCCAAACTCCTGGAGTATTGTCAACCTATATGATTCTCGATTCAGTTCTGTATAATGATTCGAAGGGCTATATCCAAACCTGTTATCTACACCCCTGGACGAGAATCTTAACATGTTCGCAAGTGGTAAAATCTTATGCTGGAAATTTGTCGCACAAATCGTTCAGTTACTGTATATTTGACGCTATGCATTGAAAATCATGTACCAGTGTGTGAATTTGTTTTCCGTCAATAAAAAACTTTTCTTCAAAACAAGAAAGTGTTGCAAAGTAGTTTTCTTTCTTGGTTATGTCCATAATCAAAGTCTAGGATTCTCTCTTAACAATGGGATCATTTTGTCTATGAATCGTTCTGTGTCTATCCGCCATCATCCATACGATTGCTGTTAGGCCACTCAAAAAACCACTTGTTTCCCATCACCAAGCCATGAAAAGATATGACTAGGGCGCTTTCTTTTTGCTGGATCAAAGATGGCTTTTGAAGTGTCATAAAATGCGATTCAGGCATACTCATTTAGGTCCTATCTTGCACTCTCACTCCAAACTCTTAATATTTCCCTCATACCACTGTTCGGGGAATACCTAGATACCACGTTGAATGCATCCCTGACATCAGGAGCTTTAATTTCGTACTAAATAAATATATTTTTCATAATTTCTATCAAGGTTCATCTTATGATTAAAAAACAACTTCTAAAAATGTTTTTGCTGATGTACGCGGTGATAAAAAAACAAATTTATTTTTTGAGTAGCCTTACTGACGCATCTGTAGT
This sequence comes from Alentia gelatinosa, assembly GCA_950022655.1. Taxonomy (NCBI): domain Eukaryota; kingdom Metazoa; phylum Annelida; class Polychaeta; order Phyllodocida; family Polynoidae; genus Alentia; species Alentia gelatinosa. Next base: position 51,850,502 of record OX465584.1, read on the forward strand.
CTGGAAGCATCCCGATTCCGTGTTATTAGAAGTAAGGTAGATATAACTAGGTCACAAACGTCGTAACTCGCGCTGTGTCATGGGCAAGGTGGTAGAGGTCGGAGGTCAATGTTATAATATGTATTCATCACGGCAGCCACCACCACCACAATAGATACTATAGAGGAAACCTATGAAGGTTTCTGGTCAGGACTCGTATCCCATTCAGATTGAATGCCGTAGTAATTCGCAAGGCAAAACCACGTGAATTACGTAGCGATTCAAATGAGATGGGATCGAGCTCTGATCATAAACCTGAATAGGTTTCTGAATTTTTTCTCATCCCTCACAATGACTAATTGGCTAAAATTGTATTCATCAATCTTGTATTCGTTGCAGTTGAACATTATTTCTTTATCTCACCCCTGTATCCCCTCCATAGACTTAATATTGGGAATTCGTATTCAATGCCCATTGAGTATTTAGAAAAAAATTGGCAGCACCTGCCTGTCTATCACAGCTTCTGCCTTTTTATTTTTTCCATCCCACTTGCCGCGACTGAATTATGCTCAAAATTTTCATCATTGCCTCCTTATTGAACGTGAGACACACGCTCATATATACGATGCCTTGGATAGTTTGGTCGCACAGGGTGATCGGTCTTGTCTCTATAGGCCTGTTTCAATTGACCGACGAAAACGGTGTAGGATTTTTTAGTTCCCCTAAAAGCCTATTTACATTGGCCCTCACCGATCTACAGTCAGGCACTACAGACGGATCTTTAGCACTGCTGGGGCAAAATGGAAATGGGCTTTTAACAGAACTAAAAAAATCTACACCGTTTTCGTCGGCCAATGGAAACGGGTCTTATCATGGTTGACTATGTGTTGTACTAGGCCTGTATGATTCCCAACTAGTGCTAGGCCTTTATCTCACCCCTAGTACAAGTTTAGCCATAGGAAGAACGTTAGGAAAAAAAACCGCGATCACCCCGGTAAAGTGACAATATTACGCCATGGTTGTGGCGGAGTGAAAATGGGACGACGTCATGTTAGGCCCGGCGTCCACCTACTACGATATGGATCCGATATGGTCTAAGATGCACCTCCCGATAAAAAAATCAAAATTACGTCGGAAGGTCACCTAATATCGGGGCAGTTGACCACGTTTCTGCGATTAGACACCGATATAAACCCCATACAATGCGTGGTGGATTGGCATCTCTAGACATATGTCTACGATTTAGCACCTTCCCGATATGTCTCCGATATTTACTTTTTGTATCGGTGCCATATCGGTAGGTCTAAATTTCTATCGTAGTAGGTGTACGCTAGGCCTTGTTAACCAACTGGATTTGCGAAGTAAGTTGAATCATTCTGATATTGTGATGCTATTTAATGTCAATGAAAGGGGTGAGAAGCATAAAATAAACAATTTTCCACTTCTTTGCATGGGCCATAATTGTCACTCTGCTTCCACTCGATGATGATTGCGGCCCATCCAAACTCATGGAGTATTGTGTGTATAAGGCCTTTTTCCACAGGCCGGTGACGCACCTTATCTGCCCGGTTACGCAATGCGTGCAGCCAAGCATACACCTAGTAACGTATTCTTTAGCATTGGTAGACTGAGTGCATAGGCATTAAACATTTGTAGAATACATTTGTATTAACTTTAGGGACAATACCTTGATTGCATCGTATTCTTTGGTATTCCAGCTATAATTTGGTGGGTTTAACATATATATTGTCTCAATAATAACTAAGTTATTGTTTAGATAAGCTCCTTTATTGAAGAAATACCATCAATCTTGCATATGAAAATCTACCAATATATACCTCTTATCACATTGGGAATGTCATATATGTAATGTACATGTATGTTTATACATAAATGTACAATACCTATGTATATGTAATGTGTCTATTTATGTACCCGTATATGTGTATATATACAAATACATACACATATATATCTATATGAATATATGTATTCATTAGGAAAAATGGCTCCGTAAATTAAAATGATCAGAAATATATGTAACATATATATATATAAGAGCAAAACAGCAATAAAAGAAATGGCTAAAATGTGCATCTGCATCTGTGTACACATGTAATCTCTTGCCTAAGGCTTAGGGAAATCCTGTCATTTACAATAAGATCATTATATTATGTATATGTATATATAATATATATACATATACATATATGTGTATATGTATATATAATATATATACATATACATATATGTGTATATATATATATGTGTATATATATATATATATATACATATATATATACATATATATATACATATATATATATACATATATATATATATTCATGCCTATAAAGCAGTGTTTTCAACCCCCCAGACACCTCCTTCAGCCCTAATCCATAGTCAACAGTGAGGTGTCATAATGTATGATATTGTGTAAGCTCTGTAAGCAACTAAACTATGTCTAAATCTGAGACAATAATCAACTCGGAAGTGTGGACAACCTGTCTTTGTTTTGAGAGTGTCCTCACTTGTTCTAACACTCATATCTGGAAGAAAACAACACCTTTGCTCTCATACCCGCCACTCACACCCTATGTGAGAAAGCCACAGCGCAGTCGGACAGCGCAATGTTTGGCCGAACGGCCGCGTTGCCATGCAACATGACCGCATGGCGGCGCTGAACGGAAAAAACAGCTAATAGCAGTTCTATATAATAATCTCACCCCTGGTACAAGTTTAGTCATAGGAATAATGTTAGAAAGAAATACTCAACGGTCACCCAGGGAAAATGACAATACTCCGCCATGGTCGTGACATAGTGAATGTGAGATGACGTCATAGCGATTAACCAATCAGCGGCTAGGATTTCAGAGAGAAGACAAGACGAGATTTAAGCATCCCCAAGACCGGGGACACACCAAGCGAGTCAAGGCGGCGATCTCTGAAATCGCCAACACAAATTGTCATATATGTGAGATATTATTTCATAGTAATATCTCCTAATGACAATTTAGCGACTCGGGAGCGATAATCAGTTGAAATATGAAATAATAGCTTTCATATAGGCCATTTTGTGTTGGCGATTCCGGAAATCGCTGCGTTTCTCCTTTGGTGTGTCTCCAGCTTAACAGTGAATGGGATGAAATAAATCTAGGACCGCACTCGAACCATAAAATAAAGAATACTCCACTCGTTTGAATTGGCCATAATCGTCATCGTATTTATACGATTCTCGATACAGCTCTATATATAAGTATGACTCAGTCTTGTTTTGTCTCTATCATGGCTGACTGTGTCGTACTAGGCATGTATGACTCAGCCTGGTCTTTCGGGGTGACTGATCTTGGCTCTATCATAACACCCTCACTAGAGTAATAAACTTCACCTGGGACCTGTTTCAGTAGTCTCGCGACATTAGGCCTAGACAGACATCAACAGCGGCACCAACAGTGCAAACAACAGTGGAAAAAGACTAGCAAATATCAGAAGATCGAAGTGGCTAATCTTCTTCATATTTGGGATGATTATAGATTATACGTATCCCCTACTCATGTTAAAGTGTCATTGCTTAATTCCTATGAGAAGTGAGCGAAACTCTGTGTGTCATCGACTGCAATCTTGTGATCTGTCCGTATGGTGTCACAGACGCCATCTAGACATGTCACGAAACTACTGAAACAGGTCCCTGGTCTCGGTTCAGGACTTGGTGATGAATGATGAGAATTGCTGTTGAGATTCTGTTCACCACTGATCGAGATTCCCCAGTTGTATGCCTCGAGATTTTTTAACCTAATTTGCAGAACATAAAAGGCAGGCGATGACTTACGGAACGTGCAATTTACCATCGCCTAAGGCGGAACTCATTCACTTTAGATCCACTTGGATTTCAAGCGAGAAGAATAGGAAAAACTGAATGGACTCCAACTAGAAATTTCTATGAGATGACACAGCGGCGTTGAATCATAGGATGACGTATTGCACGATAAAGTAGATCGAAGAGACAGGTTTACCTCGCAACATGCAGCATATCTATATTTATTACCCACCTAATACGGAGTCTCCATGCTAAGCATATGGAGCCTACTATCGTAAAACTGGATGAGGTTTAATCTTGGCCACCGTATTCCACGACTGGAGTTTGGCAAAGTGACTTCATGAGGCGAAGCTGAGTGAAGTCCGGAGCCAAAACTTCAGGAGTGGAATGCGGCTACCACGATTAAAACGAATCAGGTTTTGATTTTATCCTACCCTATCTCCTCGATTTTGGGATCGAGGTTTTGATTTTATCCTACCCTATCTCCTCGATTTTGGAATATTACGTGATAACAATGCTGTATGCCACTAGTGGCATATAAAACTCCGTATGCCAGTCAGCGTGGCATACGGAAACCCAAGCCTATGGGATTTTATATCAGGGGTAGGATAATTAGTAGAAACCAAACGAGAGTTAGCCTTGTCAATGTTTATACCACTCTGGTCAGGTCTGCTACTCACTACACTCGGCTAACGCCTCGTGTAGTAATACACGACCTGCCCATCGTGACATAAACACTGACATGGCTAACTCTCGTTTGGTTTTGTATTTATCCTACCCATCTCACCAATATACAGAGAATATTTGTAATTATCCATGTTAGTAGTTATCAATGCTGCCGGATCTACTTTCGTTATCTCGTCCCTGATTGGTCCGTTTTTTTATTCACCTCGGTGCATAAATAACACGTTATCCAACGCTATGTCAAATACATTGAGTCAATGTTAAACCAATGGCGTTTTTTATTAGGGGTAGGATAAAGATCGCTACTGAGTAGAATACAGACCTCCGGAATCTCCTAGGAGAATACGGCTTTTTGGGCCACCTGACGGGCATTATGAGAACTAATGTATATAAACAATGCATGGTGCTTGGGTCGAATTTCTAATTATTTACAAGATATTTTTCCTTTTAATTACTCGAAAGGTGAGTAGTAAATACAACAATACCACAATTTCGACCTGAGTGGCCGTATTCTCCGCGTAGTTGACGCGAAGTAAAACTCCGAGCGATAGCGAGGAGTATTACGTAGCGTCAATTACGCGGAGAATACGGCCACTCAGATCGAAATCGTGTTAATATTGTGTATTTATCTCACCCTCTAGACTTAACATTGGGAACTCGTACCAAACACCCATGGAGTATCTAGAAAATATACTCAACGGGAGATTATATCATAAAGGTTAGCTCATTAGTCAATGTTAGAGGTGAGCTAAATTCAGAAACCTATGAAAGTTTATAGTCAGAGCTCGATCCTATCGAGTTTGAATAGCGTAGTACTTCTCAAGGCAAGGCAGTGTGAATTACGTAGCGATTCAAATGAGATGGGATCGAGCTCTGACCGTATTTGAGTAGTTTCTGAATTTATCCATTCCTCAAATTGACTAATTGGCTAATATTTGTGACATAGTCGCCCATTGTGTATTTTTTCTGAATACTCCATGGGCATTGAGTATGTTCATTATGCAAGCCTTCCTGTGATTGGTTCTATGTTTCTGTCCCAGGCGCTGGTGGGGATGCCAAGTTAAAAAATCACTAGTAAGGCCACTCGAAAAAAAAACCAAACTTGTTTCTCGTCACCGCGCGCATCAGAAAAAACGATTTTAGATTTTTTTTTCTTGATAAATAAGATGAACCGTGGTAGAAATTATGAAAGATGTATTTACGTGTATTTAGTATGAAATTAAAGCTCCTGATGTCAGGGATGCATCAAACGTATACAAAGTAAAATTCCGGAAACCCCGCATAAGCGGACACCCCATGTAAGCGCACACTTTGGCCCGGATCGGAAGCTGTCCACCAATTCGGGGTTTTACTGTATGTCTGAAGCCCATTTTATGACACATCAAAAGCCATCTTTGATCTAGCCAAAAAAAAAAAAAAAAAAAAAAGCGCCCTTGTCATATTTTTCATGGTTTGGTGATGAGAAACAAGTTTGTATTTTAGTGGCCTAATCAGAAGGTCCTGGGATCAGATCCCGGACAAGCCCAATTTTGTTGGGTCTTTTTCATTAAAAAAAAAGTCTATTGTCTTATTGTTCAATTGGGAATAAATGTATTATTTACATATAATTGTAACTCTGAAGAATATCTTTAAAGTGTATACATTATTATTTATCGGTTAGTTGGGCTACCAGCATTAGAAAGGACAACTATTGAGCTCTCCTTCCAAAAGGATAGTTTTCAGGATCGAGATCAAGAGAATGACAGATTTATTTAACATTCGGGAAAACATTTCAAGTCTCCATCCTTCTCCCTGTCATTTTAAGGGACTGTCCATGTTTATAAAACATGGGCCGTCCTATGACAGTCCTAGGAGAATCCTTCCAGGGAGGTGTTTATAAACCTAAGAACGATAATTACCGTAAGACTATGATTAGGACCTACCTCAGCTATAATATCTAAGATACTTATGTCAGTCCGTCTTTTAAACGTGGTCTTCAAAAATCCAAGACATATATCGAAGTTTCCATCTTATCATTTCTCCTTTCGAATGCGAAGACATTTTGTTATGTACAATCAATTTCATTTAGCTACGAATCGAAAAAGGTCAATGCAATCACTTTTTCTAAAACCTAGATTTCCGATTTTTCAGTTATCGCCTTGTTGGAACGTCTCCCATAACGACTGATCACTGGAGGTAATGACAATCCAACAAAGACTACGATATGAAATATGTTTTGGTCATCGTTCGTAGTTTTAAAACCACCTTCCAGATATTAAATGGCTGCAGGTCAGGAGCCCGTTGAATAATCTGGGATCGAACATGAATACGATTTTCTGGACGCCGTACAAGGTTTATCATTTAATGATTCTTAAGTCCATTCACTAAGACAGTCTTGGCCGTTCATAAGGTTCTCCATAAGTGTTGAATTAAGTTGACCCACATCGTTCCTGGGCCTCTATGGCGCACAGAAAAGGGTCTACATGTATTAGGATCCTAGATTATTCAACGGGACCCAGGGGCCTGTTTAATAAGCTAGGATCGTACATGTAGACCATTTCCTGTATGCCATAGTAACCCAGGGACGATGTGGGTCAACTTTATTCAACGGTTTTGGACGGCCTAAAGCCTATAAGACACCGACCCGACCACTGTGCCCGATTCTACCTTTGCCCGACGGATCCGTCGGGTCTGTGACAATCTGCATCAATCGGGTCGGTGTACGCACTTCACCGACCCGATTTTATTGCTTTTCCCGACGCGTCGGGCATTACTACCATGTCAGATATGACCGACCTTAAGATTCCGGTGTACGCACTTTCACCGACTGTTACCGATTCTGAGCATGCCATTTAAAAAGCGTTTCCATCTCTCCCTCGGTCCGATTTACAAGTGCCTTATATCGATGTGTAGGGGAGAAACAAACGATCATAGATCTGAAAACCGTTTTCTGATATTTTAAATAGACCAGAAGTTATTAAACTTTGCATTATTGCCTATATGTACTTATCACCCGGCCCGGGGCCCAGCCGGGCCCGGCACCCGGCCGCTCTCTTTGATCTTAACCCGGGTAATTTACGAGGTCATAAAAGAAGGAGGTGTCATCGGGAAGAGTCTACATATCGGTGTCTATAGGTATAAGACACCGAAATTTTATTCCCGACTCTCACCGAGCCGATGGTCTGGATGAATCGGGAACAAATTTCGGTGTCTTATAAGCTTTATGTACGGTTGATACTGTTTTAACGAACAGATTTAAATACTATTAAACGATAACTCTTGTGCGACCTACAGAAAAGGGTCTCCATGTACGATCCTAGGTTATGAAACGTGCCCCAGGCTCGTCAGAGATATTTATATCGTTTGGGAATGAACTGCTGCGTACCTGGGAAGAGAGCAGTTAGCCGTTATTTATAGCCACTCTCAGCTGGTGACAGTCTCACACAGGTGACCTCTAACCAGAAGGTGTACGATGTCTCCAGAGTCCTCGGTTCACAAAGGGTAGAGTCTTCCAGGTGGGGGAGGGGGTTAAGTAGGTCTGCACAGCCCTGTGCTTCACCCTGCTCCACCATAAAGGGCCCCGGCCGATGAGGACATGGGAAAAAGGAGATTTGTTCTGTGGGAATCTGATGAGGTCATTTTATAGTGAAAAGAAAACACAGACGGGTATTATCAGCGACAGGGAAGATGATCTAGGACCAATGACAGCCTTAAGAGCTTTCCGTTTCTTATAGACATCTATACAATAATTTGGTTTTCTGGCTTGGATCCTGGTTGTGTGGGATATATTCATACCATGTACTGTGTTTTTATACTATGTTGTACTATGAATATGATGACATACATGGTAATGTTATTCTGTAGTAAGAGAAACATAGTGGGTGAGCCTGGGGGAGGTTACTCCATGTTTGCGATACATGTGTGGATCGCAGAATAGCGACCCAATGGTCTCCAGAAAATGAGCGGATCGCGTCAGAATCGTATATTCGCATAGCCGCATAAAATGTGGTGTTTTATGCGTATACAACACATCAAGTTGGAGCTGGAATACCGTAGAATAAGATGCAATTACTGTACTTTCTCTGGAAAGTTAAGTAGGTCTGCACAGCCCTGTGCTTCACCCTGCTCCACCATAAAGGGCCCTGGCTGATGAGGACATGGGAAAAAGGAGATTTGTTCTGTGGGAATCAGGAGAGGTCATTTCATAGTGAAAAGAAAACACAGACGGGTATTATCAGCGACAGGGAAGATGATCTAGGACCAATGACAGCCTTAAGAGCTTTCCGTTTCTTATAGACATCTATACAATAATTTGGTTTTCTGGCTTGGATCCTGGTTGTGTGGGATATATTCATAACATGTACTGTATTTTTGTATTTATGTTGTACTATGAATATGATGACATACATGGTAATGTTATTCTGTAGTAAGAGAAACATAGTGGGTGAGCCTGGGGGAGGTTACTCCATGTTTGCGATACATGTGTGGATCGCAGAATAGCGACCCAATGGTCTCCAGAAAATGAGCGGATCGCGTCAGAATCGTATATTCGCATAGCCTCATAAAATGTGGTGTTTTATGCGTATACGACACATCAAGTTGGAGCTGGAATACTGTAGAATAAGATGCAATTACTGTACTTTCTCTGGAAAGTTAAGTAGGTCTGCACAGCCCTGTGCTTCACCCTGCTCCACCATAAAGGGGCCTGGCTGATGAGGACATGGGAAAAAGGAGATTTGTTCTGTGGGAATCTGGTGAGGTCATTTCACAGTGAAAAGAAAACACAGACGGGTATTATCAGCGACAGGGAAGATGATCTAGGACCAATGACAGCCTTAAGAGCTTTCCGTTTCTTATAGACATCTATACAATAATTTGGTTTTCTGGCTTGGATCCTGGTTGTGTGGGATATATTCATACCATGTACTGTGTTTTTATACTATGTTGTACTATGAATATGATGACATACATGGTAATGTTATTCTGTAGTAAGAGAAACATAGTGCGTGAGCCTAGGGGAGGTTACTCCACGTTTGCCATACATGTGTGGATCGCAGAATAGCAACCCAAGGGTCTCCAGAAAATGAGCGGATCGCGTCAGAATCGTATATTCGCATAGCCGCGTAAAATGCGGTGTTTTATGCATATATGACACATCAAGTTGGAGCTGGAGTACCGTAGAATATGATGGAATTACAGTACTTTTTCTGGAAATAACATACACTGGTATTATAAATGTCTTATGCTCGTACCATCAGTCATTCAATGCTAAGAATATGTTTCCCAGTCCAGGTTTGGCTGGTGGCATTGCGTAGCTAAGTGGATAAGGTGCGAAGCCAGCCAAACGGTATACTGGTTACAGATATACTGTTATGGGCCTGGCCACTATAGGCTTATCTTCCTCTTTAGAATAACCAAAACAATTATCATATACAGCAAAGGGCCTATGATCCATGGGCGCTGCCATGACGCCCGCCGAGTAGGTATTCTTCCCTAATGGAGGTGAAAAAGTAGGTGTTCTTCATTAATAGAGGTAAAAGAGAAGTGAGTGATAATTGGGAGGTGTCACAACTCTAGCCTTGCTCACATATGTATATAAGGTGTTCCATGTGGAAAACACCATGTCCTGGGTTTAATCATTATGTCATCCTGTGGAAGGTGGTAGACCGCAAGAGTGAGGTGTAGCAAACCGTCAAAGAATTAAAAAAAAAGCACCTAGTCACTGCTTCATGAACTAACAATGGCTCTGTCCCATATGTGTATATATATATATATATATATATATATATATATACATGTATATGTGTGTATGTATAAAAGGTCTATTAACAAGGTCTATGCAAGGAGGTTAGGGTGAAGGTTGTAGTTTGCTGTGAATGCAGTCATTGGCTGCTGGGACAAACCACGCCTACTGTACCATGTTATATTCCTTATATAGCAGTGAAGGTAGTGGGACAACTTGTTGGTAATTGACATGAATCTAGTGAGCGAAAACCACCCTCACATTGAGGTTGACAGGATAGGGAATGTTGTGTAAATGTCGTGTGGAAGTGAGTGGTGTGTAACAGTGATTGGGGAATGTTGTTGATCGATGTGCGGAAGGAGGCTATGCTGCATTGCAGTGTCAATCGGAGCATGTAAAAAGGACATGTTGGGGAGCAGGGGATCGTTTAGCCCTCTAAGGGCGGGGACCTGTGGCCATGGTATGTGGGTAAGGCTGGGTACTAGTGCTAATGTATACCACCAGGGAGCGGGAAGTCTTAGGTCAATTGTAGTCATTCTATAACTCTAGGACGTGGCAAAATGTGTAATCATTAATCCTATTATATTTGTCACCTAAAATCATCACCTGGGTGGTGCATTTATATTCTGTGAAAATGCCATGATTATCTATCCAATATTTCCTATGATATTTCATAAAAACGAAATTTTGCAAATTTTAGAAAATGATCCCTTCTTGCATCACCCCCAGCATAGATGATGCCATATGGCATCACCCGCCGTGAATGGGCTAATATCTGGAAGGATTCTCTTAGGACTGTAGTCCTGAACTGTCATAACACAGTCCACGTTTAATAAACATGGATCGTTCTTTCAAAGGATAGGGGAAAGAACGGACACTTGAAATGTCCTTCCAGGAAGGTGTTTCTAAGACTAAGAACGATAAAAGAATTGATCTTATCGTGGTGTTTGTTGCATTCTCGTTACCTAAAGTGATCCGACTTTATAGAGGACAGTCTAAGAAGACGATCAGTGAAAATATCTTTATTCTAATTTTTGAAAAGGTCACAAATTTTATCGTTTTTTGGTCCGATTCTACGTGGGTTTGATCCTTTATAACAAAACATCGTCCACTAAGAAAGGATATAGGCACAATATGAATTACAAAGGGTATCCTGGAATTATGCAGACCAAGTTTAGAAATGGACTGACACTACGATCGTGGTCACTATCGTTTGAGGCTAGTACTAATCGTACTCGTTCAGCCAATATAGTTCTTAGTTTAAAAAAAAAACCCAGGCTGTTAAATAAAGCCATCATTGTCCTGACCTCGATCCTGAAAACTCACCTTTTGGAAGGATATCACAATAGATGACCTTTTTGATGCTGGTAGCCGAACTAACCACCATATAATCTATGCACTCACTTCAATAATATCTGTCAGAGTTTCCAGCAACTATATGTAAATAATACATTTATTTGCCATTGAATGATAAGAATTTAAAAATATTTAAATAGACAAAATCAACATAATTGGGCTTGTCAAAGGTTTGAACCCAGAACCCTCTGATTACCACCGATTCACAGATTCTAACTCGGCACCTCAACCAGTGCCTGGGACAGACACATCGAAGAACCGATCAGAGGATGGCTTGCATCATGAACTGTCCTTCCGAAGAATTGAGGTCAGGAGAAGGACAATACAATATGGACAACACTCTCTTAACGTGATGGCTCTACCATCCTGGTCATTGTCTTCCCACGAACTCTGATAAGAATTGCAAAAGGTGTCCTTAATTCTGTATATGTTCGTCTTAACTCTCGTACCATGTAAAATACATATTGTCTATGCATACAGCTTCTCCTGTCCGCTTCAATGTTCTATTTCCAAAGTATTTGGTATCAGATTGATCATAAAGGGAAGTGGTCACAAACATAGTTAAGATCTTGTTAGATTCATATATGTTCCTATTTTCATGGTCACTATTACAATACGGTTAATAAAAGAAGAAGAAAGGAACAGCAATGGTCAATGCTAATACAGAAGTATTATCAAACTGCAAGATGATTGTATATTAATCAATTAGACACTAGAAATGTACTGAACATTCTAGACTTCTTGAATGGATACTGTAGCCCTCAATATGGAAAATAAAAGCTGCTAATAAATACATGAGTGTGTGATAATAAGCGTAATTTGATAGAAAAAAATAGAATATTACCGCAGCGGTTCACTCTGGCAAATGGTGGGGGAACAAACATAATTGTCATGATTAATGTTTGTCGTTGTGTCACTCTAACACTGCGACTGTAGGCGTCTATTCTCAAACTCTTTCCATTTTATGTCACCTGAGATGAAGTTATTGACTGCCGTCTGAAAACAGTTCTGTCAACTCGGTCTACTACTTACAATAAGGCGATATGCTTTACTGTCCTAAAGCGGGATTCACACGTAGAGACTGATGTACCTGAGACGGATATACTTCACACCTTTCCCCCTGTCTCCGACAATTCACCTTTGGTACAAAATTCGCAATGAAAAATAGCGAATTGGATTCACATGGAAGGACATACCTGGTACATAATCTCAGCCATAGTCACAGTGAAGACTCACCCTGGAACTCAAATACCCTTAAGGTGAGGGGAGTTACAAATATGTAATCATGCTTGCTGGCCTCCTATTGGGTAGGGCAGATACTTAGTCGGCGACTCCATAGTAGGTCCATTTGTCTCACCAAAATACCCTGTAATTCTTAAACGAATTTAAATTAGAAATCTCATAAGATTCTCATAAGATTGTCTTGAGACAATTGCAGGGAAAATACTAGTCTCAGGGAAATGGAACCACACAATTCAGACGAGAAGATTGTGTTTGAATACAGAATCTCAGCAGGATTTGTCTCAGACAAACACCCTGTGAGGTACATGAATCCCACCGTGTGAATCCCACATTAATCAGATACGAAAGGACCTAATATAATTTAGTTTTCCTTGTATTTGTGTGACAATCTAAGTACAGCCACAAGAGGTATGGAATGAATTTTGATGGTAGTTGCAGTATAAATTCTAATGGACAACAAGAACCATGTATAGGGCACAGAGTGATTGCTAGTTCTGCCATCATCATCCAAGAAATTGTAAGATAGCGCCACTGCAGTCGGGGACAACCAGTATTATCTGCTGTTGTAATCTATATAGATAATTGTGTGACAAGGACAAACTCCTTCTTTGGCAAGCCAACAAAGCTACTTTAAGTAAAATCCATTGATAACTGGACCCACCACCTGGTATATTGTTGGGCGTCAGGTGGCAAAATGGTTACTTCCATAACACAATAGCTATGTGCCCTATAGGAGACAGAGCCATTGTTAGTTCATGAAGCAGTCACTAGGTGGCCAGCAGTATGGCAGGCTCCTTTGGGGGGACATAACCTGTATTTTGGCTCTTTGTTCTTACGAAATTCAACTGCCTTTCAATATTTTACTATGGTTACCTTGGCTCTTTGCACCCATCCCAGAGCAGGGTGACATAATGATTAAACCTGGGACATGAGGTTTTTCACATGGAACTATTTATATATACATATGTTAGCAAGGCTAGAGTTGTGACACTTCCCAATTATCACTCACTTCTTTCACACCTCCTTTAGTGAGGAGCACCTACTTTTTCACCTTCATTAGTGAAGAACACCTACTCGGGGGGCGTCATGGCAGCCCCCATGGATCATAGGCTATATGCCAAATAGGACATTGTTTACAACTAAGAAGCAAGAACAAAGCTGGCTCACGTCCCACGGATATAAATTTGTATACTAAAAGGTACGTTTCTTTGATATACTTGAGACAACAACAACTTCACATGTTTTGATGGGTATAGGGGGATGTCAGTACATCAGACACATTCTTCTATTCATAGTTCAAACTAAATGTTTCATTTTCCATTTCCGAATTGGGGCTAATTGTGACTTTGGGTATAATGCTGGGGCATCAATACGAGCGCCTCTAACAGACATTGTAGAAATGACACCACGTCATCTGATTGATCAAATGGTCATCCCACTATGCACCACAGCTTCTCCTTCAACCCAAACTGTAGACTTGTTCCCTGCCCCATGAAATATGGGACAGGTAACACCTGCTGAGAGCAACCTGTGATCGCCCTTGACCTTTTACTGGTTACCCACTGATTTGAAATGGCAAGGAAAACCAGCACAATCTCTCTGCATCATCAGATTTCTCAAATAACTTATCTACACTCGTTTGAAATGCATGGAAATATATGATAAAGGAATAGCAACGTTTCTAAAGATAGAAACATACTTATTAGAATATTTTTTTAAATACAACAGATATCGCCAAATAAACCAGCGTAAAAATGGCGGGTGTTACCCATAATGCACCAGAGAATGGCGAGCTTTACCTGGCCTCATATATGAGTGACCACGAAACCAGACTCCCAGGCTACCTAAACTATTGCATGTCTGCCCAAATTACGTTGTCACCCATCTCCGCCGTTGACGAGCAAACTGCTCTGTTGATCCATGGTAAGAAAAATGACTTACCACTCTGTTCAAGCTAACGTTCTTAGTCTTCCGGATCAAAAGGAAAATTAGAGTCTCAGACCTGTTTTACTAATCATCATTTTCCATTTGTCTTTTGTATCGATTTTCCTTCTCGATTGTTCAGCTCTGTAAACATGTGCTACGATCACATAATCATGAAAATGATGTTACACCTCGAAAGCCAGGCGATAGACAGTACGAACCATTATGACATTATTATTTGTTTCATTATTACCCAGAAAGTACAAATACGTTATAACTACATAGATTAATGTATAGCTACATAAATTAACGCATTTCTTTGGTAGGAATTATATATTCTGTTTTCGTAGTAAAAACATGAAAATGTTAAGGTTTAGTTTCGTCTGTAGCACGTTTGGTATATTTAAACAAAATAAATTTACGTAAGTCTTGCATCAATTTATGTTAATTCATGTAGAGTTAAGGTTATGTTCGTTAATCTGCATAAACTTTCTACGTTGTGTAAACATGAGGAATTAAAACAGACGTATTTCTAACGTTTGAAATACGTCTGGTTGGAAACAAACTTATATCTACTTATTTCTTTTGTAAAAATACGTAGTGTGTTTACTGGTTATTTTCTTGGTTTAGCTGTTGGCATGACGAAGAGCAGTACTCAGTAGGACACCTGTACCTCGGACCATGTCAACAGGTGGGAGGGGGCTGACGTGGAGAGGGTGGGGTGGGTGTGGTGTTCTAGGGGACAGAGAAGAGGTGGCGCCATAGTGACCTCTACTGACAACCTGGCGACCTCCCAAACAGATATGATGATTGATTGACCTCTCGCTTCTCATTCTCCCTAAGGGTAGCTTTTTATTAGAGCGTGCTTGTACGTGTTATATACGGAGCCTATAAAAGGTTAGAGTGGTCACATGTATACACTTTCAGTGTGCTGAGAAAAATCAATCTCTTCACTATCTGCATGCTTTTTACTGTGCTATTGGATAAGGGGCAGGGTACCAGGGGCCCGTTTAATAATCTAGGATCGTACACGAATACCCTTTTCTGTACCTCGTACAAGGGTTATCGTTTGATAATATTTAAGTCTGTTCGCTAAAACAGTATTAGCCATCCATAAGGTCGTCCATATGTGTTGAATAAAGTTGACCCACATCGTCCTTGGGTCTCTATGTGATACAGAAAAGGGTCTATATCTACGATCCTTGATTATTAAACAGGCCCCAGTGTCTGAGGGTTTAGATGCATGCTCAGCTGACCATGACCAATCACTCAAGACTGAAATTCCTCATTGACTCTCATTGCTTGATATGTTTTGATCCTACACTCAGGCAATTTGAGAATTGGCAAGTTGACTGGGTGCAAGTGAGTTACAGAAAACGATCCATAGGCTGAATGTAACCCAACCGTTTTAGTTGTTATTCATCTGTACGCTCATTCATCAATAATGAACATACCATTTGCTCCTAGTTTCATGAGTGACACAGTGAGGATCAAATATTAGATGTTACGATTCACCGAGACTATCACATCTAAATAAGACCAGCATTGGGACGTAGCTGCTGAAATATCAAAAAGATATGTATTAGTCTTCATGTAAATATACGTACGCATACCTGAGTAGAGGATCGAATGGTGTTTGTGTCTCTAGATAGGTTAAGCATGGCTGGAAGGGGCTTTTGACTCACTTGACCGGAAATATGAGGTAGGTATGTAGGGGAGCCCTTGGGGGTGTGTGGGTGGGTCTATGGGTAGATGGATGATTGATGGTTGCTGCGTGGGTACGTGGGGTAATTGTACGGTGAACCTGGGCATGGAATGAGAATCCAACAAATAAATAACATTATCTTACCCAAGTATTTTTCTCCATAGGCTTAATGTCAGGAATTCATGCTTCAAGGCTGTTACGGTAGTGTACCCAATACTCAATGTTTAATTGAGTGAGTTATTTCATTATTTAATTATGTTATACGGGGTGGGATATTATTACATGCTTTTCCCATTGATTTGAGGTATGTCATAATAAGCAAACGTCCTTACTGTGGACGAAATGGTTCTCGTTCTCAGTCAGTCGTCGATTTTATGCTGCCTTCCGCCTATGGCGTCAGGAAGCATGAAATCGACGCCTGAACTCGAACAGGAACCGTTTCATCAACAGTAAGGACATTTCCTAATAATATCTGAAACCCACTGATGAAAATCACTTGGTTCACACTCTACCTCGTTTGATCGCTATAATTCACTCGTCTTTGCTTTTTGAATAACTCTACTGTCAAACACTGTGGAGTACGGACCACGTTATTTTCATCTCATGAGTTTCCTTCTAATTACAACATTATACATTCATACATATATACTTATCGATCCACTCGGTCATATTCTCAATTAACAGCCGTTCCAAATGCTATATATATCAACAGTGTTATGTCTTTCTCGACCTTTCGAACATTATAAAAACGTAAATTGTATCTTGCTTAAGAATCTCATTAGTTAGATAATAAACAGGGTAGCATGTCTTCATGTCAACATAAGTGTAATTCAAGTTAAAAAAACAGATCACAATTAGACATATGCGTATATATATCGAGGCAGTCGTTGTCCCAAAATGGAACGATTTAATCGTAAAACATGGGTAAAGGCAATTATGTCGCATGCCAAACAACTATTCATTTGACAACTTGATAATATGTACACTCCTTTTTCCACCTCTGAGAACATTTCTTTATAATTCAGAGTGAGATATACTCCTTAGAAATTGCAATACCAAAGTGTGCATCTGCAGACTTGGCTATTCTATCTTCTTGACAAGTATCACTTATAGCATTGAGGAATCACGGTTATGAATGCACGCAATGTCATGACCATAATTGAATAACACATCAGGAGAAATAACATCTTATAGCAGGTGGCGTTATCTCGTTAAAACTCGGTCTACCAACCTCGTATTAAGCGTCAGGGGACATGGCTTCGGTAAAGTAATAATTCACCCACAGGAATACAGTTTTCCTATATTATTTACGGGAAATATTTTTTTCATCCAAACCAGAGCCATGCTTACATAAATCATCCCTTCTGATTGTCTTCTAAGGCGGCTCAGAGGAAATCATCGTCTCCTATTTTTTGTGTCCACACTCCGCCGACTCAAATAAAGCCTTTCAGGCTCATAATTACTGCGCCATGTTGACTCGTACTCGGCGGGTATTCTGTAAAGGTGGCAAGCCTCTCCCTCCTTCATTCCCGAGTTCGTTTCCATCAAAAGCCGCATACACAGATCCCCCTAAAGCCGCTCACTAGGGAATAATCACCCGAGGTGCATGGCCTCACGGACCTGTATTGGGCGGGCAGACCCCGTGTTTGTCATCTAAATTTGTGGGGGGATTCCGTTGGGACAGAGAGGAGGCGTCGTGTTTGCCCTCAGGTGACACACGGTCGCACTCTCCTAGCAGCACTCTCTCCCCAGATCGTTCGCTGCGCTAGCGCTGGCTAAAATGGGTATCCCACTATCACGATTTGAGCCTCCGACACACAACGATAGCCTTACGACAAGCGTTCCGATGAAAAAAATAATTTTTTATCGGAAGGAACGGGTCCATCGTGAAAGCTAGACTCGTTCCTTCCGATAAAAATTTCATTTTTTTCATCGGAACGCTTGTCGTAAGGCTATCGTAGTGTGTCGGAGGCTCAAATCGTGATAGTGGGATACCCCTTTTAGTCTCTGCCCCAACCCAAAGCCTGTTCCCTGGGTATTCACTAAAGACAGGGGAGACCAGCGAACATTTCAGATTCAAAACAAGGCCAAAAGTTATACAAGTCAAACAACTCACATATCATGAGTATGAAATGTGGGAATTGTTAAAGGAGCTTCATATACAATCCGGTTGTTTTTTTCATACTTAAACCATTTTATAATGGAAATCCACAGTTGATTAGACTGCCCCTTCAGAGGAGCACATGGGCATTGTTGACAAAACAAAGCCCTGCAACACATGAGTTGCTTTCCACTGTAGAAAGTAATCCCAGAGACTGTGTCTGGTTTGAAATAAATAATAGCAGAAATGAGAGTATTCTATTTACCATATAAATATGTTTATCTCTATTTACAAGTAGAACACAAAATACCCCCAAAAGCCCTCAGAATTTAGGATATTTCAAAAACTGGCATAGGGGCCAGATTTGGGCCCAGACAGGCAGGTTGGGGCAGAGATACAAGCGACTGCAGGAAGTAGAGGGCAATATCTCTGCTGGGAGAGTATCCCAGCAGATCTTTCATGGCGCAAGCGCTTACTTAAGTGATGGTTCCATCAACACAGTGGATTTGCCTTACTACGTCTTGGTATATCTAATTATATCTTGCAGTATCGCAATATGCCATACCTCATTTGCCAGACACATTGCATAGGATTATATGTGTACTTTTTCGCGATGTAGTACATACATTTTCGTGCTCCACCACTGCAACACCTTACGATGTATTGCCGACAAATAGCAGCATACCGAATGCGCTGAAGGTGCTGAACCAGGCCGAAGCATCATGGCAAATATGCACGCAATTACTTGTAACCCAGTAAGATTTAGCAAAACAACCAAATTGTGACGAATCTCGCTATATCTTGTGTGTTGGTGGAACCAGCACTTTAGCCTGGAAGCCTGGCCTATGTTCTCACTAACATATAAGGCCAGGTAATGCCTGCCATTTTCTAGTGCATTGTGGGTAACAACTGCCATGTTTAAGCTCGTTTACCCACTAGAGGCCATGGCAAAATCTGTTATATTTGTTAATTAAACATTCCAATAAGTATTCTTCTATATTTGGAAACAGGACCATTCCTTTATCAAATATTTCCATGCATTTCAAACAAGTGTAGATCATTACCCCTACCCTGGATAAAAGGAGAGAAGCAGGGGCTTGGGAACATAAAATTTTATTGAATTTTATATGTGTAAAATTTTATGCCGACCTTATTGGACGACATATGAATATGATATTAATATGAGTAATAAGGTAAATGTAATTGACAAATGGAGTAACGGTCAATTATGATAAGAAAATATGATATACAATATAAATGTAAATTGTACGTGATACAATACATGATAAATTGTATATTGTAAATAAAAATGGCCTACGTGAGTAGGAAAAGGATAAAAGGGGGGCCTACGTGAGTAGGAAAAAGTAGTGAGGTTGAGGGTGGGTGGGACGAGAAAGACTGGAGTAGGTGTGTACTGCAGTACAGCTGGAGAAGAAGTGAGACCGGGACCGATGGCGTGGCCGCGCTCGTGACTGCGCAGTACGTGTGAGAGCTGCTAGGGGGCAGGAGGGGCGCTCGTGTCGCGCGAGAGGGGGGAACACCAGGGGGAGCAATGACCACCCCTGACCAACGGCCATGGGTCACCCATTACCCCTACCCTGGATAAAAGGAGAGAAGCAGGGGCTTGGGAACATAAAATTTTATTGAATTTTATATGTGTAAAATTTTATGCCGACCTTATTGGACGACATATGAATATGATATTAATATGAGTAATAAGGTAAATGTAATTGACAAATGGAGTAATGGTCAATTATGATAAGAAAATATGATATACAATATAAATGTAAATTGTACGTGATACAATACATGATAAATTGTATATTGTAAATAAAAATGCCAAAGATTCATTAAACAAGGAGAGGGTGGGAGGGAGTAATTTAAGAGTTTTTGTTGAGTAGGGACTGTACCAATGCCCGGTTGACAGAGTCGGCGTCATTGTTCGTTATGTACGTCCTATGGGCGTTGGACCTCCAGCCGCCATACCTCTGGATGGAGAGTTCCGGCATACCGGCCTGGTATGCCTGGGTCGCTGCGGCCTTGCGAAGTCCATGCAGCGTAAAGGTAGGCGGCTGTTGGGCTACTTGTAGGAGGGCTTTCCACTCTTTAGTGAGGATCCTGGTCGTAACGGTCGCTCCGTGTACGTGCTGGAGGAACGGGTCCTCGGGGCTGGCCGTAGGGGACGCCACCAGCATCTGGCGTGTAGCACGTACCGGGCAGAACCGTGGATCGGGTGACTCCTGCAGCGTGACCGTTTTCTCCTCCCCCACGTGCTGCATATTTTTGGCGGCTTTCACCCGGACGGTCACATGTCGACGGCCGACCACCACATCCCGGCGCGACAGGTGTCGTGCCGCGTCGTACCTCGAGGCCGTCGGGGGCGCTACTTCGCTCTGCCTCAGAGCCGCGTAGTAAATGATCAAGATAGCGGCCCGTAGAGCGAGGTGAATTGGTGAGTCCGTAAGGGCCGTGAGGACGGCTCGGATCACGGCCAACGGCACTGGAGGTTTCACGTTGGGCTGATACGTCTTGTTTCGCCGCATCGCCTCGAGGGCCCGCCTGATCCGGAAGTCCTCCGTGGGTGCGACATCCCCTCCCGTCAGTCGCAGGTGCGACCGCACGTGTGAGAGGTGATTCGCGACCGTGGCCGGCGAGGGGGCGTGGTCCGCGACGTACTCGAGGTACGCCGTGGTAAAGCTCACCGTGGGCCTCTGCGGGTCGGCCCCCATCCGCCGGCAGAACGCGAGGTAGGTCGCGACGGCGCTCCACTGGTTCGCGACCGTTCCGGGGGCACGTGCCTCTGTTTGGCGAGCAGATGCCCTCGTCTGGAGACAGCGTAGCGCCGGATCTGCACATGAGACGTAAGACAGGAATAAATGCCGCGTGAGTACAGGGGGTAACTTCAGTGAGGGAATGAAATTTTGTGAAGGTGGCCGCTTTGTCAAATTCCCTCGAGGTCAGGTGAGCACGGCTGAGGGCATCCGCCACGGTGTTGAGTGCCCCCGGAACGTGCGTATAGATGAAGTCGATCTGTAATTTTGCCTGGACCATCCAGGCTTGACGGGCACACTCCGCAAGGACTGAGTTCCTTGCCCGTCCGGATGTGAGTGCCTGGACGGTGCCCAGGTTATCACAGAAGACTTCTACCCGCGTGCCTCGATCCCGGTCGGTGAGGAACGTATTCATCGCGAATATGGTGTTAAGTGCCTCGAGCTCGGCGATACAGTCGACGGGGTCGCTGACAGGGCACACCTGCCCGGAGTACGAGTACTTCCCGTCTGTACCTCCGATGCCCGAGAGGCACGCATCGACGATGATACACTTGGTAGGCGGGCCGCGAGGTATGAGGGCGTGGCCGTTCCAGCCCTCAGCGAAGCGGAGGAACCATTGCAAGTCCTGCCGCATCTCGGCGTTGATATTGACGTAGAAGCCGGACATCCTCCGTAGGGCCTCGAGCAATTTACTCACGAACGGCCGGGCCGGCCGTATGCACTTCGACACGTGAAGTATTTTGCCGAGGACCGACTGGAGTTGGCGTTTCGTCAGTGATCGTTTAGCGGCGACCGCCCTTACATGCGCCCGTACGTCCAGCAGCTTGTCCTCGGGGATGGGGAGGGACATCTCCGGGGCATTGATGACGATGCCCAGCCACGTAACGACCGGCGCCGGGGACTGTGCCTTCTCCCGTGCCTCCGGGAGCCCGAGTTCTTTGAAAAGCTCACGGGCGATGTTAAAGTCGGCGGTCGCCTTGGCCCGGCTCGGGGACAGGATGATCAGGTCGTCCAGGTACATACATGCCTCGACCCCCTTCTGGCCGAGGATACCCATGATGCAGTCTGCCACGCACTGCATGTGGTACGAGGAGGCACGGGCACCAAACGGCATGGCCGTATCACAGAAGTACCCGTCCTCCCATGCAAAGCATAACAACGGCCAGTCGAGGGGGTCGCACCTGAAATTCTTATATGCCCTGGCGATGTCGATGGTGGACATATAGCTACCGGGCCCGGAGGCCATCAGGCGGCCGACGAAGCTGTCGACCTCGCGCTCCTGCCCGTAGACTGAGTTTTTGATGATATACCCATTGACACTCTGCTCCTTAGGGTACGTCATATCCGTAATGACACGTCAGTCGTTGGAGGCCCGTTTTTCGCGTGTCATTAACGGCGACACGTGGCACCAGGGTGAGAACGGGGGTTCCTGGAATGGTCCCAGTAGGTTACTGTGCCCGCGTTCCTTCTTAATGAACTCTCTGATGTGCTCTGGGTACCCCGTGGCACTGGGGTGGTTGGGTACCCCTCGGGTGTCGCTGGTCGGCCCGATGTACCCCAGAGGGAACCCGTAGCGCACGAAGTCCAGTAGCTCCCTCCTCTCCGGTGCCTCCCCGAGGTAACGTACCCAGGCCGGTACGTTGAGATCGGATGGGAGCTCGATCCGTGCCCCCAGCGCGTTTGGCAGCCCGGTTTGCCGCACCTCCGAGTAGATGTATGCGTGTCCCGGCGGCCCGGGCCCGGCGAAGTCCGGCCAGTGGGCCCGCCTGTGGTCCGCGAACGCCCCGGGGTCCGTCCGGAGGCCGGGGGAGGGGACACCGGTCTCACAGACCTCCCTGATGGCCGAGAAGTCTGGTGGAGCGGCTGTGTCCATTTCCCCCCGGGGCAATTGCCGAGGCAATTGCTCGCTGTACACGCTATCACCGATAATACTGGGAGTGGATTCAGTGGGCGTGTCGTAAGCGTCCTTTGTGTTGGCCACGTGTCCGGCGGGAGGTGTTGTTGACACGTGGGGTGTTGCGTCACCCCTGCTGCACGCGTTGATCGTTAAGCCCCCCTTCCGCTGTGGTGCGCACGTACTGGGCGGGGGGGGCGAGCGACGCGCCTCGCTCACTCGGGGGCGCGTCCGGTCCGTTTTTTGAACTCTGTTGTGGGAGTGCTTTGGTGTCGGCGGCGCGAGCCGAGTGTCCGGCGTGGTGCATCCGGTGTGGTGTGGGTGTCGGTGTGGGCAGAGTACTGTCGTACCCCACGCCGTACGACAGCTTGCGGTTACAGGCGTGGATGGAGTGTGTGCACATCCTGCCGACCGAGTCGCAGAAGGAGCACACATGTAACCATTTAATTCCCCGCTCCTGGTGGCCGTTTCGCTGCCAACACCCCCTCTCCGAGTTGTATGCCCGGCATGGCAGCTCGTGCCCTCCGGACTTCTCTCCTCCTTGACTCGCACCGTTCCCAGCCGTAGGGGTCATGGCCAGACGAACCCGTTCATCCTGGATTCGTACATGATCCGACCAATAAATACGTCCCGCCTCCACCTGGTCAAAAATGAAGTTGGACCAACGGCGCACGCCGGCCCACGGCCGTGCCTGCGCGTCCACGGAGACCTGGTGGAGGTGACGATACATATCCTTACGGTCACACTCCTGGGTAGCACGGTCGTCCTCCATGAGGGCCAGGAAAGCACTGATGTACTCGAGGGGGCCCATCGTACCCCTGACCTCGAGTTTCTGACTGAGGGTATATATGCCCTCACGGTCCACAAACATGAACGGCTTGGAAATTAAACGAGAGGTGGTCAAATCTGAGGCCAACTTACCAGCCGTTCTCTCATGTCGTAGGGCCTCACGGTCGAGCTCCCTTTGTAGCAAATCCTCCGGCATGTACTGCTCCCGCAGCTGCCTCGGTGGTGGTAGCCGTGCGGTCTGCTCGTGCGCCCATTCCCTGGTCCGGGCCTCCAAGGCTGTCGGTTCCGTCGGCGGCCTCGACCTCGAAGCCCGGGACGAGGATCGTTGGCGAGACATTCTGTTGATTGCCTCCATCATGGTATCCATCTTGTTCTCCAGGGCGGTCATCCTCGAGGACTTAACGGTCGACCCGTTGTCGGAGACCGACGCCACGTGGTCCGTGCCCGTTTGTCTCGAGTCTGAGACCGTACCTTCGGTGTCTGGTCCTTGGGATGGTCCAGCGACGGGATTACTGCGCGTATTCGGTGGACCCATGTTGATCTCTTCTCCTCACTCGTGATGCGTGTTCCTCGTGATAGAATGGACGTGCCGGCCTGTACTCGTGGAGTATGAGGCTGCGAGCACATGGCCAAAAAGACGAGAAAGACTGGAGTAGGTGTGTACTGCAGTACAGCTGGAGAAGAAGTGAGACCGGGACCGATGGCGTGGCCGCGCTCGTGACTGCGCAGTACGTGTGAGAGCCGCTAGGGGGCAGGAGGGGCGCTCGTGTCGCGCGAGAGGGGGGAACACCAGGGGGAGCAATGACCACCCCTGACCAACGGCCATGGGTCACCAATCTATTTGAAAAATCTCTCGATGCAGAGAGGTTGTGTTGGTATTCCTTGCCACTGCAAATCAGCAGGGAATCAGCGAAAGTTCAAGGGCGATCACACGTTGCTCTCGGCAGCCGTTACCCGTCCCATATTCCATTGGGGCAGAGAATCAGTCTAGTGCTTATTAATCTCTGCCTCAACCTGATACCGGTTCCCCAGGTCTCAACTAAATCCAGTGGGAACCACCCTACATTCCTAGATTCAAAAGAGGGTCTCTGTCAAAAGTCATGGAACTCAAGCAGCTCATACATTATCAGTGGGGAAATACTGCTATCGTTAGACAGACAACCCAGGTGGGGTTTTTTTCTCGCTCTAAACCACTTTATAATGTAAATCCACAGTTGATGATATCTGAGTACTATATAGATATGTATATCTCTATTTACAAGTAAAGCACAAAATACTCCTCAGAGTATGCAGAATTTAGGATATATGAAAAACTAGCTATTTGGATATATGAAAAATTGAAATACCTCAAGATTTTGTGCCAAACAGGCAGGTTGGGGCAGAGATATAAGCGGCCACAGGAAGTAGAGCGCTGGATCTCTGCTAGGAGAGTGATACGACCGTCCCTGCCACATGGACGCATGCGCTTGGAAGGCCCCGCAGTAAAATACATATGTACATTTTCTGTATTTCATTTGACCCCTGGTATTTTTCCCTGTAGACTTAACATAGGGAACACGTATCAAATGCCCATTGAGTATTTAGAAAGGATACCCAATGGGGGATTATGTCACAAAGGTTAGCCCATTGGTCAATGTGAATGGTGAGATAAATTCAGAAACCTATTCAAGTTTAGGGTCAGAGCTTGTATCCCATCTCATTCGAATCGCGTAGTAATTCATGTGGTATTGCCTTGTGAATTACTATGTGATTCAAACTTGATTGGATACAAACTCTGACCATAAACTTGAATAGGTCTAAACTTCACAATGCCCATGCAGAACAGGGGGTCGTTTAATACCTGGTGTTTATCTTATCGTGGCCTTTATTGCATTCTCGTTACCTCAAGTAGTCTTTATGGAGGACAGTTTTCCATGACGATGATTGAAAAATCGTAAATTTGAGTTGTTGAGAAGGCGACAACTTTTTCATTTTCTTGATCCGTTGCTATGTAAAATTTATTGTACATAACAAAATGAACTCCTATACTAAAAGAAAGATAAATATATGAAAACTTTTAAAGATGTCTTTCTGACGAACGCGTTTAGACCGGGCACCCACCAACGCCGTAGCCTATCGGGAGGCATATCGTAGCGTATCGGTGCGCGTCGTAACGTGGAAGGAGGGTGCAAGAAAAAGGTACCATGGTCCCGATACACCCCGATAAAGCACACGACGCAATTAGCGTTTTCACCCATATCGTATGCATAATCCTTTATGATTTCGGAAAATAATGCATATTTATGATTGACATTTTTCCTGTAGATACAAACAATATCAAAGAATATTTCATAATGATATTTGATTAAAAACTCAGTTTCTGTTGATCATTTCATATGATTTCCCGTTCAAATTTGTCGCCGATGCACACCGATACGCACCCATATGCTACAACAATCGATACATAATCAATTTTTTATTTTTTTTTATTTTCGTTATTTATACTGCAAGGACATCGGCTAACCGCCGGTATGATCTGCCCTTACAGTTCAAGGTACAGAATCAAACTCGATTATGACTTTCCAATCTCTACAATGCTAACCAATTTAGCAATAAATTAACTAACAAATCTAGAGAAGCATTTCCTCTGTACACTGAAGAGATTGGTCAGTACACACATAACCCAGTCCATTTTGTCGTAGTCCCTCTATGATACGGGTTTTTATCGGTGTGTATCGGTAGCGTTATCGTAGAACCCTGACCAACTGCCCCAATATGTGCTATGATTTCGCTACGATATGGATTTTGTATCGGGAGTTCAATGTCGGCGTTTATCGGTGTGCATCGGGAGCCCGGGGACGCCCCCACCCCCTTAAAGTATGGTCTGGCATGAACATCCTAGTTGGTATCGCTGTGGTAGGTCCTAATCGTAGTCTTACAGTCATGATCATTCTTATATTTAAAAATACCTCTCTGGAAGGATTCTAATAGGACTGTTTAATGGTATGCCTAGGACTGTCATAGGACGGTCTACGTTTTATAAATGTTGATTGTCCTTACAAAGGGCAAGCAGAAGGATGGAAACTTGAAATGTGTTTCCAGGCTGTTTAATAAATCTGTCATTGTCCTGACCCCGATCCGGAAAAATCTCCTTTTGATAGGAAATTTTGTCCTTTACGATGCTGGTAGCCTAAATAACCAACATACAATCAATGCGCACACTTGAATAATATCCTTTAGAGATTCTATCAATTATATGTAAATAATATATTTATACTCCATTGAATAATAAGAATAAAGACTTTTTAGGTTGAAAAAAACCAACAAAATTGTCCTTCTTCTTCTGATTACCACTGGTTTTAAGGCCCGGCGTCCACCTACTACGATAGAAATTTAGACCTACCGATATGGCACCGATACAAAAAGTCAATATCGGAGACATATCGGGAAGGTGCAAAATCGTAGACATATGTCTAGACATGCCATTCCACCACGTATTGTATGGGGTTTTTATCGGTGTCTATTCGCAGAAACGTGGTCAACTGCCCCGATATTAGGTGACCTTCCAACGCGATTTTGATTTTGCATCGGGAGGTGCATCGTAGACCATATCGGAGCCATATCGTAGTAGGTGGACGCCGGGCCTAACTCGGCAACCCCAACAGCTCCTGGGACCGATTCACAGGAAGGCTTGAATCGTGAACTGTCCCTCCGAAGGATTGAGGTCAGGAGAAGGAGAATAACATACGGACACCACTTATTTAACGTGATCACTCTCCCATCATTGTCATTGTCCTCCAACGAACTCTCCTACCATTGTCTTAATCCTTCTCATTGTTACTATTTACTAAACGGCTCCTAGACTCTTTCTCACAGCTTATGAATGGTGTTATAGATTAACGTGTGTGACATTTATGAAGGAAATCCAGCACGATCCATAGCAACTAACAATTTGCCATGAGCAAATGCAACAAACCAAAATAAATGGTGTATTTTTAGTATAGCTATGGATCGAGTGCAGTTCAGATTTTATCTCACCCCAATCACTGATTAATAGGAAAACATTTGTGACATCATCCCCCATTGAATATTTATTTAATGGACAAGGTATACAAGATTTCAATACCAAGTCTATGGGGAAAATACCAGGGCTGAGATAAACCCAATATTGACTGGTTTCAGATACAGGCGGTCGTATGGTCTGAGTAGTTGACGCATAGTAATATCCGAGTGTATGCGAGGATATTGCACAAAGTAAACTCCGAGGAGCATAAAACTGCTTTTATCTGAAACCAGTATATATAGTATCTATTATCCACCTTTTTCTGACAAGTGGCGTACCGATATTAGTTCATTTAGGTATGCACTATTTTTTCATATGCACTATTTTTCGGAGTGCGCTGGCTTCTACAACATATTTGTACGCTCAGTATTGAGATACACACTCCCCATGTGTTTTCTATGGACACTTTGTATCAAGTGGATGATAAAAGACATTCTACACTTAGACCATAGACCTCTGGATCTAGTATTCATTTCTTTCAGTATCTTAAGTTGCACAAGATTATTTTTCCTTTTTTGTGTGAAATATCATATGAGGCGCATGGGAAACATACAAATGAAAATTTGAGTCGCTGAAGCTAGAGTATTAACTCCACCTCAGTGAGATATCGCAGCTATGCGCAACACTCTTTATTCCTAAGACGTACGAACAGTTAAGGAAAGCAATTCAGCAATCGTTCGCAAGAAGCGGGTCTTATTACTCATTTTTCATGAAGAATGATTTTACTTGCAACTGCATCGGAATATAAAAAATACTATTTCTTTCATAGGAACACGAGGTTCAAAGAAAGTAGTCCTGAGTAAAGTCTGCAGATATCATCGTTTTACATTTACTCAGGAAACCAAGAAGCAGTAAGCAACGTCTGCATAGAATACGTAATGGCGGCATAGTTCTTGCACCCACGAGACACAAGGAGAGAATGTAGTAAGTGGAGTAGCCTGGAAGCCTGGCCTATGTCCCCCTCACATTTCTTTTTATTCACATATAATTCCCCTGGAGAGAAGTATTAGGCCAGGTAACTACCACCAGTTTTCTAGTGCACTCTGGAATGGCATTCAGCTGG
This sequence comes from Alentia gelatinosa, assembly GCA_950022655.1. Taxonomy (NCBI): domain Eukaryota; kingdom Metazoa; phylum Annelida; class Polychaeta; order Phyllodocida; family Polynoidae; genus Alentia; species Alentia gelatinosa. The sequence goes on from OX465584.1 coordinate 51,879,590, forward strand.
TATCTTACTGATACTTGGTGAATTTTACACTGGTTCCCTGCTAGAGGTGTGGCAAAACCAGCTATTTTTTAATGAAAAATCTATCTTTCATCTTTTGTATATCATTCATTATAAACAAGTATAAGTAAGTCATTTGGGGAACCTCATGAGGGAGAGAAGTTGTGCTGGTTCTTCTTGCCAATACAAATCAGCGGGGAACCAAGGTCGCTCATTCGATACTCTAGCTGGGCGTGACATGTCCCATTATTCTTTGGGCCAGTGAACCAGTCTATAAGTAGAGTGACTATAGACAAAACCATTTTCAGATAATTCAAACCCTGCAATCCTGTCTCATAGCAAGCTCATTGAATCTGTTTGACATCCCAAATGCTGTTAGTTACTGAGCACAAATGATTCATAATGCCACAATAAAGCCATTTTCCACTGGCCGACTATTCGCCACTGATCTTCAGTAAGGAACCACTGATGCCTGATCGGTGAATGGAAACAGACATGCAGAGAGGTGATCATGGATCCATTTTGTTTAGATTATGCAAAAAGGCCATTACGAAATGACTTGAATCAAAGGGGTTTGAAATTGTTAGTGATGGTCATTGTGTTTGGAAGACGGTTCAGTCGGTATGAACCTGTCAAATGCGACAGAGAGAAGGCATACATAGGACCCTTACCGAGTTTTAGATACAGGCATACAGTAGTTGACCACAACCAACCGACTTTTAGGAGAACTCAATTAATTGATGCCGTTTTCGTAGGCCAGTGGAAGATGGCTTAAAGAGTATACCAAAGCAATATTAACACCTGCAAGTATGGCATCGCAGTCTTTGTTATGGACCGACCTTTTTGGACAAAACAAGATTTACTAAATGTGGTCTACTCTTTATCAAGGTTTCCGATTCCCCTACAATTACATTATTTAATGAATTAGTTATCTAGGATCCTATACATCACCAGTAGGTCAATGAGGTATTTCGGTCTTCAGTGATTGGTCATGGCCAGCTGGGCCAGCTGGACCCTTAGAGACTGGCCCTCTGCTCCATTCGCCATACAGAACTGGGAACCCTTGAGATACCCAAACCCAAATTACCATATTAGAGGCAATTCCACTTATTGAAAACCTACTGACTACTACTTAAGCATCTGTTTTTTTTTGTATATCTAGCAGTGCTTATTAGTTCATTGTACCCTCAAAATAGTATTGCATCATTCCAGAGATGATACCGAGTTTCACACGTTTAAATTTACTACTTAAGTAAGGTTAAGTTAGGGGGAAGCGACGAAATTTCTTGTGAAAAGGGAAATATAGGGCACATAGCTTTGGTGTAATGGAAGCGACCATCTTGCCCCCGACGCTAAAGAAAACACCAGGTGGAAGGCCAAGTTATCAATGGATTTTAACAGAAGTATCTTCTTTGCTTGGCTATAAAAGGGTTTTAGCCTTGTCTCACTATTATCTATATATTATGACAGCAGGACATAGTGGTTGTCCCCCAACTACAGTGGCGCTAACTAACATTTTCCTGGTGGATGATGGAACAACTAGCAATCACTCTGTGCCCTATAGAGAAGTAAAGCGGGATCCATCAGTGATATTCGAGCTCATTTTATTCCAATGAAGCTAGATACCCCCCCCCCTTCCCCAGTAGACATGATGCGACTGTTAGCAGTAAAAGGAATCACATGTATTAGTATGAATGGAGCGTGGGTCAACAGATTTCTTACTTCGCTAAAAACACACAAGTGTAAATAATGCCACCAGCAGACGTGACCAACACAACTAGTACCTGCTGGACACACAATAATCAGAAATGGAGACGAAATGCAGCGCTGCCAGGTATGGGGAGATTTGCCACGTAAGGACATGATGACGTGTAGGGTCCAGGGGTTGGAAGCCCCTTGATGCTCTTAGATTCTGGCATTTTAAGAGCATAATTTTGTTGGTTTTTCTTGTAGGTTTTTAGGAGGGGGGGGGGGGCATTCTATCATTTTTCATATATTATTCTCCCAGGGAATTAAAACTTCACCCTTTGGCTTCAGTCCTCTCAGTAGGCTACACATTAATCTATTTCTCTCTGCTCATTTATCTTTTTTACTAATAACTTATAATGACTTATAAAATAAAAATAGAAAAAGGTATCTGATCCTCCTATTGTGTGAGAGATCATTAGAAAACCGTGAGAGCGAGGCCCAATTCGTGAGGTTCACGTTAAGTCATTGACACTTGGTAGCTCTGGTAACGATCTCGGCATGGTGCCAGCTGTGTAGTGTCAGTAGGGTGTGGTGTTGGCTGTGTATAGTGTCAGTAGGGTATGGTGTAGGCAGATTTCAACTGTGTAAAGCATTAGTAGGGAGTGGTGTAAATGGGTGTTGGCTGTGTGCTATGTCAGTAGGGTGTGGTGTAAGTGGGTGTCAGCTATGTGTGGTGTCAGTAGGTGTTGTGTAAGTGGGTGTCAGCTATCTGTGGCGGCAATAGGGTGTGATGTAAGTGGATGTCAATGGTGTATAGTCTCACTTGTATGTGGTGTCAGTTTTGTGGAGGAAGATCTTGAAGTGGTGTCAGCTGGGGGTAGTCTAAAACTGAAGGTGCTGGTATCAACTGGAAATGGTGTCAATAGGACATGGTGTCAGTTTATTGCAGTGTCTGATGACTGTAGTATCAGCAGGATATGGTGTCAGCTGGGTGTAGTATCGGTTTATTGTGGTATCAGCTGGACGTAGAATAAGTGGGATTTGATGTCAATTGAATATGGTATCGGTTTATTGGGGTGTCTGTTGGGTGTAGTGTCAGTCGCATATGGTGTCAGATGGATGTGGTGTCAGGTTTTTTTTTGTGTTTTTTTTTAATTCAATAAGGCAATTACATTCACCCTCTGGGGCGTTCTTACATGCAGTTGCAAACAATATATGTAATAAATACTCAATGGTACATCAACGAGAGATATACACAGGACAAAGAGGACAAACACAACATTACCATGATTTCGATCTGAGTGGCCGTATTTTCCGCGTAGTTGACGCGTAGTATTACGTAGTGTCAACAATAAGGAGAATACGGCCACACAGATCGAAATCATGGTAATGTTGTATTTATTACTCGCCTTTCGAGTTATTATTAGGAAGAAAATCTTGTATATAATTAGATATTAGACCCTGGCGACGTGCTTTGTTTGTATAAATTAGTTCCTATAATGCCCGTCAGGTAGCCGAAAAAGCCGTATTCTCCTAGGAGATTCCGCAGGTCCGTATTCTACTCAGTAGCGATCTGTAGGATTCATAGGCTTAGTATGGAGACTCCGTATTCGTTGGGTAATAAAAGACAAGACTTGTACAAGACAATTATTAAGTTATCGCGAATATTTATGGTGGTATCTGTTGGATGTAATATCAGTGGCATATGGTGTCAGATGGCTGTGGTATCAGCCGGGTATGGTGTCAGATAGCTGTGGTATCAGCCGGATATGGTGTCAGATGGCTGTGGTATCAGCCTGATATGGTGTCAGATGGCTGTGGTATCAGCCTGATATGCTGTCAGATGGCTGTGGTATCAGCCTGATATGGTGTCAGATGGCTGTGGTATCAGCCTGATATGGTGTCAGATGGATGTGGTATCAGCCGGATATGGTGTCAGATGGCTGTGGTATCAGCCGGATATGGTGTCAGATGGCTGTGGTATCAGCCGGATATGGTGTCAGATGGCTGTGGTATCAGCCGGATATGGTGTCAGATGGCTGTGGTATCAGCCGGATATAGTGTCAGATGGCTGTGGTATCAGCCGGATATGGTGTCAGATGGCTGTGGTATCAGCCGGATATGGTGTCAGATGGCTGTGGTATCAGCCGGATACGGTGTCAGATGGATGTGGTATCAGCCGGATATGGTGTCAGATGGCTGTGGTATCAGCCGGATATGGTGTCAGATGGCTGTGGTATCAGCCGGATATGGTGTCAGATGGCTGTGGTATCAGCCGGATATGGTGTCAGATGGCTGTGGTATCAGCCGGATATGGTGTCAGATGGCTGTGGTATCAGCCGGATATGGTGTCAGATGCTAATGGAGCATAACAACTGATTATGATAAAATCAGTATGGCATGATCTGGTTGAGAATGGGCAGGGATTATCGTAAAACTAGATGAGGTTTAATCTTGTCCACCGTATTCCACGACTGGAGTTTGGCAAAGTGACTTCATGAGGCGAAGCCGAGTGAAGTCCGGAGCCAAAACTTCAGGAGTGGAATGCGGTGGCCAAGATTAAACGAATCAGGTTTTGATTTTATCCTACCCTATCTCCTCGATTTTGGAATATTACATGATAACAATGCCGTATGCCACTAGTGGCATATAAAACTCCGTATGCCAGTCAGCGTGGCATACGGAAACCCAATGTTAAGCCTATGGGATTTTATATTAGGGGTAGGATAATATCGTTTATTCAATGTCACCTGTAGTGACATGAAAGGAGGTGAGAAAAAGACCACATGGTTTGTGATGCTGTTGAGGGTGTTGTTGACAAGGTGAAGCCTCCCCTGTCAACACACGGCGACCCGGTGCGTGCGGCTGACAGGTGGTGAGGACACGTGGTGAGCCATGTGTTGACAGCGTGACGGACGGACATGGCCACCGTTTATTACCTCAGTCACATCTCCACCTTCCCCTCTCTAAAAAACACCACACACAGCCAATGTGTGTTTAGCAGAAAACACGCAGGGGCAGTGTCAGGGAAGAAACTCTCTCTTTAAACAGATTTAGAGTATCACGCAGTTACGGTCCTCTGTCAAAACAAGGCACGCCTCAGAGAACTAGCTCCCTGTGGGACGTATTGTAAAGATCTGCAGTCGTTAATTCTATTTTTATTGTGTTTTACTTTGGAAAAAGTTAATTTGTCTGCTATATAAGAAACCTGTCCAGAATTAAAAACATCTCAGTCCGTACCTGGATCTAGACTCTACAACACCTTGCGTTGTCTTCAACCTTGCTTCAACGTATATTGACCGCTAGGGACTAGACTACTATGATAATATAGAGGTATAGGCCTGGATCTTTACAGTACGTTACAGCCTATAAAGACCAATACACACTAAGGCCCGGTGTCCACCTACTACGATAGAATCATAGACCTCCCGAAATGGCACCGATACAAAATGTCAAAATCGGTGCCATATCGGGAAGGTGCAAAATCGTAAACATATGTCTAGACATGCCAATCCACCACGCATTGTATGGTGTTTTTATCGGTGTCTAATCGCAGAAACGTGGTCAACTGCCCCGATATTAGGTAACCTTCCCACTCGATTTTGATTTTTTATCGGGAGGTGCATCGTAGACCATATCGGAGCCATATCATAGTAGGTGGACGCCGGGCCTAAAGCGCTGATTTCACCAATATGACACATTTGCTGTGCTATATCTTGGTATATCTTGTTATATCTTACATCATTGCGATATGTCTTACCTCCTTTGTCTCGACACGTTGCGTGCGGTCATATGTGTACTCTTTAGCATGCCATCTGTACATTTTGGTGCTCCACCACGATGCTTCAAGATCTATTGATGACACATTGCGCATACCGCGGCATATCGCAATAAGAATGCGGCAAAGGTGCTTAACAAGACCGATGCTTCGCAGCAAATATGCATGCAATTATTCAAAACCTAGCAAGACTTATCAAGATAATCAAATTGTGACAGATCTCGCTATATCTTGTGTGTTGGTGGAAGAGGCCCTTAAAAAGACCTTGCACTCACCAATGCCGATTCTGGGAGGTGTTTTTAAAAGAATCTTATTGTGGTCTCTGATGCATTCTCGTTACCTAAAGTGATCATTCTTCAGGAAATATCTTTATTGTGGGTGTTTTAAAAATTCTTCATCGTGATCCCGATCGTCTATAGGGTTGTCGTACCTCCATTTTCGATTTTATTGGAAGACAGCCCCAAGAGGTGTCGTAGCAGTACTTTGGTTACCAAAAATAAAAGAATTTAGCTATTATCAGGTTAAAATGGCAGCCTAAAGTGTAGCTGGATGATATCTCTATATTTTCCTATACATGCTTCTATCATAGAGGTACAAAGAAAGCTTATTTCTAAAATGGCACTGCATTGTACTCCACTAAGATTTGTCCTCCACTAGAGTTACATTTGATTAGTTATCTTTGATCAGAAGAAATCCTCATTGAGGCCAAATCCTGATCGTGTGATCTTAAAACTCAATCTGATGTCTTTCACTAAGACCAGAAAAGTTTGAATGATAAGAATTTAAACGACCATGTTTAAATAAAGCAACCACATCGAGATCCTCGTCAGTATCGCCTATGGTTAGTTCTATTCGTAGTTTTCTTTTGTTCAAAAAGCTTTTTTCAACTCTGCCGTATGGCAGGTCTTCCATTGAAAGCATAGTTCATCAGTCATTATCGTTCTTAGTTTTGAAAACATCCCCCTGGTCCCGATAGGCCTTACAATTGACTTCCCCACTATCGCCTTTCTGGGCCATAAAGCAATTTTTCACTGGCCGACGAAAATGGCACCGTTCTCCTAAAGGTCTGTCGTTGGTGGCCAAGGACTGCACGTTGGGATATAAAAATCGGTGAGGGGACTGTGTATGACTTGTTTCTTGCATCTAACAGGTGCATACTGGCATAAATGTCCTCCAAGCACAAAGAGTATCACTGATGATTTCAAACCCCTCGGAGTTGCCTCTGCGCAATATCCTCGCATGCGCTCGAATATTACTAGGCATCAACTCATCGGAGCATACAACCGCTTTTATCTGAAACCAGTCGATATTGTGTATATAATCGGGGACACTAATGTTGATGACTTATAGCCCATAAGTCACCGATATCTAACATCCTATATTCACCACCGATTCTCATCGGTCGACGTTAATAGTCGGGGGAAAATGAATTTACCTGAAACTAATGAATTTACCTAAAGCTTAGAATCACACACAAATGGAGTCTTGGTTAGGTAGAATCCCTAGCTATATACGGAATAATAAAGATGTATCGCTAATAACCATGTTGGAATTCATGATTTTGTCCTCCTTTATACATTTCAATCTATAGTTTGTTAAAGATAGATGTAATATTATATGCAAAGGTCTATCCTGGAGGGGCGAGTAACTGCTACAATCACATGGTCTTATAAATGTTGGTATAAGGTGCCTTGCGTCAATGCATTTGAATTTGAATTTCTCTTGATAAAAGAAGAAACCAACAAGTTTTGGTCAAAGTTCACCACGAGTTTGATGCAGAGAGATATGAACGAGGCGACTGCCGAGTGAATAACATGTAGCATTCAAATGAGTTGGAGAACAACGACTTTGATCAAAACAAGTTGATATCTACATTCATCCCACCCCTGTACACACTAAAAGAATGGACGACACACAGGACACAGACCATGGAGAACGGACTGCAATACTCGGAGAACGAGTTCCCAATATTAAGCCTATGGGACAAAATGCCAGGGGTGAGATAAAACTCAAGGATCTGCGTTTGCATCTGAAAAGCGGTTATTCGAATGTTACTTGCAAATGAAATGCTAGAAACTGATGCGTAAGATTTCCGATACCACATAGAGAACCTGCTCTAATGTGAAGGCTAAAGAATTTTATTACAACTATATTACCTCTTACGAAAAATTATCTCACTCCTGGTACTTTTTCCCTCATAGACTTAACATTGGGAACTCGTACTCAACGCCCGTGGAGTATTGTGAAGAAAATACTCAAAGGTGGATGTTATCACAAATGTTAGCCAATTAGTCAGTGATGGGGTGAGATAAAATCTGAACCGCACTCGAATCGTAGCCACTGAAAATACGTCATTAGTTTTGGGTTGCAAGAAAATATAAATCGGATTTGCATCGTGAGATCACTCCGCAACCAAAACGCATGGCTTATGTCCAGTATCTATGGATCTCGATGCAGTTCCTATTTACACGACACAGTATGATAGTGATGACAAACCCTAATTACACCCCCGCCCCCACGTCCATCCATGTTGTCGGCGTGGGAACGCCAGGTGTAGGAGCCGACGCTGACTGGTGCCTAACGGTAACCGGTGAGAACAGAGCCCTCAGTCAGGAACCAGCACAACACGCCCGCTGTCCGCCCTGCACGCCACCTGGCGGCGCCCGGACGATAATCACCGACTTAGAAAGTGATCGTCACTCACCTGTCTACGTCACGGCGTGGGGCCGACTGTGACCGCCCGAGACCGCCCGCGGCTCTTATATAGACTCAGAGCGAGGTGTTTGTGTGTCCCGCCCGGCGTACGCCGCCCGCCGTCCGCAGTCCGCCGTCCGCCGTCCGCGGCTTTTATGTAGACTCAGAGCGAGGTGTTTGTGGGTCCCGCCCGGCGTACGCCGTCCGCCGTCCGCAGTCGCCGTCCGCCGTCCGCGGCTTTTATGTAGACTCAGAGCGAGGTGTTTGTGGGTCCCGCCCGGCGTACGCCGTCCGCCGTCCGCAGTCGCCGTCCGCCGTCCGCGGCTTTTATGTAGACTCAGAGCGAGGTGTTTGTGTGTCCCGCCCGGCGTACGCCGCCCGCCGTCCGCCGCCCGCCACCCGCCAACCACCGCCCGCCGTCCGCCGCTCTCATATAGGTTCAGAGCGAGGTGTTTGTCTGTCCCGCCCGGCGTACGCCGCCCGCCGTCCGCAGTCGCCGTCCGCCGTCCGCGGCTTTTATGTAGACTCAGAGCGAGGTGTTTGTGGGTCCCGCCCGGCGTACGCCGTCCGCCGTCCGCAGTCGCCGTCCGCCGTCCGCGGCTTTTATGTAGACTCAGAGCGAGGTGTTTGTGTGTCCCGCCCGGCGAAGGCCGCCCGCCGCCCGCCGCCCGCCACCCGCCACCCGCCGCCCGCCGCCCGCCGCCCGCCACCCGCCACCCGCCGCCCGCCGCCCGCCGCCCGCCGCCCGCCACCCGCCGCCCGCCGCCCGCCGCCCGCCACCCGCCGCCCGCCGCCCGCCGCCCGCCGCCCCCCGTCCGCCGCCCCTCACTATTCTGTCAATATGAGGCAGATAGCCATTGTGTTATGGAGGTTGCCCTCTTGCCCTCTGCGCCAAAAAAGGTGCATGGTGCAGTTATATGGGGGTTGATTTTCGTGTTTTTTCTCGTCTGGCTATAGAGGTTTTTTTAGCATAGTCTCACGATTATCAATTAATTATAACAACCGGTAACAGCTATTGTCACCCGAATACAGTAGCGCTGTCTCATAATGGCAGAGCTTGCAATCCCTCTGTGCCCTATACTGGTGAGGGATTTTCGATTCAGTGATCTGCATAGGTTGATCTTAATCCACCAACTTCACTGACGTTTCCTTGCTGGCACTTACCCGATACCTAACTCTAACTTTTAAAAGAAGCTACGAGAAACATATATGATACGTCCATAAATGATGTCATGCAACAGGGGCATGACAACTGGGCACGAAGGTCAAAAATAGTATGACGTCATCTATGGACAGCAAGAGACCAACATCATAATGCCCTCCATGTCATAGCCTTTTACTATGGACACTTTGTATGAGGTGGATAATAGATATCTGTATGTGTCGGGTATGTCCATACAGAGTTCCTATACATTTAGAATAGACACATTGTACAAGGTGGATAATATGTATCCGTATACGCCGGGTATGTCCATACAGAGTTCCTATAGATTCAGTATAGACACATTGTATAAGGTGGATAATAGATATTCGTATACGCCGGGTATGTCCATACAGAGTTCCTATAGATTTAGTATAGACACATTGTATAAGGTGGATAATAGATATTCGTATACGCCGGGTATGTCCATACAGAGTTCCTATAGATTTAGTATAGACACATTGTATAAGGTGGATAATAGATATTCGTATACGCCGGGTATGTCCATACAGAGTTCCTATAGATTTAGTATAGACACATTGTATAAGGTGGATAATAGATATTCGTATACGCCGGGTATGTCCATACAGAGTTCCTATAAGTTAACTCTGAACACTGTATTGGGTGGATAATAGATTCTAAGATAGGATGCAAAGCTGCAGAAGATTAGGTATGATTTTGGAAAGGGAGGGTTGGGGAAGCAGAAGGTTGTATGTACATTCAAGACTTCCTCAAACTGCGATAAAAGAGCTCATTGGGTAGCTTAGATCATCACTTTCTTCCGGAATTAATCATGGCTGACCTTAGGGATGGATTTCAATTACTGGAGTATTAGATGCGGTTCTTTTGCAGTCCTTTTTACTTTCCTAAATGTACAAAAAGGCTCCAAAAAGTGATACAAAAGAACAAAACAGGAGTTTTAATCATCAAAAGGGATTTATTATACATCTCTGAAGGTAAGGGCGCATGCACATGCACTGACATTGACAGGATTACTTAGAACAAAGGAACTGATTTTCTGTACTATAGGAATAAGCAGTTGCGCTCTCTGTCAGCTAGGCAGTCAAAGTTTCTCGGACTATCCAATCGTAAACTTCTGTCGTGATCCAGTCGGTGACTCATGCTCCAAGGCTAAGGTAGCTACTGACATCCAACATGTTGGATCATCAGGAACTCTATGATTGGCGTTTCCGATCATAGCCTATTGGTATCCAATCCAATCGTAGAGTCAATCGTAGAAACATGGTCCACTGCCACGATTTTGTCTGACCTCCCGATGAAATTTTATTCCGCTCAGGAGGTCGATCGTAAGACCTATCGGGACCAGAATCGGCGTTGGTGGATGCAAGGCCGAATTCTTCAATTCTAGTCGGGGACTCTATCGGGAACTCTATCGGGGACCTTATCGAGGTCACATGAATGTAGTCCGGACAGGATGTGCGATCCGTGTTTACTACGCGTGCGCAGAATGTATCATCAGACCACTGAGCGTTCTGCACTGCATTTTCTTGTCGCCGTTCCATGATGGTTTTCAAACAGTATTCTATGGCAAGAGTGCTTAATTTTTCTCATCTTTTGACTGAGAAAATCATGTGCATGTCAATAAATATGATCCCCCGACCATGGAGGCCATGGAGCATGCCAAGTTTTCTTACCGATGTGGAACGAACATAACAAGGGACAGGAGAGGTAAGGGGAAGGTAGAATTAGATACCCCAAGGTTAATGTAGGGACACTAAGTCGTGATCTATGTGTGAATTATTGTTAAAGGCATGTCCTACAATTCACGGTGGCGCCACCTGGTGATTTTCAAATATTGTCAATTATCAATCAAAACTCATTCCATGGGATTCATACTAATGCAAATTGACTACATCTAACGTTTTTCTCTCGTGTATCTAATCCTAATTTGTAAAATAAGCCTGTTAACATTTGCTTGATTTACATACTGGAAAATATGGTTTTCTTTCGAAAACAAGGGTGGTGACCTACGAATTTTAAAACTTGAATGTGTAGTACTATATATCTACTATATTCTGTGAAAGTAGGAGGAAGATGATATGGGTTTTAACAACGTGATAAACAACTTTTTAGAATTTCTATATATATATTCTATTATGAAATTATCATAATATTGATCTCTAATGCCTTTAAAGGAACACAGGTAGTTGTCACAGTTGTGGATGGGCGTGAGAGTGTGTCTTTGTGTGTCAAAAGATCACAATGAATGTAGATCACATGCCAATGTGTATGGATATTACAGAGGAAGCCTATGGAAATAAAAGGTCAGAGCTCGTATCATATCGAGTTTGAATAGCATAGTATTTCAGAAGGCGAAACCGGGTGAATTATGTAGTGATTTAAACGAGATGGGATTGAGCTCTGACCGTAAACCTGAACAAGTTTCTGAATTTATCTCAACCCTCACAATGTCTAATTGTTTAACATTTGGGACATAATCCCCCATTGAGTATTTTATTCTAAATACTCCGTGGGCATTGAGTAGAGTTCTCAATGTTCAGTCTATGGGGGAAAATACCAGAGGTGAGATATCTATAGATGCGAATGGGTGAGAATTGGCATGAGTGACTGCATAGTGTGCGAGATTGCGTGAGAGAAATTTTTGTAAATGGCTTTGAATTTGCGATAGTCTGACCAGGCCTTCTCTCTGCTTTATCATTGGTATCAAAGAGGCATCTGTAGGAAAGGTTTCGAAAGTCAATTTGGTAGTCCTTCTATACTGTTCCAACCTTTTACCAGTGTAAGTCAATAAATGTGTGCCCTACATGAATTATTTTCCTATCTCGTACTCTAAATCTAACAGTTTCACTCTGTTTTTTGTGGCATTTGGATTTATTTTCGTTAGGTCATGAGGGCAACGCCAAACGACACAAACACTGACCTTCCCGGACCACAGGTCAGGTCAGAGGTCAGAGGTGACGTCATGACATGCGCAGAGGGCGTCTGGCCTGACGCTAATGGCGTGTGGATGTGGCAAGAACAATGACGTAGGGCCTCGTTCTGAATCCAGAACCTTCAGTCTTGACACTCTCCTGGAACAGCTATTGTATTCTTTTTCCTGCAGATGCACGTATCTCTGCCGCAACCTGCCTGTTTAGGCCAAAATCTGGCCCATACACCATTTTTTAAGATATCCTAAATTCATAGCGTTTTGGGGAGTATAAAAATTGTGGTTTATTTCTAAATAGAGATGCACATAGTCATATGGTAAATGATGTACACTCATTTCTGTTATTTGTTATGTCAAATGAGACATAGTTATACAGATTGCTTTCTTCAGTCGAAGGTACCTCATGTATTGAAGGGTTTTGTTTGTCAACATATCACATGTGCTCATTCAAATGGGCAGTCTAATCAAATTTGGATTCACATTATAAAGTGATTTAAAGCTTTAAAAAAAACACCAAAACAGCTGGATTCTTTATGAAGCTCATTTAACAATTCCCATATTTCCTAACTCTTAATATATGAGTCGGTTGAGTTTGAGTTTCATAACTTTTGACAATTGCCTTGTTTTGAATCCGATATATTGGCTGGTTCTCCCTATCATTAGCGAATACCGAGGAACCAGCGTATGACGTCACTGGATTGAGGCAGAGATTAGCAAGGCAAGCGCCACGAAGGATCTGCTGGGAGAGCGCAGTGGCGTGTTTAACTGCGCAGTGGTTAGCTTAGTGTAGATGGTGGTCTAGCTACTTGTGATCATGTTTGTTTATTATCTAGGCCATAATGTTTTTGTAAATGTATACATGAAGGAGGTTTGTTTGTATAGATTATGTCATGTATGACAGATCGCCAGTGAAATGCATTTGAGAATTTGGACTGGTTGAGAAGTCAGAAGAAGTAATAAATTGGTGTATGAATACACAATAACGATTGGTTTTGTGTACAAGTTGCCGTAATTTTTTTAAATTATTTTTCCCATCATGTCTATTACGGGTAATCATCTTTACGGGCTCGGTCTAATCGTTCTTCGCCCGTTCCCAAATTTCTGAGTAGTTGACGCATAGTAATATCCGAGCGACAGCATCAACTATGAGGAGATTACGGTCACTCATATATACAAAACAGTCTTTATTGTATTTATTGCCAATTTACAGGATTAATAACAAAAAAAGACCATGTATCAACTTACAGGATGACTACACATTCCATAAAATCACTGTACTGTCAAGCATGGTGATAATTCGGTAGATACTTATGCCAGTTATATAGTTTCCTATTTTTCTGTGTTCTTAGTGTGAAAAACGGTTTATGACAGTGATTTCTGATGGTAAATGGGATTTTTATCTAATTCTAGATTCAGCAAAAACTCTCAGTTTAAAAACATTGTAATCGTTAACTGTCACTAAACACCCACTTTAATCGGTTCTCGGGCCTACAATAGAGCATAATTAGAAGGAAACTCACGAGATGACAATAACTTGGCCCGTACTTAACCGAGTTTCACCACGGAGTAATTCATGAAGCGAGGCTGAGTAAATTACATAACAGTCAAACGAGGTGGCATGCGTACCAAGTTATTTTCAACATGTGGGTTTCTGATTTTATCTCACCCCGCATAACGTAATTAATAACACAAATCACCCAATTAGCCATTGAGTATTGGGTACACTACCTTCACGGCCTAGGAGAATGAGTTCCTAACGCTAAGCCTATGGACAAAAATACCGGGGTAAGATGATGCATGATACGAAGCTTTCCCTAGACGATACTACACAAAAATCTAAGCGTCTAATTGAACACTATTATTTTGTGACCTGCCAGGTCAGTGACATTCATAATTAGCAGTGATAGAATGAGCACAAGTGCAACGTATCATTAGATGCAGACATCAGTAGTTGCCTTGTAACAAACAGATGCAGATGACTCTGCCGTGACCCACTGCGAGATTTATCTCTCTACGATATTGGGACTCCCCCAAGTCGCATACGCCCTCCAGACGTAAAGGCCATGACACACTGTGCGATTTTGGAACATGAATGTTCCTTTATCGGCGACAAAAGAACAAACGTAAGCTCAGGCGAGGCCTGTAAATTGAGTCGTTCTGTGTAGCACCCCCTCCAGGACTTTGCCTAAGGCCTGGCGTCCACCTACTACGATAGAAAATTAGACCTACCGACATGGTACCGATACAAAAAGTCAATATCGGAGACATATCGGGAAGGTGCAGAATCGTAAACATATGTCTAGATATGCCGATCCACCACGCATCGTATGCGGTTTTTATCGATGTCTAATCGTAGAAACCTGGTCAACTGTCCCGATATTAGGTGACCTTCCGACGCGATTTTGATTTTTTATCGGAAGGTACATCGTAGACAATATCGGTGCCATATCGTAGTAGGTGGACGCCGGGCCTTAGATTTGGAAATCCCCCCTGTAGTTATGTACCTTTGTCGCCGATAGATTGCAGTAAAATGTCTCGAAATCGGGACTGATAAATTCAGGATCCGGTTCCTTATTACCGTTGTCGTCGACAACGGAGTTTGAGAAATGCCCCCTGTTGGGCCTACGGATATCTACCCCTCCGTAATCGTTAGGTAGAGTAGTTAAATAGAACTGAACGGGAGTTAGCCTGAGTAGTTTTTATGCCACGACGGGCAGGTCGTGTAGTGAGGAACATACCTGACCAGAATGGCTTAAAAACTACTCAGGCTAACTCGAGTTTGGTTCTGTATTTATCCTACCCCATCTCTGCGCTTTTGGATTACTAAAATATGAATATCGACTCAACGACCAACCTTAAATGAGTGCCGGATATCCGTTTGCTACCAGGTACTTGTTATTGTCGGAGGAAACCACTAAGCTGACATCCTGGTCTCTGATTGGTCAATTTTTTTATTACTCTAGAGGCATAAAAAACACTTTATGTCATGGCCTGCCACATAAAATTTGCCAATGTTAAGTCTATGGCGGTTTTTTTTATTAG
Organism: Alentia gelatinosa; assembly: GCA_950022655.1. Classification (NCBI taxonomy): domain Eukaryota; kingdom Metazoa; phylum Annelida; class Polychaeta; order Phyllodocida; family Polynoidae; genus Alentia; species Alentia gelatinosa. Next base: position 51,894,902 of record OX465584.1, read on the forward strand.
GGGTAGGATAATCTGCACTATGCCACACACAGACTCGGCAACCCGTACTTACCGATTTGGCCCCCAAAGACCGATTCAGCCCATCGCAGGTACATGTGATCATGTGATCATGTGATAATTGCCTGAGTTTTAACTTGGAAAAAGATGGGCATATGTATGGTAGCTAGGCCTGCCAATGTATCCTTGTGTATCCAGTTTTGGTGATCTTGAGTTATCTAAGCTACCGGTATATCTAAAGTATTATTGATGTGACATGCATGTATGATCGTAACAGTGTTCTCTAGTGTAGACAGAATATGCCTACGAAGAACTCCCGCTAATAACCACCACTCCCATCCTAGACTGTCCTCAGTCCCTGTATCCCACCCCTCCACCCCTTCTGAGTGACACAGTTGATTCATGGGTCAGTCAGAGAAGGACACATGCTATTATGAATTGTATTCCGATTTTCTTTAATCATTTAATGAATGTTCATAATCAATGACTTGAGCAGTGATGGTCGTCGCCAAACGCAAATTCGCCAGAGACAAATTAAAATGCCCTAACGATTTAGGGAGTTAATCGGTGGGAACGAAATCGTACCGTGTATTTCCCACTTTAGTGGAATTAACACGGTGGGTATCATGTACCTCCAGGGTTCAAAATCTCATGACATTCTGTTCCTTTTTAAAGGGTAAATGTCGCCAACAATTGCAGGGGGGAAAACATGACTCAGGAAAATGGAACCCTACAATTTAAACAAAGAAAATGTGTTCGAGTACAGAATCGCAGCAGGATTTATCTCAGACAAACACCCTGTGAGTTACATGAATCCCACCGTGTGAATACCACTTCACTCAACTCCTTATTATCATCCCGGGTATGTAAAGGATCCGGTACCGACTGACATGGCCACAACACAACCGCATGTCTCCCAATGAACCATAGTGTTCCGATTTCTGATTGTATAAACTGAATATAATTTCCGATGTAGATGTAGAAATAGCTGAAATTTCCATTTCTTGCATCGGATTTCCGATGTCAAGACATGTAAATACCGTTTAACCGCAATAACTGTGGGATTAAAGTCATTGGTCTATGGGTGTACCATGACGGGAACCAGGCAACATTGGATCCTATAAACACATTATATTATGGGATACCTCAATAGGCCCTATGGAGGGGCAGTTTATCGCAAGTGCCGTCGACTTGCACAGTGAGTGCACAGCAGAAATTGGTATAGGAATCGCATGCGATTTTGTGGTCCACTTTGCGCTTTCTATCAGTTTGTTCTATATGAGATATATTCCCCTGGCTGTGTTGTTGTTGACAACAGGTTATCAAACCCAGTGGTCCTGGGTCCAAATATCGCCGGGAAACTGAATTGCTCCGTTGGTCAGGACTAGCCTGCGACTCCGGTACAGGCGGCCGGAGGCCCTCACCACAGAGGTACAGGACACCAGGAATAAATTCGCAGGGGAAAAGACAGACATGTTTGAATTTCATCGCATGCGATTCAAGGACCTGGGGAGGTAGAATTTGTCAGTGAGAAAATGCACCCTCTACGGGTTTGTGTGTGTGGGGGGAGGAGGAATCGCAGAGCCGAGGATCGCAAGGCAGAACCCACTGTGCGATTTGAGATGGAGGGGCAATTCATCGCAGGGAAAGGAACATGAATCGCACAGTGAGTTCAGGCCTTATATCACACATAATGGGCCAATTCTCTGACACACGCCGCACGCACATGCCTAGTCCAAGTCCAAGAATGTGTCAAGGAGAAATAGCCGAGATCATAGGCTTGTTACGCCAAGCTGACCCGTTTTGGCATCAATTTCGTCCGATCGACCATGCGGCGGAGACGCTGATGTGACGTGTGTGGAATGCGGGGAACGCCAATGACGTCACAGCTCCTATTTTGAGGAAGCCTGTTTCTACCACTCCCCTGCGACTGTGTCTTCTTGCTCATGCATTCTCAGCGCGATGTTTTTGTTTTCCTTTCTATGTATCAGGTATTTCTTCAGTGAAAAGAGGTCCGCATTCCTCTTGTCACGTGATACTATAGGGCACAGAGTGATTGCTAGTTCCGCCATCATCCGCCAGGAAATTACAACATAGCGCCTTTGAGTAACTCTAATCAAAGAGAAGGGGTAAGAAGGGTGGGGGATGTGTAACGTAGTGCTTGCCTTTTAAATTGTTTGAGATTTGTATGATTGTCCTGGCTATGGGACTTGACTAGTTTACCTTTTACCTCGTTAGAAATTGTATAGAAATTATATCGAAACTTGTACACTACATTTGCATTCAAACCAGCTGTCACAGTTGAGCAGATGCCAGTATGAAAACTTAACATAAATTATCTTGTCACAACTCTTCTCGTATAAAAAGTATCGTTTTTTCAGCATCTATAGACTTGTATCACATGGAATAGACTACCTGAAAGGAATTTTGAACCTATTGTGATAGGTATCATTTTGTTGAAACTGGGACTAATAACACTAGAATATACGCAGACCGAATAAGGAATAACATAGAATGGGCGGCAACTTCCAAATTAGCTGACTACAGTCAGGATGTTTAGATAAGGATGAGTATTAGATATATTTCCATAAAAAGTTATAAACAACAACAACAAAAATGTAGAGCAACCACAAGCACCATGTAATGGAAATGAACTAACATAACTATGTTGAAGTATTGCGAAGTATTATCAACCTATGTAGTATAAGGAATCAATAAACAAAAATAATAAAAAGCAGAAAGGATTATAAGTAGATCCCCGTAGATGAAAACATGTGTACGTCTCCACATGTACGGCGATTTATTCCAGGATACTCTGTCCATATGTAGTGTTGGCCTAGACTGACCTCAGTCCATGCATCCTATTGTAAAGTACCGACCTTGTATTGGCTATTTAATGTTTATATTGTGCAGATGTCAAATACGTATATGGACAATATCATAAATGAAACCTGCATAAATGTACATTGTATAATGGCTTCATATTAGTTCCAATGGCGCCCACATCGTGGCATGGTGTTTGGTGTGGTCACTGGACTGGAACCTGGTCACAGGCAGTCATTGGTCAGTTGGTACTGTGTTCTGATTGATCAGTTAGTGAGCCAATAACTGCGCAGTAGGGCCAGGTTTACCGCCACCTCCTATCTGTATATAAGTAGATGATTTATATGTGATTAAACAATCTGTTCTAGACCTTGTAACTACACCTCAAGCATTCTAGTTGAGTTCTTCTGGTTCTGAACCAGGGTATTATAGCCCCAGGACTTTACACTATGGCCATCCCTCCACCTATACCTCACCCCTCATTGTGGGGATATTGGCCTGTCAGGCGTTAGGGGAAGTCCAAATGTTGTAAAGTATTTTTATTTCTTTAAAATCAAGTTGGTTTTGTAATCCACAAAAAAACAAACAAGTTGATTGTTCTTTAAAAGGTTTTATTGAGGATTTGTTGGATATCGAGATAGGGAGGGGAAAGTTGATTATACAAAGTTTCGTCTTACATATAAGACCTCTTCAGGTAGTTGATTTAAAAAGGAATAACTTTTTGGTTTTAGAAATCTATTGCACTGCAATCAAACAAACTTGTAGCCTAGTACAGTGACTTCTTTCTAGATGGATCATACAAAAGAAGTATCGAATCTTTATAAAGAGTCCAGAGGATTGTACAAAAATACAGTGTAAGAGACTATAATATCTGAATGCCCATGGAGTATTTAGAAAAAATACACAATGGGGGATTATGTCACAAATTTTTTTTTTTTGGTTTTTTTTTTGTTATAGCAGAATTTTTGTCACAAATATTAGCCAATAAGTCAATGTGAAAGGTGAGATGAATTAAGAATTCATAAATTTAAGAAAAATAAACATTGCTACAAAAAATAAATAATGTCGAGAATCAAAGGCATGAGCAAGTCTAGCGTTGCCCCTATGTGGAGGAGGAAGGCTGTGGATGGCTCTCTGTGAGCGTGATACATTCTCTGCGTGTCGGACATGCCTGAGGCTCAGAGGTCTCTCCATCCCCCACAAGCCGACCTCAGAGTAATCATTCACCGTGATTATCTCATCTATCACTTTTAGAGTGTTCGCATTGTCTGGAAATACATACACACAATGTTATCATGATGCATGGTCTATTGTTCGCATAGTTGACGCGTAGTAATATTCAAGCGAATGGGAAGATATCGCCTTGTGTCAAATATAGGAATTATTAAATGAGCTTCACAGACAATCCAGCTGTTTCTTGTTCAGCTTTCAACCACTTTATAATGTGAATCCACAGTTGATTAGACTGCCCCTTCAAATGAGCACATGTGTCATGTTAACAAACAAAACCCTGGAACACATAAGATTCTTTCCACTGAAGAGACTAATCCCACAGTCTATTTCTGATTTGCCATCACACATGGCAGAAATGAGTATGTATCATTTACCATATAAATATATGCATCTCTTTTTACAAATAGAACAAATATATAGAACTGGATCGGGAATTTATGAATGCACAATAAACCACGAGTATGGATGTGCCGAAATTGTCATCGAGGCAAAGTTGAGTGACAATTGCAGCCCATTCAAATAAGTGGAGTATTGTGTATTTTTTGTTTCGAGTGCAGTTCTGGATTTATGTCACCCCTTTCAATGACATTTAAAAGCAACACAATATCAGAATAATTCAAATTACTTCATAAATCCAGTTAGAGACTCAAGTCTCTATGTTAATGTCTTGTCTACTTTCTGAAATCCTGGCCGCTGATTGGCCAGTTCAATATGACGTCATCTCCCATCACTCCACCACGACCGTGGCGTAGTATTGACACTTTATGTAGGTGATCGTTTCGTAGAATCTTTTAATGTCATTCCTATGGCTAAACTTGCACCAGGGGTGAGATAAAGGAAGTAAGGCACAGGGCCAATGCTCGGAGAGTAGGACTCCGTTTCCCGAAATCATTATCTGCCTGAAAGCAGTTCTTGCTTCTGTTAGGTCGACGGTAACGGCGCCTGGTGTTTAAATTGCAAGGCAACATGTTCGGAGTTGCAGTGGACCCGAAATGACTACGATTTGTTTGGTACCCGCCTGGATCGAGCGATAGCAGACAGGTATTGCCAGCTGGCTGCAGTGCTGGCAGTGGTTGAATGCTGGTAATGGACTCTATCATAGGATGTGCCCAACAGACACCAAACCAGCTCAATTTTCAAAAGCCAACTGACATCGCACTTGCTGCGATGTGCTTATCACGAGCAATAAACTCTAATAGGATATAAAACTGATACAGTTCGATAAGAGGAGGTAAATACTAAGACACGTGCACAACATAAGTGGAACATAAAACTTAAGAGACCAAGAACTGCTTTTTTTTAACGCAGTCCTATTTATATAGGGATGGCCGATTGGAAGAATTTACCATTAAAAATTCAAAATGGGAATTTGAGTAGTTATAAAAGGTATATAAAATTAAAGTTTTATGTGAAGCCTGACTAATGGAGTGGGCTAGGTTTGCCTAGATCTAACACCTTGACAGAAAGCACGACGTAGATACCTATCTCACCACATCATATCATCTCTATCATAATCACATTGCATATAATAAATTTTCTGTTATGAAGAAATTACCGATGAAAAAAAAAAATTGTCACTGTTAACAGGGATGGTCAGAATATCTGCTATGCAGAGACCATCGTATGTACCATTTTACAGTACAAATGATATAATAAAATACAACTAATTACATGAGGTAATAGCTGAAATATTGATCGAAAATGAACTTTGGTGACTGTGACAGGTGCTTGAGTAATAACAGGGGCCGCAGGAACTTGATAATCTATTATCATAATTATGATACTGCATATTGCTCAGGGATTGACTGCCATTATGGTTTGAATACTTAACAACAGAGAAAACATCGGGATGCATCATTTACCTTCTAGATATACCTTAATTGATAATTATATATAATGACAGTGTGTTCGCGGCTCTCTATCAGACACGCACGTATTGTTGTTTATTTACAGTCTAAATCCGCGCATGCGCTGACCGAGGTTACCGAAATCAGGCATATTCATCGGGCTGGTATTTTGCCACCGTGCCCCCTAGCGGCTACCCGGGGAACAAGCGTATGACTACCATCAGATATCCTCTTATATCATTTCTACAGGTAGTATGTAAGGCTGTTAGAAAACAGGGGTGTGAAGTAGAAAACATTCCCTTTCATTCGCAGAGAGGAATCCAGTAAGTGTAAAGATCATCATCATATCAGCAGTGTCGTCTGCTACTACGCCGCCGTACAAAATTTAGTGTTAACCACTCCGCAACCGACATGGATGGACATGTCATACAGGTAAAGTGGGTGGTTGTAACTTTTTTTTTTCAGATGCTAAAACCTATTGAAATTAAAAATTATTTTGAGGAGTGGATTCCATATGTATTCACCACTTGCACATAAGCGTGGCGCTGTGGTCGCCGTGAGAACGGGTTGCGCTGGTTGTATGTGCATACCTATATACCAAATATCAGGTTTATTCTGTAGGCATTTCGATCGTGAGAAATATCTTTTTCAAATACATCATGTTATAGTTGACAACAATGGGGAGTGCACCACTCAGCTACATTTGCAAAGTCTACTGAAGTGCTTACTGAATTTGTAGGCATCGCTTATAACAATTGTCATCACAATCTAACATCATGCCTAATACTATGTTCTTTTCTAAGAAAATCGTCCTGAACGACCGTTTTTGCGCCAATCTCATGTGGCACGCTATGACTGGGTCTATTAGGACACGTGCCATCTTTTTTTCATCCGAACCGTCGTACATTCATTGGGATATTTTAGACTTTCGTTACTGGCGATTGTCGTTACTGAAAGATACCCTCCAAGACTAGGGCAGTTTCAATGCATCATATTTCTCTTCATGAACACGATAAAATACCGTAAAAGAATTAGAGGAGGCCAGTGATTAATGGAATATCTTTTATTAGTAATGAGACGTAAACATTGACAAGGTGGTGGCAACATATCCAGCAGTATATTTTGGCTTTGTCGGAGACATGCTAAACCCCCCTATTCTGACTCTTTTAGATTGTTTATAAGCCAATGGAAAATAATCAAGTATTGTATGTCAAAGTGTTTCCAAACAAAATTCTGTATTAAGATCCGACTTGCTCTAGTCATTGATATAAGGAGTGTATTCTTATGTTCTGATGGTATTTTTCATTGAAGTTAAGCCAAACTTCCCCTATTTCGGCTGGGTTTAAGAAAAAAGAACAAGACTGATATAAGGACTTTACATGGAACATTGTAGACATACATATCATAAGTGTGGAGGGGACTATAGAAGCCAAGATATAAACAAGAAAGGCACTTCTTTCTATAGTTAATAATGGTGAAAATATATCACACTTTATCTCACCCCTGGCACAAGTTTCTCCATTAGAATACCATTAGAAAAGAATACTAACATCCCCCCCCCCCCATAAAGTAAGAATGTACTACGCCGAAACCATGGCGGAGTGAATGTGAGATGATGTCATCTGCATTTGCTAAGTAGTTTGAATTATTCTGATATTGTTATGCTATTTAATGTCATTGAAAGGGGTGAGATAAATCCAGAACCGCACGTGAATCATAAAAATACACAATACTCCACTCATTTGGATGTGCCCTTATCGTCACTTGGCTTTGCTTCGATTATGATTGCAGCGCATTCAAACTCATGGAGTATCGAGAATTTATACAATTCTCGATCCAGTTCTACATAATTGCATATTAGTGTTTCATTGTACAACAGCTTTAGCTGTTTAAAATATGCTTAAATAAGAGCTCTGTGAATATTTGGTTATCAAGGTATCCCTTTGTTTCACATGTTTTACATGTTTCACATGAGTCTATGTATCTCATGTTAGCAAGATAAGCACCGTTAAATGCAATGTATTCTCGTATGCGAGCATATTGCGCAGAAACAACTCAGATGAGCATACAACTGCTTTAACCTGAAACCAGTCTATATTATGTTTATTATCTATCTTTTCCTGGCAAGTTGGGCACTGGTATTAGTTCATTTTAGGTATGCACTATTTTTTCATATGCCTTATTTTTCCGTATGCGCCAGCTTTTGCAGCCGGGAGCATACAACATACCAGTATGCTCCGGGTTTGTAGATGCACGCTGCCCATATTTTCTCTATGAACACTTTCTGTTAGTGGGATAATAAATGTATTTCTGACCTAATGAGTTGTATGGAAACTAACGCTCGTGAAATATAACGTTAAAGATGGCTGAGACACAAGGGAAAGAAACAGCCTGGCAAGAATAGTTATTTGGCACTCGTCCGCCGTATTTCACTACATAGATGAACTGAACATATACATCACTAAAATATAATCCTGGTAAATATCGTTGTAGTCCCTGGTTGTAAATATAGTAAATACTTTAGAAACAATATATTTTGTGACTTGTAACAAAAATAGGTCCCGGAATATGAAATAGGAATGTTAACATTTAAGACAGCTAGTTAACTGTATGAAAGTAGATCATGTACTAGCATGTACAATTCTTAACAATATAGTTAACATATAGACAAATTGATGTCATTTATATTGAGCTATCTTATAGCATCTCTAAAACCTCGAAATGTGTAGCCGAAAGGTTGTACACACTTTGTAGGTGAAGTTGGTATTTGCTTCACCGGGAAGCGACGTTGAAAGTAGACTTATTAGTCATCGATATCTGTGGAGGAACGAAAAAATATTTCAATCTCTATATACATGTTGGGATCAGAAATGTGTGGAATTTCCTGTCTCTGAGAGACCGAGAAAACATAGATAACAATTCTGTGTCAGCCATGCCATGGGGCTGATGGATATTTTGGATCTTTTTTTGTTCGTTTATTTTATCTGGTCTTGGTTTAAGCTCAAAGGTCTGGTCTATGGATAGGTTCAAACCACTTTTTTTATTAATGTGAATGAGGCTCAATTTATACGGTACTATCTTTTTCGTAGACAAGAGAAAAGAAATATTATATAACTGAAAATAAAGAAGTGGATTTCCTTGGAAAATTGTGAAAATCTATCATCTCTGATATATGAATATATATTCATTTTGCTGTGTTATTGAAACATTATCAAATGACATTAATTTGTGTGAGGACACACAAGGTTCAATGAACGACATAAACTAAATGAATAATGGATACCACACCTTTCAAAATAAATAAACAAATAAGGAACATGTTACAATATGAAGCAAACTGCACTGTGAATAGCCAGGGGCCTGTTTGATAATCTAGGGTCGTACATGAAGACACTTTTTTGTATGCCAAGGAGACCCAGGGAGAGTGTTGGTCAACTTTATTTAACACTTAGACAGCGAAGACTGTTATAGTGAATACTCTTAAATAACGTCAAACGATAACCCTTGTGTGAGGCACAGAAAAGGGTATTCGTATATGAGCCTACATTATTAAACAGGCCCGAGATCTCTAATGTGTATATACATGTACACTGTAATTAGAAGTAATGGCACCGGTTAGAGACTGGCATAGAGCAATATCCACAACGAAAAGGCACCCAATACGTAGTTTGACGATATTTCAGGATAAACATACACCTATACTATATAATAGTAGTAATCATTCATATTAACTAACTGACAGAAAGTGAGAAACTTCATGGAATCTGATGTTCAGGAAATATTATAGGGCACAGAGTGATTGCTAGTTCTGCCATCATCCACCAGGAAATTGCAAGATAGTGCCACTGTAGTTGGGAATAACCAACATTTTCCCCTGTGATAATCTATAGATAATCGTAAGACGAGGCTAAAACCTTATTATGGCAAACCACCCCAAAATTCATTTTACATAAAATCCATTGCTAACTGGACCCGCCACCTGGTGTTTTGTTTAAGATTCCAGGGGCAAGATGGCTGTCTCAATAGCTGTGTGCCCTATACATTCAGTGAAAAAAATTGAAACATAACTATAACGATAACTAAGAAATTCTCTAGAGTGTGCAAATCCATCCAAAGTGTCTTGTTGTTTTTAAATTGGCTGAAATTGACCGTGTAAGAACTACAATTCTAGGCATTTTAATAAAGTTAGAGTATCTAAAAAAACTCTTAATTGTTCTAAGTTAGTAGGCCATTGTCTTAGCTTCACAATAGCCCTATAATCACTTATACTAGACATCTATTCACATTCGAGGATTAACAACAAAATGGTTAATTCATAGACCTCTACTCTCTCTTGGGTATCGACACAGAACCCAAAGAAGTTACCGGAAGTAACCAGGTTTGATAACACTTTACTTCCGGTTGTATATCGCCAATTATTCTATGGAGAATCTATCAAAACTAACACTATCCCACTGGATACGATGGCTGTTTCTGGAGTTCACTTATAAATCTTCACTCATACTTCAATATTTGCATGTTTATTGTGGAAAGAGCCATATGAAATCTTAATTTGTACTTCGCTATTGATGCGAAGCACTTGAATGCCGACGTTTTTTTAATGTTTGTTTCATTGTGCCAGGTGAGTGAGTAGTAAAAATGATGTCATAAAACGCTTTCCTTAACAGCGATTCATATTTTCATTTAATCTCTACATATTAAGTAGCAATTCTGCTATCAATTGAAAGAATGAGTCTTAAGTAACATATATATTTGTATCATTCACATTATGGGTATAAAGAAGGAAATTGATGAGTGTTTGGTCTGTGTCCTCGTTCGCCATCGAGTTTGGAGTGCGCAGTAATATGAACGAGGCGATAGCCGAGTGAATATTCTGAAGCACACCAAACGAGATAGTGAACAGGGACTCAGACCAAGCACGAATATGTTTCTGATTTTATCTTAGCCTGGAAATATTCATCTCTTAATTACCCGTTGAGAACGAGTTACCGTTCTCGCAAGCCTGTTGACAACGAGTTCGTAGTGCTAAGCCTATGGACGTTTATACCAGGCTAAGATAATGTTTAATACCAATTTGAAACCAGAAGAACTTTGTTGACAATGGACGAAGGACGTTAATAAGTTGCAGGTATCTCACATTTAACCTTTTATCGTATTTTGCGAGTCGCCCATCAAGAGGAGTAGAGGTCTATGGTGAAATAAGGAGTAAAGTGAACACAAACACACCCACCACCACATGTGTAAGACTGGTGCCTGATGAGAGGCAAGGGAAGGGTCACTGACTAGGGAGACTGGGATGGTAGCCAGCGGCGGTGAAAACTTCTGCCATGTGTGGATATGCACTGGCATCGTCGATGGTAGCCGGCATCTGTAAACCCACGGATACGAGAAAAGAATAAAGAAACCAACAAGTTTGGTCAAAGTCTTTCTTCTCCACGAGTTTGACGCGGACCAATTAAATGAAGTGAAGGCAATTGAATATCACGTAGTATTCAAATGAGTTGGAGAACTACGACTTTGATCAAAATCAGTTGCTTTCTGTATTTATCTGATCCCTGTAGACACTAAATGAACAGACAACACAATGGATATATGACCTCATAGACCATGAAGAACAGATTGTAATACTCGTAGGGGTATGGGCAATGTGTTACTAATGTTAAGCATATGGGACACAAATACGAGGGTTATTTGTCAACTGTGATACGCGGTGGAGGCAAAAGGCCACTGTCCAATGATAGGATGATGAGCAAAAACTAATAGACCATATCGAGGTTTCCCATAACCACCTGCGTGCACAAGGTCTGGTGATAGCTGGTTCCCACCTGTGTTGTTTATGGTAGCACAGTGAAAATGGATTTGTTTTGATACATGGACGGATGCCCTGCTGCACAGTGCCAAGTTAAACTGGGAGCTGTTTCAAAAGTCGAATGAGGTCTCGCCAGCGGCACGTCACATTTTGAAAGCGAGAGGCCGGCAACAGTGAGCGGCACCTCAAATCAAAGCGGCAGCAAAACTACTACCAATATCCCATAGAGAGCGGCACTTCAACCTCGACAGCGACGCCTCAAGTTCCATTGTTGGCCTCTCGCATTGGCGATGAGTACTCTCGTTTAGCACCCTCCCGACTTTTGAAACAGCTCCCAGATTTTAAATCTTTCAAATTTGAAATCCGACGCAAGATTTTGAAATTTCAGGTATTTCTACATGTACATGCCAAATTATATTCAGTTTCTCGAGTTATAAATCTGAAAACGGTGTTTCATCGGGTACAGGCGGCCGTGGTTCAAAAGATGTGGAAAACATATTCATGTAGGATCAACAAATAGCCGGAATGCAAACTAGTCACTGGCATTGTGTTCAGACATTCGGGACTGGACGATACTGACTTGAATTTCATTCCAAGATTTTATTATATATGAAGAACATTAATGTATAGTGGCATGGCTGCAATCAACTGACTGCAAATTATTGTATAGTGTAAACAAATTCCTCAGAAGGACAATACCCCTATTTTAAGGCAACCATCTCTTTGAAGATCTGAGTTGTAAGCAAATAATAAGGAAAATAATAGAATCTCTGCCTAGAAATGTATTGTATTTTCATTTATTACCCACCTGATACGGAGTCTCCATACTAAGCCTATGGAGATTACAGATCGCTACTGAGGAGGATACGGAGCTCCGTACCCTCCTAGGAGGATACGGATTTTTGAGATGAAAGTAGTCCCAAACATAACTTCTTAATTTCGTTGAAAAGTTTTCTAACGATCAGATTTATTGCTTAAATCTAAAAATAAGTGAGTATTAAATACAATATTACCATAATTTCGATCTGTGTGGCCGTATTCTCCTTGTAGTTGACACTACGCAATACTCCTCGCTATCGCTCGGAGTATTACTACGCGTCAACTACGCGGAGAATACGGCCACTCAGATCGAAATCATGGTAATATTGTGTATATATTTGCATGTTGCATTGTAGTTCTATATTGTACCCAGCTTTTACTGTCTTTACTATCCTCAAATCTATATGTAAACAGTCTGAGGCAATAAACATATTATCATCATAGTTTTGTCTTACAAACTCATTGGGGTTTGGAACTGAATCTTAAATTATGTAACATCCACCTCTACATACAATGAGCACTTTGTCCTTTGTGCTTCCCATAACTTAATCTATTAACTATTTACATTAATCTAAAGGGTATGTTCCACCGAACCGACGGTATGGCATGAAAAGTGCATCATGCGGCTGGCATATGGTGCTGTGCGGCCACTACACGGTGTCGTGTTGTGGCACCTGTGTTTGCTCAAGACTAGCGCCATGGAACAGGTACACACTGGTGAATCCTAATGAATTAGGTTTCATTGCTCACCAGTCAGCACCCCTCTCATAAGATCTCTGTACTCTCACTACGCTCTATAGGAGAAGAATTCTTAACAAACTAGGCTTAGAGCTTAGAGAATCCACTGGCCTGCCTCCAATGCTAAAGACGTACATCAATCCAACCCAAAGATCCCTATAATCTCAATAATGCCACCTAGCGGGAATACTGTGTGCCAGTGGATTCTCAAGGCTCCAAGCCTAGTTCATTAAGAATTTTTCTCCCATAGAACGTAGTGAGAACCTTGTAAATACCACTTAGAGAGTGTGAGACCTTATGATAGGGGTGCGCCCAGCCGCCAACGCCAGCGACCAGGCCGGTATATCTGTACACTATAAGCAACGACCATGCGGCACTCATTTGAAGCCATACCGCCAGTCCAGGGGAGCACTCGTTTTAAGGTCATAATCATCGGTTTTGAGGAAATGCGTAATGATAATTTCTGGGGTATATAGAAGCGATAGGTACATATCTACAGCTTTCTTGATCCTAAGATTATTTACCCTATCTCGTATAAATTAGGCCTCTGGGTCTTTGGGGTCATACCCGGCCACCTTCATGCTGGCCTTCATGGACGCATACACCCCAGCGTCCTCTATACTGGCTGGAATCTAAGGGAGGAACAAACACCACTAAAACATGCAATTTCTAAAATGCATTATTTCACAAAATGATACGCATTACAAACACAGTTTCTAGCAAAATGAACTGTATTTGTAAAGGCATTTGGGGCATGCGTGATTACATAAACAAAATATCAAAAAAATGCATAGTCAAAGCGAATTCATAATCATTTAGGTGTTGTGGTTACATACTTACTTATTAGCATCGTATGATTTATTTTCTCCATTTGGAACCACAACATATTTGACCTTGACCTTGCTAATCGTTCCATCTCACACGTATTGACTCTGATCATCCATTACCATTATAGTCATCTATTATATCACTGATAACCTTTTTGTGAAAAAAGCCTAGTTTGTGCACCATACGAACAACTGGATGCACCACTGACACTGCACCCTCACCGATTTTTAGATGCCGACATGCAGTCGTTGTCCACTACCAACCGACTTTTAGGAGAATTCAATTAATCAGTGCCGTTTTCGTTGGCCAGTGGAAATGGCTTTTTTCCCCTACTATACTGGGCTGATGGGAGACGGCATTTGAATAATATCGAAATAACTCCAGCTCACATATAGGATTACATCTTATCAGCTTTCAGTGGCATTTGCTAAGAAAATATATACTAAAGGGCCATCCATAAAGTACGTACGCAGAAATTCCGAATTTTTTAACCCCCCCCCCCCCCTTCCCGATTTTGTACGCAATAGAACAAAGAAGGAGCATATGCAAAATTTGTGCAAAGTGTGCTGGTATATCTCTTGATATCTTAGTGAAAGTCAAGCACCGAATATGCTCCAAGCACATTTTTTTACTATTTTTTCCCCTTCAACTCCTGTGATCCTTGTGCAAGTCACTGGCAGCACTTCCTAAGTAGGTCAGTGCAATTTTTTCGGCCAATCAGAATTTGTATTCAAAGTAGGATGGTACATCATTTTATACCACCAATCTGTGCTGGTATATATAAAATACCAATACCCTAGCAGAGGTTGGTATTTGGGTAACATACTGGCACAGGTATATAATAAAACAACAGATGAGGTTCTGATATATCAGATATATTAGAAAGGGAATATATGAATATATTGATTGTTTTACCTAAAGGCATATAACTGTAAAAATGAACTTTGATATAATACAAACATAAAGTAAAAAAATAATAAGACGTGGCTATGATACCTATCAGTAAGCCAGAAATAGAAAAATTCAAACATAAAGTAAAAGATATTCACCCGGTATGTTTTTCCCGACAGCATGGCCGCTATCGTATTCCGGGCAATTTTCCCAGACCGGGTTTTGGGGAGCTTCTTGACAATAACTGCATCTTTGAAGCTGGCAACAGGTCCGACGACCTCTCGCACCTTAGCGATCACTTCCTGGATCAGCTGTTGTTCAGACTTCTCCACACCTGATCAACGAGACCCATACACAAGTAACAGTTAGTATCGGATGAAACGTCTCTGATGAGTCCATAATAGGGAGCCAAAGTTAACTGGCTGAAACCACAGATACCCGTTTACAAAACACCATTTCCGGATATAGGCGCTCAGTACTTTGACTATGTAGGTTCGAGATCATATGTGTCATTCTCCAATCTTTTAGATCCATATTTTTGGTAAACTTTAACAACTGTCAGCATAACTTCGAGACAGAGTTATTCAGAGATGATAGAATAAACTACACTTCAAAAGTAACAAACGAGACCAAAAACAAAAGTCTAGCCTCAAACCCCCACTAAGCCTCTTACTTACTGGCCACCGGAAATGGTGTTTTGTAAACAGGTATCTGTGGTTTCAGTGGGTTCACTTTGGCTCCCTATTGACCAGATCCTGCTCCACTTCTCACATGTAGATGTAGGCGGAGGGACATGCTTTTGCGTCAAATGACTGAGAACAACTACCCATACGGGCTCAGTCACTACGTTTTCTTATTACTATATAACTCTTAATCGTTAAAAAAAAAAGATTTGTTAGATGTACAAAGCCAATGTCATTCACTGTCACCACCGGCGCGAACATTATGTATACTTTCGTATATCATGGCTTTGAGGCCGTATACAACAGATTTGAATCTGTATACCACAGTTATGGTATCTGACAGGTTTTATATAATGGATCATGGTTTACTGAGTCCCCATTCATTTTTAATGGGATCTTTGTATACGATAGATAATAGAGATAGAATAAACGATTAGAAAAAACACCATACAGTCCACAGCACATGCCAACAGGGAAACTAGGAAAATAACGAGGGGTAATCCGCATAGCTACTCCTGGTTAGAAGTACACCGATCTATGTATGTCAAGCATAACTACCTGAGTTTTCCACTGCGTTACATACATTTTGATGTCCAGGGACAATGGCATGCAGTCATGCAATAGCCCGCTACAAGAAAATCCTAAATATCGTTGATTTAGCAACTTAACTTACTAAATACCAGCAGAAAAGTTTATCTATGAGTAAGATCTATGAGTCCTCAACACTGAGGCCCGCACCCTACATCACTCTGGTTTTAAAGGCATATCCTACACTACACAGTGGCGCCATCTGGTGATTATCGAATACGGACAATTATCTATGCAAACCAGCTGTTTTGACTTCTTCTTATACCAAATGAGTGACGTATAACATATTACCGGATTAGACCTAACCCAGTAGGTTGATTAAGCCAATTTACATGTGAGTGGTTTATATGATAGATATATTGTTTTCTTTATATATATATATATATATATATATATATATATATATATATATATATATATATATATATATATATATATATATATATATATATATATATATATGTGTGTGTGTGTGTGTGTGTTTCTTTAAAAAAAACAAGGACGGGGTCTTTAAAACTTAGATGTGCTACACATGTGCTATACATGTGCTATATTCTTTGGATGTTTGGAGAAGATGACATGGGTTTTACTATACGAAAAACAACATTTTATAACTTCTATGTATTCTTTGAAACTATTATCATAACAATAAAATAAAAACTAGCATGGTGACCTTTAAATTTTGAATATTTTGAATGCGTTTTATAACACCTAGAGAACATTATATTCAATTTCCTGAATATTGACATGGGTTTTAATTTTCTAAGTAAATTGTCCGATATGCCTTTAATATCTTTTGTAGGTAGAAATTTATAGGTTGTATTGGAGCATATCTGAAATGAATTCTAGGTACAAAGGATGGATATGATATGTGACCCATAGTTGAACTTATGTCATACACCATAGATTTCTAGTTAGCTATAACATAGTATAGAACATCTCAATACCTTTCCATAGAGCCCTTGCCCTACTATTACTGTCCACAAAAAGGAAAAAGGCTCCCTGATTAATTAAATGTTTTTGTCATCACTGTATCATAGTTTCATCTTTTCTCATCTACATTTGAAAAGCAGATAATGCATGCTTGAATTGTAAATCAATTAGACATGGATTCTAATAAAACTGTGGCTATAACAGAATCTGGGGTCAATTGTTTATGCCCCAGTCACACTGGCGTATTTTTGTGTGTTTTTTCTACATATTGGAGAAGACGCAAGTCTCGTGTATTTACTACACAAACCAACGATTTATACTTGACTACGCATTTCAGTTACACTGACGTTAAATTTTGACATTTTTCCTACATATATGGAACGGTTGGCAGGACGTAAAGGCTGCGGATTGGGAATCTATCTGTTGACTTTGCTTTACGTTTTATTACTTTCTCAACGTTCATCAACGTGTATTTATGCTTCCGTACGTATCGTGGCATTTTACCACGTTCATCTATGCATTACAAATGTGTAGAGATAAGTCTAAAATCTTTAAAACCGATTCTGACACTACGTATTTTCCACGTTTGGTTTACATTTGTTTACGCATTCCGACTGACGTCTACAAAACCCCGCGTTTTCCCGCACATCGCCGCGCATTTGTATTTTGTAGAAGAACGTAGATGTGCGCAGACGGGAAACGCCGTATTTTACGCCAGTGTGACAGGGGCATTGAAGAGATAACAAAGGCAAGTTGTTCACAAGTAAAAAAATGAACATCTCAAAATCACATTAAACTTTCTCAATGAAAGGTCTACCATGAATTTGAATCCCTGGATGTTCTGTATCTCATTGCCACCTGTGAAGTAAAAATAGATTTAAAAAAGTATCTGTAGTTAGATCATATTTGACCGAAGATGTGACCAACACTTATAGAGAAAGATTAAGAAATAGACATAAAATTTTGTTTGTTCACCAAAATAATGCTTATTTACTACTATATAGATTTATAATATATTCCTATCCTGAATGTTGGGTGTTACTTTTTTCACCAAAAAAAACCCTAATGTTTTTCGAAAGTATATATTTCGCACTAAATGCATCTTTTATAACAATTGAAATTTACCTTTTTGAAGAATGAGTAAACCTACAGGAATTTGACCTTTAAGTTTGTCAGGAATTCCCACCACAGCACATTCTGCCAGGTCAGAGTGCTCTAAGATGGCCTGAAATACACAAAAGTACAACTCATAATAAAAACATTCCATCAATCATGAAGATCCTAAGATATGGACGTTCAGATAACTAAAATGCATAAAATGAACTTGTGGAAAGGTTGATTATTTTTTCAAATGAAGTCTTAGCATGATTTATGTGGCCAGTTCGATATCAAACTGCATGCCTTACTAATCGGGCTATCGCTGCTGTACTCCTAGTTATACGTGGTATGTCTCATCCTCTTGTTCCTGTTTACATTGAACTGGATCACGGACTTATAGGTCTTCCAAGTCCGTGACTGGATCAAGAGTCATATCAATTGACAATACTCCATGAGATTGAATGCCTCACAATCGTAATCGAAGCTAAGCCGAGTGACAATTACAGCGCATCCAAATGAGTAGAATATTGTCTATATTACGATTCAGGTGCGGTTCTGAATTTATCTCACCCCTTTCATGGACATTAGAGCAGCATCATGATATCAGAATAATTCAAATAACTTCGCAAATCCAGTTAGGGACGTATAAATCTCCCGTGTTGATATTTCGTCTGCCCTCTGAAATCCTGGCTGCTGATTGATCGATCTCATATGACATCATCTCACATCACTCCACCACGGCCTTGGCGCAGTATTGTCACTTTACGTGCGTGATCATTGAGTCTTTTTTATAAGAGAGCTGAACTCCGTTTATTAATCCAGAAAAAAACCAGGTACATAGTCAAAGTAGTAACTTGTCTATTCTGTATCATCGAGTCTTTTTAAAAACGTTATCCCTATGGCTAAACTTGTACCAGGGGTGAGATAAAACACCAGGGACCGTCTCTTTAGACGCATTAATCGTTAATAGCGATCGTTTTGCAATTATCATACATTTGGCGATAATTATCGAACCATTGGGACCAATGGTTTTTGTATATATCTTGAAAACCCTAGATATCTTAAATAATCGCTATTAACGAATATCGCGTCTAAAAAACCGGTCGCTGGCAGCCCAATAACATCATGGACATGACACATGGAGTCTGTCTCACCTCCTCCAACTGGCCCGTAGACAGGCGGTGTCCAGCGACGTTAATGACGTCATCAGATCGGGACATGACGGCAATGTTTCCGGCAGCGTCTCTGAAGCCCGAGTCAGAGGTGTCGTAGTAACCCTGGAAACAGATTGAACGGACGACAAGTTTGATTTATCTGTGCGGAATAGTCTTTATGTTGCTATCTATGAAGGAAAAGACATTGATTACTTACGAGCCGAGGTGACTCATTAGTCTGTTCAATTTTTTTTTTTTTTTAGGTTGTTCTTTATTCTGGAGACTCTACTAGGGTAATAATACCCTATTTTCAGTAGGTTCCAGGGCCATAGTTGATCATATTCGACTATACATATAAGTAATTGAGCAACATATATACAATATAGGGATATAATCACCACACACTGCAATAAATTGTTTTCTTATCAATACATCTCAGAGAGCTCCACAGAATATCACACTAAAAATCCATCAAAATCCTCCTTGCGGAAATATGCCTAATTTGCACATATCCAATTTAACCACTGAAAAGGCTACAGTTGTGTCAAAATAGGCATAAAACAACTTCTAGATAACATTTTTGAATAATTTAAAAGACTAAACTATCTATAAATATTCCTAGGAATGCAACCTCTTGGAATAAACATGAATGTGTTGATATATTGCTCAAGCATTCTTTTCCTATCAAGGTGTCCCTGGCTGCTTTACAGGAAAAGGTGGATAATAAATACAATATGGACTGGTTTCAGATAAAAACGGTCAAATGCTCCTCGGAGTTGACTCTGCGCAATATTCTCTCATGCGCTCGGATATTACTACGCATCAACCTCTCGGAGCATACAACCACTTGTTTCTTAAACCAGTCACTATTGTATGCAGCGTGGTCTTACTGGGAACTTGGCGAAGTAGACGTCGGTGAAGCGCTGGTCGTCTAGCCACAGGGTGGAGAAGCTTCCCGGCGGCAGCGGCAGCTGAACGGCGATGTCCCCGAGGTCTCCAGCCGCCGTCTCCGTCTGCTTGTCCTCCTTCAGAACTTTCACTGTGCACCAAGTTTCATGACCATTAATACTGTGTTTATAATATGTTCCCTGTGAACACGTTTACACTACCTTCCCCGTGACCACGTTTACACTACATTGCCTGTGACTATGGTAGAGGCCTATTCCACCAAAAAGGATCTCAGCAGGCGGGTTTTTGCCCTCCAGCCGGCCTTTGCCACCAGGGCCGGCCGCCCGGCCGCCCCTAAACCCCTAAATTCTAGGAGCTGTTCCACCAAAGGCCCACGAGGCGACCAACAGGCGTACACAAGGCGCCCGGCGAGTGCTCATAGGGCCGGCCGGACCCGGCGCGGCGCTATACTCGCAGCGGGTTTGCTATTGCCGTCTGGTGGACGTTGGCGGCACTAACGCGCAAGCCCGCAGTTCTCTATCGATCCGATAGGCGGCGCGGCGTGCGGCGATACACTACGACGCTCTGAACCCGCGAAAGTCGCGTATCGAGCGCAGCAGTGTGTCAGCGTGTCGGGATTTGTACGGGAACAGTCGGAAAACGTCAAATAACCACGGATTTACAGGTTAAATCGAACAATGAAGGTAAACAAAGATAAGGATTGATGTTATGAATGTGTATATTTGACACTGGTGCTTATATTTTGCTCAAACTGCCGCAACTGCCGAAATATCAGTGTCCGCGTATCGGAATACCGTCCGCGGGGCTTTGTTGACGGTGTATATCGTAGTATAGGCGGGCAACGCGCGCCCTGGGAACAGCTCTCCGCGTCACGCTCTTGGCACGCCGGCCGGCCTGCCTGGGGCTTAAAATCAAATGGATGAGTTTTCCTCTGGCAGGGCTTGCGGGTGACGTTGCGCTCATAATGCCCGGCCACCCGGCCGGCCTTCTCTGTGGTTATCACTATATTTTGGTGGAACACCTCCAAAATTGGCTATTGCATGAGAATTGTCCCCGGCCGCCGGCCGCCGGCCACCAACAGGTCAGCCGATACTGCCCGGCTACGGGGTTTTGGAGGCACGGTGCCTGGCAGGGGCCGGCCGTGTGGCGCCTGTGAGGTCTCATGAGCTGTTCCACCAAGCCGATTATCGCTGCCGGCGGGAGGTTTGGACCGGCTATTGCCGCCGATCGCCAATAGGCGACCACAAGGGGCCCGGCCTGGGCTTGTGCCTCCTTGGTGGAATAGGCCTCTTACACTATGTTCCCTAATAGTCTAGTCGATCTATGATATTTTTGGGCCTAACCCACCACAAATCGCAATACAATTTTTTTCTTCACAATGCATCTCAGGGAGGTCCCCAGAACATCATACTAAAAATCCGCCAAAATCCCCCTTGGGGAAATATGTCTAATTTGCATAAATCCAACATGCTTATTGGAATCACTCAAAGTGCCTATTTTGATTATGTAGAGGGTTTTCACTTGCACATTTATATCTTTGTATTGGTTTAACTTGTCCCCTTCAATCTATACATGCACCTGAACTGACCTGAGAAGCAATTAGGGCCCTTGACACAAGCCTCACATAAACCAAGATGGCCGCCACCTGCTCCACTGAGTGTTAAAACCTGTGAATTTTCTTCACTTGTTAAAAGTTAAAGCCAAGCTAGAACTTCTTCTTCATTCTTCATGTCCCCAAAAAAGAGAGAGCTCCTCAGGGTCCCCCCTGGAATCCCAAAGGGGCACTTCTAGAGCTCTTGCAATCTTCACAAATAACCTCAGATCGGTAACCATCCTAGTCCCTGAAACAAAATCCAAGAAGCATCTTGTATAACATATAAAAGCCAAGTGCTTCTACTGGATTTGGCCCCTGGACCCCCAGATGGATTTTGCCACCGAACCCTGGCAATCATCCCATGTAGTCAGGGTGTTAAAAACCCCTTCCTGAAAACAAAATCTTAGGTACGGTAGAATACAAGTGCTTCCAGGGGCTTTGACCGCTTGACCCCGAGGATGGTCTTTTGCTGTTGGACCCCTTTTAATGTTCCAAGATAGCCTCAGTTGTGTGACCCCCCTCCTTGGCCCACTGCAGCCACTCTTCTCCTTAACTCCCAGCAGTGGTAGATTTACTGCTATATCAAAGGCCAATCCTTCTCATACCATGTCTATGTGGTGTGGGGACTAAGAGAACTCTCACCTCGGTAAATGTGTAGGGGTGAGATTTGTACCTGAATTCATTACATAGATTCGATCACCACCCATGTGGTGTAAAAGAACCTTGAGAAATGCTGTAATGGAAGACCATCTCACCTGAGCTGAATTAACTGCAATAAACAAAACAAAAAACAAACAAAAAAAGTCTGGTGAGAACCTCTAATGTTTAACTGGATGTTAAATCAAACCAACCAACCAACTACCCCCCCTCCTTGGAATTAAAATTCTGGATATAGCTTGTATAATTTTTAACATGCAAGTGCACCAAGGGGCTTCACCCTCACTCCCCTGAAGAGGCACTTTGCCCCTGACACATTGCAGTCTTCCCAAGTAGTGTCAAATCAATAACCATCATGGTCCTTGAGACAAAATCCTAAAGACAGCTTGTATAATATATAAAAGCCAAGTGCTTCTGCAGGCTTTGCCTCCTGGACCTCTAGGGGTAGGCAGGGCTTTGCCACTGGATACTCACTGATCTTCCCAGGTAGTCTCAAAGTTAATATGACTTGGTTAAATTAATTATGACTGCACCTCAATGAAAAGTGATTTACAGAAGTGTAGAGGCCTATTAGAAAAAAAGTTGATAACTACCTATGTAATTCTCATGATTAGATGAGCATTTAAATCATGTAAATACTTATTTTATAAGATTGTGCACCTGAAAATAAATGGTTTATCTTTTTAAATTACTTGAAAATACCATCTAGAATTTGTTTTATGTCAATTTGTACACAGCTGTAGGTGTTTTGAAGGCCATATTTGATTTTTGCAAATTAAGCATATTTCCCAAAGGGGGATTTTTGCGGATTTTTAGTATGTTATTTTGGGGACCTCTCTGAAATGTATTGTGAAGAAAAAAATTCTATTGCAATTTGTGGTGGGTCAAACCCTAAATTGGTTCGGCAGAGGTTTTGGCCTCTGGCGGGTCATTGAGCTCCGCGGTGTGAAAATAAACAACAATACACTGCACCCCACGCAGTCCCACCAACTCACCCGTCCACCGGTCACTCTTGCACCGCTGCCCGTACCACACACAACCTCTACACGTATTTACCCACCCACCCACATCCTTCATCATAATCATTTTACTTCGCTCGCCTCTCAGAGCATTTTTACAACAATTATCTTATCGATACTTATTTATCACCTTATCAATTACCAAACTTTTAATAGTCTCATATGTCAATGACTATTAAATGTATTGTCATAAAATTTTAAACATCAAAAATTAAAATTTTATTGTCCCAAACAAATCATCATCTTTCTTTTATTTTCGCGTCGCGTGTAGCTCAATGGACTAGACTATAAGACGACATTTACACTACGTTCCCTGTGACCACGTTTCGAGGTACTGTAGAGCAAAGGGGGTGGACATGGGACAACTCAGAGTTATGGCATGGGGAAATGTGGGCTAACTGCGCTATGCTATGGCAGATTTGTAAACAGTCCAAAATCCTGCCATACCGGGCATGGTGTTCTGATGGGAATCGTTCTGACCAGTGAGATGTGGTCAACGCCACATAACGTGACTAAATGCGACCGAATGCAGGTGGTTGTTAGGCAACATCCTGGGGAACGTGGGACAACTTGGGGAACTGTGGACACAATGGGAGGGACGTGGAACAACTCAAAATGACGTATTTCATGCCCTGGGCCTTTTTTTTAGTCACGATATCGTAGATCCACGATGGCCTAAGATCGTCCCTTGAGACCACTTTTTGGTGATACAAAATGGCCACTGTCCTATAGACAGTGTCGTAGCCTGCGGCCTAAGATCGGAGCTTAAAGTGTCGGCACCAACGACAAGTATAGAACTGTCTTAGGTTCTGTAACACATCACTGTGCGTATATAGAGGATTTTTCCACTTCCTGATGGAATTAAGTCATAAAATTCTATTACGAGTAAGGGGTACATATAAACTATAATCGTTCCAAATATGAAGAATATCTGCCCAACCGTTCCGAAGTTATCGGTGTTTCAATATGAAACATTGGGATATAGATTGGATATCGTACATGCACTCTCCGAGCAGATCTTTCGTGGTGTCGAGCACGGAATCTCTGCTGGGAGAGTGAAGTAACTTAGATTACGTGAGGGTAAAGCTACACTGGCCACCAGAGCAGCATTTGCTCTGACGAAATTGAAACACCGATATCTTCGGGACGGTGGCGCCGATTTTCTTCATATTTGGTACGATTATAGGTTATATGTATACCTTACTCATGTCAAAATTTCATTGCTTAATTCCTACGGGAAGTGAAGTTGCGCATTCGGTACGACATGTCCAAATTTGTCTTAGGCCTATGACACATTTGGCATCATTTTTCGCTTGGGTGAGCACTGATTGTCGTGATTATATTACACATTTGAGCTCCCTACGTGTCGTAGACGGATGCCATTTGTCGCAGGTTCTAAGATTGTGGCTCTATAGCACACTCCCGCCTGGCCGATGTCGCCAATAACGATTGTCGTGACTAAAAAACAGGGCCCTGGTTTTCGGTTTCAATGGTTTCTATATGCAGGGATGTCAGTTGGGGTCAGGAGTAATAGTGAAAATATTTTTCATGTGGAATTTACTGCCTCGGAGAGACTGAGAAAACATGGAAAGCACATCACTATTGCCAAGGAATGGGCTGAGGGTCTGTGGGGAGGTGAAAACCATTATACTTTCCTCATCTTATATACAAGGAAAATATATTCTTAAACTGGAAATGAAAATGTGGATTTCTATGGAAAACTGCCATCCTTGTATAGTATTTGTTCTGCTGAGGTTATCCCACTAGTAAAAACTCACCATTCCAGCCTGGTACGGGTTTGCCCGCCACTCCCTCTGGCGGGTAGAGTGTGTTACCCAGACCTACACATGTGGACGTGATGGCCGAACCCGTCTCTGTCAAAACAAAAACATCATGCGTATACAGCAACAATTATCAGAGTGTATTACCCAGAATACTGGAGAACTCGACCCGTAACGAAATCGACCCATTTTAAATCTTCCCTACTCAAGTATCTCAATTGTGAATAAAGACTATATTTAGTAGTAAGTATGTTATCATAACCTCAAATTTGGTTATCCTAAAGGGGGTGTTCCACTGGACCGACGGTAGCCGATTCTGTAGCCAGACAATCGCCGATCACTATCGGATGCCCTAGAATTTCTCAAATCTTTGAAAATGGTCATTTATTAAACTATTATTATCAGAGTTAAATAAATTACAATACGTGAGCTTCCTCTACAGGGCCCAGGAACAATTGATCGGGTGAGAAATCGGCCTGGTGGAGCACACCCTTAACCCGTCATGTGTTTTAAACTTCATATATTATGTGTAGCACATAAATATCATTTAACACAACCATGGCATTCAGTCTCACCATGTTAAGTCTATGGAGATTTGTATTAGGGGTAGGATAAAAGGGATCTACAAGAGCAATCTAGAGCACTGAGTAACTCACCTGTTTGCCACCAGTTATCAAGGACAGGGGCACGGTAGTGTTGCTGAGCCCATTCCAAAGTCTCCGTGTCACAATGTTCTCCAGCCACAAACAGGTACCGAAAACTGCATCAAGAGTTACAAAATTATAAAGAAGAAACCAAATAGTTTTGGTCAAAGCAGGGACCTATATCTAGTCTTCCAAGTTCGTGGTCAAAGTCATCGTTCTCCATGAGTTTGATGTGGAGCGATATGAATGAGGCAAAGCCGAGTGAATATCACATAACATTCAAACTAGTTGGAGAATGATGATTTTTGACCAAAGCAAGTTGTTTTCTGTATTTATCTCAGCCCTGTACACACTAAAAGAATGGACGACACATAGGATTTAGACCATGGGGAACAGACTGCAATACCCATACAACGAGTTCCCAATGTTATCCTATGGCACAAAGATACCAGGGGTGAGATAAACCCTTTTACGTTTCTGAACTCTTATTCTATCTATGTTTCCCAAACTGTGTATTCTGACTTACTCAGGCAGGATCTGTGCATACAAATAGGATAGATCATAATTGAACAAAGGTTTTGTAGAAACATTTAGATTATGAACTCCGATCTAAATCTCATCTACGCAAGATTTCGACTCATTCTGATTAGAAGCGGATGAAATAGAAATCGATAAGGTACATACTTTGGGAAGCTGTATTTCTGAGCATAACTGCCTGTAGGATCCTGAATGAAATAAAAAAAAAGAAATAAATGCATCAGAAAAATGAATAGGTTTTGAAGAGATATCCCAGTACCTCGGTGAACAAGATGAACCCTGGGGACTGAGATTATCATTCACCCCTAATTCTAACATACCAGTTCATGACAATATAGTAGGCCCTAGTTTAAATTCTATGAGAGAGTTGGTTTTTTTTCCAAATAGATTGTAATATTTCCTCCATTTTCAAATTCTGTCTGAATGTTGTAGCACAGTCATATAGCTGATACAACATTATCTCTCCAAGGGTTTCTAACTTTTACCGTTTTTTCCTTTTGTTTACATGTCTATAAGATAGCCTATACGAATTTGTATAACTTGCTGGACCTTAGCACCAGAGCCTTTTCAAATGTTCAACATGACCTCGAGAAACATTGACATATCTAATCTGTTGTAATTGACTCTATCTCCCCTACTATACAGTAACGTTAATGAAGGATCAAGAAATCGAGTTCCTGTTTGAAATTATATGCTTATATATATTATGTTACAGGCTACCTGTTGATTGGCTCAATCATAAAATCAATACCATGTAAAGGACATATTATACCCATGGGCAGGGTGAAGAAAATCAGCCAAATTGTATATGGCTGACACTCACGCCCCTTTATTCGACCATATATACTTTCAAATCTAAGCTGTATAATCTGTAAACATCTAAGGTCAATAAAGAAATTCTATAAAAAAAAATATATATATAAAAAAAAAGATCGTGGTATTATAGATATCGGTGTGGTATTTATATTGTATTATTGTTTCTGCATAACTTAATGTTCACTTCATGGAGGTAATTCACTCATACTAAATGTCTATATCCTTACAGAGTAAAGCGGGTGTTCTACCAAGCTAGCCGTGAATCTGACGCAGTTGGGCATGTGCCAAACTAAAGGCGAATCCAAAAGATTTTGGTCAAAGTCGTAGTTTTTCACAAGCTTGATGCAAATTGATATGAACGAGGCGACAACCAAGTAAACATCCCATAGCGTTCAAATAAGTTGCATAATGATGACATTGACAAAGACGAGTCGCTTTCTGTCTTCATCTCTTCCCTATACACACTAAAAGAATGGATGACACACAGGATATAAACCATGGAGAATGGACTGCAATACTCGTAGTATAAAACCGTATAGTGGTATAACCGTGATACACACCTCCTTCCGAATGGCTCTGATTGCAGTCGGCGCGACGAACATGCCCGAAATGTTGTGTTCCTGAAGGAGGCGGAAGTGAACCCCAGGGTCTGGCGTTCCTACAGGTTTGCCCTGAAACAGCGAGATGTTCCCGAGGTTAATCACAGCCTGTGATATGTGCCCCTTAAAGTGTCGTTATTTTGATAAAAATGATAAACGAGCTCGTCAAAAGAAACATGGTATGAGAGGATGTCCCAACAAGGTCAATATGTTTTACCTTTATTATATACCTCCAAATTTAAATAGATATTGAAATGTTAACGAAAGATAACACTACGTCAAGCCACTATCCACAGTGCTTTGGCATGGCATAAATCACTCTAAGGATGTATGTTTAGTATCTTACAAAATATTAGAATGTATCTAATAATTATATTTTCTTAATATATGTTCTGATAATATTTTACTCCAATTGTCTGTTGATTTTTTTACGGTGATATTTCATGTTTTTTCTGTCTTATTTATCATTCCATGCAGTGCTATATAGCCTGAGTCAATTGCGTATTTAGAGAATATGTGTATTTATTTATATAACGAAAGCAATAAACTACAATAACATAGACTAGATCAATGCATCAAAAATTCAGTTTGCTGAGTGTGGTGATGATAATGCATCCCTCATTAGATTGTTATCTTTGGGTCACATCAAGATAACTTCCCATATTTATCATATTTCCACTACATATCTCTAACATCATCAGGTCTGCTGGCATGGTCCCATACATTCTAGTAGGATATAAGCAATACAATATTTCAAGTTTAAAAATTCTCTCGCATCCGGTGTGGACAAATTCCCGGTCCCTCGGGGGGGGGGGGGGGAGTTTCCCAGTTGGAATTTTTTTTTTGTGTGTGTATAATATCAAGCAGAAAGTAAATAAATATATACATAGCTATATAGTATGGGGCTATTACAACAGCAAAACACTATGTCACTTGTCATAGAATTATTCAAGAATGGTTCGTACACATACACGAAACTGCATTGCGCACATGTAGCCATGCAGGATATTAGATTGTTTTCACACATTGATATACGGTTTCTATTTCGGACAGATAAAAGAAGAGCGAAGCTCGTTATCAAAAAACTCCTTACCTCAAACAGTACTGTGGTGTTGCCGTGGACTAACGGGGCGTAGTTGATGTAGGAGTGTCCAACTACCCACCCCAGATCTGAGGCAGCAAACCAAACCTGTGTTAAAATGAGCAAAACCTTATTACATCATCATGTAATACCCTTTATTACATATATGAGCTAACTGACTCCTTAGATTCGGTTGGATAGAAATATGCAAATTACCATATTAAGAGTCATACAATCATCATCCGATATTCAGTTACATGTATCGATGTCTTCTTATTTCAATTAACCTATTTTATTGAGATTGCATTCAAAACTTTGAGAAGTGAGACAAGATAGAATATTTTCCATACATAGTGAATATATACTAACTTATACATGGACATGTAAAATCACTATAAACTGCTAGTTTTGTCAGTAGGTTAGTGGGCTTGTAGGTCCGCGAGAGCCTGTCAGAAAATCCTCTGAGCTTTTTCCCACTCAATATACTACGTTAACTCTATAAAGCGGATTCCCTCGAACTGCTAATCTTTTCTCATATCATCCAACTAATAATCTAGTCTATTTCTCACCCCTGGTATTTCCCCCCTTAGACTTAACATTGGGAATCATACTCAACGCCCATGGAGTGTTTAAAAAAATACTCAATGGGGTATTATGTCACAAATATTGCCGATTAGTCAATGTGAGGGGTGAGATAAATTCAGAAATCTATTCAAGTTTACGGTTAGAGCATGATCTCATCTCCTTTGAATCGCTATGTAATTCACGTATTATCCTTTCTACCAATACCTCACCCCTTGAGTCACATTCACCCCATATTCCTCTGGGCCCTAATCTCATTCTACAACGACAGGGATAATAGATGAGTATATAATTATCACCATCATGGAGATAAAAAGGAGAATATCAAGAAGAAGTTAACCCCCTCGTACCTTGTTTCCTTTAATAAAAATATTGCACTCACTCTGCGAGCTCATGCAATGTTTTTATCGAAAGAAATAAGGTACGAGGGGCCGTCCAAATAAGGTCAACATGTTTCACTAAATTCCCTCTACTCAACCCACTTTGCTTATGACCAATACATTGAAAAACACCTCTACTACTATTAACACCTGTGATGGAATGATGACTTACCTCATGTGGGCGGATCCCGTAGATGTTAAACATGGACCAGTAAAGGTTCACCAGGTGACCACCAGTTGGCCGCACCACCGCCTGTCAAGAATGACATTGTTTCTGATGGGAACTGACTTATACATTGAGTTATGTTGTAACGTCAATAAAGACTCAGAGAGCAAGTAAAGTGTACAAGTTTGTATTTAGGTAAAAGCAGGTACAGCAAACAAGCTGTACAGGTTACCCCAGAGCATAATGCAATTCCTAGATAAGAAACTAAGTTATATCAGACTAAGGGAGATGAGCCAAGGCCAGGAAGCTGAGTTCCTATAGGTTTACTACGGACACTTTGTATTAGGTGGAAAATACAAGATATCTGTAAGCACCGGGTATCTATAGGTTTACTAAGTTTATATAGGTTTACTATGGATACTTTGTATTAGGTGAATGATAGATATCTGTATGTACCGGGTATGTCTATACAGAGTTCCCATATAATTACTATGAACACTTTGTAATAGGTGGATAATAGCTGTCTTTATGTGTCGGGTATGTCCATACAGAGTTCCTATAGGTTAACTATGGACACTTTGTATTAGGTGGATAATACAACATAATATAGATATCCTTATATGCCAGGTATGTTCATACAGAGTCCCCATAAAATTACTATGAGCACTTTGTATTAAGTGGATAATAGATGTCTATATGTGCCAGATATGTCCATACAGAGTTCCTTTACAGAGTTAGGTTTACTACAGACACTTTGTATCAGGTGGATAATGAATATCTGTATGTGCCAAGTATGTCCATACAGAGTTCGTATAGGTTTACTATAGACACTTTGTATTAGGTGGATAATACAACATATGTGTATACACCGGGTAAGTCCATACAGAGTTCCCATAGGTTTACTAATGAAACTTTGTATTAGGTGGATAATACAATATATTTGTATACACTAGGTATGTCCATGTAGAGTTCCTATAGGTTTACTATAGACACATTGTATCAGGTGGATAATGAATATGTGTATGTGCCGGGTATGTCCATATAGAGTTCCCATAGGTTTACTAATGAAACTTTGTATTAGGTGGATAATACAACATATGTGTATTCACCGGGTATGTCCGTACAGAGTTCATATAGGTTTACTATAGACACTTTGTATTAGGTGGATAATACAACATATGTGTATACACCGGGTATGTCCGCACAGAGTTCATATAGGTTTACTATAGACACTTTGTATTAGGTGGATAATACAACATATGTGTATACACCGGGTTAGTCCATACAGAGTTCATATAGGTTTACTACAGACACTTTGTATCGGTTGGATAATGAATATGTGTATGCGCTGGGTATGTCCATAAAGAGTTCCCATAGGTTTACTAATGAAACTTTGTATTAGGTGGATAATACAACATATGTGTATACAGAGTTCGTACAGAGTTCCTATAGGTTTACTATAGACACTTTGTATTAGGTGAATATAACACGTGGTCTCACCTTAGGCGTGCCTGTCGTGCCGGAGGTGTAGAGCAGGTACAGCGGGTGGTTGGCCTCTACCGGGACACAGTCGTGAGGCTTGGCAGCGGCCAGTTCTTCACTATAACAGAAGTCTCGACCAGGTACCATCGTGGAGGGCTTGAACTGGAAACAACAATCCAAGACTTTAACGACTTTATACAATGATGTCCTATTTCATATCAATATATATCGTCGTCATTTTTATAGAGGAAACCTATAAAGTTTATGGTAACTTCTAGCACCCCATCGAGTTTGAATGGTGTAATGATTTACAAGGCTAAGCCACGTGAGATACATAGCGATTCAAACGAGATTTTTTTTTTATTAAACGTTTATTTATCCTGGGGATACGCACTCAGCCCTAAAGCTGGTTTCAATGTGCGCCCAGATGGATCAAGTTCTGACCGTAACTTGAATAGGTTTCTGAATTTATCTCACCACTCACATTGGCTAATTGGCTAACATTTGTGACATAATCCCTCATTGAGGTTTTTTTTAAATACTCCATGGGCATTGAGTATTAGTTCCAAATGTTAAGTCTATGTGGGGAGATATCAGGGGTGAGATAAAGCTTCTAATTCATTTTCAAATTTTTTCTATAATGTCTGTCTGTCTCCCACACATACTATTTCTGGACTATCCTCAACCATTGAATCTTGATATTCGGTGTGTACAAATCGTGGGCATATTAAATAACCAGTCACAGAAATACAAGAGTACTGTATTTTAATGAAATATCCTACAATTCACGGTGGCGCCAACTGATGATTTTCAAATATTGGTAATCATCAGACCTGTTCATTTTTAAAATTCATAGGTCACCGTCCTTGTTTTTGAAAGAATTGAAGAAAACCATATTTTTCAGTACATTTCATGACTATGTAAACCTAGATTGGCCGCCACCTCTGTCTACACTACGTTCCAACTAAGAGGTTGGTAACGTTAACCCATGGACGTGTCCACGGATTCTCACTCTCAGACCAAACCAGTTTGTTTTACCTGGATTCTGTTATCCCAAATACTTGCAAAGAAATATTCATATGCTAATACTTTGATAAAGTATGTTATCTCTGTGGCCATTTTATCATGATTACACTTAAAAGAAGATGAGAACATGGAAAAGTGACTTCCAGGGTAAGAACCCAGGATTCATTACAACCAGAGGAACCAGAGGAACCAGTTACAACTGACAGCACAGAGTAAAAATAGATACGAAAAATAGCTAGAGTGTCCATCCGTTACCCGCTACCACGCCAGGTCAAGGCCCCTGTCAATTTAACGTGACCAGAGCTAACGTAGTGTAGCTCGGGTGGCCAGTGTAATGTAAACCAATCAAATGTAAATTATCCTAGGTCACCTATGGGGTTAGGTCAAATTTTATTATATGTTATACTTCACTCTTTTGGTATGAGAATAAGTCAAAATGCTGGTTTCAATTGATAATTCTCAGTATTTAGAAATCACTAGATGGTGCCACTGTGTATTGTAGGATATGCCTTTAAGAGAGATGTACTTACCCGTTCATGTTGTCGGTTGTAGATGATGCAGGACTTAGGTTTGTGAGTTGATAGTTCTATGGCTCTGTCCAGCAGAGGTTTATAGTCGATCACTTTGCTGCCCTCCATGCTGCAGTTGGCAGTCACAATCACTTTGGGCTGGCGATTCAAAGTATGAGAAATTGTTTAATATTTGTGTGTACGTGGCTAAGCCTGTCTGCTCTACAGAAACGCTCCCGCATGAATGCCGAATTAAGGATGTCAAAATTTGTTATCTTTAAAAAATAATCTTTTTAATGTTATGAGAATATTCATCCATCAATATGTTAGTCAACTCTGACACATAATGGTTTTTTAGTAAGAAGTAACCTTTACAGCACCCAAGAGTTTCACGTTTGCACAAAGACTTTGGACCTTGAATGCCATATTTTTAATGCCAAAATGACAGATGAACTCAAAAACAAAGAGTTTCACGTTTAAGGTGAAGTGTATATATGGACCTTGTGCATGGAATTTGAATCCTGTTTGGTGAATATTGAATGCCGAAATAACAGATTAACTCAAGAAGATAGACCTCTTTAGAGGGGAAGGCAATGATGACAAAATCAAAGGGTGGGAAATTGTGTAAGAGTAGGAATCGGTTAGGCGTTAGAGAAGACAAGGTCTTTAACTTTTTAATATAAAAACAAAACAGAGCAACCTAGAGATTACAAACAAATGAAATAAATAAAAGATAAAGAAAAGGATGACAATGTAACAGAGAACCACAAAAATGACTTACTGAAATAGTGAAATAAAGGAATACCTTATAAAAACTATATATATAAACTTATAAAAACTGACTTTAATCAGGTGGAATGAGCACTTTAATGGACGTACTGACCTCGGCATGATTGATGCGTGTTGATAACTCACGAGGAGCAAACCCCCCGAAGACGAGAGAGTGGATGGCTCCGATGCGGGCTGAGGCCAGCATGGTGACCATGGCCTGAGGGATCATCGGCATGTAGATGAGGACTCGGTCTCCGGACTTCACCCCGTGTTTCGTCAACACACCAGCGAAACGGCTCACCTTCAATGGAGATTTCAATAATGTTCTTGGGGTTAACAGTCATCAGAGTTTGTTATGATCTGATTACCTTAGATTAAAAATGAATAATAAACAAAATCTATTGTACTGTAAAAGGGGACATAGATTGGCCTCTGCATGGCAGTTATTCTGGCCAATTACATCAATGCTCAAACATCAGTTTGTCATCAACAATTCTTGTCCTTTTAGGTAGTAAATTATTTACTTAATAGAGAACTCATGAGATTTAAGTGATTAGGTGGCCCAATATTTGGGATCAGAGCACAGGAAAAGCCTTGTCTTGGCAGGTAGAATGCCATCACATAAATGCAGTCTTTTACAGATGCTGGGTGAATGAATGTTCACCTAGCTTTTGTTACCATTTACAATCAAACCAATAGCGCCAACTGAATTGATGAAGATTGAAATCTAATCAACCAGTTTTTGTCAGATCCTTGCAAACAGTGACCACACAATGTCAGTTGGCACTATCTTTCCTCATATGTTGTTGGTCTATGACCTATAAATACATGTAGCAGAGGCCAGTCACTATGACCAATGTCATCGAATTTATGGACGCCAATTGAACACCCCTTTTATACTAACCTTAAAACCACTGCAGATCTTTCACAAAATTTGTTTTTATTACAGGAGGGCCATTAGCTGTCTTACTAATGTAAATATACCTATAATTATCACAGAAAATGCCATAGAAGAAGGTGTTGCAAAGGTTAGGAAATCACTGATTCTGATACCAGTTACTACATGGGCAGAATGCAGGTTTTGCTGTTTTCTGAGGATGTCCTGACAGTTAAGTAATACACTCTCATAGTAAATTGTTTATTGAATTTGTGGTGATGAAGGATATCTGCTAGCAAAATAAGGGTCATTTTGCCGCTAACTTTAGAAAAATTATGTTGAAAAAAATTGCACTGAAAATTATCTCAGAAAAGCTCTTGCATGGCAGAAGTCTTAGTATGATGGGGCCCCACTCAACAGCCATGGCACTACCAGGTGTTACAGTACCTCACTAATTGTATTCTCTGCCACAATCGCCGTACTGATATATATAATATGTAAATTTCTTAATTCTGCTAGAGCAGAGCAGATACTATTGGCCTTTAGAATTGTATAGATTATCAAAAATACACAGTTCTAAAACCTCTTATGTCGGTGAATTGCAAAATCGTAAAGTTACCATTGAAATTGAAATGCCCTCCCAAGGCAAATACTGCAAAATGAATTCCCCCTCCAGGTAAATATCTCACAATAAAATGCCCCCCAGGCAAAAATCTCTAAATAAAATGCCCCCACCCAGGAAAATATCTATAAAGAAAACACAGGCAAATACCCTCATATGAACTGCTCCCACTTCAATAGGTCATCCACCCCATGCCGTAAATAATGAACAGTCCCTTATCATATACAAAAAGTGACAAAATTTTACTTATTCACATATATTCACATATATCCGTACATCACGTACGTATAGATACGCCATGACCAGGAGTGGGCAGTACACATAGTTAATACAACCATAGGTATATAATAATAGAGGGAAACTATGTTCCGGTGGGAATAAGTCAAAGTTACGAGGTAAGGCTTGGGAAAATTACTACCCAAGGCGTAGCCGCGGGCAGTAATTTTTCCAAGCCTTACCGAGTACCTTTGACTTATTTCCACTGGTACGTGGTTTCCCTATTCCTATATACCTTCAATTGTCGGCTTATATCGATAAAAACCGAATGTCTCTGAACGTCAACCTGGGCAGTAAACGTCAACCTGGGCAGTAAACGTCAACCTGGGCAGTAACTTCAACCTGGGCAGTAAACAAAAGTTATTCCACCCCCAGCAGCGTTAAGTAATCATAGGTTGTTCGCTCATAGGTATATAGGAATAGTCTACAATTCACTTAATGTTTTACCTCGTCCTGGAGTTGTTTGTAGGTTATTTTGGAGACGGAGCCGGTGACGGGGCTGTCGTGTATGATGGCCGTCTGGTCGCCCGCTCCCCGCGCCACATGGCGATCCACACAGTTATGACAGGCATTCACCTGACCCCCGACAAACCTGAAAAATACATGTGCACATATTGTGTTTTATATTAGCCTGGGAGCCGTGACTAGTAGAGGGGTATAAGCGAAAGGTAGGACTGCAACAGTGCCAGTAACAGCGATACCAACAGTGTCAAGCCCAAATTCGCGTTTTATCAGTGGTCTCACTGTTGAGGTGAGAACAACTCTCACTGTTGGCATATTTTACGGCATAGTGCACTTACTGAGCACAGAGTGGCACTATGCTGTGTGGATATACCACAGAGTAAATAGAGACCCGTTTCAGTAATATCGGCGGAACGGTGTAGTCGATCTTCTTCATATTTGGTACGATTATAAGTTATATGTATCCCTTACTCGTGTAAAAATTTCATTGCTTAATTCCCACGGGAATTGGGGGGGAATCTTCTATATACGTAACCAACGAGAGGGTCGACCATCTCGCCCATAGTGGCACCATAGTGGCAGGTACAGCGAGACCCAATTTACTGGTGAAACGGACACTGCCACTGTTGGTGCCGCTCCTTTCCCGAGTGCCGTTCATGCTTGACTGCACTTTCTAATGAAACGCACCCTGATGCTGTGGTGGCACTGTTGCCACCAGTGAGACTTATCGCTTCTAGTAAAACGGCCCCCTGGTCTATACGTCCATAGGCTTACAATGGCTTACAATCGTTCTCAATGGGCTTGTGAGTACGGTAACTCATACTCAGCGAGTGATGCACAGATTTCCAGGCTAAGATAAAATCAGAAACATATTCGTGCTTGGTCTGAGTTCCTGTTCATCATCTCGTTTGGAGTGCTTCTGAATATTCACTCGGCTCTCGCCTTGTTCATATTATAACTGCACGCTCCAAACTCGATGGCAAATGAAGACACAGACCAATCACTCATCAATTTCTTTCATAAATATTTATATAGAACTGGATCGAGATTCGTAGAAATAGACAATACTTCACGAGTTTGGATGCACTGCAATCATTACCGAGGTGAAGCTGCGTGATGATTATGGTGCATCCAAACGAGTAGAGTTTTGCTTATATGACGATTTGAGTGCATTTCTGGATTTATCCCACCCCTTTCACGGACATTAGAATAGCAACACAATATCAGAAGATTTCAGATCCAGTTAGAATCATATATATTTCTATGTTGATATCTACTTTCCGAAATCCTGGGCGCTGATTGGCAGGTGGATTGAGACATCATCCCACATCACTCCGCCATGACCATGGCGTATTATATTGTCACTTTACATGGGTTATTGTTGTGTATAATCTTTTAATGTTATTACTATGGCTAAACTTGTACCAGGGTCGAGATAAAATTTGACAATCAGTTGGTTTTATTACTGAGACGTAGCTATGTAAAAGAAAAATCAGTTGGTTTTATACTCGCCGATATTCAGAAATTACCTCAATACCTCAGAATGGGCAATTCAAGACTTAACTTAGAGTGCAATGGCTAACAGTGTGCTTCGATGTTTTACCTGTCGTCCTCGCGATACATTCTACAAAAGTGATCCATTGTTTATTGGTATAGAAATGATATCAAATTAGGCCAATGAATGAGGAAGGTACTGTCCCCATATCTTTAGCCAATACTAGAAAAATCCCCCGCGGTCAACATTGTAATCCAGACGACAAATGACGTCAAAGGTGGACGTTTTGTCACAGAGTTAATGAGTTAGGATAATCAATAGAGTTAAAGCGGTCAGAATTAGTGTTTGAAATAATTCTTGTGATATAAACATTGTCCAGTACAGTTATGCTGTTTACATCAATATTACGTGGACACGGCGCTCTTACGTGAACGAATGAAGGTTTGATTCCATATAGCCCATTTCACTCCCAGTGTGGTCCAGATAGTCTCCAGTTTTGGTGCTGATGCACACCTACCCTATTCCAAGTTTTGGTGGCAGGACCTAAACTGGAGTACATCTGGACCACACTGGGAGTGAAATCGGCTATATGGAATCAAACCTTCATTCGTTCACGTAACATTGATGTAAACAGCATAACTGTACTAGACAATGTTTATCAAGACTTTAGACTTCGCCTGGAGAGCAGCTGCCGTCCACGTTTAAAGAGATTAGTTATCTCGACGGTAAAGATAATACGCAAAGATCCTATGTGGCGTCCCACAAGGGACCACATTAGGACCATTACTATTTTGCGTCTACCTTTTAATGACATGGTTAAGGTGCTGAGAACTTCTAGCCTGAGTTTGTATGCTGATGATACCGTCATCTACAGGATGAAAATATTTAATGCACAGTATCCTAGTCCTTACCAAATTACGTACATTATACCGGCATACTACTTATACACTAGGTAAAGTATTCACCCCTGCAGGGAGCTGTTTCAAAACCATAGACTTAACCCACGTTTTGAAACAGCTCCCTGATCTCTGTTCAGGGGTTAAGAGCTGTCCTATGTTATTAGGCGAGGCGCTTTGCAGTTTGGGAACCAGCGAGGAAGACTGAACAAAATGGCTGGATTTCAGAACCAGCCATACTCCACTGGGAAACTATCTCTAAATACACAGTTATAAAGCAACAGACACCTATTCTGAAGGTTGGCGAAGACAAATAGGTACATATTTATCGATTCAATTTTGATTTCATACATGTCAGATGGCGGCCAGTGAGAAATGACGACCCGGTGGAGGGCTCTATGGCAGAGGAACCCGGCCCTGTACAGGGCCGGGTACACTGGCTACTTATACACAATATCTATCACCTCCAAATATATGCAGAGTCCGTTCTCCTTTGCCATCTTCTACAAGAGGCTATAAATCTATAAAATCATTACGCTGGACATGGAAATGTTGTAAAGGAATTATATGTTCATTAAAGAAAAAATTTACCCATATAAAAGATAGGGGTTACCTTATTCAAGTTTATTTGCCATTTTAATCTTTTTCTGGCTACCTTTCGCAATATCAATAGGACATATTGTGAAATTCGCTTTCAGACTATTTCGCTTTCATCTTTGAAAGTGGTTGTTGATGATAATGCAACTTATCAGCGATGTTCTGGATACAAAGCACAAATTGTGAGCTAATGTTACATAACATGTTTTAGGCAGGTTTTTTCTGGTATCACTATCAGTATCTACTGATCTATGACCTTGAAACTGCCTTCATAGAGACTCCCTTCTTAATAAAGGCATCTAGTCATCCTGAAATGAACCACATCCTTTTGTAAAGTCTAGGGGCCTAGACTAACTAGGTGTAAGGGAGTAAGAACTCAAACACAGATGGACTATGTACTACTATGACTCAAGAACTTAACTGATTTTAATGACAGATTTTTCCAGCTTATATGTAGACAGCAGGGGGCATCTTGCTTTTTCATAAATTTCGTTTTTGGGACGGGTTACCCTGAATAAAGATGCGGATTGGGCTCTAGTGTTCTTATTGCTTTCTTGTAGAAGATAGTTATTCTGTAACAATTTAAACATATGAATTTTCACGTGAGAGTTGTGCCTGTCTGACAATAGAGGTTGCTGAGTAGATCTATGCAATACTTTAATGTTTTCCTTGCTGCCAGATCGTGTCCCTACCCGTGGGGCATTATCTTGCACTACCTGTAGTTTACTATTGTCTGGCAGCGTACATGAATCATATAATACGTCACCATAATCCATTATTGGTAGCATCATTGTTTTATAGATCAGTTGCCCTCCCACTATCTATCTAGATTCTGTTCCTAGACCCATGTACCCCCCCCCCCCTCCCCCGGTCATGGAGAAGGTCGTCGGCCGCCCGTCCCCGAATCGCCAGCAGGGTAGACCTGGCCAAAAAAAGCATCCCATTCCTGTACCAACCCCCACTGTGGAGGTCGACATTATCTCACCCCTGGTACAAGTTTAACCATAGGAATAACGTGAGAAAAAATACTCAACAATCATCCTGGTAAAGTGACAATACTACGCCATGGTCGTGGCGTTGTGAATAACAGATGATGTCATAGGCAATTGACCAATCAGCAGCAAGGTTTTCAGAGAGAAGACAAGACGCGATTTTATCTTCCCTAACAGTGAAAGGGATGTGATAAACCCAGAACAGCACTTGAAATGTAAAATAAACTCCACTCGTTTAAATGGGCCGCAATCGTCACTCGGCTTTGCCTTGATGACGATTACAAACAATAACAAAATAGCCATATCTTAATAAAAAAAAAAAAGTTGTCTGAGATCTTGAGTATTTATAAGAAAAATAACTTTATTAACTGGAAATGAAAAAGAGGATTTAATATCAATGAAAGAGTTTTTTTTTAGAATAGATAAAATAAGTTATACATAAAAGGTAGGAAACTGCAATATCTCAAGTTAATATAGGTTTTGCGGCTATTCAAGGTGCAGAATGAATACTTCATCACCTTTCATCTGTAAAATATTCACCACTGTTGTGGACAGGGCTGGTTACACTGGCTACACCTTTCACGACCATTTAAATGATGGTAGGGATTTAAAGTACGTAAAGTTCAGATAGAGAGATTCTACAGTTAGGATATGGCAAAAAAAATAGTAGTTATCATAAACCCCTGAAAAGTGACTTCAATGGACTCTTAGTATCTCTGTTAGTACATTTATTATCCATTGACACCATATCTGTGGTCTCGGTAACTGAACATTATCTATTTCCCCAGATAAGATGCAAGAGATAATAACATAATAGGCCCAAATCAACGCAGGCTCCGTTATGGCGATACATGAGCACAATACCAGATTTTATCTCAGCCCTGGTATTTTTTTCCATAGACGTAACATTTGGAACTCGTATCCAACGTCGGTTGAGTATTTAGAAAAAAATACTCAATGGGGGATTATGCCACAAAGCTTAGCCAATGAGTGAATGTGAGGGGTGAGGTAACTTCAGAAACCTGTTATTAAGTTTACGGTCAGAGCTCGATCCCATCTCATTTGAATCACTATGTAATTTACGTGGCTTCGCCTTGTGAATTAATACGCCATTCAAACTCGATGGGATAAGAGCTCTGACCATAAACTTTCATAGGTTTCCTCTATAGTAACTGTCAATGATTGCGCTTTAACCTTTCATTGGACCGGGAAACGTATCCAAACCCCTGCTTGGAGAGCGTTCCAATCTGGGCGTCTAGGCATCATCCCCAAGCAGAGGTATCGGTGCTTACCACTTTGTGAATGGTTGATTGGAGTTGTCCAAGACGCGCTCCCAGTGGCCGAACCAGTCAATATCCGCGGCTGCTTCAGCCCAGAACTCCTCTGGCCTGTCCCTGGCCCGAGCAAACACAGAGTCGTACAGATCAGGGTTGACGGCATACTTGTGACCGTCAGATGTCGTGTGTTGGTCATAGTCCCTCAGTGTGGTGGACAAATGTCGGCTGCTGTTGTCAACTGCGCTCACAGCGTTCCTTGAGTTGCGTTTTAAACACGCCGCTCCTTTTAGGGTCTGTGGTAATAATGGGCGTGTACTTACAGTCGTTAGGTTCCTCCAGTGACAGAGTGCCGAGCCACGGGCAGTGATTTGTCTCGCCGTATACGCCATGATGAACAAGCCCACCACAGGAGCACAGTATACAGTAACACTGTCTGCTGGTGGTGTGACCGACGACTAACCCTCGTTCAGGGTGACCTCTTTAAATGTGGGCCAAATAGGCCACCATGACCTCATTTGTCAGCCATCCACAACATTCATCTGCCTCGGCTGCACATATACACCACAGATTGTAGCCGACCCCCACGCACTGAAACTTTTATATAGCTGCTCAGTTTTTATCTAATGAATGTAGGACAACGATTGCGAATGGTTTTGCGAGCGAGCCTAGAGGAGAATATATAAATAATTAGGAACAAATACTATCCAGGGGCCTTGGGGATCTGTCACTTTCCGTGTTAACCTCCGATCTGTCACTCCCATGTCACCCTCTGATCTGTCACCCTCCGTGTCAACCTCCGATCTGTCACTCCCATGTCACCCTCTGATCTGTCACCTCCCATGTCACCCTCTGATCTGTCACCTCCCATGTCACCCTCTGATCTGTCACCTCCCATGTCACCCTCTGATCTGTCACCTCCCAAGCACCCTCTGATCTGTCTCCCTCTGATCTGTTACTCTCCAATCTGTTGCTCTCCCATCTGTCACCCTCCAATCTGTCACCCACTGTGTCACCCTCCGATCTGTTATCCTCTGATCTGTCACCCTTCAATTTGTCACCCTTCAATCTGTAACCCTCTGTGTCACCTTTCACCCTTTGATATGTCACCCTCAATACACTTGTTCCTCTTCTCGTTTCCTTAAATTTCAGAACCCACCAAAACTATTAAATAAAACAGATAATTGATTGAATACTTAAGCACATGTCTAGTCGGCATGCAGTGTCAGCTTTAAATTAAACTAGACTCACAGGTTCTCGTCGAGGAACAAATTTCAACAAGGGAGCGTGATTCTAAAGCGAGTATTCCACCAACTAGTCGTTATTTCGACTCGTTTTTTCGACGCAAATCCACCGTGTAGCCATTGCATAACATTTTGTGCAAAGCAGTACAGACTTGCACATCCAAGTCTATGATCTCAGCATTTGCATCATGCTTGATGAGATACAGATGCTGCAGCCTGTGATGTGGCATTAGATACAGTGCAGCCTTGGTGGATTTTTTTTGCACCGATATACTTCCATGATCCTTTTGTTTACCTAGGGGCCATCCATAAAGTATGTACACAGATTTTCCTGGAAAATTGACCCCCCCCCCCCCCTGTTCCACAGCATACGCTTCTCTTGGACCCCCCTTATTGCGTATGTACATTTTTGGACCCCCCACCCCCTCCTTTCCAACACCTGAAGCAGGATTCACATGAAGGCATAATGTACCTGAGACAGGTGCACTTCACCTTTTCCAGTCTTTCACACTACAGAAATCTAGCAACAGGGTGTACATTTTGGCTTTTCCCAAAAACTTTGGCTTTCTTGAAAAATAACAGATTGGATCCTAA
Source organism: Alentia gelatinosa (assembly GCA_950022655.1). Classification (NCBI taxonomy): domain Eukaryota; kingdom Metazoa; phylum Annelida; class Polychaeta; order Phyllodocida; family Polynoidae; genus Alentia; species Alentia gelatinosa. Next base: position 51,938,225 of record OX465584.1, read on the forward strand.
CGAGTACCCTTGAGATTTAAGTTGAAATAACATACACCATGGTGAACCTGCTTGCTGGCTTCCTTTTGACTAGTTTGGATGCTAATTTGGCAACTCAGCAGTGGGTACATCTGTCTCGCCAAAATACCCCTATGAATTCTAAACGTCTGAAATCAAAATCTCATGAGATTCTGTAATTTGAGAATGCAATTCGTTGGGGACAATTGCCCCTATTAATCTGGAGTCCCTACAATTCAGACCGGGAGTACATCAATCCCAATCTCACAAGTCTCACAGTAGTCTCACAACCATACTGCTCTTCAACTATACTGCCCCTGACCCATGCATTCCCTCAAATACATCTTTATCCCTGAACCATACTGCCCCTGAACCATACTGCCTCTCACAAAAATTGCTCCTGAATCATATTGCCCCTCCACCATACTGCCCCTCCACCATACTGCCCCTCCACCACACTTTCCCTCAAACACCATACTGTCCCTCAGCAATACTGTCCCTCCACCATACTGTCCCTCCACCATACTGCCCTTCACCATACTGCCCATCCACCATACTGTCCCTCTACCATACTGTCCCTCAAATACACTTTTGCCCCATCAACCATACTGCCCCTTTACCATACTGGCACTCACCAAAATTGCTCCTGAATCACATTGCCCCTCCACCATACTGGCTTTCCATCCTAGTGACCCTTCACCACATTGCCCCTCTACCATACTGTCCCTCTACCATACTGTCCCTCTACCATACTGTCCCTCCACCATACTGCCCCTCTACCACACTGCCCCTCTACCATACTGTCCCTCCACCATACCACCCCTCCACAATACTGCCCCTCTACAATTAATAATGCCCCACTACCATACTGCCCATCTACAATACAGCCCCGCCACCATACTGCCCCTCCACCATACTACCCCTCTACAATACTGCCCCTACACCATACTGCCCCTCTACCAAACTGGCCCCTTACCCATCCTGTCCTCCATACTTCCTCTAAACCATACTGCCCCTCACCAATACATTCCCTCAACCACCATATTGCCCCTCAACCATGCTGCCCCTCACCCGTACTGTCTTTAAACCATACTGCTCCTCTACCATACTTCCTCTCAACCTTACCACAATTCACTCATACTTTCCCTCAAACACCATACTGTCCCTCAGCAATACTGGCTCTCAACCATACTGTCCTTATTCCAAACTGCCCTCAAACCTTACCACCCATCAACCTTAATGCCCTGAGCCATACTGGCCCTGAACCCTATTGGCCCTCACATCACTGCTCCTCAACTATACTGCTCTAAACCATACTGCCCCTCATAGGGGTACTATGGTGAGGGACTGTGATTTAGGACCAGTATAGTTGTGGGGCAGTATGGTGGAGGGGTACTATGGTGAGGGGGAGTATGGTTTAAGGGCAGTATGGGGGAGGGGCAATATGGTTAAGGGGCAGTATTGTTGAAGGACAGTATTATTTAGGGGCAATATGCTAAGGGGCTATATCGTTAGGGGTAGTATGATGGAAGGGCAGTATAGTAGAGGGGCAGTATTGTGGAGGGGCAATATGATTCAGGAGCATTTTTGGTGAGGGGCAGTATGGACAGGGACAATGTTAAGGTTTTGGGACATAGAATAGATGGGCAGTATGGTTCATGGGTAGTATGATGACATATGCATGCTTTGGTGATGGTTTTCTCAATGGGCATCATGATTCTTGGCCTTCGTGGTGGTTTTCTTCATGGGCATCATGGATTTTGGCCTGTGCACAACATTCTCATCTACCAACCTCCCTGACCTACCTACATACCAACCTGCCCACCCACCCACCTGTTCACATATCCACCTTCTGACCCACCAATCTGCCGAACTACTGAACATCAACCTACCCATCTCGCTGGCTGCCCACCTAACAACACTCACACCTGCACACACACCTACACACAAGACATTTTCATTGAAATTGTGTATGTGTCGGAGCACTCTACAGTAAACCCCCTAAATTTGTCACTGCTGTAACATATGCATGCGTATGGAAAATCCAGCCTCCAACCCCCCTCCCCTCCTTATACGCTTTTGTACGCATTTGGTCTAACCCCCCACCCCCCGTTGCTGCCTACATACTTTATGGATGGCCCCCTACCATATAAAACATTAGAATTCCGTCGGATCTGCTTGAAGTTCCTCCGCCACAGAGAGACAGACATACCAGAACTACGTATGGAGAGTAAAGTGTCACGAGAGTGAGAATCTCGTGGAGAGAAAAACCTGAACCTGTTCTTCTTTTTTGTAGGACTATAGTCAGATATACTTTTTATCTTATTATTATATACCTGTGGTAGTATATCCTACACATACTGCCCGCTCCTACCCATGTCGTATTTATACCCGTACGACACCTAGGTGACGTACGGGGTATGTATGTGGCGTACGGGGCATGTACGGCGGCAAAATCCAAATATTCCCCAAGTAGCAAAGTTAAAAATTGGATATTTTAAGGTATATAATAATAGAGAAACAGGCTGACTGTCTCCGTATGGATAAGATACTTGGTAAAATCGGCGATCAGATGAACCTCTGCCTCCGGCATCGGTTCATCTGATCGCCGATTTTACCGCGTATTTTATCTGTACGGAGACAGTAAGCCTGTTTCTCTATATGATGCATTTCGAGCCATGCCGAAATCAAAGTTTAGTATTGTAGTTTTCCAATCTACTTTCCTCATGAGAAACCAATAAGATCCCAACCTTCGCTAGCATTGGCTGGGTTCCACGAGCATGCGTAGCAAACGTCTGCTCTGATGGCCAGTGTAGAGCAGTAAGGACATCAAGTTGATTCGGGGCTTTGATTAATAAAAGACAAGTAGATTCATCTGATTTCAAATGTTGTATTCAAACATGACCAGATTTCACAACATGGAACCAGGGTTGTAACTGGTAGTAGTGTCATGTACAGTAGCTAAGGCCTAGTCTTATAGACTAGCTAACCCAGTGACAGAAAAGAGAATTCAGATATCATCTATTCTAAGAAGACAAATAACCATACACAGATATGTATTCTCTGTTCCTCCAGTGCTGTGGTGATAGCATCTCATGGAGAAGCCCAATCCTCTGTAAAGACCTCTGTAGCCTAGTGTCCTAAGGTCTTCAAACCTCCTTACTGTAGTGGTGGTAATGCTGAGCAGCCTGGAGATGTTGACGCCACAGTGTCTGGGTTCCAAGTCAGCTGTGAGTGCAAATCTGCTTGCTTATATACCCTATCGGGAGGTCAGTTCAAACGAAGATAGAGGAAGGTTCAAACACTGGGGGTGGCAGTGCAAACAGTTGGGCCTTAACCACTATCTGGAGCGAGGACCCTGTGATATTCTTAATACGTACATCACAGTAGTAGCAGACAACTTATACTTATCTTAGTTATAAAAAAACACCACCAGGGCAGCATGCACATATAACACTACTTCTCCCTTTTCAAGAGAGTTATCGTTCAGGTAATAGTTTTTCTCAAAGTGTTCATATTTGAGATAACTACTATGATATACCAGTAACTCTATAAGTCTCTTATAAGTCAATATGCATACGAAAGTCTGTGTAAGTAAAGGAACTGTTCATTGTCTTTGAATATGAAATGATATATTCAAATCTTCTTTGATAACATTAAATGCTTTCTAACTTATAAAGTAATATGATAAGTAATCTGAAAGAGAAGAGTCATTTGTATTCTTCTATCAGTCTCTGTTGCTTAGATCTTCTCTGTTCTGGATCAGGCACGCTAGGGGTGGCACTTCAATCAGCAGTTGGTGGAGTGACCACTGAATGGGCATCAGTGATCTCCACAGGTTGTGGACGTGTAATGGTTGGTGTAACCACTGTTGTAGTTGTGGCAGGATCACTCTGGTGAACTGGTGGTATATTGGGACCAGGGCCTAGTTTCTGGTCATCCATTGATTTTGTCTCACTAGTCCATTTGGTGTTGATATGATATATGACCTAGGGCTTTGTGCTTTGCCAACAACTCTTCCTTCTACTTTTAGGTCTGGAAACCATGCTCTGCCTCCAGTCGATAATTCGTTGTCTTAAGTAGCTCTGTGACGACAATGATAGTTAAATACGCATTTGTTTCCTATAGTCTCTCTCTCTCCTCCTGAAAAGATTGGCATCAGGTGTGCAGGGTCTCAGTTCATCTCGGTAAACCGGAACTCTAGTTTTCAGCTTACGCCTGATGTCGAGCTGGGCTGGGGAGAATCCATTTTGTAGTGGCGTATTCCTGTATGAGAGAAGACCAAGGTATTCATTGTCTGTCTTTCCTAAGATTGCCTTCATTGTTCGAACAGTTCCCTCTACCTCATCGTTTGACTGGGGGTATCTTGGAGATGATGTAAGGTGTTTGAATTTGTAGTGATCTGTGAAGCATTTAAACTCTGCTGATGCAAACTGTGGCCTGTTATCACTAAACAGAATATCAGGAATGCCTTGATGGTAGAACATCCTCTTCATTTTGGCGGCGGTCTCAGCCAAATCAACATTTTTAGTCACTTGACACACCTCAATGTCTCTTGAGTAATAGTCAGGCATGTCAACAATTGCTTTGACCTTCACTGGGTCTTTCTTGATGCCATCTGCATCTATCACCTGACCAAGGTAGTGAAGTTTGTTTGAGGCAAAGACACACTTGTGCTTGTTTAAAGTGATCCTGCTGTCTTGCAGTAAGTTCAACACTTTAGTTAGAAGTTCATCATGCTCTTGTTTGTCTTTGTTGATCATGAGGATATCATCCATGTGTCACGATTCCGTAGGGTAGTCACCTGAACATATATCTACCAAAAGGTATAACAAACGTTGTAAGCTTCGCACTTTCATCAGTCAGTAACACTTGGTGGAAGCAAGAATTAACATCCAGCTTGGAGAACACACTTCCACTTGATATACTCCCGAGAGTCTCTTCTTCTTTTTCCATCATAGTTCGCGACAGACTCCTTTATTGAGTTTAGTCAAGTCCACACATAATCATACTTTCCTGTACGACCAAAATAGGTGCGCACCAGTCCTTCGGCTCACCTACAGGTACAATCACTTCTGACTTCACAAGTGCTGCGATATCCTCTTCTACCTTCTTCATAAGAGGCAATGGTACCGGGTATAGAGGCAGAAAGGTTTTGTGTCATCCTTGAGTCGGAAAGTTTATTCACCTTTAAGCTTACTGAGTTCATTGAAGAGCTTTGAGTAGGCTTTGATAACATTATCCTTTGTGTCCAATTTAGGACTATCACTGTTCACAGCTCTGATCCTGTATGTTAGGTATCAGTCCTAATTTCTCAATTGCGGGTTGTCTGAGGAGTAGCGACTTAACGCTTTTTACTACTTATACATCTTTGAGGATTGTAGCATCTCCACATCTTAACTCCATACGAGCACATCCTAGTGTCTATAATTGATGCTCGCCTGTAGCAAATAGTGTGGGTCTGCTTGGCTGAATACCACCGTATGACTTCATGTAGAGCGTGTCAGGCATCACCGATATCTCAGCTCCTGAGTCTATGTACCATGATAGGATATCTGGACAAGCCTTTACTCGAATCAGTTGGTCTGTCATCTGGAGTGGTTTTGGATGATGTAACATGTACTTGGTTAGTCGTCACGCTGCCAATGAATATGTGTGATTCATTGTAATCAGAACTATTGTCCTTCGCCCCCTCGACGACTTGAGAAATCAGAGATTTAGATGTGTGGCAAACATAATGAGCTTTTAATTTACACTTCTCACAATTGTGACTTTTTGAGGGACAGTTCTTTTTGCCTTTCATGTGTTCACTTCCACAATATTCACACTTAATTCTTTTGCCGGTTTTCACCATTTTATCTGCTAACTTGCTTTAGCTGTTTTTCTTGGACCTGCTGCACACTACATCAATGTTCACACTCTTTGACTCTTGGAGTTTTTATCTTGTAGTTTTTTTCTGGTTCAGGATCTTGACAGCTCTGTCCAATGTCAGCCCTGCACCAACATCATACAACTTCGCTTTCGATGACAGTTCTGTACATGAGAAAGTTAACTTGTCTCAGACTGCCTGCTCCATATAATCTTTCAGGAATTTACATTCCGCGACAAAGTTTTTTACTGCTAGCACCCATGAGTTCAAAGTTTGGGAGGCCCCCCTCTTGAAATGAAACCAGAATTGTTCCCTGAGCAACAGTTGAGGATCCCTCTGACCAAAATACTTTGTGTACTCTTCATTGAGTGTGTCATAGTTATTAAGGTCCTCTGCTGGGATAGGTGGTTGCCCATCTTTGGGGTTATCAGTTTGGGGCTTGAAAACAAAACTGTCAAATATGTCCAGCCCTTCATCCCCTATGTGGTGGAGTAATAAACCAATTTTCTTGTCACCCTCCTCTGCATTGGAGCCTGTGGCCCTAAGGTAGATTTCAAATGTTCTTTTCCATAGGATCCAAGAATGAGATGGATTACCTCTTTCCACTTTTAAGATTTTAGGTGGTTTTACTGAAGCAGTAGCCATTTTCTTCAATATGTACTGACAGGCCTAGGCACTAGATCTACAGCATTCATATAAAGTCAATGTTTATGATACTCCAGGATAAAGTTTTGAAACCAATGTTCACAGTAATGTCAGTAGTAGGCTAGGCTAGGCTAATTGATGGGCCTAGTTTGATCCAAACTTATTAGAAATCAGTGCCTACTCACAGTCACAGAAAGCTCCAGAGCATCTTTGAGTGTCACACATCAAACGTGGCAGTTTTCATTTCAGTCTCCCTATTTTTCACTTTTTGGGCATGGAAGTTCTGACAGCATCTTGTGAAGCTTCTGGCCTTTGATTAATACAAGACAAGTAGATTCATCTAATTTCATCTGTTGTATTCAAGCATGACCAGATTTCCTAACATAGAACTGTGGTAGTAGTAGCAAACAACTTTTAAATATCTTAGTAACAAGAAACGCCACCAGGATGGCGTGTGCGTATACACAACAACCACTGTCAGAAACATCATAGACTGTAGTACATCCTTTTTGTTGCCAGGGTCACGCTAGACTATTGTCAGATAATTAACTTGATACGAGCACGACAGTTGGGGGTGGGGCTGGCAGCCAACTCAGACTTGTTGAAGTCGCTAGTTACACTCCCTAAAATGAAACCCTGTTTTCGTGTATATAGTCGCGGTAGCTGCCACATCCAAACTACTTTAAAAATACAGGTTGGGGATTATATGTGTCATTTGCCAATCTTTTATACACTTAACAACTGTCATCATAGCTTAGAGCCAAATTAATTCAGACACGACTGTAGTTAAGTACACTTTAATAGTGGAAAACAAGACCAAAAATAAAATTCTAGCCTTGAACCCCCTTGGCTTTAGTGCTAAGCCTCATTCTTACTGGCCCCCAGAAATGATGTTTGAGACTAGGGACCCGTTTCAATAGAATGTGTCACTAAGCCACTTAGTGACATGACTAGTGACAGCAATAATGACAGGAATAGTGACAAAATTTAATTCTCGTTTCAAAAGGCATGTCACTATTGGGGTGGTGTGTCAGTTCACTATTGGTGACATAGTGACATTGCTGCCTGGGCCTTACAATGGATGGTATTAGTGCTATCGGGAACAAGTGGTGTCAAGGTGAAAGTCGCTGCAGAAATTAGTGACAGGCTTGAGTAATCCTACACTGGCCATCAAAGCAACATTTGCTATGACAAAATTCAAACGTGAATATCGTTAGTTTGGATGGGCCGATCTCCTTCATATTTGGCGTGGTTATAAGTTATATGTGTCCCTAACTGGGGATAAAGTTTCATAGCTTTATTCCTATGGTAAGTAACGTTATGTGTTTGTGACATCAAAAGCGAGAGGGTATACCCTCTCGCTATTTAAGACACTACAGTGACCCTTTTAGTGACTGGACACCCACTTCTGAAATGGTATAAGCCACTATTTGCACCTGTCTATTACCCTGTGTCGCAGAATCGGTTGTTCCTAAACTACTGAAACGCGAAGTGCCGCTATTGTGTCGCAGGACCCAATAACGGACGTCCTACAGCCTATTGAAACGGGCCCCAGGTATCTATGGTTTTATCCGGGCTACTTTGGCTCCCTATTCCCAGTCTTATAGAGGTCCCAAAGTCCAGTGGCATCATAGAACCAAGTTCTCCAGTTCTAGTTCTCTGGGGTAGGCCTATATCCAATTCAAAAGTAATTTTCTGTAACTCACTTGCAGTCAACCTTGTCATTGTTATTGTTCTGTTTGTGTTGTGAGACCTAGAGCTATGTTGTGAAACCGAAACTAGGGGAATACACACACTGCACTCTACAGCATCATGGTGTCTGACTTCTTTCCTCCTTACACCCACAAATAATACAGCAACTTAACAAACCTGCCACTTTTGCAACTGCTTGTTTAGGAACGAAATATTCCAAGCATCAGTATGTCAATGTCAGTGTTTTGGTCTATGGTGACTGCCTGGTCATGGTCAGCTAGGCACTCCTCTAGCACACTGAGACACTGGCCATATTCTCCTTTCCCAGTGTCATAATGTTAGCATGCAGATAGTGAAGGGCTAATTATTTGCAGCAAACTCAGAATCTATTTGGCCACTCTAACCTTTAGTGTGATGTATGTATTGAGAATAACACAGGGTGCTTACTAACAGGTCCTCGCCCTAGATAATTCCTAGATAATTCTTTGTTCTATACATGTATGCTAATAAGGTGTTCTTTATTTATTTATTTACCTAACCAGCCCTCCTCAATACTTGGTTGGGAATTGCTGTTACACAGATAATTAAGTTGTAATTTTCTTTCATTGTGTATTCCTTTGTAAGCTTATTTATATATTATCCGATGTACGTGGGTTCAGAACTCAAACTACCTGTGTGTAGCAAGCTTGCCAAACCATTGTACCATAAATGATAGGAGGGTTGTAGACCGCAACAGTGATGTAGCGAACCTTTCCTGAATTAAAAAATAAAAATAAATAATGGTTAAGGCCCAACCGTTTGGACTGCCACCCCCAGCGTTTGAACCATCCCGTCTTCATTTACACTGACCCCCCCCCCCCCCCATATGGTATATAAGGAGCATATGTCCACTCAGGACTCACTTTGAACCCAGACACCAAGGCATCAATATCTCCAGGCTGCTGAGCATCACCACCACTACAGTTAGGAGGCTGGAAGACCATAGGACTCTAGGCTACAAAGCCTTTACTGAGGATAGGGCTTTTTTACAAGCTGTCAGCCTAGCAGTGGAGAAAAAGAGATTGATGACTGCTACCACCACATCCCACTGCTTTTGATTATCTATACCCATAAGTCAAGGAGACATTGGAAAATAACGAAAAGTGATAGACTGTGGGTATTGCTATAACCAAGAGGACTTGTATCATATGAACGGTACTGAAGTGAATGTGATTGTGTGTTTATAACGAGATTTATGTAACTGTATACTTTGTTACAATATGTTATAAATATATATATCTTTGTATGGTTATCTGTCTTCTTCATCAAATATAGAAGATATTCAAAATTCTCTTTTCCTGTCACTGTGTTAGCTAGTTTATAAGATTAGGCCTTAGCTACTGTATGTGAGTGACATTAAGGAGAGTATATGAGCATGTGGCCAAGGCTCAAAAGAGTTCTAGTTCCTTCCACAGACCACTTGGCACCACGCAGGACATCTTGGCATGAACAACAGTGTCTGGTGATAGTTGGCTATACCGTACTACAGTCTATGTAAAATCCTTGACTACTCTGGCCACCAGAGCACTGACGTCAGCTCGGGTGGAACCCGATCTGGCAGTTGTTTGGAAGAACGCCAATAAGCGAATACAATACGTCGTTATTGTATGTTGCATTGAATAAAAGATAAATCTAAAAAATTCTCTCCGAATAAAGACCATGTCCCGAGCATGGTTCCCGCCAAACGAGATTATTGGTTTAAAAGATATAGGCCATAAATAGGTAGGCTTTTATATTTTATTTCAATTAATCCAATAAATACAACTTTTCATCGACATTCCTTCATGGGGTATGGCTTCTTCAGCACTTTATTGAGTTCCATAAATATGTTTTGTAATGTATTTAGCTTGAATATCACTTCAGGCATCTAATGGAAATAGATGGCACTGTGTTTAGATATTCACATTTGTTCTCTACAATATTCCTCGGAAACATAATTCAACATACAATTAATATATGAACAAACAGCATTACATCGCACCAACTCTCGTCTGCAAGTATAATATGCTGAAGGTCTTTACAAAATCATCACATGTCTATCTCACCCTAGTATGTTTGTTCCATAGGCTTAACACTGGGAACTCGTTCTCCATGTCCCTATGGGTATTGCACTCCATTCTCCATGGTCTACATCCTGTGTGTCGTCCATTCTTTTAGTGTGTACAGGGGTGAGATAGATACAGAAAGGAACTCATTTTGGCCAAAGTAATTGTCCTCCAACTTGTTTGAACGCTACGTGATATTCGCTCGGCTGTCGCCTTGTTCATATCACTCTGCATCAAACTCATGGAGAATGACAACTTTGACCAGAACTTATTGGTTTCTTCTTTAGTAACATTACGATTCTTGAACAAGACCCAGCTCCAATGTAAGTGTACCTGTGTCCTGCTGCCACTTTTACCTCACGTTAACATGAAAGCATTCAATAATAATCACAGAGGAGACGCACATCTACTCTGGTTGACAGAAGAAACTGCTGACGTCATCGAATTGCGATGGTGACGTCATGTTCTCATCTTGGTTAAATACAAATTGCGTTAAACGCAGAATCATAATAATAATTGATATACTCGTGATAATCTGTGAATTATGTACAATGCACCTTTTCACACACATATTTGACACTTTTGAGTTTATGGCAAGGCTCGTATGCAATAAAACAATATCATGAAATTATCTCACATTTTCTCCACATTTTCAACCAATTTATGCAGCGATCTATGCAAGTATCTAGTGACAATTTAGCTCTCCATATAACACAACCGCTCCGTCCTTGCCTCACAAGTAAAATTCCAGATAGGCATGTCAAAATAGTTTGTACAGGGTTGTCAGTGGGGGTAAGAAAAAACATTGAAATATATATTTTTTTGCAATACAGAATTCATGCATTACATATGCATTACAGTAGGAATCATGAGAAAGCTCAAGTTTTTACATGGGTCAGTGGGGAGGTTCAGCAGGGGATTCTGGGCTGTGGCTGAATTGGGCTATTTAGCAGTTGGTATATCAATATTACACAAGGAATCATTTTGTTGTTCTGAAAATGAAAACATTGAATTCAATGGAAACATTGAAAACTGGCATCCCTGTTTGTAACAGTGGATTATTTTCAATCAAAACACAGAAAACAACCCTGCATTCAGTAAGTCCCCTATCACTCACACATCTAGAAACATATACGTGAAGCATGGAGTTACATTTATTATCCATGGTATACAAAGTCCCCATTGAGAACGTATAGGGACTCATTAAACCACGCCCCATTATATAAAAACTGCCAGATACCATAACCATGGTATACGGATTATAACCCATGGTATACAACCTCAAAGCATTGGTATATGGGAAAATGGTCCCATTCTGCTACAGAGCAAAGAAGTAGTCCCTATTGATTGACACTAAAATGTGGCAATTCCTGGGTTTAATTCATTTGGAGAAGATGGATAATAGATACAATAATCAATAGTTTTGTGTACAAAAGTCTCTGTAAACCACTCGAGGTTGACGTAATACACTCGCTAGCAGTCGTGTATTACTACGCGTCAACCTCTCGTGTTTTACGGCCGCCTGTCCATACAGTCATCGATTATTGCCTATGTATACTCGTTCATTCAGATAATATCAATAATTCTGAGCGAAAAAAAATTCTGAGCGAGTCAAGCTCAATGCAGACTATTAATACATCACGACTTTTTTCTGTCCAAGACGAACAACAACTGTATGTGTAGATTAAGTTCTATGGAATGTGATGGGACAACGTGAAATGCAATATCCCAGCAATGAAATACAACTCATGTGAGGTAAAAATCATTTCCTGACCTCTCTTGTATCACCCTCGCTTCCTCTTGGAGGTGTGGCGGGTTTCGCTTGAGGCGAATAAAAAAAGATGTCTACATCGACCAAAACAATGCACAATATATTTCATTTTAATAGCAATGAGGGGGTAAATATGTCACAAACACCATCCTCTATAGTTAATGACACTTGGAGACGTTAGACTGAAAACCAGTGACAAGGAGGTAATCAGACGCATCATATTATATAGTGTATATTTTTTCTTTATAAGGAAAAAAAAGCATTATATTATATACTATCAATTGGAATATCAGGCATCATATTTGTGCATTTCATGATAAAATCCACACATCTCCAATAAAACACAAAATACAACATATTACATAGCCAAGGATAGGAAAGAGGCGGGTCCGAACTCTTATTATGTAGGTACTCATGTATTAACGACCTAATTATGCATTTATTTTACTTTTCCATAGATGTCGAACAGAAAAGAGTTAGTAGACTCAAGGATGCCAGTGAGGTCCAAATGAAGATAAACCAGAGAGCCTTCATGACCTTATCATATACAGGTTATATAACCTATAGGGCACAGAGTGATTGCTAGTTCTGCCATCATCCGCCAGCAAATAATAAGACTGCGCCACGGCAGTTAAGGGACTATCATTATCATCTGCTGTTATAATCTACAGATAATCGTGAGACAAGGATAAAACGCATCTATGGCATGTAAACAGAAATACTTTAGGAATCCATTGATAACTGGACCCGCTACCTGGTGTATTGTTGGGTCGTCAGGGGGGGGGGGGGGGGGCAGGGTGGCTACTTCCATAACACAATAACTATGTGCCCTATACATATGCAGGTTGTTGCAATGACCCGCATTCCATAACCCCATAGAGTTCGTATAGGGCACATAGCTATTGTGCTATGGAACCCATCTCTCCCCCCCCCCCCCCACCGACGCCATCCACTAGGTGGCAGGACCAATCATCAAAGGATTTTGTCAAAATATCTTTTTCGCTCGCCATAGAGGAATTTCAGCCTCGTCTCAATATATCTATAGATTATAATAACTGATAATACTGGTTGTCCCCCGACTACAGTGGTAATATCTTACAATTTCCTGGTGGATGATGGTGGAACTAGCAATTACTCTGTGCCCTATACACATGGTCCTTTTAATTGGTACCAGGCATCTACTGCACCAATTTTCACTTCTGTACTGAGCACATATATCTTGACTTGCAAATAATCTGACGAGACATAGATATTAAGGATACTAACAAATGTCATAACAAGCATTGTGTCAGTTCATTGATACTCCACAAGGGTTACTCAATGGACACATGTGAATTCTTATATGGGTCAGATTTTCTCAGAATGTACAATTCCATGTATTTGGGTCATTTTTTACATAATCATCAGTGACACATTTAATCATATAATATGTACTGTACACCATTCAGATATCTGCCAATGTGGAAACTGCAATGAAGGACTATCACTACTTCTATTGAGAACATGATTCAATATTTTCAGCATTCAAGGGTTAGAATGACATCAGTGAGATGAAAATATGAGAATGTCATCAGTGAGATGAAAATATTTCTGGGGAACTATAAAGTTCACGACCTGCGGCATTTTCTCTAATGGATCTTAGAGGATTAATGTCTCAACGACACAGTTCAAAATGTACATCAGAGCAGCAACTAGAGATGACTGATTATTATCTCACCCCTGGGATTTTTTACTCAATACTCAATGGCTAATTGGGTGAGCTATTTTATTGATCAATAATGTTCCTGATCATGTATATGGGGTGAGATGAAATCAGAAACCTACTTGATGAAAATAACTTGGTCCGCACTCCACCTTGTTTGACCGCTACATAATTCACTCAGCTTCGCTTTGTGAATGACACTGCGGTCAAACTTGGTGGAGTACAGACTGTGTTATTTTCATTTTGTGAGTTTCCTTCAAAGTATTCAATGTACCTCTTTATAAGCGCAGGGCAGAGATGGTAACTGTTATAAAGACACTTTTTGATTATCAAGGATTCATAATTTTCTTCAGCCGTTGGTAAAACTTCTTGCTGATACTGGGCCTCAATATAGTAATTATAACTAGGAATAAATGTCGGACCACATAACATAACAGTAGACTATGATCTTATTACAAATTAGATTGAAATAACACAATCTAAGAATATGTAACAGACAGTTTTATCATAGATCAATTTGGACATTAAGATACCTTGGGATATCCATCAACATTCCGTCAACAGTGTACTTTACATTGCATACAAGGATAATTCATTAAGTTCCCAGGCTGACACTATAGTTAACTATGTCATGCAAAAATCTAAACAAGATTCACTTCGTTTTATGAATGTAAATCAAATTAACAGTGAAATCCAACTTGTAGCCAGTAATCATTCATTGGCACTCTTTGAAATAGACAACTTAGAACTCGAACATTATGTGTTCCGTTTCACATTTCGGCATGATATTTGTGGTTTTATTTTTAATCCTCTTTCAGTAGTTAAGTTGAGTTACAAATAACTGGTTTCGGGTACAAGCGGTCGTATGCTCCAAGGAGTTGACATGTAGTAATATCCGAGCGCATTCGAGGATATTGCGCAGTCAGCCCCGAGGAGCATACGACTGCTTTTATCCGAAACCAGTCTATATTGTATTTATTATCCACCTTTACCCAACAGGCGGCGTGCCGATTTTAGTTGACTTTAGTTATGCACTATTTTTCGATACTCTATGTTTTGCCATTGGTATGTACACTATGAACAGAAGAGATTGTCAATTCTACTGACAGCACCTTCTTAAGTACTAATGGGACCCACATTTGTACACAACAAAAGAAAACACGCACTAGTAATGGACTCATTACACTTGTTCCAGGTTTTTATCTCACCCCTTGTAATTTTCCCCATAAACTTAACGTTGGGGACTCGAGCCCATTAGTATTTTGAAAAAATACTCATTGGGGGATTATGTCACAAAGATTAGCCCATTAGTCAATGTGAAGGCTAATATGAATTCAGAAACCTATTCATGTTTACGGTCAGAGCTCAATCATATCTTTTTTTAATCATTATCTAATTCATGTGGCTTTGCCTTGTGAATCACTATGTGATTCAAACAAACTTAATGGGATATGAGCTCTGACCCTTAAATTTCATCAATTTCCTCTAAAAAAAATAAAAATAAAAACAATATTTGGAGCAGTAAACTTTAAGTCAACTTCTACCATCATTCAGTTCTGAGTCACCCTAAATCATGGTTGTATAATTATAACGCCATCTTTAAACAGATGATAAATTGTAGTCAAACAGCCAACCACCGGCCATCAAGCAGAGCTTCAGGGCCTCGAGGTGGTCCAGCCGTACACCCATTTTCCCAGAGGAAAAAAGAAACAATATCTTTCAAGTAGTTACATTATAAAATGCAATAACAATTATTATCTCTCCCCGGTATTTTCACCATAAGCTTAAAATTAGGAACTCATACTCCACGGCCGTGAAAGTAGTGTACCCAATACTCAATGGCTAATTGGGTGAGCTATTCTATTGATCAATAACGTTCCTGATCATTTATACGGGGTGAGATAAAATCAGAAACCCACGCGATAAAAATAACTTGGTCCGCACTCTATTGAGATTGACCGCTACATAATTCACAAAGCAAAGCTAAGTGAATTACTCCACGGTCAAACTAGGTGGAGTGCGGACCAGTTTTTTTTCCTTCGAGTGAGTTTCCTTCTAAAAACAAATAATACCATTAGGTAATGACAACTGTAAATCAAACACTCTCTGACTCGTCTTGAGTTGCAGAAGGTTCTTTGCTGTATACATCTTTATCTCTGTGGCGCTACCAATGCCTTGCCTCTGTTTAGGTTACATAGAGCATCAAGTTTTGATCAAAGGTTAGTTTGGAGAAGTTCAAGTAAAATTTACCATTGAATTTGTTAATAATTGACTTAACGAACAATCTATGGTTTACATCTACTTAGTGACCAGAAATTTGCATATTTTCTTTCCCAGTAACGGAAAGGAAAACAATCCGTATTCTATCAAGAGATATTTAGCATCCATGTCTTTTGCTTGATTTGAAAAGGCCCATCGCTTTACAAAACAAGAGAGTTTGTTTGTTTAATAACTATTGCAGATTATGATAAGATTAAAGAGAATATAATTCAAAATAAGAAGTCCCTGGGGAGCTCGACCAGAACAGTCTGGCACTGATGGCAACTATTAGGAGATGGCTATATAAAAAGACACCATTCTATTTCTAGGATCCACTGGTCTATGAACACTGTACATACCCAAAGTATGAAACATGACCTGTATCAAATGACAGTTAATATCCGTTTTTACAATTTACACGTAGAAAATGACGTATGTACTCCAGTAATGCCCATGGTGACCACTAGATGGTGACATGAGCTGATAAATAACACCGACCTGATCACGATGAAGGGAGCAGTCATTATTTATGGCTGGCGGAGGGGAGGGGCACAGTTTTGTGACGCAAATCGGTAAAAAGAATTTGCCTCCTCCCATGGGGGTACCCCTAAAAATGTGTCCTCCCTCCATGGGAATACCAAAAAAAAATTGTCCCAATGGAAATACCCACCCCCTCCCAAAAGAAATTGCCCCCCCCCCCTCCATGGGAATACCCCCAAAAGAGTAGCCCCCCCACCCTATGGGAATAACAAAAAAAAGTTGCCCCCATCCTCATGGAAATACTTTAAAAAAATACACCCTCCCCCACTCCATGGAAATACAAAATAAAATGAGCCCCCCCCCCTGGGAATAACAGAAACAAAGTTGTCCTCCCCATGGGAATACCCAAAGATAAGCCCCCCCCCTCCTACTTCGGAATACTCAATTACGCCACCCCATGGAAATTCCAAAAAAATGTTGCCCCCACCCTTGGAATACCCCCCCCCCCCCCCCAACCTGCCATAAATAATGACGCTGACAATGTCCTCCACACGGCAGCAGGTGCTTCTCACACCGTCCGCGGTGCGGCGCTGTGACTGGGATACAGAGACAAGACAAGATGGAAACTAAACGGCCAGAAATCAGTTAGAACTTGAGATAGATGCGTACGATGATGACACACAAGGTGATGAGCAGCATGACCATCAGACCCTCTGCCGAGACGAGCCAGAGACAGCACCGTCATACGTGGACCACGTCCGGCGGGCGGCCCCCCGCCTGGTCCGGGCGCCCCGCCCCGCCGCTGCCCGGGTCGCGCCCCTCCGCCGCCGCCTGGTCACCTTTAGACGGGTCGTCGTACTGCGAGGCGGCCCGCGGCCTGAAGAAGCGTCGTCTCACCACCGAGAACTGAATGAAATATGGGAATTAATGAGATGTGGCTATAACAGCTCACCACTGAGAAGTGAATTAAATATGGGAATTAATGAGACGTGGCTATAATACCTCACCACCGAGAACTGAATTAAATATGGGAATTAATAAGATGTGGCTATAACACCTGCTCAGCACCGAGAACTGAATTAAATATGGGAATTAATGAGACATGGCTATAATACCTCACCACCGAGAACTGAATGAAATATGGGAATTAATGAGACGTGGCTATAATACCTCCTCACTGAGAAGTGAATTAAATATGGGGATTAATGAGACGTGGATATAACACCTCCTCACTACCAGGAACTGAATTAAATATGGGAATTAATGAGATGTGGCTATAACACCTGCTCACCACAGAGAACTGAATGAAATATGGGGATTAATGAGATGTGGCTATAACAGCTCACCACCGAGAACTGAATGAAATATGGGAATTAATGAGATGTGGCTATAACACCTCATCACAGAGAACTGAATGAAATATGGGAATTAATGAGACGTGGCTATAATACCTGCTCAGCACCGAGAACTGAATGAAATATGGGAATTAATGAGACGTGGATATAACACCTCATCATCACCGAGAACTGAATTAAATATGGGAATTAATGAGACGTGGCTATAACACCCCCTCATCACAGAGAACTGAATTAAATATGGGAATTAATGAGATGTGGCTATAACACCTCACCACTGAGAAGTGAATGAAATATGGGAATTAATGAGACGTGGCTATAATACCTGCTCAGCACCGAGAACTGAATGAAATATGGGAATTAATGAGACGTGGCTATAACACCTCCTCACTACCAGGAACTGAATTTAATATGGGAATTAATGAGACGTGGCTATAACACCTCCTCATCACAGAGAACTGAATTAAATATGGGAATTAATGAGACGTGGCTATAACACCTCCTCACTACCAGGAACTGAATTTAATATGGGAATTAATGAGACGTGGCTATAACACCTCCTCATCACAGAGAACTGAATTAAATATGGGAATTAATGAGATGTGGCTATAACACCTCCTCATCACAGAGAACTGAATGAAATATGGGAATTAATGAGACGTGGCTATAACACCTGCTCACCACAGAGAACTGAATGAAATATGGGAATTAATGAGATGTGGCTATAACACCTCCTGATCACAGATAACTGAATGAAATATGGGAATTAATGAGACATGGCTATAACACCTCCTCACCACTGAGAAGTGAATGAAATATGGGAATTAATGAGACGTGGCTATAACACCTCCTCACCACTGAGAAGTGAATGAAATATGGGAATTAATGAGATGTGGCTATAACACCTCACCACTGAGAAGTGAATTAAATATGGGAATTAATGAGACGTGGCTATAACACCTCCTCACCACTGAGAACTGAATGAAATATGGGAATTAATGAGATGTGGCTATAGCACCTCATCACCGAGAACTGAATGAAATATGGGAATTAATGAGACGTGGCTATAACACCTCACCACTGAGAAGTGAATTAAATATGGGAATAAATGAGACGTGGCTATAACACCTCACCACTGAGAACTGAATTAAATATGGGAATTAATGAGACGTGGCTATAATACCTCCTCATCACAGAGAACGGAATTAAATATGGGAATTAATGAGATGTGGCTATAACACCTCACCACTGAGAACTGAACATGGGTGGAAGGAATTAAATATAGATTTTTTTTGCCACTGAGGTGTTTTTGCCACATCAAGTTAAAACAAGGAATTCAATAAGAAACCCACTCGATGAAAATAACTTGGTCCGCACTCCAATTCATTTGACCACTACATAATTCACTCAACTTCCTTTCCTGAATTACTCTGCAGACAAACTCGGTGGAGTATGGACTAGGTTATTTTCCATATTACTACTTAGTTCAAAACGTAACTTAGTACTAGAATTAGCTGAAGTCAAACTATATACATGTACCTGACTATGAAAATGTACAGAAATAATTGTGGGGTAAAATTGAAATCTTAAGACGACTGGCATCACTATATCTTAAAAACTGATACATACTAAGTTTATAAAATGTGACAGTAGCTCTTAAACTGCAGTACAAGTGACAGTGAGAAAGACTAGTATCTGGACACTATACTTCGCTACTAGCACACTTTGGTTTTTGGGCAGTGACCAACGGATACTACACTTTGTCGTAACTCCTCTTCAATTCTATTTCAGAACTGTCAAGAATGTATGTAGAAACCCTTCAAATGAGAACTACCTTGTAGCTAACAAGGTGGCAGTCACTAGATCGGCTTTTACATGCCAGTTTGATTGTCATCAGGACCTAAACATGGCATAAACAGGAAGCATAGTATTCAAAGTAGCCATCACGCTATCTTGTGAAAACGAAGTGTGGCATCCCCTTCATAAAGAGCGTAAGGCCCCAAGTTTCCTGGCAATGAAGCGTAGTGTCTTGGATTCAAAAGACCGTACCTTATCAGCAAAGAAGGATCCAATGGTGAAGAGGATGAGGACTCCTAGCGCCACCTGTGTCCACAACTTCAACCAATCTCGATATTTACGCCTGTAAAATGAGCCAGAGTTAAAATTACCCCTCTTAGATATTTTTTTAATCAGTGAAAAAAGGGACATAGTACAATCGCCTTTTAGTAGGTACTCTTCCATGTAACAGTCAACGAACATAAATTGTATGATTTTAGTACACAATGTGTATTACATACAGAAAAATTCCTGCTGCGAATCAATTTTTAATTTACTAATAATTCACTGTGTATAACATTTAACAAATCTGTTAAAACATTGCATGGAAGAACGATTGAAAAATCAAATACGATTGTGTTAATGGAAAAAGAAAAAATACCCCTGCTAAAAGTATCAGTGATAGCAAAGGTTATAACAGGTCAAATGACAATTCTATAGATTTCAGTTCAACAGTTCAGAGTTCCTGTAAGATTGCCAATAGTAAATAATAGGCAAGTAGACAACCGACTTCGCTATACACATATGGTAAGAAATAGTAAACTCTTCTAAATTGACAAGGAAAACACTCTGAGAATGACCCATCCTACTAAAGAGGGTTCTCACTTGATAGTGCATCAACATTAATCGTTTTTAACGCTCCAGCATGGAGTTGTCCCTCTCTATTGTGCCTATTCTATTATAAAATTGTCATAATATTGAGCTCTAAATAAAAAACTAGCATGATGACCCCCCAATCTTTAAATTCGATATGTGTACGAGAACACTTGGAGATAATCATATTCGGGAAAAAGACATAGACCCTATTGAGGTATCCCAGAATTCGGTCTATTCACAAGTTCCGGTTTTCGCTGGTTACCGACATTGCATGGTGATAGACCCTTTACCCGTAACCCAGAATTGATGAGTTTTTACGGTTTTCAGAAATCTTCAAATTGAAATTCTGATGCCAGAAATGGAAATTTCAGCTATTTCTACATGGGAATCCGAAATTATATTAAATTTCTCCAATTATAAATCAGAAAACTGTGGTTCATGTTGTCGTAGTGTGGCTAGTCAATCGGGAGCGGAACTTTACCTTACCTGGGACAATAATAGAGAGTTTAGTAACCTCTGAAGGCTCTATAGGTTTTAATTTTCAAGCTAAATGTCCGATATGCCTTTAATAGCGCCTCAGGACGGTTCTAGATCTATAGTTGACCTGAATCTGGTGGCCGAAAGCCACGCTCCGCACTCACCATTCCCTGAGCTCATCCGTGTGCAGGAAGCGGTTGCGGTATTCGCGTGGCAACTCGAAGTCTGAGGGAGCTGGGAGGATGGACTCGTAGAAGTCGAGCAGGACGGCTTTCACCGTCTTCGCCTCCTCCTTACTGTGGTCCATGTTGTCATTCAGACAGATGAACTTTCTGACAAGGACAAAGGCAACATTCATTTACAGTTTATACGAAGAATGTCACTAAAGGATGTTGTTTCAGTCATAATGCAAGGTACATACACAATATTACCATGATTTCGATCTGAGTGGCCGTATTCTCCACGTAGTTGACGAGTATTGCGTAGCGTCAACTACATGTACAAGGAGAATACGGCCACACAGATCGAAATCATGGTAATGTTGTATTTATTACTCAATTATTTTTAGATTTAAGCAATCAATATGATCGTTAGAAAACTTTTCATCGTAATTGAGAAGTTATGTTTGGGACTACTTTCATCTAAAAAATCCGTATCCTCCTAGGAGGGTACGGAGCTCCGTATCCTCCTCAGTAGCGATCTGTAATCTCTTAGGCTTAGTATGGAGACTCCGTATCAGGTGGGTAATAAATATTGCAATGAAGACGAGAAGAGTTGAATTCGGGGCACAAGTATTGACGGATAGGTTGTTTTATTACAATATCAAGGAGCGAAGTTCTCTGCTCCGAAGTATCAGTAAGGGTAAATAGAGTAAAAACGCCCTGCTGGTCAGCTGAACTTAATTTGATCTAACAACTAATGTTTTAGTCTACGTGTACGGAACAGTGTTCCGTATTTTGCCGTACGGAACACAGCATTTTTACATCATATGGCGAAACGGTGCATATTTACAGTATATGCAGTATGGGTATATAGTACCATGGACAGTGTATCTCTAGAGTTGTATGTCCATGATAGTACAAACATAAAAGAATGACAGAAACATATAACAAGGCAATCGCAACGCATACAATAGATACATACATACACAATGATTATCTAACAGAGAATACTTACTTTGGATTTCGTCGTATATCGTCGAGCTGCCCGACGACCTGCGACACGTTGGTGTGAATCATTTTGAAGGCGATCTCGCTGTCATCCACGACCTCATGTCTGAAAAAAACACATCCATGAATCCAACTGTGGAACTGAGATAGGGGCCATCCATGAAGTATGGACGCACCAAGTCGGGGTGAGGAATCAAAACTTTCAGAAATTTTGGGTATACTCCTTCTTTGTTCTATTGCGTACAAGATTAAGAATGGGGGTGGGGGTCAACATTTTGGGTATTTTTGAGTACATACTTTATGGATGGCCCCATGTCAGCCTCTACAGTGACATACCCACAACCATGATATAACAAGAGCTAAGTGTGTATTTTAAAATAGAAATATTGGCCTTTAAAGGCCAATTTAGCAGGTGGATATATTTAAAATTCAATACAGTACAAAGTCCACCCAACTGAATTCACTTTTATTTAAAATCCATGCCAAAATACTAAATATTAAAACTGTAAGGCTGTGTATCACCATAAAAACTATTTGTCCAAAACATAAAATCATATTCTTATCTGTGCTTAATTAGCTATAAAAAGCAAAAATGCGGTCAGGTCACCTAGAGACTCTACAAGCAGGTGTACTAGAGTAGGCTATGGACATAAACTAAAGACCAACCGTCCACCTGCTAATAATCGTTCTATCTACCAAAATTGTGGCGTTCACTGTTGTAGAGATTGAGATATTTGTCATCTAATATGTGAGATCAATTACGTCAGCACTGTAAAGAATTCTTATTAACTTTTCTTTGTTTTAGGAACATATGCTTCAATATGATGAGATTATTGAACTTCTGTTTATACTCATTGATCTTTAAAGTGCATGTATTGAGGCATAAAATTTATTAACCAAGGACACTGTCAAGTGTCACGGAAACAATTCTGAAGCAGAAGCTTGCATGTAGAATGTTGGTCATAAACACAAGGTTTGGACACTTACCTGAATCTTGTCCTGCCTTTGAAATTTTTCTGAATTAGTTCTATGATTGGATTGCAGTTGTTGATCAATGTCTTCGTCACTTGGGGCTAAATATTCAAGAAAAAAAAAGATACAGTAAAACCCCGCTTCTGGGACACCCCACTTACGGGGATAATTTGCTCGAAGCGGAAACATTTCACTCTGTTTAGAGTTTATTTCAGCCCCGCTTAAGGGGCCAGCCCGCTTAAGGGGCCAGCCCGCTTAAGGGGCCAGCCCGCTTAAGGGGCCAGCCCGCTTAAGGGGCCAGCCCGCTTAAGGGGCCAGCCCACTTAAGGGGGCACCCCGCTTAAGGGAGCACCCCGCTTAAGGGGAACCCCGCTTAAAGAGGAAACCCCGCT
The DNA here is from genome assembly GCA_950022655.1 of Alentia gelatinosa. NCBI lineage: Eukaryota > Metazoa > Annelida > Polychaeta > Phyllodocida > Polynoidae > Alentia > Alentia gelatinosa. Next base: position 51,961,741 of record OX465584.1, read on the forward strand.
TAAAGGGACACCCCGCTTAAGGGGACTTGAGACTCTGAAAATGGTATGACAACATTATAAATGAAAGGAATCTTTCAGAAACTAAATTTCGGTAAAATACACGTTTAACCCTTCAAACCCCATTTCCACACCTTGCGCCAGTGCGAAATAAGGTCTACTATGACAAATTGGATCACATAGTTCAATGGAAAACTGGCCTCCCGGTAAAGCCTGGTTGTTGGTCTCACCATGGACTTATCGTAGTAGACCTCCGTCTGCCGTCCCCAGGTGAAGGTGACCACGGGCGGCAGGTGTTTCGAGCAGTTGATGATCATCTGTTCTAGTCCAGTCAAAGTCTGTGCAGCACGGGAGTAGAAAGTCACAGGGTTCGCCTTAATACACAATCCAAGGTATGCAGGACTTGTATAGAACGTCCTGACCATGCTGTACAAGCTACAAAACGAGATGATCATTTACGGTTTGTACGGAACGAGGCGTTTACGTGAGTTCCGTACAAACCGTCAATTATCATCGAGTTTTATGGCTTGTACAAGCATGGTAGGTCGTTTTATATTTACTATTTACCCAAAATTAAATAAAATCATCAATTTTATTTGGCTTAACAACTAACATTATTATGTTTACGGAAGTGTTCCGTATTTTCCTGTACGGAACGGTTTTCTGTACGGTATTTTTTAGGTTATATGGCGAAACAGTGCGTATTTACAGTATAAACGGCATGGTTATATATAGTAATGACACAAGATTATTTCAGATTGTTTAACAAAAATGTACAATTGAGGCTCTTTTTGCGTAATTACAGTTAAACTGGATTAGTGTATAAATATTAGAGCGTTATAGAGTAGATTAACTCACACTGAGTTTTACAAATATGCTCAGTTGTAATGGGTTCTCTCAACTATCTGCCCATTCACGGCGAGCTCCTGTACAGTCATATATGTAGGGGTTGGGTATTTATACCTATATACACCGCTAGAGAACGGGTGTCCACAGGTCCAATATGGTAATTCGACGATGTGATCACGTGATATAACACGTGATATCTGATATCATTTTCCATTTTCATAAACATTTTAAATATATCATACCTAAATTCTATGGAAGTTTCATGTATATTGCTAAATTATTTTTTAATCTATTACCCAAAACAATGATTTTAGGTAAATCTTGGAAAATGATGCCCCAAGGCATCACCCGATCTGGACTGGTGATACCTTAACCCTTTAACGGCCGCGCCTAGCGTAGCGCGTAGTACGTTAACCACCGCGCCCCCTATGGCGAGTATATATACTACGTCCGACGTCGCACGTTCTGCAGGTTCCCCACATCCGGCGTTTGTCTCATAGGCTAGAACACGGCCCAAACTGCAGAGGGGTGCTTCACTAATTAGCAAAATAAATTAACTTAGAAAAATAATTAGATAATTTAAATGATACCCCAAAAAAGAAGAGACTTTAGGCTTTATTTCCCTACCATTAATTATTAATTAGATCGATATTTAATAATTATAATAATATTTCCAAAAGCAGGAAGAATTTGAGACATCTTTTTTTTCTCCATTAACACAAGCCTGTACATAGGCCCAATATAGCACTGCGCCTATGGAGGTTTGAATCTTTTTTTCTATTGCGATGACATTATGTTTTTTTTACATAACTAATAATAAAAAGATATGGAGAACACGTTTCTGGAGTTGTTTTTTTGTGTAAAATCAATATATTATGGAGAAATCATGAAAATGCGATAAGCCTCATAGGTGGCGCCTACCGCGCTCTGTCTTATAGTAGGTGTAAGGCTTCGCATCATCTCTATGCCAAACCGCGTAGTGCGGAGAGTGTGTGACTTGTAGCAGCAGAACACGGATTATTAATATTAATCATATATATTCAACATCGCCATTACTACCAGAAAATAGAAGAGACATCAGGCTTGTGCATGGTGCCATTCGTTACATATGGGATTTACGTTAGATGACGGCAAAAATCATCGATGTTACAGAACAAGTTGTGACAGTGTTCGCCATGTTATATGAATGGGCGTCTGAGGCAACGTCAACGACGACAGTGTTCTGGTTTGGTTTATTATGAACTATTCTACCCAATGACATCAGCAAAGCTGGATTGGATTAATATAGAAAAAGCCTGAGGAATCTGTCTGTGCAGTGGTTTATACGGGGGATGATCTTTATAGCAGAAATATTACATTTGTTTCACGCCTATCGGGGGTCGGCCGAGTGAGCTGTCACTGTCACTGTCATTGACTCCAGTCTAAAGTTAATCTAGGGAACGATCGCCGAAATATGTCATTACACAAAGGCCCCGTAGCATCAATATGACGATTTAAATGAAACGAAACCCACATATCTATGATCTATGGACTCTAAAGTGTCTTCCAGTATATATTTTGTTAACTTTTATCGGCCAGAGGTGGTGAAAATTGGAATTTATGTACCAGCTCGACACTGTCACACATCCTAATTATATCTAAGGCTAATAATAGTAATATCGATATAGATCTGTTCTGATTTAGCATTACGCAAATGGCCCCATAGCATTAATACGATGATTTAAATGAAACAAAACCCACATATCTATGATTTATATACTTAGAGGAACGTTTTCGTCCCAGTCGGAATCAGATTCGCTCATTTTCAAATAAATATTGGCGCCCTATGCTCTATAGGTGTTGGCACCGCTGTCACTCGAACAAGTGTGGGTCCGATGGGGCGTTTTCCCAATATTTATAGGGGTGTATCAACGTATCTATGGCAACCAGAAATATATTTACCATTTCTTTATTTTTGTAATATATATTTACATAATTCCTGAAAATATCATTTAAATCCATACAGTATTAACTGAGATATAATCAGTTTTTTAACATATCGGAGAAAAAAATCCCATTTGGCATCACCGGCTGTACATACGGGAATGCCATTTGGCATCACCGGACGTCCATACGGGAGTGCCATTTGGCATCACCGGTCGTACCCACGGGAGTGCCAAATGGCATCGGCGGTAGGGAAAGGGTTAAGACAACACCCGCTTCTAATGAGTTTATAAACTAACCTGAAGGTCGAGTGGCAGCTCGTAGAGCCGTGTAGCCATCGTCCGGAGCTCTCTGTCAGAAAGCACTCTGTAAGACAACAAACACCCACCATTAAACCAGGGAGGTGTTTTTAGACTGCCATGCTCTTATTTGTGACCATAGACAAATTGAGTAACTGAAATGAGACGTTTTGGTGATCAGCATTGCAATGCATTCCATAGACCCGATCACTGTTGAGCTGAAATGATCACTGTTGATTTTATCACTGATAGTAATCATTTCAAAATGTTCTCTGTGAATGTATGTAAACATGCCAGTTACAAACACTGAACCATGCACACCATCTAGTTGGCTGCACTACAAACTATTTAAAGTAACACGACCCTTTTGAATACAAAAGTGTGCCTCACATATTTATTACTGAAGAGAAATTATGAAATTTCTGATAAAGGTACGACTATCATATAGAGTCCTTTGCTGCAATTATATCATAATTTTTATAGGTTTTAGTATAGACATGGTACTTGTATTACTGGTCTGACCCTGTCACTGTTTTGGAGATCAGTTGGACTAAATGGTCTGCAAATGCTCACAACTATGGAACACAAAACAGTGACCGAGAGCTCACAGCACCTGAGACTGATCGCTGTGTTCTGATCATTTGTCTATGGAATGTGATAACCTCAAAACAGTCACTAACTGGTCACTATTAACGATAGTCACGACTATAATACATCTCCCAGGCTTCACTCTGTAAGACAACACCCGCCATTAAATCTGGTTTCAGACCTTCTCTTATATAAGCCAAAGCGAAAAGATCACTGAATTTATTCCCAACTTCTTTGGAACCCCATGAAGAGGAACTGGATGTTCAGACTCCATTTGTTTGTTTGTTTGGAAAAATGTTGTTTTCTTTTGTTGTTGAAAAACGGAAAACCGATGTCTCACATGATCGAGCTAGGCTGATTGTCTATATACTGCTGAATAACTATTACCATTATTAGTGATAATAGCCTATCAAGCGTCAGAGAAAAGGAAGGTTATATGAAAATACTGCTTCTGTTTGCATGCACTCATCTCATCTCATCTCATGTCGTTGATAAACGGAAAAAGAAGTACCTACGTTAACTGTAAAGGAACTGTTCCCGCATATGCTCCGCAGTATTAACTTGCATATAAGTTATGAAATCTGAAATGCAGAGGGACCAGGCGGCAGAACAGCCGAGGCCGAGCCTGGATGGATGTAATAACCAGTACCCTAATAAAAGTTTTCAAAAAAACCCACAAAAAAACATGGTGAGACCGCACATACCCGGAGTGGTCGTTGTCCAACTCCTCGAAGATGTCGCCCACCGTTGTTGGTTTGGGCTCGCTGACGATGAAGTACATGTAGGAGAAGGCGAACTGCATGTCCGTAGAACTGCGGATCCGGTGTGACGACGTCTCGTCCCACTCCTTTGGAAACCTGGAAAAATAGGTGCGACATATTTCCATCACATTTTCACATATATCCACAGATCGGAAATCCCATTCACTTATATACAACAGTATTCACTCAGTGGAAACAGCAAAGTCCATAAACAAACAATCAAACTCTGCTTACAAGACGAACTTGGTCAAAGTAAGGAGCAATGCCAGGGTGACAATCTACTAAAGGAAGAAGATAAAGCAGCTAGGGTTGGAAGCTATTGATGTAGCGGAATAAAAGTAAAAAAGGAGAAATGGAAACAAATCAGAAATTGTAGGTGTGCAGACAAGGCGGCTTCGCAACCAACGAGTAAGTGACTGTATGTATCAAGCTACCCGGGCTCTGGGCGTTAATTAATTCATTATTCCTCTACAGAACTTGACCGTGATTGGTGATTTTTTTTCCCCTTGAAACAAGCGAGGTTCTCATTCTCCAAAAAAGAAGAAACACCGTATCCAATTTTGCCCACCCCCACCTGGGAGGAAAAACGTGTGGAAAAACTTTTTCAAGAATCAAATCGAACGAACCCAGCTGCTTGGAATGAATGTACATCTAAAAATAAATGTGTATCCAAATAGTTAAACCATGTATGAATCGGATAGTGATTTAATCTACATGCCATTTTAAACACTGCAAATGAAAATTGTACGATAACGCGTATTCCTATATATCTATGGCTGTACACTCTATGCTTACACCACGCTCTGGGGGGTGGAGTAACTATCTGATACTACCCAAGGTTGGTATACTACCCAAGGTTGCCGTATACTACCCAAGGTTGACATTTAGACCAATCAGATTGTCTCTTATTAAACCACATTTGAAGGTATATAGGAATAGGGAAACCAAGTACCAGTGAAAGGAAGTCAAAATTACTCGGTAAGGCTTGGAAAAATTACTGCCCGCGGCCAGGGCCTTGGGCAGTAATTTTTCCAAGCCTTACCTCGTAACTTTGACTTCCTTTCACCGGAACATAGTTTCCCTCTATTATTATTTTATTGATACTGCACCCCTAGCAGCCGATAGTATTTCATAGAAGGGCCATCCATAAAGTACGTACGCAGAATTTCTGAAACTTTGGACACCCCCACCCCCTCTCCCAATCTTGTACGCAATAGAACAAAGAGGGAGCATACGCAGAAAATCTCCAAAATTTCTGCCCCCCCCCCTCGGTGCGTACGTACTTTATGGATGGCCCCAGACGTTCAGCCATCGGTATATAATATTATTATATACCTGTGGTAGTATATCCTACACATACTGCCCGCTCCTACCCATGTCGTATTTATACCCGTACGACACCTAGGTGACGTACGGGGTATGTATGTGGCGTACGGGGCATGTACGGCGGCAAAATCCAAATATTCCCCAAGTAGCAAAGTTAAAAATTGGATATTTTAAGGTATATAATAATAGAGAAACAGGCTGACTGTCTCCGTATGGATAAGATACTTGGTAAAATCGGCGATCAGATGAACCTCTGCCTCCGGCATCGGTTCATCTGATCGCCGATTTTACCGCGTATTTTATCCGTACGGAGACAGTAAGCCTGTTTCTCTATAGTATCTTTCCCCGCTGTGACCTACCTGGCCTGCAGGTCGTACATGGCCTGGCGGTCGATGAAGTGCGGCATGTGGGCGGGCACTTTGCGCGCCGAGTAGCCGTACGCCATGTTGTACAGTCTGTTCACGTGACGCAGCGAGTCGCCGAACGTGTCCAGCAGGTGGCGCCGCGTGCCGCCCTCCGCTGACTGGTACCTGGTGCGTCTCTGAGCCGCCGCCTCGTGCCTCTGTGGGAACCAGTCGAGGACTTTATTAGCAGGATGAGGGAGAGGACGAGTGATGCATGCAAATAAGTTTTCCTTTTAGGGCGCATAAACAAACTGATCATGTAAGTACAAGAGAACCCCGCCTAACCATCTGTCAATGGTTACGTTATGTCATATAGAGAGGAGGTGTGACATCACCCAGTGATGTCACACCCACCAGTGGACATGGTTACGGAGGTTAGGTACAGTTCTTAAACTGTCACTCAAGGTAGCATCAGCCTAGGGAACAGACATTGGCTCATCTTCTATACTAGAATATACAGGTTGTAAAGTACCGACCTTGTAATGGCTATTTTATGTTTATATTCTGAAGATATCAAATATATAAAAGGACAATATTATGAATATCCAGTATCATTAATTTACATTAGTTCTAAATGCGCCCACATGGTGGCATGGTGGTCGGCAGGTTCACTGGAGTGAAACAAGGCCCGAGGCAGTATTTGGTCAGTTGGTACTGTGTTCTGATTGGTCAGTTAGTGAGCCAATGACTGCGCAGTAGGGCCAGGTTTACTGTTTGTACCGCCACCTCCTATTTGTATATATGTGACTGTTTTATATTTGATCAAACAATCCGTTCTAGGCCTTGTAACGATACCTCAAACGTTCTAGTTGATTTCTTAAGGTTTTGAACAAGGCCATTATAGCCTCAGGACTCTACAAGGTATTACTATAGCATAGAAACACTGATATAACAACACATACGCCTACATGATGCCTACAGGAGCCTATGCAGACCGTTGCCTGGAGTCTGATTGTCCGGACACCAGTCTACCCGCCTCACATACACACCATAAACAAGCACTCAAGATAATTTGGAGTCTTGTCCCCATACTACCCAGCTGTATTTGATAAGGTTTCCTCAAAAGTGCCTGTTAACATGGGGTTAATTGGCTTTTTATGCCAAAATAATTGTTCCTTCACGTGGGATGTCTTCTTATGCGGGGTGACCGCGGTATTAAAATAAGAAATCTAATAAAGAGAATAATTTCAGTTCTGAGAAAAAGTGTCCGTTAACGTGGTCAGGGATGTCAGCATCCCTTGAAGAAAATCCCTGAAGTTATTTGCTGGGACAATCACCCCCCCCCCCCTCCCCCGAACAGAATACAATGCTTACTTAGAACTGAAAAATGATGAAAACTGTGTTCCCTGGTGTATAGAACTGGTACTACAGTCTGTGCTCTCCAAGCAAAGCCCTATCTTCCATGTCCTATTGATGTTAAACCAAATATGTGCATGGGAGAGTGCAGTATGAAGCCGGTTCTTGGTGTTAGCTATGCATTCAAAGTGGTTTGTATGGTAACAGTACAAGGGTTTCAGGGATTTCAGGGATTTTCATCATGCATTATCTATGGGGAGTTTATCAGGGAAAACCTTGAAAATCATGGAAGTATTAATGCACATATCTAATAGGAAAATCAGATATATGGGGGTTCCTGGAACAATATGGGGATGACAAACACAGGTTCTAATGAAGCTTTTAAATAATGAGGAGAATATTACTGTGTTATATAAAAATCCCTGATTTCAGGAACTTCCCTGAACTCTGACATCCCTGTCAGTGTCTGCTTATGCTACACTATATTGGCTCAGAATAATTAGGGATATAGCAGTCACTCACCTTCTGCAAAGCGGCAAAGACGCGTTGTTTTTCCCAAGGCAGGAAACCAAGCCGGTCCCCAGCGTCCACTTTAGGGGGAAGGTCAAGGTAATTTTCCTCAAGGTCATTTGTTAGGAATAGGTCCACTGAGGTTAGCTTGCGGGAGCGATGGTTACTGCCCTTGGTATCCTGGCCGGCATCTGGAAACAAGGAAGGGTTAGATCAGTCACCAATAAACACATCCAACGGACAATTTAGATGACTAAACTCTTCGCATAGAAACCAATATGATCTCAAAAAGAAAGAGTTTCATGTTTAAAGTGAAGTGTATGGACTTTGTACATGGACTTTGACCTCTGTATGGTAAATGGTGAATTCAAAAATAAGCAGAGAGACCTCTTGAGAGAGGAAGGCAATGAAGATAAAAATCAAAAGGCGGCAGTTTGTGTAAGAGTAGGAATCCGTTAGGCGTTCGAGAAGACAAGGTCTATTAGTTTTTAGAATTTAAAAAAAGACCCAAAAAAACTTAAGAGACCACAAACAAATGAAATAAATGTACTGTGAAGAAAAGGAAGTCAATGTACCAGAGAGCTACAGAAGTGACTGAAATAGTCAAATGAGAAGGGAAATAATGGAATTGCAAAAAAAAAAAAAAATCCCGACTGACCTGCATCTTGCTCGTCCTTTACATTTTCCATTTTCTTGACCGGTCCGTTGGGATTTTGCTCATGGTTTTCGCTGTGTGATTTAGCTGGAGCGTGTGGTCTCTGATTCCCATCTCTAGAGGCTGCTGCTGCTGCATGCTTGTCGCCTGCAGTCCTCTCGATCTCATCGAGCCGCTTGACGATCATCTTCTCCATGTGCGGTCCTCCGGGCAGCTGGCGACCCGGTGCGTCCTGGTACATCTGTCTCACCTGTCCTGCGGGCTCCACGTTCCCCCTGTGATCGGGCCACGCGGGGGCCTGGAGCCCCGCCACACTCACAGGCCGCTGCTGCCGGGCTCTCAGAGGCGCCTTACAGGGGGGAAAGTCAGGACTGACAATAAAATCACAATTTTTTATTTGTTTTCAATTACGAGCTTTGCTCTTCTTTATTATTATTTTTTTAATCTATTCCCCAAACATATAATGTTAAAATTACAAATTCTTATCTAAAAATTAAAAAAAAGTATGCATCTTCAATTTTTTCTAAATTACACTAAGACATATCAATGTTTTTAGTTTTAATGGTTGTTAATAATTGGTTGAGGACTGACATATGCATTTATAGAATTTATGTGGGTTGTGTTCTAACAACAAGGCTTAACGTTGACTTTAGGTTTAACGTTAGGAACTCATACTCCAAGGCCGGGAAGGTTTTGTACCTAATACTCAATGGCTAATTGCGTGAGTTATTCTATTGATTAACAATGTCCCTGATCATGTATATGGGCTGAGATAAAATACACACTTGATGATGATAACATGGTCTGCACTCGACCATGTTTGACTAGATAATTCACTCAGCTTAAGCATATGAACCATTCCGCGGTCAAACTTGTAGGAGTACAGACAAAGTCATTTTCATCTTGTGAGTTTCCTTCGAAGTATGTTATAAAAAAATCCAAATATTGGTTTTAACCAAAAAAAAAAAAAAAAAAAAATTCCAAATACTGGATATTCATCAATTGACGGTAAACTTACATCTCTGACAATAGCACCACCTCCTTCTTCTTGCACTACCTCATGCCCTGGGTTGAATACTTCAAGGCTTTCCTTCTTGGACCGGACCTGCTGCTTGCTCTGCAGGTACTGGTCGAACTTGGTGTTCTCTATTCCCTCGGCGGTCTCCCTGTGGCGCACGTTGTCGGGCCGCTCCACCTTCTGCCCCACCTGACCCAGCTGCAGTATCTGCAGTTTGTTGCCGTTATCCGCAGCAGCATCTGCATTCTGCAGCACTCGAGGCGCCGCTCGGTGAGGCACTTCTCCTCGAGACCCCAGTTTCTTCACAAAGTCTGCCCAGAGAGTGATCTTGAGCATCTCGAAACCTTTCTTCGTGAGGTCCCCTGCAAGTAGATGGCACTGGTCGTTGAATAATTTAAAGGCATTGCCTACAGTTCGCAGTAGCGCCACCTGGTGATTTCAAAATCTTGACGATTTTCCATTCATATTGGTTCATTGTGATTTATTTTGATACTAAATGTGCAAATGGTAAATTTTGTCCAGTTTACCCAACCCAATATGTAAAATAAACCGACTTACATTTGCTTGATTTATATTGAAAATGTACCGGAAAATTTAGTTTTCTTCAATTCTCTCAAAAATAAGGACAATGACCTATATAGATTTTAGTACTCAGATATGTTCTACAACTAATTTACTATATTCAGTGAAAGTTTCAATAAATTGACATATGTTTTAACACATCAAAACTAACTTTTTAGAATTTCTATAAATTCTAATATAAGTTAGATATGTGTCCTACAACACTTTGAGGAAAATGACATGGGTTTTATTTCTCAAGACTAATTGATGATATGCCTCTAAGTGCTACAGACCAATATTTGCAACTTCACAGTTATACACATATATATATAGTTACAGCGTGAAAAACGGTAAATTCAAGAAAATTAATCTATTCCCAAGTCACGGCAGGAATACCTCAATGGTCAAATACTGTTTAATATTTGGCAACATTAATAAATATTTCAATCACATAAAAGGATACTCTGCTGACAGTTTAACAGAATACAAGTCTAGTGTTATACACTTCTTCGAGATTTTTCACTTTAGGGGGGACAGACAGTGGGTACCTTGGTCAAGTTCCATCTGGAGGTGCTTCCATGAAGTCTCTGTATCGACATCTAACTCGAACTCGCTGAGATCATCAGGGACCGAGCCCGCGGGCCTCTCGGAGTTCTCATCCGCCACACTCTTCACACTTTGTGGCTTCCTGAAAATAAATAGGCATTCTTGTTATCTATTATCCATCATATACAAAGACCACATTGAAAATGTATGGGCCCACAGTAAACCACTACCCATTGTTTATTAGTGGCCATAAACTACACCCATGGTGTACGGCTGGTACAAGTCATCTAGGGTATCTAAGACAAGGTAGGTTTTTAAAAAAAAAAATAAGTATGACTATATGCAACAAAGTGTAAAATTCTGGTCTCTATATCCCTATCATGATCAAATCTGAGACAAAATGATTCGCGTACGCGTTTGCGGCCCTGGTCCCGGGTGAGGGTGTGGGGCGTCTAGCGTTGGCAAAAAATCAAGCAGATCGAACGTCTTGTCACACATCCCTATCATGATCAATTGCATTGGTTTCTAGGCAAAGAGATAAGTCATCTAAATTGTCTGTATTTAGTAGTGCCAAAATGACTGCATTAAGACAAATATCATTCTATAGCAGCTCCTCCCTGTCTTGATGTTGACTGTACGGCAGCCATGTAGTGAACGGCATGTTAACCATCATCGCTGTAGTTCCTGGTCTGCCCATGTGGGGGCAGGGCATGCTGACACGACACCTGAGTTGTTAGTGACATGAGTGGCCCTCCTGGCATGTGCGACAGACAAAAATGAGAATGGGCAATCCTCATTGGCTGTTGAATCAACAGCCAATCATGGCAAAGAGCTTGCAAGCTGAACCTGCAGCAAGATGCCACCTACTGTCTGAACATGAACTGAAGAATCTGTCATTAAAATCAGGTAAGTTCTTGACTCATAGTAGTACCTAGTACATCTATGTTTGACTTCTTACTTCCTTACTCTTTAGGACTGAGGGAAAAGTCGGAAATATAAAACCCTATTGGCTTAGGCTACACCTCGCTAGTCTAGGCCTAGGCTTTACAAAAAGTCGGATATACTTTTTCAAAATAGGTAGGTAACAAGCTATCCATCGAGCTATGATTAAAAGGATATCTATGTCTATCTTGGAATTTTAAAGGCTTACAGTAGTTCTTCTGGGATGTCCTCGAAGTGTAATGGCTCTGGAGCTTTTCCATCGGGGGAATTCTCTGAAGATGATGTCAAGTTATGGATTGTTTCCTCGCCATCCTCAACTTTGACCTTTATCACGTGACTGCTGACTTCTTTAGCGGCAGTTGAATCCACCAACATGTCGAATGAATACTGTGAAGAGAATATTACCTCAATGAAATTTATTGCAAAAGTGTATGAGGTACAATAAGACAGTTGTGCATTATAACAAGAGCTTAGTGTGTCTGCTAAGAATACAAACTAGCGGCTGGACATGCTCAATACCGAAACCAATATACAAGCTTTGTCAACAATACTCTGAGGAACCAGGTATACTAAAGGTATACCCCCAAACCCACCTGTATCAAAATACTTACATCATGTGTCTGCTAGTATTAGTCCAGGGATGTCAGTTGGGGTCAGGAAAAAACAAGGAAATATTTTTCCCGGCAATACATGGTTAGACAACAGAATTATATATACACCAAAAAGACCTGAAATATAGTAGATACAAATAACATTATCACTACGGAACATGGGTTTGGAGGCAGGTTAATTAGGGAATCTATGAGTATTTTTTAGTTATGTTAATTTTACACAAGAAAAAAGGATTTCTTATTCCAAAAATGAAAACAAGGAATTCCGCGGAAACAAGGAAAACTGACATCCCTGTATTACAGTATACAGTAAAGCCTTGCTTAAGGGGACATGCTCCATTCCAAGCAAAGTGCCCCCTTAAGCGGGGTCCCTTAACCGGGGTTTTAGTCTCTCGATGTTTAGGCTATGTTGTATATAATACCTTAATACAGGTGATAATATGGCATAGAGACACTGTTATAACCACAGACATCCTACAGACGCCTACCTGATGCCTACAGGAGCCTATCCAGGCCGTTGCCTGGTGTCTGATTGTCTAGACACCAGTCTACCCTCCTCACTTTCACACTATATATAATCAATCAAGATAATCTGGAGTGTTATCCCCACACTCTCCTGTCAGATAAGGTGTCCCTCCAAAGTGTCATCTTAAGAGTGGTTAGGAACCATTCTGTACTGAAATAATCGTCCCCTTAAGCCCAGTACCCCCTTAAGCAGGGTTAGGGAGCATTCTGTACCGAAACAAGAGCTATGAGTGCATTATCAAATAGAAATATTGGCCTTTAAAGACCAAATGAGCAGGTGGACGCCTTTAAAACTCAATACAGAGGGAGGGAGGGAGGGCAGGCATCTATGAATAGGGAAGGCCCTGCATTGATTGGATATTTAAAGCCCTACTACTCTGTGAACTCAGCAGTTCATGGGTTAATGCACACTTATATATAGTCACCTGTAAGGGATTCAATTGCCAATCAAGAATGACCTGAGTACATAGGAAACGTTATTCAGTTTCACCTTCATGGATGAGTGCACACAGACCTTCCCTCTGACCATGTGGCTCAAACTGGGGGGGAAAACTCTATTCCTATGTACACCAATAAAGTAGGTCAAGCCAATATCTGGTGGTAAATGACATTACAAATGATTTTAGAAAACAATATCATTTGACTGGGTCTTGACTCATTCCTAAAACAAAGTTATGAACCACTTTGACTTCTGTTCGTGTGTAAATATTGAGTGAACATGTGTTTGAGTATGCCAATTTCACTGAAAATCCCCCCCACTTTTAACAAATACTTGAATATCTCAGTAAATATAGAAAATTCCACTTCCTAGCACTTACTGTTTTTTATTCTCTTTCAAATGAGGCATATTATATTATGATTGAACCAGTTTAAGGGGTAGAAATATGTGCATAAAGGAGTTCTTAAAAATGGACCTGTGACTACAGAAGTCCCCCCCCCCCCAAACTGAATTCACTATTTTTTTTTAATCCATACCAAAATACTAAATATCAAAACTGTATGGCATTGTACCACCATAAAACCGTCTGTCCAAAAATGAAATTATATTCCTATCTGTACTTAGTTAGCTATAAAAAGCAAAAATGTGGTCAGGTCACTTAGTGACTCTACAAGCAGTTGTACTATGTGAAACCATAGTTATGGTGACAGTACGGGGTAGATTTATGAGTTGTTTCGGAGAAATTCGGAGAACGAATTTCTCCGAAACAACGAGTAAATCTACCCCGTACTGGCACCATCACTATGGTTTCATATTATCATATACCTTAATTCAGTCTTAATTCGCTAAAACTGACCATAATTCGATGCCGAAGTCACATTTTACAACTCCCAAAGACGATGTGTACGTTAGCAGACACGCCGGATGTTGATAACCGGAAGTGATCACCGCGCAGGCGCGAATACATTATAGCGCCGCATAAATTATCGCTCGATCACCGCTCGATCACCCTGCTACGCTCGATCGTCCCCTCGGACAGCGGTACTCGAGCGGTGCAGTGTATCACATGGGTTCCGCTATTTGTTGACATCGCCGAGTCGCCCGCTCGGCCCGTGAACATATCGAAATCAATATTTCTCGCATATCTAAGCTATCTAAAGTGTATCACGTGATTCGTTATCGTATTCCACCTCGATGTTTGATGTATTTTCACACGAACTCTCTCCGCGGGTTACTGTACGACGACACAGAACTCGCGAAGTGAAGCGATCAGCCATTTTTGAATCTTGCACCTAGAATTCTGTTGTCGGCCTCTCGGCCAATCAGATTGCGTTATTTTTTCAAAGGATGCAGTCTGTCAGCCAAAGCGTGCAGGTAAGGCTCAAAGGATGCAGTCTGTCAGTCAAAGCGTGCAGTCTGTCAATACCCAAAGGCACCGGTACAACGTTTCACGGCGTACAGTGCATTCTGTGTATAATAACTATACCCCCAGGAGCAGTATGTATTTATACTTAGTTTGTGCACAGGTATATAATAATACAGTAGGCTATAGCCATAACCTAAAGACCAACCGTCCACCTGCTAATAATTGTCCCCTTAAGCTGGGTTAAAATAAACTCTTAATAGAGGGAAAATTTTCCTTTCCAAGAAAATTGGCCCCTTAAGCGGGTTTTTTTTTGTATTTTTTTCTCAAAAATATCTAATTTATAAGGAAATACCTCTATCTCGGTGTCGTTGAGTTTGCCTTTGATGTAGAAGTGCAGCGTGCTGGCGTTCTTGTTTTCAAAGAGGATAACATTAAGTGTCTTGAACTTTTGGGCCAGCGTTGCAGTGCGCACAATGGGATTTTCTTCAAAGGTGCCCTCCTCCAAGGTGACGTCATCGCCGAACATGGCTGTCACGTTAACGTAGAGCACCGTCTCTCCTGTGTCGGAGACATTATACACGGATAAAAGATGGGCTTAGGAAAAAAGTTGGAAATATTCTTTTTTCCTAATGTATAAATTATTTCCTGTGTCAGAGACATTATTCATGGATAACAGTTGGGCTTAGGAAAAAAGTTGGAAATATTCTTTTTTTCTAATGTATAAATAATTTCTTGTGTCAGAGACATTATACACGGATAACAGATGGGCTTAGGAAAAAAGTTGGAAATATTCTTTTTTTCTAATGTATAAATGATTTCCTGTGTCAGATACATTATACACGGATATCAATTGGGTTTAGGAAAAAAGTTGGAAATATTCTATTTTTTACTGTATAAATTATTTCCTGTCAGACACATAATACACTGATAACAATTGGGTTTAGGAAAAAAGTTGGAAATATTCATTTTTTAATGTATAAATGATTTCCTGTGTCAGAGACATTATACACGGATAAAAGTTGGGCTTAGGAAAAAAGTTAGAAATATTCTTTTTTTAAATGTATAAATTATTTTCTGTGCCAGACACATTATACAGCGATATCAGTTGGGCTTAGGAATATAGTTGGAAACATTCCTTTTTTTAATATATAAATAATTTCCTGTGTCAGACACATTATACAGGGATATCAGTTGGGCTTAGGAAAAAAGTTGGAAATATTCTTTTTTAAATATATATAGAGTAAAACCCATTGTAAGCGGACATGCTCCATTCTGGGCCATAGTGGCGGCTTTAACAGCCCGAGAAATCAACACTTAATTTGTGTCTACCTTACTACTGAACGCCAGTTTGACAGATTATCTCACCCCTGGAATAAATGTCCATAGGCTAAACATTGGGAACTCGTTCTCCATGCCCCTACAAGTATTGCAGTCTGTTCTCCATGGTCTATATCCTGTGTGTTGTCCATTCTTTTAGTGTGTACAGGGGTGAAATAAATACAGAAAACAACTCGTTTTGGTCAAAGAAGTCATTCTCTAACTCGTTTGAACGCTATGTGATATTCACTCGGCTGTCACCTTGTTCATATCACTCCGCATCAAACTCGTGGAGAACAACGACTTTGACCAAAACTTGTTGGTTTGTTCTTTACTACTTACCTTTGGGTGCCTTGTATGTTGTGACGTTTTTCTGAAGGTCTATCCGGGTCAGTTTATCAAAGTTGGCAATGCCACAGTCGCCGGCATCAAAACCACACTCTTTGACGTTGCAGGACTGGATAGAAATAGTGAACAAGTCATTACACTAGGTAACATGACTCCATAATCCATATTGATGGAATGTATAAACAATATTGATTGGTTTCTTATAAGAGCAGCCGTTTGTTTGTTTGTTTGTTTGTTTGGGTAGTTTAACGTCCAATATGCTACATTATGGTTTGATGGTGATCGAATCTATGAGTTAACCATTACAGGTTCTTACCAGACTTTCTCAAGGTTCTTTTACATCACAAGGGTGGTGATCGAATCTTTATAATCAATTTAGATAGAAATCTCACGCATACACATTTACCAAGGTGAAAGTTCTTTTACTTCCCACACCACATAGACATGGTATGAGAAGGACTAGCCTTTGATGTAGCAGTAAATCTACCACTCTTAGAGCTAAAGGAGAAAAGTGGCTGCAGTGGGACTCAAATCCACAAAGTTTAACAACCTTGGGATTACAAGTCCAGTGCTTATGCACAATAATATCTTAGTGCATGCCGTAATCTCTGAAGAAACAGACGCATAGTTATACCCGAGGTGGGAGCTCTGACGAACATAACGGTAATTCAATGTAGTCTTAGAAGAAACATATAGTTCCACAATTTTTCATTTTTGTGATTTCATAAACTTGGTTTTATTATTCATTATTGCCACTTGGTATGGCAATATTACACAATTAAGAATATTATTTATTCTTAAAAAGTAAATATGAATTTCATTGGAAACTTTGAAAACATGCATCCCTGTTTCATAGAGTGACAGATGGACAATGCATGGTGTAAATTTTCACTCTATAGATAGCTGCGAGGTTGAAGGTGCTGCGTATTCATAAACAAGGTTTGTTAAAGGTAACAATTGAAATAAGAAATGAGATAAGTTTGAAATATGTGTCCTGGAAAGCGACCTACCTGGTCACAGTAACGGTCAGCGACCCAATTATTGGCACATCCTGAACTGCAGTACACTGAGGGAAAAACACATCAACAATTAATGACATCTGAAAGATAATTTAGTAAAACGTATTCAACCTTGTTGGGACGTAGAGCAAGTTTAAATTTTTATCAAAAGAAACAAATCCCCTCCACCCCTCTCTTTCAAATGAGCCATACCATATCATGATTCAACCAGTTTAAGGGGTAGAAATATGTTCATAAAGGAGTTCTTAAAAATGGACCTGTGACTACAAAAGTCCCCCCCCCCCCCCCCAACTGGATTCACTTTTCTTTTCAAATCCATGCCAAAATAAAATTAAAACTGTGGGGCATTGTACCACCATAATACCTTCTTCCAAAAACAGAAATCATATTCCTATCTGAACTTAGTGAGCCATAAAAAGCAAAAATGTGGTCAGGTCACCTAGTGACTCTACAAGCAGTGTACTACAGTAGGCTATAGCTATAACCTAAAGACCAACCGTCCACCTGCTAACAGCAACAACAACAACAACAATGATGATGATGATAATAACAACAACAGTAATGATAATGATGATAACATCAGTACTTACTGGCTTCGTTGTTGGCATTCCACTCGCCCACTGGTCCCATATCGTGATCGCTGAATGTGTTTGGTGCGCCCCCTGCAGGCATGACAACAAACTAAGTATCCATAACGACTTATGATTATGTGGGATTAAATGGTTAATCCACGTTACAGCAGCCACATTTCAGTGTAATGATACAGGTATGTATAACTTCTGATGGATAGGGCACAGTGATGGCTAGTTCTGCCATCATCCGCCAAGAAATTGTAATATATATAGCGCCTCTGTAATTGGGGGCAAGCACTGTATCAGTTGTAATAATCTAAAGATAATATGGAGACGATGCTAAAATTCCTCTATGGTAAGCCCACAAAAAATTATTTTCGTTAAAATCCATTGATAATTGGTCCCACCACCTGGTACTTTGGATGGCGTCGGGGGACAAGATAACACATATAACACAATAGCTCTGTGCCCTATAATGATATTGACAAATATGTCACTTGCTTATTGACAATATTTTTGTTCATTGAATTGCCTTAGTCATTACTCTCATTTTCACTCTAGTTCCTGAAAAAGTCACATCGTTGAAACCAGTAGAACAATTGGACACAGATGATCATACTAGTGTACAAGGATTTGTAACAATTAGCAAAAAGATCTAAAACTGTGACAACCGTTTTGAGCACTCGCTAGTCAGTGGCTAGAGCACCTATACTGGCTTAGTCAATGTTGGAAGTTACCTTATTTCCGCTCATGTGTTCTCTATATCGATATTGACATTTACAAACTATTCTATTTCTAGAATTCCGAACAGTGTACCTCTATCGCCTTGTTGAGCCTGAAGGAACACGTTTTAGAGTGGTGTTCAAATTTTTTGGGTTTTTAATTTTTATTTATTTTTATTCTTTAGCATCGGCTTAATCTTCAAAGTGGTATCTAAATTTTTTCTTTTTTCAATTTAAAAAGATTTTTTTAGCAACAGCTTAAATCTTCATCGCGGTATTTATGAGTGTGTAGAAAACACTGACCCGCACAGTCGCCGCCGTCCCACTCGCACTCCGAGTTGTTGCAGGCTTTGTCGCAGTAACCATCACGAATCCAGGAGGACGGGCAGCCGTCCTGACAGTTGGGCACGGGCCACGTCAGGTAAATCTGTCAATCAGCAAACTCACAAGTCAGCTCCATCATTAGGCCACTCAAAAAAACTTGTTTCTCATCACCAAGCCATGAAAATTTGTTAATTTATTTTTTTGCTGGATCAAAGATTGCTTTTGAAGTGTCATGAAATGGGCTTCAGACATACTTATTTAGGTCCTATCTTGCACTCTCACTCTTTTTACTTTTTCTTATCTCCCTCATTTTACTGTGTGTAATATGAAAATAAGTACAAATCTTTTAGATAAAATTTAACAGTTGACTTTTAAGTTTTCATAAATGTTTCGATCTCCAGATTGTAGCTTGTCACCTATAGATTTAAGACAATAGGTGGCAGTACAGAACTATTGGTTGTTTAGGCAGTATGAGGAGAGGTATGAATACCACGGTTTTGGGAATACCAAGATATACATAATGACACATTGTCTGCATCCCTGACATCAGGAGCTTTAATTTGATACCAAATACACATATCTTTCATAGTCCGCATTCCACGTGGTTTGACCACTACTTAATTCACTCAGCTTCGCTTTGTGAACTACTCCGCAGTCAAAATCGGTGGACTACGGATCAAGTTATTTTCATCTCATGAGTTGGCGAAATCAGTGAATTGCACATTTGTAATTAACTATAAAACAGAATAACCCGTCATATTTTGAAGCAAGACTCTTCTGGAGTTATGGTTTAATTATGGGAGTCTATGTGCATACCTTCTGGCCATGCGCATGCGTGAAGAAGTCATCCGGCCAGACTTCCTTGCCGAACATCACGTCATCGTTCATGTAGATGAATTTGTCAGATAGTCCAGGGATACGATGTAGGTGAGACTCTATGGCTGGAGAGGCAAACGCAGGAAGGTGACTGCGGTTGGGGAAGATCTCCTAAAAGACAAGATTTTAACTATGAATTAACAGCTTTTTTTTTTAGAGAGAGAGACGTGTTTATTTCCGTATCACAATCTTTCATATGAAAGATGTAAACTAAGTAGATTGTTTGTTTGTTTGGGTAATTTAACGTCCAATTTGTTCAACTAGACTTAAACTTAGTAGAACAGTGAACATGAATTTCCTTAACCAACATTAGTAATACAGACAAATGCTTTCGTGGTTCAAAGATAACAAAGCTTCTGCCTTTTGTTTTTTGTTTTGTTATGATCAATGAAAATAAAGGAGAAAGAAAAACCTTGTAGTATAAATTTACAGCTTCTATAAGATTACTTACTGTGGTTTGTACGCAAAAAAATGACACTCAAGTCTGTCGTGATTAGGATTCCTGCTATCTAATTAACCACATAACTCACCTCTAGATTCAGATACATGAGAGCATGAATCTAATATGTACTTGGCTATTTATATACAGGGATGTCAGTTGGGGTTATGAAAAAAATGAGGAAATATTTTCATGTGGAATTTACTACCTTACAGAAACTAAGAAAACATCAAAAACACATCAATGTTGGCTATAGAGCAGAGATGAGGGTATAAAGATAATAAACATATATGTCAACGAAGGAAGAAATACGACCTACCAGAGAACGTATGGAGACTATGTGAAGAAGACAATTTTTGGTATACTTGACTAGAAACGAAAAAGATTTACGTGCACGATGACTTGTTCATAAAAACTTTTATAAAAGTCGTTATTGGTAATGGAATGCGGCTGGGGTATGTAGGGAGGTTTGAATAACTGTTTATTGGGATGGCAGGGGGGTGAGGCCCAATTTCTTCTCTTTGTTTTACACAAGGGAAAAAACATAAACTGAAAATAAAGGTATGGTTTGGACATGGCTATGTGGTGTCTGTTTGGCATGTGAGAAAATATAAGAACTGCAAATGAAAACAAGGATTTCCTTAGAAAATAAGAAAACTGCCATCTTTGATATGTCTGTGGGTGGTGATTGCTGGCACAGGGTACTTTACCTCATGTGTGACCACAGTTAGGCGCGGATTGTCGAGATTCAGCCAGGCCGGGATCTGCCCGTTCGTCACCAGGTAGACGTGCCTCACCCACGGAGCAAATGTCTGTATGGACCGCAGTGAATAGCGCAACTCCTGAAAAGTCAGAAAACAAGCTCGTTTGGGTTCTATCTATAGGAATTTTTATTAAGGGAATACTTTGTGTACAATCACCAAATTTGGCGATACAGCCATTCTTCCATTTGGACCTTAGCACCCTACTCCTCATTCTAATGGTGGGGGTTAAGCCAAATGAATCTCTTAAAGCCTTTTTCCAGTAGTAAAAAGGAATACAACTCTTTAAATGTAGTGCATGGATACCCGCGTTATACATTCTCAATGGGTACGTTGTATACCATGGGTAATAATGTGTTTATTTCATTGAATCATTAAAGTCAAGACGTAAAGTAGCTATACTTTACCTCATTATCGGCGAATCGACTGGCTGCCATCTCTTCATTATAGCGGACCTGTGTCAAGGTAAATAAAAGATAAGCTATTAGAGACACAGTCATGGCAAATAACCCAGCTTTCTGTGATGACCTATGCCAGTCGTTTAGATAAAGGTGAAAACCACATGTATAAAAACTTTGGTAAATAGGGGATATTTTTCACCACTGTTGACAAAATTAAATATTGTTTTGTCATTTATCAATAATCGGTATTTGTCACATTTAAACTTTTGGGTAAATATAAGAACAAAATGATTCATGGATAACATATTTGATTTAAGATACGAGGTGAATAGCACTTCGGTTTCCAACCGATGCTACCTTGAAACAAAAAAAAAAAAGATAACATATTTGAAAAAAGAAGAGATGTAAACCTAGGGAGGAGCCATCCATGTTGACAACAATTAATACAGTGTATTTAAAATAAATCCAATTTTTATCAATTAATTAATGCATTGATTTTCTCCTGATGAGAAAGCATAGAGAGTAAGCAACTCACATCCTGCATGTCCCAGATGAGGGATGCGGAGTTGAGCGTTGGCTCCTTCGCATCGATGGTGAAGTTTGACGTGTGTAACAGATCATCTGTCTCGGCGGACATCGGCACCTCCATCACAGCCATGCCCTCCGACTCGTACAACCGAATCTAGGTCAACACAAGGACATGGTAATAAGTAAGACTAATGCTGGAAGTGAACAAAGCTGATGAAGCCCATTAAGAATATTCTGGAACGAAGTATTTAAGTGTAGTCAAAAACGAGTGTTTTCCATTTAATAGCAAATTGGAAAGTCTAGAGATCCAGACTAGATCGGTGTAGACTTTAAAAGTATGGGAGTAAGACGTCCAACATAGATGTATTGAGTACTACTCTTTTTTTGTTTTTTGTTTGTTTATTGACAGTGCCTCTCGAAAATGTCGAGTTTTTCAGGCACCCTAAAGGAAAGTTCATGTACACATGTCCGGTCGTTGTACAATCGAGTTTTCTGAGTCAAAAACTTAACTGATTTACTGACAGGAGTGTTCTTCTTTTATACACATAGCAGGGGGTTGACATGACAGGCTTGGCATCTGTGAGCTCCACACTCTCATTGGCTGTTGCACCAACAGCCAGTAGGGGATGACCAAATCATTCAGGTTGAGCCCCCGTTTCAGTCAGTCACACATGTCAGAATGCCACTCGTGACACTGAACAACTCGAGATGTCAGTGGCAGTGTGCCTGTCCCAATGTGGACAGACTAAAAACTAGAGCTGAGTGATAATAGGGGTATTGTATGCCATTCACAGTATGGCAGCTGAACTGTAAACATCAGGGAGGAGGAGATTTAACCAAAATGGTGACTTTTCCCATTCAGTAAATTATTCACTAATAGTTAGGGGTAATTCTGATCATTTTCTTCTCATAGAAACTAACATCACTTGACCACAATAGTGATGTATAGACCAGAATCAGAACTTTATAAAATCTTGCATACATCTAAACATTAAAGGTCAAACTAATGTTATCAAAAAAGATGACAAAAGAGTGTCTATCATGACGTCATCTCACATCACTGTGCCATGACGATGGCGTAGTATTGGCACTTTTCGTGGGTGATCGTTGCATATATTTTTTCAATTTTATTCCTATGGCTAAACTTGTACCAGAGGCGAGATAAATCGATGTCCTCGCTGTGTACTACAATACTGTGTGAGTATATGGCAGTTCTAACCTTGACATTAGCCTTGTTGAACTTATCTGGAAGCTTCTCGAGAAGTTGCTGTGGCGTGAGAGAGTGCGGGAAGCCAGTCATGAGTAACGTGTCTGGCAGCAATACGGCGTTAGCCAAGGTCCAGTCACTCGTCTATGAATGAAAAGAAAAGAAGACATATTTTAGTGGACACAGAATACCTTAAATCCCTAGTGAAAATGCAAGTTGTTCCGAAAGTATGTTTGTTGACGAGGCGTATCGAGAGAAGGATCCAGTGCCCACCGCGTTACGAAAGTATATTTTGTTTTTCAAAACATTATCTGCACTGTGTGTCTTGCTATAATGTATACTTCAACAAAAATACACTGCCTCAGATAATTTACCAATAGAGTTTGTTCATGTCTACTCACATAGTATGCAGCATGGAAAGTGAAATTGTGTCCCTCCACGGAGATCGTTTCTTCTGAAGCTGCCTTAGCTGTGAAATGGAGAAATGATAAAAATTGTTATCAAATAGATACATGACATAGTTAAATGACACAGGTAAACACTTACTCCATATCATTGTTCTCATTATGAAAAAGGATATGCGTTTAGGATTTGAACCATGTAGTAATTCACAAGGCGGGACAGACACGTGAATTACATAATGATTCAAAGGAGATGAGATTGGCTCTGACCCTAAACTTGAATGGGTTTCTGAATTTATCTCACCCTTCAAAATGACTAATGGGCTAACTTTTGTGACATAATCTCCCATAGAATAGTTTTCCTAAATATCTCATGGGCGTTGGATACAAATTCCTAATGTTACGTTTATGGAGAAAAAATACCAGGGGTGAGAAAATATAGAGGAAACCTATGAAAGTTTAGGTTCAGAGCTCCATCCCATTGAGTTTGAATCAGGGAGCAATTCACAAGGCGAAGCCACATGAATTACATTGTGATTTAAACTGTATCGGATCAAGCTCTGACCCTAAACTCGAATGGGAATTTTTTTTTCCCAATGGATTTCTGAATTTATCTTACCCTTCCCATTGACTAATGGGCTAACATTTGACATAATCGCCCATTGGGTATTGGTTTATCAATATTAATCGTATGAAGGCCGTGGCGTACCGTCCTCGGCGTTGCTGAAGAAGAACACAGTGACGTTATTGTTGTCGCCAGAGGGCGCGCGGACTTCCGTCATGCGCACTGAGCGGCCGAGAACCGGGTTAGCAGCTGCCAGCTTCTCAGCGTCCACACTAGGTGGCAGTGTAGGATCTGCTACAACAGCCAGGGACAGCAAGCAGTGTGGAAACGGGCATCTAGCTCCACTGAAACAAAATGAAGATTTTTGTTGTTATTGTTGAAAATATGTCTTTTTTTATATCGATTTTTCAATCCTTCTTCTAATACGATATTTGATTATAAACGTGTGCAATGATGAATATTGGTATACTCGTTATAAAAAAAAAGGAAAAATAAAAGAAGTATAGTCAAGGGTTTTTGTGACTGGATAAGTAAGTGTTGAATGAGGCAAGGGCAAGGAATAGAAAGATAGTGTGACAGTAAGATAATTTACGGATAGTTTGGGATGTATACTAAAAGCTATCAGCAAGCCTCTGTAAATACCAACGTTACATCAAATGAATATATTTATCATCCATCGTATAGAAAGACCTCATTGAAAATGTATGGGGACTCAGTTTACCACGACCCATTATTTAAAACCTGTCAGATACTATAACTGTGGTATACGGATTAAAATCCATGGTATACGGCCTCCAAAAACCATGGTATACAGGACAATAGTATCTTTTTACTATAGATCTAAAAAATAGTCCTTACTGGCATACCCTTTAATATGGCAATTAATTCGTGTAATTTTTTCGAGAAGGTAATAAATACAACACACGATGGTTATGTGGACACGAGGCTCGCGCTCGTGTATTACTAGGCGTCAACCTATCGTGGTTAACGGTCGCCTGTCCACAAAACCATGGATTATTGTCTAATTATTTGACATACAGACGGTTAGCAATGACATCCAGGTAAGATCAAATTAACAATCACCACCAATAAGACTGAGAACAATATTTATGTAGAACACCTTAATCAACGTCAGAGTATTACAATCGTGTGCATGTATAGAAAGTCTCGAATGCATGCAACATGAAGATTCTACTTTATTATCCACCTATAACAAACTCTCCACAAGAAATGTATGGGGCAATCTGACATATCAGAATCTCTGCGAGGAGATTCTGGAAAAATAGTCTCTTCCATAATGAATTCAAATTATCATGTGCATCGAAATCAGTTTCTTGAATGCTCATTCAATATTTATTATCTATACATGTAATTAGTCATAATGATACAATTTACCATAAGAAATCACTGTTATAAATCATTTTTTATGCTAAAAACATGGAAGAATAGCGAACCATACAACTGGCGTAAGTCTATACCAAATTACCACCTTGCTTGACAGTGCTGTGGTGATGTGGCATAATCTGGAACTACATTGCAATATTGTTATTACTCATGTAGGTAGATAATAAATACATTAACGACTGGTTTTGTACACAAGTGGCCTAATATCTCCTCACGGTTGAGATATTACTACGCGTCAACTACTCAGAAATGAAGGCCACTCGTGCACAAAACCAATCCTTATTGTGTATGTATTTATTGGTGGGTAGTACAGAGGTAAGGTAAGCATGCGGCTCTACATCCCAATCTCCGAATGACTGTCAACTGACAAGTTGAACTCACCTGGCATCTGACAAACTCCTAGAACAAGATAGGCATATCATCAACATTTAGAACAACAATCTCAGTTTCTTGAATGGTGACTAAATTAAGTAAGCAGACTCCACTTTTTAAGTGCTGATTCCACCAACACACAAGATATAGCAAGATTAGTCATTATTTGGTTGTCTTGCTAAATCTTGCTAGGTTTTGAATAATCACGTGTATACTCGCAGCGATGTGTCTTGATGTGTTGCGGCGGTGAAGCACCAAAATATACACACAACATCGCACGCTACATATCGTGACAAAGGAGATACAACAGATTGCGACACTGTAAGATATAACAAGATATACCAGCCACTTAGTGGGTGATTACTAAATGGCGTGGAGATAGCTGTGATAGCAATCTGGGTGTGAAGAGGAGTGGCAGAGTGATTTGATTCTTGATGAGATTGTTATTGAGCTCTCTCTCTATGTGGTGTCATTCTTGTTTCCATATGGGGTTGCACCCATATTTTCTTACCCATGGGTTACGAAGTCCCCATTGAAAAAGTATGGGGCCACATGAACTACACCCATAGTTCATGGCTTCCATACGGCTTTTATCGGGGGATTATTATAGTGACCTGGACGCAAAAACAGAGGTGTCAATTATGTACTCTGTATGACATGATGAGTGTCATATAAATGTTCTGTAATGAAATCGCTGTTAACTTCAAAAGAAAGAACAACTACAAAAAGATTCTGGATCCTGTTACCAACCTGGTCTCGTTAAGCTCCAGTTCCATTTCGGCCTTGAAGTGGCGCAGTTCCGCCAACAGCTTTGGGTCAGATCCATTCACCCAAGTGTAAACGATGTCAATGGGCACGGGCAAGCAAAGTCTGAATCACGGAGAGTGCCACATATAGGTTAACTATGAAGTTAAATATATGAGATTATGTACAGGAAATGTGGCAAACAGCTTACCTTACGATACCTCTAGTTGTAAAGACTCCAAATTTTTAAAAAGGAATGTAGAATACCCGTACTACTTACATTACTGTTCACCATAAAGAAGTAAATCTATAACACTGTAAAGTCATGAATATTTTACAGGTTGTGTGAGCTGAGTAGTGGATTATAAGAACTCTAATTAGGCCTACATCATTACAAAATGTAGATGGACATTCTATTCACTATCACAGACTGGTTCTTATTTCCAGTGTGAGTTACTTCAAACTGTGGTTCATGTACAAACCTTCCTTGGTAAGACTTTCCTGACAAGTTATCGCTGAAAGAATTGAACACAGCCGCATATTTCTCCTGACTCCACTCCAAGGCCACCTAGGTTGATAAACAAACAATGAAGTTAAACAATTGTGTTATATCATTTAGATGTAGTATCATTGTCCGCTAACGTACTGCTCTTAAACCTAGATCGAAGATAATTTGTCCAATTTATAGATAAATTTAATCATATCAATAGACTAAATCCCAAACTTGTGAAAGTGACCTAGCATAGTATTAGTAGCAGCAGAAGGGCCTCAAACATGGTAGAGAAGTACTGCTACTGTTAGTGCCAGTAGTGGACTGCGTTTGTTATATCTATGGCATTGACTATGGATTGTATGCTTTGTGGAAACAACCCCGATGCTGTAGCAGTGGGATCTCTGCACCATGATGTGAAAGTGTCAATCTTGTCATAAGATTGTACACTGTACATCAATTCCTCTAAATGAATGAGAAGACACTTTAGACAGTGTACCGAAACTCCACCCACCTCACCAAACTGAAAACCTGACACAATTACGAGGATTATTCCCCCGGTGAGGAGGTACGTCCCATATCGATGAGATAATACATCATAGGTCTGCTTCTGCAGCAGTTTGCAGAGCGTGGACCACACCATCTTCAGCCTATTTCACACTACGTTTGTTTTCTTTCATTTCCATTTATACTCAAGGCGTCCCTCTGGAGGCTGCCATGTTGGAATGGTCAGTTTCTTGTTTGTCCGTCAGAGGGCATCAGGGAGAAACCATATAGTTGTGTCACTGATCGTTCAGTAAGCACGTTGAAATAAATCTTGATAAAAATGGATTTTTCATGCATAGTATTAGACTTTTCTCAACCAGAATGCGTTCATATCTCATAAACTTAGCGATTTAGGAGAAGTATTCTGACTGCAGCGCTACCTTGTGGATTCAGTATAAACAGATTTGAACTCTTCTGTAAAAGAGGCGCGAATGACGACCACAACAATCATGGCGGCCACGCTCGGGTGAGTGAAAATTGGGGCTATCTAGGTGGCACTTCTCCTGTAAAACAGGCCTTAATCCGATAAATTAAACGAGTCATGCGACCGATTTAACCACAACAAAACTGTGAGCGTCTGTAAGTATACATTTATATTGTTGCAGTTGCCATTGATAGCGTAATTCTTTGAATTTTCCAAGAGGAAACCGTGGCGTGGGTCCCGTAATAATATCTGTCGCCGACAGCGATTTTAATATCATTTTAACGGCAGTTTTCACATTTATACCACCAAGTGCGTGACTCTTATGCCATACGAATGCATTGGGACATTTTCAAATTAATTGCTTCAATTGTGAATTGGACGGAAGGTGCCGGAGCATGAAGTTTAATCAAGGTACCTCACCCCTTAAAGGTGTTAATAAAACGGGACCAATAAAAACGACGGTGGTGAAGCCAAGCAAAGCTAGAAGGCACCAAGCCGAGTACGAGTTCGGTTTCACCGGGTTTGGTTGTACCCTCATTTAGACAGACAGTTGCACTATACTGTTAAGCCTATACGACATCAATGTCACCTTCTATCACTAATCCAATTCTGGTCGCCTATGTTGTTGGATCTGCCTCAGTACAGACCCAATTTTATGACCGACGGCTCCGACGGCGGCGACTGCAGCTTCCCGGCCCGGGTCGCGTTTCAATCAGTAACTTTTAGCGGGACAGCGCCAAAAGCCAGGTTTCACACCTGCCAGGGACTTAGGAAGAAACTGATGAGTGTCTTGTTTGTGTTCCCGTTTGCCATCTCGTTTGAAGCGCTCAGGGATATGGATAGGGGTAGAGCGGTGGCTGAGTGAATATTCTGAGGCGCTTCAAACGAGATGGCTATCGCCAGTATCGGGGACGCACACCAAACACGAATATATGTTTCTGATAGTGATTTTATCTTAACCTGGAAATAGTTATCTGTTTATCACCCATTGAGTATGAGTTACCGTGCCCGCATGCCTGTTGATAACAAGCTCCCAATGTTCAACATATGGACAAGATATATAGATAAGTTACAATACCCCACCCCCCCCCCCCCTCACTATTTTGCCAGCCCCCAAAAAGTCAGCAACTTCAAATTTAACTCAAACAAGTGTGAAAACTGTCTTGATTTTTCAACATAAAAAAATGTCTAAATCTAACTTTTTAGCATGCAATTATGGCTAAGCCTTGACTTTTCACTGTGGAAAAGTGTCAAAGCCTAACTTTTTAGTGTGTATCAATGGCTAGGCCTTGGCTGTCCACCACACAAAAAATGAGAAAGTCTGACATTTTAGCATGCAATCATGGCTAAGCCCTGACTTTTCACAGTGTGGTAAAATGTCAAAGTCTGACTCTTTAGCATGCAATGATGGCTAAGCCCCGACTTTTCACCCTGGAAATGTGTGAAAGTCTGACTTTTTACTAAGAAAGCATGCAATGATGGCTAAACCCTGACTTTTTACCGTGGTAAAATGTCAGTCTGACTTTTTAGCGTGCAATGATGACTAAGCCCTGATTTTTCACTGTGGTAAAATGTCAAAGTCTGACTCTTTAGCATGCAATGATGGCTACGCCCTGACTTTTCACTGTGGAAAAGTGTGAAAGTCTGACATTTTACCATGCAATGATGGCTAAGCCCTGACTTTTCACTGTGGAAAAGTGTGAAAGTCTGACTTTTTAGCATGCAATTATGGCTAAGCCCTGACTTTTCATCATCATAAAATGTCAGTCTGACTTTTTCGTGTGTAATGAAGGCTACGACCTGACTTTCCTCAGACTTTCCGAAGATTTATGGTAAATCCAGTGGAACAGGGCAATGTCAAAGTCTGACTTCATACCGAAAAAAAGGTCGGCAATTTTTCAGTTCGCCTCCCCCCCCCCCCTTTCAAAATGTTGTGATCCCCCTGATACTTGAAAACCTGCCGGAAAGTCTCAGCTGGCAACCTGACGAGATCAGGGCCAGTTTTGATACAATCTTTTCTGGCGGACACCGCTAGACAGTCAGAGCCTCGAGGACTACATCCAATATACTTTTGAATACTTTAACAAGTCAAACCTAAAAGTCTTCCCTGTAAAATATGATTGCATTGGATTTAATGCATCACAGAAAAGATAAGATTATAGATATCAGAATTGTGCGACCGCCACACTCTTGTGTTTACATTTATTTCCCTTCTCAGTAATCAGTTATAAACCGGAGGCCTGCACAAGGGTCTACACATTGTAATGTATTACATTCTGATTACTATACCTACCGTACCTAAAAAATATCAAAATTAGGTGTAACGACCAACAACCACTCATCAATAAAGGTCTTTTAATTTTTATGGACAGATTTCTTCCTACAGGTGATACAATCATTGATTAACAATTCCAATAAGATGTGGCCTTCTTCAGGGCTGGAAGGATAATGACTGGTCAGTAAGGAGATCCTCTTTACTCCCCAGTCACTATCCATCCAGTCCTGATGAAGGCCACGTCTCCCCTGGCCGAAATGTAGGCTGATTGGAATTGTTAATCTAATTTTGATCATCCACCTACCATTAGCATCCAATTGGATCCCACCACCAATATTCCCAGAATTACTAATGTTGGATCCCCATAACCCACATTGACTAATAAAGATTAATAATCAAAGACTTGATTTAGGGTGTCGGATACTGATCAATGAGTGTGTGACTACAAAATTGGTGACTGAGGGTCTGGTGGAGCACCCCCTTTACTGGTACTAAGTGTCTGACTACAAAATTAGCGACTGAGGATCTGGTGGTGCACCCCCTTTACTGGTAATAAGAGAAAACGTGGTTATTCAGTCCGAAGGGATGGCCGTTCGAGGTCTTTTGATGCCATAAATACGTCCCGATGCCGCAGGCGGAGGGACGTATTTATGGCATCAAAAGGCCGAGAATGGCATCCCTTCGGACTCAGTCACTACGTTTTCTTATTATTACATACCTAAATATCAAGAAAATGCCTTATAAAACACTTTTTTATGTAATTTTTTACCTGAGAGATTCACTACGGCCACAGTGCGCCCGAATATTCACTACGGGCGCACTGCGCCCGAACATTATTTATACTGCACCCCGAGGAGCGGGTAGTATATCATAGACGTTCAGCCATAGGTATGTAATAATACACAAATGATCAGTGAGTGTCTCACTACAAAATCAGCCTCTGAGGTACTACGAGTCTGATACTGCTCAGCGAGTGTCTGACTACATAATCGGAGACTGAAGGTCTGGTGGGGCACCCCCTTTACTGGTACTACACAATCCCTGGCGAATGATCTTGATTTTAAACTTTAGGGAGTCATCTATAACATCTATAAGATACTACCCGCTTCTAGGGGTGTAGTATAAATAATATTCGGGCACACTGAGCCCGTAATGTATGTTCAGGCTCAGTGTGCCCGAAGTGTAGGCCGACTTCATAAGTACATAAAATGGCATCTAACAAAAAAAATATTTTTAGGTATATGAAAATGTAGGGACTGCGCCCATAGAGATACCATCCTCAGCCTTTTGTTCCATACGCGATGTGACCACTTACGCTGGGTTAAATCAAACAGCTAATAAAGGGGAAAATTTCCATTCCGAGCAAAATTGTAAACGGGGTAACCGCTTACACAGGGTGTCTGTTAGGCGGGGTTCTACTGTACTTTTGGAAGAGATCGTGGGATTTGTATATGAGAGTAGGGACTCGTAATCAGTTTTAAAAGTATGTGTATTTTGCCACATCTTAAAATCTGAATTTTTTTCACAGGTAACTGACACCGTAACTGGCACCACAGATTGTTCCATGCCTCAGTGTTAGGACCTGAATCCGTTCAGTTCAATGTAAGTACCACATGTTTGTTTCCGCTAATCATAAAGACAACGAAATATACAAAATGCATAAACCTGATAAAGACAAAAAACTAGGCAATTATTACTGCTGGTTGAAATAGACAAACAAATGTCATATCCTTTTTAATATGATTTACTTGTCTGCTCTGTGACCTGATAGATTTGTAACTAGTCAATTTTGACCTGTACCATGAGCGCATTACTCAATGTCTTTAGAGTAATGGTATGAAAAAATAAGAGAAAACGTCGTTACTGAGCTCATAGGGATGGCCTTCTGAGTTTTTTTATGTATTACATACGATGGGTCCCAACGCCAGAGGCAGAGGAACGTATTTATGTTCTAGAAGGCCGAGAATGACTTCCCTACGTCTCAGTCACTACGTTTTCTTATTATTATACACTGAAAAATAAGAGGTGAAAAAAACCCTATTTTATTAACTTTTTAAATTATAGAACATAATTCATTCACTACGGCTCAGTGCGCCCGAACAATATTTATTCTGCACCCCTAGCAGAGGGTAGTATCTCATAGACGTTCAGACATAGTACACATTTTAGAGAATACGTGGCTTAGAACCTTCCTCTTACGACCGATAGTACACTAATTTGTTTAAATATTACTTGCGAATGAGGGATTTTTTTTATGTTTATTCATAGATCTATACAATGCATCAAATACAATTTACTGCGAATAATAATTATATACTTTACATATGACAGGAAGTAGTTACCATTCTTCAGACTGCTGCAGACGACAATGTCTGACAAAGAATGTCACAGTCTATATAACATACGGAACATTCCAACTTAGATACACTCCAATGTAATATGCATGGTATCAATTATATCCATGTAGGCGATATAAAGAGTAGACTTTTTATTTCACATGTACACTATTATGTCATACCTGAGAAAACAAGTACAGTACAGACAACATAAAAACAAGTGAAGAAGTAGGATTTGTAGACAACACACAGACAAGGACAGGGTAAACAGGCAATCTTCGTACTAAGCAGCCAATGCCATCATGTGTTTTAGTGCAGAACATGTGTACTATAACCATAAAAGTATGACTAGACTTTTTAAACATGCACAATGATTAACTAATAGCTACCCATCTAGGTCACATGAATATCGACACTAGGTTAAGCCAACCTAGGAAATCCTGTTTATGTAGATTTGCGCCATAAATAGAGGGCACTTTGAGTGCTAGATAGGGGATATCCATTAAGTATGTATGCAGAATTTCTAAAATTTTAGAAAGTCTTGTACGCAATAGAATCAAGAAGGAGCATACGCAAAATTTCCAAAATATTTGACCCCCCCCCCCTCCCCTCCAGTTCGTATATACTTAATAGATAGCCCCTTACCCATTTGACCGGTCTACAGGGATCCAGGTTTTCTGCCAAATGACGGGATACCGACAGCTCATTTACATCACCAACACTCGCAGTGATAGAAATACATGTATATCGATTCATAGCTATTCTGATCCAAAGTATTGTTTTATTAGTGATTCTTTTTTTATAAGCGTTTTAAATTCCCGACTTTTCCCTCAGTACCGACTTTCATTCCTGAGTCTAGAGCCGGCGAGGAGGGGTTGGGTAGGGTGAGGACTCAAGAGACTGAGAACAGTTTATATTTGAAACTAGTTTGGAAAGACCATTTAATTTTATGTAATGATAAGCGTATTCAATGATATTATATCGTGATGTTCTGAACTATAATACAAGATATAAAGTATACTAGATATCGATATGAATTAACATGAAACATTGCCTAGTAATCATGGCTATTACACAAAGAACTTACTAATATTGATTGACCAGCCATTAACGAAATTAGGATATTAATGCATGGATAGTATCTGAATGCATATTGAAATACTTACCAACAATAATGCTTGATAGCGAGCGATTGATGCAATGTTTACTTAGGGGTCATCAATAAAGTATGTACGCAGACATAATGGACGTTAAACTACCCAAACAAACAAATATACGCTGAATTTCCGAAATTTGGGACTGACCCCACCCACCTCCAGTCTTGTACGCAAAAGAACAAAGAAGGAGCATACGCAAGATCTCCAATTTTTTTTACCCCCCCCCCCCCTTCCCCATCCTTCAGTGCGTACATACTTTATGGATGGCCCCCTGTGTGTGTGCTCTAATGTGCAGTGTAAATATTTTGCAATAAGTTCCCGTGAGAGGATAGTTGGTCTTTTATCCTACCACTGATAAAAAAACCGCCATAGGCTTAACATTGGGTCAGGGTATCCGGGCAAGCGTCCCGTAGAGTGTTATTTATTGCACTAGGGTAATAAAAAAAATTTGCAAAACAGTGGCCAGAACGTGAGTGATGTCACACTCATGCCAGCTATGAAATGTTGACGACCTATAGTCTGACTTGGTAATGCGGCAGCCGCAAATTTCACTCACTCAAGCAACTTGGACAAACTAAGATGGCTAATTATTACTCTAAAGTCATAGAGACGGGGTAGGATGAATACTAAATTGAATTCGAGTTAGTAGTACTAGTGTTTATCACACTCTGGTCAGGTCGGCTACTCACTGTGCGTAGCATTAGCCACGCGCAGTAACACAACCCGCCCGTCGTGCAATCAACACTAACACTACTTACTCGCGTTCAATTTCTACTTAGTATTTAGACTGAATACGCCGTCTGTGAACAGACCCCCTAGTTAGTTTAGAAGTGAACTCAAAGCGGCTCCCACTACCAATACATAAGAGACAAGTGAAAGTGGGACTTACGGTGTTGCTGAGTTTACTCTTCGTAACCAGTCTCGTGAAAGCAAACATTGCATCTCATCGTGGCTCCAGGACATATTTCCGATGTACTCAGTCTTCCTGCAGCGACTTGAAAGCTGCTAAAAGAAATACGATGAAAACCAGTGAGGTCAATAAACATTATACATTCCGGTATGCCGGTAAAAAAGGGCCCCGTCGCAATTGCAGAGATCGAAAAGACCTATGATTTGAAGAGCTGTGACTAGGGACCTGCCTACTGATTCCCATAAGGTGTTCAAATAATTGGGCCGTTTAAATTATACAGTTATTGATTGGTTCAGCACACACATCGAGAAAACTCACCAATAAAACACTTTCCGACGTATCGTTGCCAATTAGTTATCTAGACATTAGATTTTGTGTCCACCACCTGGTGTCCCCAGAACGTCCCTTACCCTAGCCCAGAATCCGAAAAGACAGGCAAGGTGTTGCGGCTTTTAGCATTAAGTCTAGCCTTTTCCCTTCCAGGATAGGCTACAGTCATGAGCGCTGAAACGGGAGAGTGCCTGAAACGGGAACGTGGCAAAGGTGTGCTCTACCAGTCAATCAGTCTGTCTGATGGAGAGGATGAGACCCCACCTCAGGAGGAGTCCAGGCCCGTGGACCCGCCAGCCGCCCTGGAGGCAGCAGCACCTCCTCCTCAGCAGGAGGAGGGAACAGACAGGGAAGTGGAGGGAGGAAGCCTCTACACCAGACTGGAGGAACTGGATGACATGTGCGGACAGATGAATCATGGTGAGAAAGAAACTGGGGCAGAACAAGGTACGGAGACAGGGCCAGCAACACGCATGGAAGCTGACGCGGAAACAGCATTACCTGCTAAAAGAGCATCTGAGGATGTCAAAGATAATGATGCCAATACTGATACGGCTGGAGTGGAAGATAAGACTTTTGATACTAACACTAACATCAGTGAAGGAGAAGATAAGATCTATGAGAACCGCTCTTCACTAGACACATTCGGGGACTCGGGGAATGCCAGTGACTTTGTGGATAGTGAGGAGAATACCGTTGTGGTAGAAGTGGCAAGTTACACCTGTACATTGTGTAGCGTGGGTTTCAGAGCTCAGCATCAGGTGGAGAATCACTTAATGGTAGAACACGACCTTGGCGAGCAGACAGCTCTGTTCCGCGTGCTAAAGAGTGCTAAAAAGAAGAAGCGTGTGTGGAGAAAGGAAAAAGATGGTTATTTCCACTGTTTGTTTTGCCATCACAGGAGTCGCCGTTCCATTAATGTTCGGGATCACGAGAAGCAAAAACACAAAAATGAGGAGCTACCTTTAAAGTCGTATGTGTGTAAGTTGTGCCACCAGCGGTTTGCACTACAAGACATCTTCAGCCACATTCAGTCGCAACACGAGTCGCAATCAGACTCATTAACCTTTATAGGGAATTCCTTAACTGAGCATTACACTGTGAGCTTCTCCACGGAACGCAAAGCCATACCTCCAGATGGAACCGCTGCTGCAGCTGCTGCACAGGCATATCAGAGTGAATACCACTACTGCCAGCACTGTCCCTACAAGACTAAGTCAATTCGAGGCCTCAGGTTCCATGAGCGCATCCAGCACCCTGGTAGCAAGGTGAGGAAGGGCCAAGGGGTGTGCGACACCTGTGGTGAAAAGAAAACAATCAACACACTTCACACCTGTAAAAAAACCAATAAAAGAGGGAGAAAGAAATTATTGACACGTAACTCTGAAGGTCATATTATGTGTGCGGACTGCCCTTTCACAGCCAAACAATACCAGTCTATGTATATCCACACTAAGGCACACAGGCATCAAGTGCAGAGACTCCAGCCTGTGGTTAAACAAGCTGCACCGGTGATAATAGTAGGCGATAATGGGAACAGCGATGATAACGTGAGGGTTCTGAGACAGAGAAGGCAACGAAAACCTGAAGAAAATACAGGCTTGGCAAATGAAGATGACAAAGACATTGCAGAAGGTTCAACAGCTGCCCCACGTGAATCGGGGAATGAGAGTGGGGAGACAGAGGGTGAGGGCAAAGGGAAGAAGGAGAACGGGCAGAAATTAGAGGATGATTCGGAGAACGATTGGGTTGCTGAAATGGAGGGATTAATGGACAGCGATACTCAGGAGTCGTTGGCAGCGGACTCCGATGAAGACCCGGAGTGGGCTCCGACCGGACGAGCCTTGACCCCGAAGAAGGGTCGTCGCTCTCGGAGATCCTCGGATTCGGACACCGATCCTGAGAATGGTGGCTATTCGCGCAAACGGAGTGCAAGTCATGATGAAGGTGGTCCAAGGGAGAAGCGTAGAAAATACATGGAGATGCCCAAAGATCCGAATTCCCCAGTCCCTAAAAGATTACCGGAGGGAATATTCCAGTGTAACTTCTGCGAGTTCCAAAGTAAATATATGCACAGCACTGAGATTCATCAGTGGCGACATACGGGGTTCAAACCTTTCCAGTGTGAGGTGTGCGAACGAAGCTTCCGGCAAAGACCTCAACTGGACAAGCACAAGTGCACTGGTCCGTACGATACTGACAATACAGCATCGACCACATCCGACGGAACCGGGTCTAGTCAGGCTGACAATCCTATCACGGTTACAGAAGATATGCTGCCAAGTGAAGGGGATGCTGTCCCAGCTGACAAAGCACTGCCTCCTTCTTCAACTGCTGAGAGCTCTGTACCTGACTTTTCTGGTGGCGTGACTGGCAGCGACAACAGAAAAGAACAGAGAGCTGAAGACCGAGGCACAAATCACTGCAGTCGCCCAGAGGAGGTGGAAGGTGGTTCACAGTCGCCTATGGTCGTTGGGAAAAGCCCCGCCGAAGTCACCTCACCCACACCTATTGTGATCGCCCCGCCGCTCGGGGTGGACACCACTCCTATCCGCCACCACTCTGACCACCATTCGTCACGCATGGGCGACCACCACGGTGATCACCAGCCGTCACGCATGACTGGCTCGCAGGTAATTGACCTGGAGGACGAGGATCTAGACCAGGGCCTGCAGCAAGTCTCTAACCTGGACGGCAACGGGGACATGCCACACGCGAGGGACCCCTCCCAAGGTATCCCCAACCCTATGGGCGGTGGTGATGGTGGTGGCGGTGCTGGTGGTGGACAGGTGAGAATGACCTCCCCGACCCCACTAAACATCGCCCCGATATCTAGTCTCGGCGGGGTCGACCACACACAGATGCCGGCCACCATGGGCGGCATGGGAGGCTTTCCAGAGGACCCCAGGTTCAGCATGGGCAACCCTCCGGGTATGATGGACATGTCTGGCGCTAACCAGATGATGCAGATGCCAGGTATGATGCCTCCCGGTGACCCAGGGATGCATCACGAACAGCAGTTTGCGGGAAGCTACCAACAAGTGGACCCCAACGCTATGCATCCTATGCCAGGTCAGATGGGCGGTATGATGGGTCAGGTCGATGTTCCACCTCAGTTCCCCTCTCCCGATGTGGGGCTTTTGGAACATTTGAATCTCATGCCGAATAACAACCTGATGGGCTCCAGTGGAGGTTACTCCATGACCTCGGCTACCCCGCCCATTACAATGCAACCTACAGACACCAGTATGATGCCCATGAACAACGAGCAATACGGTGTGCCCCAGATGCCACTTTTCTCGAACAATAATAACCCCCCACCCACGTGTAGTAGCATGATAGATTTGAACCAGTTGGAAACCAGCACCGCTACCCAGTCCCCTACGAACAGGTTCGATATGAACCCAGCGCTTTGCAACACGACGGATATGTCCCAGTCGTCGGCGGCGGGCATCGCGGTCGACGCTACGGCCGGTACTGGGAGGGTGTTCACTGAGGATACAGCAGCCGCCACCACCTCCACCACTTCAGGTACGTTAACGCCCGCGGCTCAGTCAGCCGATCCTACGTCTGGAGGGTCAGTCAGTCAGCTCCAAGGCCAGCAGCAGCAACAGAGTGAGCCCAAGGTCACAGCCGAGGCCCTGACGGCCACCACGGACACGGTGCCCTCGGCCGAGGTCACAGCACCCCGCGGGACCTCGGATACGGCCTCACCGTTGTCGCAGATGAACCAGATGGCCAACGCGGCTAGCGGTAGTTCAGTGCAGTCCCCAGGACCCACCCCGCCCCCTGGTGAACC
Organism: Alentia gelatinosa; assembly: GCA_950022655.1. NCBI lineage: Eukaryota > Metazoa > Annelida > Polychaeta > Phyllodocida > Polynoidae > Alentia > Alentia gelatinosa. The sequence goes on from OX465584.1 coordinate 52,000,624, forward strand.
AGACGCGAACCAGGGAAGCGCCTCCGAGAGAGGTGAGGCACCCGGAGTCTCCACAGGGTCCGATCCGGAGTCGTCCGAGGGCCGTGGTACGGCTACGGTCACCACAGATTCGGCCGTGGTGTCAGTGGCCGTGTCCAGTGAACTCTCGGCGGTCACGACAGAGGTCGCCTCAGTCACCGGCAGCGCGTCTGTGTCGGACGCAGTTCCGGAGACGTCCGAGTCCGTTACGGCGTCCACCGCGGGTTCGTCGGCGTCGGCCGCGAGTACCACAGTCACCACCGTGACCGGGACGACCCCGACCGCCGTGCCGCAGCCAGCCCCGGCACCGGCCAAGGCGGCGGCCACCAACGAGGCCGGCAAGAGCATCAACGACCTCTTCAAGTGTATCCTGTGTCGGGTGTACTTCGAGGACCAGCAGATGTACCGCAACCACATGGTGCACCACGGTGGGGCCATCGGCACGTGCCGCATCTGCGGGCGCATGTTCCGCACGCCGCTCCTCTTCATGAGCCACCTGCACTGCTCGGCACAGTGTAAGGGCGTCAGCGTGCCTGCGCCGCTCACGCACTTTCCGGTGACGTCATCGTCGACGCGCGGGCGCGGGCGGGGATCGCGCGGCGGCAGCGCGCACCGCATTGCGCAGCCACAGACGACCTACCCGCACGTGACCGGAAGTCGCGGCCGGGGCATGCGCGCTGGGGGAGGAGGGGGCATGTCCGCCACACCACAGGCCATGACCATGCCCATGGCGTCCATGAACCCGGGCCGCGTGGCGTCGGCCGGTCGCGGCTCGCCGCTGCAGGCGATGAGACAGATGACGCCGACGACCGGTCGCCGCGGCCGCCCGCCACTCGGCAGCCGCCAGTCGGCCTCCTCCTACAGCCCTGCCCTCATGCGGCAACCCCTGCAGCAGCACCAGTTCAGTGCCCAGCTACAACACATGGGGGCGCTACGGGCGCCCAGCGTCCGCCCAGTGACGTCACAGAGACGCCGCCAGGAAGCCGCGCGACAAGATGACGTCATCGTCATTGATTAAAGTCGTTGATTTAAAAACCTGCTTAAAGATTGAATACCAATCATCTGGTTGATGTCTCTAGTGAGCTGTATGATTGTGATGGATACTAGCCACACACACATATATATAAAACTGCATGTCTTATCTCAAGATATTGTATATGGTAACCATAGGAATAAGTTATATTATATATACATATATATATATATATATATATACTTGTGTGTGTTTTCATATCATGGTGAATATGTATGTTGGCGAGTTTGTATTTATAGGAGTAGGATGCTGCTGGACATGTCAATCACAGCGTGGCTTGGTGTTCTGGGTGACTCAGTGGTGTTTATTACCCACCATGCTCTGCGGCATGTGTAAAGACAACCTCTAGAGTCTCGATGCATCGCATAAAAGAAAAGTCTTCTTCAATTTGCCTCGGGATCAAGAATTTATCTCACCATTGGTATTTTCCCCCATAGACTCAACATTGGGAACTTGTATCCAACTCCCATGGAGTATTTAGAATAAGATATTCCATGGGGGATTATGTCACAAAGGTTAGCGCAATAGTCAATGTGAAGGGTGAGATAAATTCATAAACCTATTGAAGTTTACGGTCAGAGCTCGATCCCATCTAGTTTGAATCGGTGTAATTCATGCGGTTTCACCTTGTGAATTACTACGCGAATCAAACTGGATGGGTTACGAGCTCTGACCGTAAACGTTCATAGGTTTCCTCTGTAATATCCCACGTTGAATTTACACATGCTTCACCGGGAAATTGGAAGGGCAACTGTGCGAAGCGCAACAAATCTTTCATGATTTTCCAGTGATCAAATTAGTTCTGTAGACCCACTTATCGAGACGGTGATATAGGGCGTGTCTTAAAACGTTATTGGTATGTAAAGATGATATTCGTACCTGATTTCCGTGTGTTCTTCATGCGTATCTTGTTCATACACCAAAGGTATTATGGTGGAGAAGGAGCGGTGTGATCTTTATGAGACCTCCCCTTTATTCTCCTGCACCCTGGTCCAGGATCAGTGTGACCGTTTATCACTGTTCTGTGGAATATTTGCTGAAAAGATCCAAATTTCGTAATACTTATGACATTGATGAATGAGACTGTGGACGAAAAGTCCATGTGATACAGAAGAGTGTGAAAACGCCGAGTTTTAGATGGAAATGTGTGGTGGTGTCAACTGGTTTTCAAGAAGTTAAAATAATTATTTACCTTGAACCCAATAAGGGCTTACATTGTGATTTTGATCTTAAAATTCTACCTTTTTACAAATACCAAAGCTGGACTTTATTCCAAGAGTGATTAAGATTAACCCAAGCACTCCTTCATTCTACAATCACCATATGTTCTAGAGACATGTTTCAGTTTCATGATAGTGAAACTGTGCTCCTGTTATCGCTGATATTGAACGTTTGCTGTCCACTCTGCAGTGCTGAGGTGGGAGTGAGCATTCACGAGAGAGACAGAGAGTAGGACTATGGGTTGATAAATTGTGGGGGGTCTTTGACAACGAGTTTTACAATACTTTCATTGTGGCGGTGCTTGTGTACAAAGGGTGGCTTGAAGGCATAGAATGGAAGCTAAGAACCAATAAGTCCTGTGTGATTTACTAGGCTTTATCTCACCCCTGGTATTTTTTTCCACTTAAACCTAACATTGGGAATTCGTATTCAATACCCATGGAGTATTCAGAAACAATACTCAATGGGGGATTAAGACGCAAATGTTAGCCGATTAGTCAATGTGAGGGGTGAGATAAATTCAGAAATCTATCCAAGTTTACAGTCAGAGTTCCATTCCATCTTTCTTGAATTGCTATGTAATTCATGCAGATTCGCTTTGTGAATTACTAGGTGATTCAAACTCGATGGGATATGAGCTCTGACCGTAAACTTACATAGGTTTCCATTATAGTATTTATAAGAGAGAATATGCCGGTATCTTCTTACTGTATCAAAACTACTGTTTATTATTATATACCTATGGGCGTATCACCTACATATACTGCCCGCTGCTACCCATGGCATATTTATGGCCGTACGTCACACTGAGACGAACATGGTATGGCGTCACGTAAGATTTCATCATTTTTTAGGTATATAATAATACGAAAACAGGCTGACTGTCTTCGTACGTCAAAATACTTGGGAAGTTTATCGATCAGATATATATCCCTCTGCCTTCGGCATCGGGAAATATCTGATAGATAATTTCACCGCTTATTTTTGACGTACAGAGACAGTAAGCCAGTTTCCGTATATTATTGAACTTTGTAACTCCTACAAGGAATGTGTTCGTGTTAGCATTTGGGACATTCCTTTGCCACAGTGCATTGGAGATCTCTTTTAGCCTCTGTGCTTTTACTCGAGACTTAGTGTTCTATGCTTAATCCGACAATCTTTGTACATGTACCATTCTCACCTTTTCATAGACAAAAGGTCCTGTTGCGTCGGCGATGTGCAGTCTTAAAAAAGATATACTAAGCCATGTCTGAATATATTCTGGTAAGAATGTTGTGATATTTGTTTGCAGCAACACTTTGTCTTCGACTGGTCGCTTATTGTTCAAGACTTAGATACTCGAAAGAAAATGAGAAGCCGTATTATATTTGGTACTAGTGTCTGTTGTAAATAAATTTAGAAATCGATTGCTAGTTGACAATTGTGTTAGTTAAATGATGATACAGTATACAAGCGAATATTGGTATTCAAAACAGACTGGATATGTAATCTAGATTAAAGTAGTTTATTATGAATATGTTACCATGTATCTAGACAAAGTTCACGGGCAACTACCATTTTATATTTAGAATATTTCCTAAAAATCGTTACAGACTCTTAGATCTAAGGAAATTTATGACAACTTTTGTCACGCACAAGTATTGTACATAAGTTTTTATTTAACATGGTATATTTTTTTCGATTTGGGATAGAACCAATCTTTTCATTACATCTGTAGTTTATTTTGTTGATTGTTACTTTGAACAACTCGCAACGTTATCATTTGAGGATGGCATACTTATGTCTTTTACTATAGGTAAACTGCCCGATTTGGATCCATCTCGTTTGTACCTGCTATGATCACATGATTGTTACCACCACGAGATTGTTCATGATAGGTTAATAAAGATTATTCGAATGCCGACATTTTCTGCATTTATATTTTTGGTCAGTTTCACTAGAGAGTACATATGGTGTCAAGTTGTTTCATGAGATTTTTTATATTGTTGATTCTCTTCCACCAATGTGTTTGACAAGTCAATGGGTAGGCATCATTCAATTTGCCCTCCTAATGCTTGGTATTTAATTTACACAACATTTAGTTAAGTATTAGGTTTAGTAAGGGCCATCCATAAAGTATGTACGTACTCAGAGGGGTGGGGATGGGGACAACATTTTTGGAAATTTTGCGTATGCTCCTCTTTTGTTCTATTGCGTACAAGATTGGGAGGGTGGGGGTTCAGGAAATTCTGTTTACATACTTTATGGATGGCCCATAACAGGTTGCTGTATTGGCATATTCATACCTCAATACATACAAAAAATATATAGGTGAAATATAGTGAATTTGCTCACCTGTACTGCAAACATGATTCTCATATGCTGAAGGAAGTTGAAGAAATTCTTACTAAAATTTCACCCATTATCGAGCCATAAATGAAATTTGTTCCATATATAGATGAAAAGTCTATTGGTGATTGAAGGGAAATAGTAAAAAGGTTGCACCCCAAAAAAGTAAGTTTACATAACGGAATGCCGCTTAGTAATTCAGATGAAGATATTTAACCAGCTTAGTTATCAATGTGTGTAATTGCAATTATGTGCGCCTAATAGTCTGCTTTGACTCAGTGATAATCGCTCATAAAAGGCACATCCTACAATGTACAGGGGCGCCGCCTAGTGATTTTTAGATACTGACAATTGTCATTTCATACCAGTTCCTCTGACAATCTAATACCAAATGAGTGATGTATAACATATTCGTGTTTGACCTAACCCAATGGGCGAATTAGTGTGGGAACTTTTCTGGCATAAATCGGTACCCCGATTTGTGTCAATCGGTCCCCGTTTTTTTATATCCAAACTAAAAATTTCGGAAATCGGGGCCCCGATTTTATCCAAAAAAAATTTAATTCTCTCAAAAAATAAGGGTGATGACCTATGATTCTTAAAATCTAAATATGTAGTACTATAGATTAAGTATATTCTGCGAAATAGAAGCTTACATGGGTTTTACTACCTGAAAATCAACTTTTTAGAATTTCTATATATTGTTTTGTAATATAATCATAATATTGATCATGAATTTGACAGGGTTTTGATTTTTCAAGATAAATTGTCCGATATGCCTTAAACATCTTAAGCCTTGTATCTAAGCTTTGCTGCTATGGTTCCTTAATGTTACGACATGTCCCTAATAATATTTGTTATAGTAAAACCCCGCTTAAGGAGACACCCCGTATAAGGGCCCACCCCGATTAAGGGGTCAATTTGCTTGAAACGAAAATCTATCCCTCTTTTAAGAATATTTTAACACCGATTAAGGGGACACATTCCATTCCAAGCAAATTGTCCCTTTAAGCAGGGATTTAAGTCTATCAAAGGACAGGCTATGTATAATCCCTTTATACAGGTGATACTATGGCATATAGACACTCTTTTAATCACACAGACATCTCACAGACACCTACCTAAGCCTATCCAGGCCGTTGCCTGGTGTCTGATTGTCTAAACACCAGAGTATGGTACCTGCCTCACATACACACCATAAACAAGCGATCAAGATAATCTGGAGTGTTGTCCCCACACTGTCCTGTCAGATATGATAAGGTGTCCCTCCAAAGTGTTCCCTTAACTGGGCATTCTTGCCCTTGCCTTGACTGCTTGCCCGCTCACCTCAGTATGCTTTCCACCAGTATGCCTTCCCTTCCTTACCAGTCTACAGTAAAACCCCGCGTTGAAATAAACATGTAATAGAAGGAAACAATTCCGTTCCGAGCAAAGGTATCCGCTTACAGAGATGTCAGTTTTCCACATTTCCGTGGAAATCCACTTTTCCATATTCAGTTTGTGTAATTGCTTTTCCTTACATCAAACAAAGATAATATTGATTTAGCCTCATTTATGCCAATAAAACAGTGATATGAAGCTCCCGACAGAACTTTAGCCCCATGCCATGTCTGATAGGGACATATTATCCAAGTTTTCCCGGTCTCTCTCTGGCAGAAAAATCCACACAAAAAATATTTCCACTTTTTTCCCTGACTCCAACTGACATCCCTGCGCTTATGCAGGGTGTAGGCCTACGTTGGGAGGGGTTCTACTGTACTTGGATTGAAGGACGTTAGGGGCCCACGACCTGAAAGTCCGGACGATATGGCCCACATATGAGGACATTAGGGCCCATCTCTCATAACATCTTGGCTCTGACAGGGCTTTGTTTTCACCAGCAAGATGGTCCGTTGTCAGGGATTTTTGGAAGAATGGCTGTATCGCTGAACTCGATGGCTGTACCAGAATATTCCCTTAATAATAGTCCCCCCCCCCCCCCCCCCCCACTCAAAAAAAAAATTGAACCGGAAGTCACCAGCCAGATCGGCGAATCAGAGACCAGAGATCTGTTGGGAGAGTTAAGACAGGGTAGGCCGAGGTAGAGGGTCGAATTACCACATTGCTCAATCATTGACCAATGTGGCGATGATGCTTTCACTCCGGATGTGCCGTGGGCAGCACATCTCAAAACTTAGCATTAGTCCTTCGTAGAGAAGGTGGCAATAGTGAACAGTCTAACATTGGGGTTGACCTGAGGAGCCTTACCCTGAGAAGGCAGCCTTTTCTGGAGCTTTATCTATTCGTCAGGGAGCCAAAGTAGGTAAACTGCTCGATTTCGATCGCAGATACCCGTTCTCAAATCACCATTCCCCAAGAGAGGTGCTCAGTACCTTGACTCTATAGGTTCGAGATTATCTGTGTCCTTCTCCAATCTCGAACCCCCACAGCCTTAACCCTCTATCTTTCTGGCCTCCGGAAATGTTGTTTTGAGCACGGTTATCTGCCGTTTTAGCGGGATCACTTTGGCTCCCAAAATCAGTGGAAGCGAGTCAACTTCAGGCAGACGACATCGTAAGTGGCGCCCTCTACCGTCAGCGTCTTTGCAATGCCACGAACGCCGCCTGACGTGTTCTGACGGTACTAAACATCCAATCTGCTAAGATATTAAACTAAATGCTCCGCCTACAACTAGATCGAATTCAATAATTCCAGTGTGAGTAGATAATGAGCAACAAGCCCCCACCTCCATTTTACATCACAGGTTGACGGTATTTGCTATACAGATCGCCTTGAAGATAATGTTTTGATGATCATCGAAGTCCGTCTTCCGGATGGTGATTGTAAACACTCGCACTAACGAGCCGCAGGTTTTTATGATTAAGTGTTTTCTGTCGACAACTAGCTTGGTTTGGGAAGCACTTCTTTGGCTGCGATTCATATGATTTCTTTGAAGTTGTCCATTTCTATTTTATTATTCTAGTGTGAATCTTGTCCATAAATGTTCATTAATGTATAATTTTATACTTTGCGTCATTCAGATATATATGTCTATATATCTATGATATAGGCAATGCCTATAGGGCAAACAGCTATTGTGCTATGGAAGCGGCCATCTTGCCCCCCGACGCTATCCAAAACACCAGTGGTAGGACCAATTATCAGTTGATGTTATCAAAGATATTTATGGGGCTTGCCATGGAGGAATTTTAGCCTTGTCTCAATATCATCTATAGATTATGATAACTGATAACATTGGTTGCCCCCGACTATAATGGCTTTTTCTAACAATTTCCTGGCGGATGGTGGCAGAACTAGCAATCACTCTGTGCCCTATAGACTGTACATTTATTATCCATTGCATAGGTGCTCCCTTTACAAAGGCCCCATTGAAAATGTAGAGTCCATTTAGCCACGCCCCATTTTATAAAACCTGTCAGATACCATAACTTTTTAACCACTCAATGTTGAAATAATACACTCGTTAGCGTTAGTGTATTACAACGTGTCAATCAATCGTGGTTTACAGTCGCCTGTCTATAAAACCATCGATTATTGCCTATTCTAATTAATTGAACATGGAATGGATGTCGATAAGTTTAAGTTTGCTTCTAGATTTCGATATAGGAAGCTTCAATAAGAACTAAGAATTCCCCCTCTTTCAATAGTTAATAGTAGATCTAGATCTTTTACACAGATTTAGTTTTGTTGACCTTTGATTAGAAAAAAAACCCAACTCGTTTTAGAACTCATTGCGTGAGTTCATAGTGAATGTCTTTACCTCTATGATCTGAACTCGATAATAGTAGGCCTACTTGTAATCATACTTTCAAATTGTCACCTATCTAGATCTGCCTACTATTAGTTTTAGATACTGACCTCAATCATGATATCTTAATCTGTACTGATGCATGAAACTTGATCTTTTGTATTGGTTGCTTGTGTCTTTTATTGATAAGTTTGTTTTGTTTCGGAACTTTGTCACAGATCATCGTCAATTCCAGTCAAGATTTAGGTGAGTGCATCTCTTACGTCAAGTGGGAAATCTGACTTGGCATCAGGTTATCCATAAATTTGCCCCCCCCCCCCCCCCGCCTACTCACCTTGTTAAGCTTGTACGAAATAGAACAAAGCAAGACTTTTACCCCACCCCCCTCAGTGCGTACATTATTCGGTTCATTGACGCCTTGAGCCCGGGACGATTCGAGCCCTGCACGCCTTGAGCCTTTCTGTGGACGCCTTGAGCCTACCCTGTGGACGCCTTGAGCCTACCCCGTTTTGGTGGCCTTGAGCCTCTAGATGTAAAAACTTTGAAAAATGCATTTATACTGGTTTATAGTCATATGTACTCAACCCTAACCCTTACCCAACCCTTTTCTAACCCTAACCCGCTAATCAGAACTAAAATGAGGTAAGCTCGAGGCGTCCATGGGGTAGGCTCAAGGCGCCCACGTTTTCGCACTGACATGAGGCTCAAACGGTTATAGGCTCAAGGCGTCCAATACCGCATAATGCATGGATAGCCCCTATTGAACTTATGAACCAGAAAATACTTGCCCCAACGCAGTATAACTCTTATCAGATTAAATACCTGGTCTCTTTTCCCTTTATTACTATATACCTGTGCCCGAATGTCTATAAAATACTGCCCACTGCTAGGCATGTAGTAATAATAATGATAGTGCCTGCTGTGACTGCAACTTTGTAAGTCATCAAAATAGCATTTTCAAAATTATTTTAAGCTATGTGATGATAATAAGGAAACATCCTGGCTGTGGACAAAATGTTTATCGTTCTCGGCCAGTCGTCGATTTTATACAGCCTTATTCTATATTTTCAAATCGTGATTGCTAAACTGATGTAGGGCCCATTGCAACTATCCCAGATACCTGTTACCTTGACATGCCAAGGCCGTCAATCAGCCAATTCAGGACTTGCACACTAGTGCCATCTTGTAATGGCTACCAGTAGGTCACAAGAAAACGAGGCATGCGACCTGACTCCTGAGCGTTTGTTATGGAGAAAAACTTTTTTTTTCTATTGTTCATGCATTGTGAATAACAGGCTGATTAAAAATAATAAAGCATTGTCAGAAAGCTAAGACTCTGGTTTATTTGTTGGCATGCATATCATATATCTATACCTTGGCTAAGATTTCCCGTGATAGCTTGAACATCAAAATTTTTTAGGTAAAAAATGCTAAAACATGTTACCTTCCTGTCTTCACAGGGATTTAATGAAAAATCTATCGCAATGACCTATATAAATTACCACCCTATCTTCTTAGGTACTTCAAGACTAATAAAATGATACCTATAATGCCAGGCTATGATAGATATTTCCTGAGGTAATGGAACATAATGATAGATGACAAATCGTCCAGAAGAACACTAAAAAAGGGATTTTCTGTGGAATCATGAAATTATTAAGGTACGGGAAAAATATAAGAATATTCTCTGAATATTTCTTAAATTAAAAGGGGTTTAGTTGGTGATATATTATATAATTGTTATGTACATGCCATGCCATAGTGGCTTCAACTTTTAGGGGACCATTCAAAGTACCACCCAGAGTCAAAGTACCACCTAAATTGAAGTCAAAGTACCACCCTATGGGTGGTGTGGGATGTGCACAGTTCTCAGTTATTCTTGAGTATGGGAAAATTCTCAAGTTCAGTTTGGATGATAATTAATCGATAGAGCTATGCAGTGATTATGTATTTGTTTGTTTGGGTAGTTTAATGTCCAATTTGTTCAATTAGACTTATGTTTATGTATGACAGGAGATGAGTGTGAAAATAACATTAACAATAATCTGAAATCTCACTTTTCATAAAATAGATGTTATGGTTGAAGCCACTAACCAAGAATACCCAAGAGTTGTCTTGTGTTCCCAATATTTATAAGTTGAACAGTCGGTGTTACATTTGGTTCCTTGTTTGAATTATCCTATGTGTCCTACTAGTTTCGGCTGTCAGCCTTCATCAGGGACTTGATAACAGGGACTTCATAAAATAAAACATTTTCCAACTAAAAGATATTTGCAGTAAACAATTCTATATGCTCTACCTAAATCCGAAATTAAATAAATGCTATCATGATTATCTCGGCTGTCTGTTGTGTACTACTATCCTCATATGCCTATGACTCTATTAAGCATGCCGTGTTACCGAGTCTGTTACCGTAGCGCTGGTGTGCCGCTGGTTTTTTTTTTTTTTTTTTTTTTTTTTTTATTCATCAAAAACGGTTCTTACATAAAGTAAGATCTTCCACCGCATTTACAATTGCGTGAGATCTCGAGTAACATTCAGTACACATGAAGAGGTATGCTATTACAGTTTATACATATAGAGATTTATATATAATAAGATATGATGGTAGGATGATTTGAAATGCTTAATGTGAACACCTCCACCCTTGAGGAATATTCTTCAACGCCAGTCATACCTGGAGTACTTGATCTTAACCAGTTTTTTTAACTCTTTGTGTACTGTAATATGCTGTACGGATTGATCAAGCTCATTCCATAGTTTTAGACCCCGATAATAAGGAGATTTATAGTATTTACTGCTAATAATACGCTCTGTTTTTAAACAGACCTTGTTTCTACTTCGAGTACTACCGTCACGCTGGTCCAAATTATTACAGTCTAGCGCCTGTTTGTACATCATATTTAATAACTGGACATGACGCCTACAATCCAAGTAATCTATTCCTATTTCATCATGTAACCTCTCTATATTTTGAAAAATACCCCAGTCCCTTTTAATTATGCGGAGAGCTCTGTTTTGAGTAATCTGTAGTTTATAGATGAGATCGCGGTTGGCTCCGTCTACCAAAAAGGAACAATATTCCATAATAGGACGAATTATCGTTGTATAAATCAGTTTAGCAGTGTATTTGTCTAAATTTTTTCTAATTTTACCTAACCTGAATACTCTATTACTGGCATTTTTGTTAACTTCATTTATGTGCTTTTTAAAATTTAATCCGGTATCCAAAGTAACACCCAAATACTTATAATGAGTCACAGTTTCCAAAATCGTACCATCACAAACTATATCTAATTTTTCTAAATATTTTAAACGATTTTCTGGGACAAACCACATACTTTTCGTTTTATGCTTATTAATAGTCAATCCACTTAAGATACACCATCTAGAAATCTCATCCATGGATATTTGTAGCTTATCTTTAACAACGACAGCGGAACGGTTTACATTATAGAGAACTAAATCATCAGCATATTGTAAATGCGAACCAACGAGAGGACTATTACACATACTGTTTATAAATAAATTGAATAGAATTGGTCCCAAAACAGACCCTTGCGGGACCCCAAAATTAACCGCTTGCGTTTCGGAAAACTTATTATTAATTTTTACCCTTTGAGACCTATTATTTAAATAATTTTCAATCCACTTGACCACATTAATAGGAAGCTTATGTTCATTATTGAGTTTTTTCACTAAATCTATTGTTCACAACTACTACTAAGTGCAAGTCGTCATTGCATTGGAAACGCACGTTCATAGAAACAGCACAACCCGTTAACACGGCGACCAGAGCGCCACGCTTATGTTCAAGAGGTGAATCTGCGAAGTAAGCATCTGCTCTGGTGGCCAGTGTAACAGCACCCCAGCTCTCTCTCTGCCATACACAGACAATGCCTTGTGCACTCCCAAGCCACTAGGGGTGCCACAGTCATGCATTAACTCCCCTGGATTTGGCGCGATGGGACAGCAATATTTATTAGTTACAGTGAAGCTATTCTAACTAGATTATTTATGTTCATCTATTGTTCACAACTACTACTAAGTGCAAGTCGTCATTGCATTGGAAATTGACCTGAAAAGGAGGTGTGGGGGGTATGTGTAGATAATAGGGCCTCGGATATATACACATTATCGACTGGTTTTAAATACAATCGGCCGTAAGCTCTGGAGAGTTTAGGCATAGTAACATCCGAGCACATGCGAGCATATTGCGCAGAGTCAACTCCGAGGGGCATATGATCGCTTTTATCTAAAACCATTCTATATTTTATTTATTATCCACCTTTTCCAGACAAGTGCCATACTGACATTAGGTCGTTTTAGGTATGCACTATTTTTCACTACGCTCTACATTTCCACATGCACGCTTTATCAGAAGTCATCACAACATATCTGTATGCTCCAGGTTGTGTTGAAACACACCCCCTGTGTGTTTTCTATGGACACTTTGTATTAGATGGATATACACAATATTGACTGGTTTCAGATACAAGCGGCCGTATGCTCCGAGGAGTTGACGCGTAGTAATATCCGAGCAAATGCGAGGATATTTCGCAGAGTCAACTCCGAGGAGCATACAACCGCTTTTATATATGTGTATGCTCTGGGTATGTCCATACAAACTCCCCATGTGTTATCTATGGACCTTTTGTATTAGGTGGATTATAAATATCTGTATGTTCTGGGTATGGTGATACACACTCCCCATGTGTTTTCTATGGACACTTTGTATTAGGTGGATAATAAATAATAATATCAGGGTTCCCACGGTCGTGAAGATCCTGCAAAGTCACGTGGGGCAAATAGCAGTCACGGAAAGAGATGGCAAATCTGGGACTGCCTTCCAGTTGGATTCCAGAGGCTATCATAGAAATACGATTTGTATTTCTACTAATCGAAGAATGATTTGTTTGTTATGAAGGTGAATTGTTCAACCATACTCCATGCGATTTTTAAAAAGTAATGTGTTTCTTCAGTTTATTATTTTGAAAGGGTAAATTTGGGGGCTAATTTGACCATAATGTTTTTTCAAAACTTTGATTAATATGATGTGACAATACCACTTCTATGGCAAGCCGGAAAACGAGTTTTTCAAATCTTGATATGTATATATAAAAAGAAAACTACTAATACGGCAACAGTTTCGAGTATAAAAAATATGCAATAAATATTTCCACCCAATGAGCATTACAATGAGATTATCTATTTGTTTCAGAAAAACTGAAGACCTGTTGAAACGGCTAACACCATGGACTCTCCGTACCAGTCGATCATTATTTCGGATGAGGAAGATGACCCCCCACCAGCCTTCCCCGATATTGCCAAGGTGTCAGATGTACGGGTGTCTGATGTACAGGTGTCCAATGTGGACACCTCAGATGATCTTAAGCAGGAGGAGGCCCCGGTCTCCGTCGCTGCCTCTACTCCACCAGTTGTTGATCCGGGTCGGTCCGGACTGGGGGAACAGTCGCCCTGCAGGGTATGCGGCGAGGAGAAGTCCATCACTGGGCCTCACACCTGTTTCTCACCGGCACTGAGAAAACGTGGCAAGAAGAGAACCCTGGCGCGAAACGAGGATGACCATTACATGTGTGCAAACTGCGACTACACCTCAGAACGTTACCAGAATGTCTACCAGCATGCAAAAGGTAAAGGTCATCGGATAAAGAAAGAAAGCTGCGATGGAGCGGAGGACCGAATGTCTACGGAGAAGCCATACGTAGGTCAGCCAGGTCGGCTCAGCAGCGAATCTACGGCGCAAGAAACTGAGGAGTCTGATGAAGTGAATGGGAATGAACCTCGAGGTAATGCTAGAGCAGGAAGCATGGACGTAGATGGTGAGGATACGGATGACAAGGAAATGGTGCCTCTGGTACTAGACTCGGATGATGAGGAAATGGATGATGACACTGGTTTTGACAAAACGGAAAACATGTTTCCTGTACATGATGAAGCGGTACCTGCAGCCAACGGAAACACCAGAAGTGGTTTCGTTATCCCGGTGAGGAAGCCTCGTATTGTTGAAAAGTGTCCGAAAGATCCAAACTCGCCGGCACCCATGAAGCTCTCAAGTGGATTTTACTTGTGTAATTTTTGCCAGTATAAGAGTTGCATCTCAAGGTCAGTGGTACTTCACCAGTGGACGCATACTGGATTTAAGCCTTACAAATGTGAAACGTGCAACAAGAGCTTCAGCTATAAGAATCATAAATGTAGTGGTGGGAAGGGAAATGCTGGGATAAAACCTACCCGAAAACCTACTCGAACAGAGGCAAGGGGTCGTAAGCCACTGAGCGTGGAACCTGGGGTTTACCGGTGTAATTATTGTCCGTTTGAGAGTAAATACCAGCAGAGTGTTCGGTTACATCAGCATCGCCACACGGGTTATCACCCCTTCAAATGTGAGGTCTGTGGGAAGGGATTTAGACAAAAATCTCTCATAAAGCGACACCAGCTATGTTGTAATCAGAATTCAATCTCTCATGATACAGAAGAGATCGGAGCTAAGGCTTCTGCTTCGGAGGGTATGATCTCTAGCACCTCTGACACAGAAACATCACAGGAAGCAAGAAAAGAGATACGAATTACGGGAACTGTGTCAGAGATGAACCTTCAGGAAGCTACTTTGCCGATAATGGAAACGGCAGTCGTTGCCTCCACATCACCGATTGTTATTGCACCTCCTGATGCCATGGACACTGAAGAAGAAGATGAAGAAGATATTTCAAGTGTTACTGATATCCCACAAGTTGTCGGTAGTTCCCCACCCAGCGGGGTCCCATTCGTAATTGATTTGGACGATACGGATAAGAACCTACCCGGAAATGGTCCTTCTCCTACCAGTGATTGTGAACCTCAATTGGTAGACCATCAAAGTTTCCCCGCAGTTCCTTCAACTCCAAATGAACAATCCATGCCTTCCCCGGCTAAAGGAAAGATAAGTGAAGTCAGAGGTGGATCCTCTAAGGAGGGTCCTGTATCCTCTACAGCACTGTCATTGTCTTCCGAACAGTTGCAAGGCAAAGGGGATGATGCATCTATTATCGCTCGTCCAAAGGAAGTAGGTCAGCGAAACGCTCCTGCCGGATCATCACCAGAAGGTATGGATCAGTCAAGTGGATCTAATGCCAATCTTGATGAACGTGCAACCAAGGCAGATATTTCTCGTTCAGGTAGTTCGTCTTCTAGAGATACTCGCGTAATACCTGATGAGACTTCGATAGATGCCCAAAGAGCTTCAACCGTTGGTGTGTCAAGACCACCTGCCAATCCAACACTAGGCCAAATGAAGCCAATTGCGACACCACAGATCATGCCAGTCCAACCCAAAGGGGCAGTGAATGAATTAGGAAAGACCATCAGTGATCTGTTCAGGTGCAAGCTGTGCGGAATCTACTTCGACGAGCAGACGATGTACAGGAGTCACATGAAGTACCATGGGCCTACCGTTGGGAATTGTAGTATATGCCATAAGATGTTTAAATCACCGATCTCTTTCATGGAACACTTGCATTGCGTGGACGAGTGCATCACCTTTGCGTCGAAGAGAGGGCCGAGGCACCTGCAGAATTACACGGATGACATTGGAGAGAGACCGATCGTGACTCGTGTGAGGGGCTCACCTGGTCGCAGGGCCAGGGGACAGTCCTCAGTGGCCAGAGGAAGAGGATCTTTCAGGGATGGAAACCATAATTCGTCTTCCAACCACTCGCCCAGCTTTTCACCTGGTCCTCCGAACCCAAACAGATGGAATAGCTCCCCAGGAGCCCCGGCACCCAGACAGGCAGCCCCAGTGAACGCTAATGTGACGAGGCAGAATATATCATTGCCTGCGATCACCCCAGATGTCAGGCAAAGAGTAGCTAGTCAGGTCAGACACATGTCACCAGTGGGTTCAGCCAATCAGAACGTCAGACATAGGTCACCAGTGGGTTCAGCCAATCAGAACGTCAGACACAGGTCACCTGTGGGTTCAGCCAATCAGAACGTCAGACACATGACACCTGTGGGTTCAGCCAATCAGAACGTCAGACACATGACACCTGTGATTGCAGTAAATCAGAACGTTAGACACTCGTCACCTAAGACTGCAGCAAGTCAGAGCAACCCACAGCCCCCAAACAGACCTGCCCACCCATCAGCAAAGAAGGATGTCATTGTCATTGATTAATCAGCATTTATTTAGGAATAGACAACTGGATCGTGAATGTTTAGGGAACCAAAGTGAACCCGTTAAAACTGTAGATACCCGTGCAAAAAACAACATTTCCGGAAGCCAGTAAGAACAAGGCTTTGTGCCAAAGCTCTTAGGGTTTGAGGATAGGATTTCGTTTTTGGTCTCGTTTGTTACTAGTGAAATGTACTTTACTATAATCGTCTCTGAATAAGTTTTTCTTGCAGCTATAATGACAGTTGTTAACAGTCTTAAGGATATGCACGATTGGAGAATAACACACATAATCTCGAACCTATATAGTCAAAGTACTGAGCTCCCATCTCTGGAAGTGGTGTTTTGAGTATGGGTGTCTGTGGTTTCAGCGGGGCCACTTTGGCTCCTATTAGATTTCAGTATTGTTGTGCCAGCCGAGAGTGTGCCAAGTATTAGAACTAATGACAGATGTATCTCCTTTGTGAGTAAACCCATGGCAATGTCTTTTGGAAGGCGTCTTTTATCATACGAAGCGTATTGGTGCTTACTGTCGTAGATGATGCTATTAGTGTATTTATTTCCTATTTGATAGCATTTCTCTCATTTAAAATGACTGACAATCGATATAAAAAAAATCATTTATTTTTGGAATATAAAAGTCTTTTAATACAGGATGATCATTACAATTTGTACAGATTATTTTTATTTCTCATTTCTAAGAAATCTCAAAATTGAAAAGGTCCTTTTTTCCCCTGGAATATCACAGATATTTTGATACGTGTATTTTAGCATATATTCTTAGTTAACTATTTACTAATCTATAAACCCCTTAATTTAAACTGTTGCTGTGAAGTAGCCCGTGGGGAATTTAGTTAAGGCATCTTGTATGCTGTATGTATTCAAGACTACAACACATATGTAAAGTTTAACAGGGTAGCTGTAGTAGATTTATATCTCTATAAAAACTGGAACTGTGAATGAGTGGAGGACTCAATCCTGACCGTCTTCTCATCGTATTTCATCATTTCATCCTCATCACTGTCTCGAGATTGCCTCATCACTGTCTCGAGATTGTGTTGCACTTGTCTTGTTTCACATAGACCCTCCAGAGGTTACTAAACTCCCGATTATCGACCCGGGTAAGTTAAAGTTCCGCTACCGACTGACTGGGCACACTACGACAACATCAACCACAGTTTTCCCATTTATATTTGGAGAAACTGAATATAATTTCGGATTTCCAATTAGAAATAGCTGAAATTTCCATTTCTGGCCTCGGATTTCCAATTTGAAGATTTATAAAAACTGTTAAACTGCAATATTTGTGGGTTACGGTTCAAGGGTCTATCACCATACAACATCGGCAACCAGCGAACACCGGAACTTGTAAACAGACAATCAAGGGATACCTCAATAGGGCCTATACACATATGCGAACGTAGTTTCGAAATTTAAATAATTTTCTGTCAGAAAAATGTTGCCTTCACCAAAACCAGCCGCCTCCAACCTATCACATTTCTCCCGTAGAGCCCCGTCGTACTCAACCAGAGACTTACCAGTGTGTGTTGTTTTTCGAACCACTAAAAAAGATAAATGATACATCCTCTCTTGACACAATCATGTTACGTATGAGACCCATACTTGCGCTGAGCATCTGATCATATGAAAGTCTGTCAACGTTTAATGGAAAAGGTGTGGGCTCAAGGAGTAGAACCTCGACTTACATTTTGCACGTCTGGCGGGAAAACAGCGTCGGCGGGGTTGGTGGATTGTACTCTGGCTACCAGAGCACACTGCGTTAGCGCTGGTGGAGTCTGATCTGGGGTACCCCTCTTATAAGATCTCACACTCTCTAATTCGTAATCTGTACAAGGTTCTCACTGCGCTCTATGGGAGAAGAATTTTTAACGAACTAGGCTTAGAGCCTTGAGAATACACTGGCACTGGCATCATTGAGATTATAGGAATCTTTGGCTGCATTGATGTACGTCTTTAGCACAGGAGGCAGGTCAGTGGATTCTCAAGGCTCTAAGCCTAGTTCGTTAAGAATTCTTCTCCACAGAGCTTAGTGAGAGTACAGAAAACGACTTAGAGAGTGTGAGATCTTATGAGAGGGGTGCACCAGCCACCTTGAGTGGCACTCTCCTAGCTGATCTTCTTACTACCCGAGTCAGAATCTCTGCTGGGAGAGTGAATCATTCTTCCAGCAGATCCTCTGTCGTGGTCGTATTCTCGGACTGTAGGTTATTGTCGTTGTTGGAGATTGTAGTACTCACGATGCCCCTTATCCATATTATTTTCTTTTTTGTTCATTTTTCATAAAGAGACCATGAAGTTAGACATTGTTGTCAATTAGCTAAGCTAATAATGCATTGTAATGAGATTTCATAGTTTATATTCCAGGATGTCCCAAAAGTGTACCCTGCTCCAAAATATTTGTATCAAGCTCATTGTCTAGAAAGTGATCGAACCTGACCAACCTCTCACTTGGAGACAGGGGTGGTGGCCAATCTAGTTGATCAGTTTGACATCTGGTGGACAGTCCTGATACTTCTCCCATCGCTCCTTTTACATAATATAAACTGAGGTTTATACTACACATAAAGACTCGAACTGTGAACGAGTCAGTCCTGACTCATCATTGTTTATCATTTCCTCCTCATCACTTAATTGTGTCGCACATCTCTTGTTTGTTCATCAGCATTGCTGCTATTTATATAGCTTTCTACTTGTCAATTTGTGGAAAATGAACTTTGTAAAATGACTGGACTACCAGTGGAAGACCTACGGGATGCTAGTCTTCAATGTTTCTATTGAAATTCATGTTTTATTTTTCAGAAAAAGAATAGAAATTACTCGTGTTTGATTTACCAACTGCTAATTCAAGTACGGCCCATGATCCTCCACTAAACCTCCCCACTGACCCATGTAAAAACTTGAGATTTCCCTTGATTCCCCACTGTAATGCGTATATAACGCGTAAACTCTGTATTGCAATGATAATTACTTCAATGTTGTTTTTTTATCTGACGCCAACTGGCAACTCTGTATCGTGGTAGAATTGGCAGAATAAACAAAACAAAAAAATGTTACCTTCCAAATATCATGTAAGTTCGTGCATGGCATAAGTCTATGTAGTTAACGGAGGGCTGGAGTTATTCAGTGTTTCAAGAGGCGTTTTAATGCAATCCCAAGGAGATTATATCAGTAGCAGCACCTCTGTTCTTTTTTGACAATTTTTATGTATTCTAAAATTGTAAGCAATTCTGATGTGAAACTTGTTTGAATGTGACCAAGAACATGATTAGTTTCTAGGCATAACAGTTATTGTAACTCGATCGTCTGACACTTTTTATACAAACAAAAATGTATTGTCTAGCGAGATAGATCTAAGTGATTGTACTTGTATCAGCATGGTATGGATTATCATATTGTATTCTATTCTAACTTGACCTTATTGATAAGGATTGTTAAGTACATAGTAGATGGCCAGAGAAGGCGGAGGCGGACTGGTAGAACCTCACCGTTACAAGGGAAAGACTCCTTCATTCATCATGTGACCACTTTTATCAATACTTGCCAAGAGTTTAGTTATTAGCTTGCATAAGAGGTTAGGTATTAGGTTTTTATTTTATTAATAAAAGATGAAAATCTCGGCATGCTCTTTTCTGTTCTCTCGTTTCAGGTTTCTTTAAATTAGTTTATGCTCGTACCGCTAGGCGTGTTCTCATGTGCACACTCTCTGTCTATCTCTTGTCTCTCTCTACCTCTCCTCTCTGTTTCTCCCTCCCTCCCCCTCTCTCTCTCTCTCTCTCTCTCTTTCTCTGTCTGTCTCTTGTCTCTACCTTTCCATACTCTCTGTATCCCTCCCCTCTCGCTATCTCCTGTTTCTCTCCTCTCTCCCTCCCTCTCTCTCTCTCTCTTCTGTCTCTCTCTACCTATCCTCTATCTATCTACCTATTTATCTATCTATCTACCTATTTATCTAGATCTCTAGATGAGATCCATCTTAATGGGCTTTCCTATTTGTGACAACAGCCAATCCTGCTCCTCAGATGCATCGCTTAAACAATTATTAAATACGCATGTTAGCAATATTAGATTAGTCTCTGAGACTATCAATTGACCTCTCTTCTAAATGCAGGTAGTGAAATGAGTTATCTGCCAAATAGAGTGAGCCAGGATAAGTTTCAAGACAAATCCGTAAGCGATAATACAGTAGCCTTGGCAGTTTCGTCTGAAACGAGGTTTTCTCCTCAGGACGCATATTCGTGATTTTTTTCTCCCAGTGTTAGAGTAAGGCCTTGGCATTTGAGCTGTTCTGTCAGACCACTTCACGAATCCCCTTCTCGCAGACGAAACTAGAATTACGTGTAAATAAATACTGGATCAATAACGCTTTGATGTGTCGCATCAGAGCATTGGCAAAAACGTTTTTTCCATATTGGACAACTTTTTTTCTCAAAGATGCAAGAGGATTTCTCCAGATTCATTTGGGAGTTTCTTCTCTCCACAAGCTATGAAGTATTTCGTCACCCATCATTCAATTTACTCCTGTCATTGTTTGATGATAACAATAGTTTTTAACTCCCTCTTTTTTTACACCAGGTTAACACAGAACAACCTCTTTGTTTTAATGTTATGGGTTGCTTAAAATAAGACGAGTTTTATTGGGTAGAGGTACCGTTGATCTTAACATTTTGTTATATTTGCATCCATGTCTGCATGCAAGCTATTTTTGCATGTATTTATATAATTATTTAATTTTCTTTTTGTTGTTTAAACAATCTTTTGCGTTGAAATGCTCACATAAGGATTAAGCCATAAAGACAACGGTCTGTATGAGGGGCTGTGTCAAAGGAGTGCTCACAGAGATAGCTTTAGGCACGTTTCCCTAGAGGCATATCGGACAATTTCCAATAATAGTTAAAACCCATGTCATTTTTTTGGATATTGATATGATGATCTCTAAGCATCTAACTTAGATATTTGGGTCACCCTACCTGTTAATGAACTAGAGATTGATATTAGGATGATATTACAATGGAATGTATAGAGATTTTAAAAAGTTGGATTTGACCCAAATTAAAACCCTTGTCATTTTCTTCAAATCTTCACAGGGTATTGTAAATGTATAGTACCTTTGAGAAAAATGAAGAAAACCATATTTTACACTACATTTTCTATATAAATCAAGCAAATGAAAATGGGCTTGTTTTCCCTATTGGGTTAGGTCAAACTTAACAACGTTAGACTTTGTTCTTTTGCATTTGGCATTAGAACATATAACGAAATGGATTGAACTGATAGTTATCTAAAAATCGCCAGGTAGCGCCATTCTCAATTGTAGGATATGCCTTTAGAACATCTATATGTTATTAGAACGTTCTCCATTACTATTTTTGTAAATATGAGAAAGCAGATACAGCCCGGTTGACTCATTCCATTTCAAGCACGGGATTGACTTAATTCCATTTCATGCAAGGAATTCCAATCACAAACCACTTTTGGTAGGACCGGTTGACTTTTTTCTATTTTGTACATTGAATTCCAACGACAAGGCACTCTTGGCCGAACTGGTTGATTTTATTCCATTTGTGCACGGAATCCAACTGCAAAAACAAGGACTGGACTTATAGCCCAACTTTGTAGAAAACAACCACTTTTGACAAAACCAGTTGGCTTAATTCCATTTCGTGCAGAGAATTCAAACCACAAGAACAAGGAATGGACTTTTGGCCCAACTTTGTAGAAAACCCTGATTTTATCTCACCCCTCGTACAAGTTTAGCCATAGGAATAACATTAGAAAAATATACTCAACGATCACCCTGGTAAAGTTACAATACTACGCCACGGTCGTGGCGTAGTGGATTTGCTAAGTATATTCCGATTATTCTGGAGTTGTGATGTTATTTAAACGATAGAAAGGGGTAAGATAAATCCAGAACCGTACTCGAATCGTATAAATAGACAATACTCCACTCGTTTGGCTGTGCCATAATCGTCACTCGGCTTCGCCTCGATGAAGATTGCGGCCCATCCAAACTCGTGGAGTATTGTCTATTTATACGATTCTCGATGCAGTTCTATATATGTAGGCGATTCTAAATCTGTCTGCAACCTCAAAATCAAGGGTTGATGAACTGGATATATATACTGAGCTATCCAGGAGCAAAAGTGAAGCACATCAGTGAATTCTTCAGCAAGGCAACGTGTTTTAATCCCGATCCAGAAACTGATTATCAGTGCTGGGATTAACGACAGGGATAATCCTTGGAGGACTACCCTTTCAGAGTTTCCTGGGTAGACATCACAAAATTTGAGATTTGCTCAGGTGATCCAATTCATTGGACATCAGAAACTACTCACAGCGTGTTGGAGCATTGGCTTAACAAGGTTGGTCTTTTAAACTATATTTCACTGAAGGCATTTCACAGTCATTACGGAAAGACAATTTAGGACTAGACACCAACATCATAAATTCATCAGATGACAAATTGTCATTAAAAGAAGAACAAGTTTTATCAGAAATGAATTCATTCCCAGACCTAAGCATATAGATAAACCAAATTAAAGATCTAGGAAAGTTAGTAAAGTAGCATTATATTATTTCTTAAGAAAAAATCTGATTGGGTACCTCCTGACAAATTGATGAAGCCAGAATCATAAAAAGACAAACCGAACCAAACTAAACGTCAAATAGGAGCTTTAGGAAACTTGAGGAAGAAGAGCCATTCTATCTCATAGTAAAAAAATACAGCTGACAAGGGATCAGGAACAGCCATAGTGAAAAATGGAAAATTACATTATATAGGCAGAGAGACAAACAACTAAAAGGTTTACACTTAAATAAATGAACCTTAAATAAATGAACCTATTTTTCAGGAAAATTCTTAAAATGATTACAGAGATAGGGTAGAATAGATTTCTCAATGACAAACAAGTAGCATATCTGAAACCACCTAATTCGCCAAGACCAAGACAATTCTACTTCTTACTAAAGGTACATAAAGATTCAGATAAATGGATAA
Source organism: Alentia gelatinosa (assembly GCA_950022655.1). NCBI lineage: Eukaryota > Metazoa > Annelida > Polychaeta > Phyllodocida > Polynoidae > Alentia > Alentia gelatinosa. The sequence continues at coordinate 52,024,160 of OX465584.1, forward strand.
TTCCAAATAAAATGCCTCCAGGGCGACCCATCGTTTCAGATTGTAATAGTGAATCATACAAAGTTTCGGAATTTACTGACCATCTTTTGAAACTCCTAGCTACAATTCACTCATTTTATTCAAAGGATACATGGGACTTTTTAGAGAAATTGTGTAAAGTTGAGGTCCCATATAATGTGCTTCTAATCAAAATGGATATAGAATTCTCATACACTAATATTCAGACTGAGAATGGTCTAAAAGCAGTATTTATATAAAAATATTTTTGAAACTAGCCAAAAATGCCTGAAACAGATAAATATATTTTGGAACTTTTAGAATTGTGCTAAAAAGAAACAACTTTATTTTCAACAATCAATGGTGTCAGGAAATTTCAGGTTAATGTATGGGAAAGAAATTTACCCCAAATTATGCAAATACATACATGGCACAACTAAAACAGGAAGTTTATTGGTGATTCTTGAATGATATCTTTCTAATTTGGCCTCACTCAGAATTGGAATTCCAAGAATTCTCTGAGTTACCAAATAATCATCACAGTTCTGTCAGACTAAAATGCATGATGGATAGGTAAACAATAGGTTTGAGATATCTGAGATACTAAAGTTTATTTTAAACCCATGAGCTCTTGCACACAAGAAAATAATTCAATCCTTCTGACACCTTCAAGGGAATTCTGAAATCACAGATAATGAGATTCTGCAATATTTGTAGCGACATTTCAGACTCCAAAAGCTTAGGAAAGAAGGAAACTACTTGGCTAGGTTTTTCAGGACAATTGAAAAAAATAGATAATGCAGCAGGTAATGAATGGCCAATGGGAGCAGCATTGGAATGTGGATAGCGTGGTTATGAATGCCGCTTGTGGATGAAAGAAACCCCAGAAATTCCATCCCTTGCCCTTCACTATAACTATCCGATAGGAGTAAAGTTTACCTGAAAGTTGACAAATCTAATACATATCATTGAGTGCATAAGATGTTAAGAATACCATGTAGGTGAAACTTCAAAAACTCTTAGGTAAAGACTTACTGGCCAACTCTCAGACATCTGGCATGATCTAAACAAAACAGTACCAGAACACTTTAATGACTTATACCATACTGTAGAACAAGACCTGGTTATCTATACAATATATCAAATTCTTGACCAAGGCTCGACAAGGAAAAACAAGAGATATTGAAAATAGATGAACACAGCTACAAGAAACAATGCAGCCTAAAGGCAACCAAAACCAACTGTAGTATTCACTATCCCATATAGTGCTACTGCCATCAAAATCAGTACATTGGTAAGACAAGAGTATTAAACACTGCAACACGTACATATTTCCAAAACATGTATGTGATGATTTGGTTGTTGCATACCGAAGGAACAAAAATCCCAAGGATATTTTGGTATTTAGTCAGCTAAAATAAAGATATATTAAATCAAATAGATTAGATTAAATCCAGCTTTAAATTCCCAGTTAAGATAAAATATTTTTCACCTAATGAATTGAAATAGAATTAAATCCAGCTAGAAATTCCTACCCAAAAATTAACAAATAAATCAAATCATAAACTCCTCAAATATACATTTAGTATTACATGACTTGATTGATTCTCCTGACGTTGTATCTAAATCCATATCAAATTTTCAATGTCAATTATAAATTTTCAAATTGTATTAATTGTTTTGTTTGTATCATCTTTCGTATCTTGATTACTTTTTCTTTCATTTTTTCCTACCAATTTTGAGGATTAAGCCTCACCCAAATTTGATCAATATTCATTTAACAGACCCTCACTCAAACAAACGCTCACACTTACAGTTAAGGAATAGGATCCTGAGAAGAGGCCTGGAAATGCACGGGAACCAACAAATTTACGTTAATGGACCTAAATCTGGGAGGCCGCCCAGCTTCACCTACATGCTTATGAGGCCTCCCCAACTATGCCGTCAGGACTGAACATTGCGGCATAGAGAGAGGGGTTGAGGGATTATCATGATGAAAAACTCCTTGACTGCCTCGAGTACGGCTCACCCTCAGGCTATACTCGCTCTACTATTCCAAAACCAAATCATAAAATTCATGCCTCTGTGGCAGCCTTCCCTAAGGCTATTCAAGGATACATAGAAAAAGAACTGGGCCATTGGGCCATGCTCAGCCCCTTCAGTCCCCCCCCCCCCCTAATGAGCCATTACCCTAGCTCAGACCGAAGGCCCCTGGGCCTTTGCCCCTTCAGGTCCCCCCCCCCCTTTCATGAGTGGACCTAGGTTTCCCCACTAATGACATATGAAAAAAAAGATGGCGCTCGTAGAATTATCGTCAAGGTCTTGTTCCCTCTGGGGGTTGCGGCGATGATGGGGAACTTCGAGGGCACCCACTACACTTACACTCTCCCTACCATAAGGGACGCCATTACCCTAGCTCAGACCGAAGGCCCCTGGGTCTTTCTCTGGAAAGCTGACCTTTCCAGGGAATATCGTCAGCTTAGAGCGGACCCTCTAGCCTACCCTCTTTATGCCATTTCGAATAAGGGGTAAGTTTTCATTGACTTATCCCCCCCTTTTGTGGTGAGACTCTCAGCAGTTGCATGCCAACACACTACTTAGCGGTAGTTTATCTGGGGTTTCACTACACTTTAATACTTGGACGACTTCCTCGGGGTTGAGAGCTCTGAGCCCGAGGCTCAAAGGGCTTTCGCAGAATTTCAAGCACTCGCATCCAATCTCGGCCTTGCCTCGCTCCGGCTGAGTGCCCCCCCCCCCTACCACTTACCTTGAGTGGATAGGGTATGATATAGACACGGGAGCAGGGTTAGTTACCATCCCGAAAGAAAAAATGGTGGAGGTCAGAGAAGTTTGCAGCAAATGGCTTGCCAAGGTAGCCATCACAAAAGAGAGCCTCCAATCCATACTGGGTAAACTCATTCACATCTCAACCTGCGTTCTCCCAGCCAGAAGGTTTCCAAATAACCTCCTATCCGCCCTCCACAAGGTAACGGACAATAGCCTCATTGGGCTGTTTAGTGGAGGGAAAGTGGATCTGGCCTGGTACATGGCGTTCGCTTCAAAATACAATGGCCTGGCCATTGTTGCCTCCCACAGGCCCAAAAGGGGCGTGGACACAGATTACTGAAAAAATCTTTTCACTCAACCACTCACTCCAGAGATGAAAATCCTCATTCAGAAAGAGGCCCATTTACATGCTTGCGCAATACTAGTTACATATGCAACTTTCAGCATCACCCCTCATCCCTCATCACTGGCGGTCGCCCGAGCGGTGGGGCTCCACCTAGCGGGGAAGGCCATCCACCTCTCTTTCTACCAGGCCTCTGGGGCCGCCCTCCGCCTACCCCTCTTGTTGGCTCGTGGACTAGCCTCGAGGCCCGCCCACAAGTGGGCCTCTAGCTGCATGGTCCTGGAGCAATCATACATGTCAGAACACCCGCAATTGTCCCACACCCGCTGCTCTCTTTCCTGTTTTAATGTTTCAGATCCGCACCCCCTGCACATCCAGATGTTGCACTCTGTTGAGGCGGCGTCCTCGAGGGTCCCGAACCTGAACCCTATCCCTATCCCTAACGCTAACCCTATCCCTATCCCTAACCCTAACCCTATCCCTATCCCTATCCCTAACCTAACCCTATCCCTATCCCTAACCCTATCCCTATCCCTATCCCTAACCTAACCCTATCCCTATCCCTAACCCTATCCCTATACCTAACCCTAACCCTATCCCTATCCCTATCCCTAACCTAACCCTATCCCTATCCCTAACCCTATCCCTATACCTAACCCTAACCTTATCCCTATCCCTATACCTAACCCTAACCTTATCCCTATCCCTAACCCTAACCTTATCCCTATCCCTATCCCTGTCCCTAACCCTAACCCTGCTATGTCCGGGTGAGTTCCGGGAGACCCGGCCGACCTCACCGCGACATAGGGGCAGGCCTGGGAACGTAGCCTAACCCTAACCCGGGAATTGGACGCCTTGAGCCTTTTACCATTTGAGCCTCCTGTCAGCGCGAAAACGTGGACGCCTTGAGCCTACCCCGTGGACGCCTTGAGCCTACCTCATTTTAGTTCCGATTAGTGGGTTAGGGTTAGAAAAGGGTTGGGTAAGGGTTAGGGTTGAGTATATATGGATATAAACCAGTATAAGTGCACTTTTCAAAAATTTTACATCTAGAGGCTCAATGCCACCAAAACTGGGTAGGCTCAAGGCGTCCACAGGTTAGGCTCAAGGCGTCCACGGAAAGGCTCAAGGCGTCCAGGGCTCGAATCATCCCGGGCTCAAGGCGTCCATGAACCCCCTAACCCTAACCCTAACCTTAACCCTAACCCTATCCCTATCCCTATCCCTAACCTTATCCCTATCCCTAACCCTGACCTTATCCCTATCCCTATCCCTGTCCCTAACCCTAACCCTGCTATGTCCGGGAGAGTTCCGGGAGACCCGGCCGACCTCACCGCGACATAGGGGGCAGGCCTGGGAACGTAGCGGTATCGAATTCACCGGTATCGAGTTCGCGTGTGACCGAATTCACCGTAGACTGCTGGCCTACCTCGCCTACACGGTCACCTACAGAGTTGACCCCTGTCTCCTGTCTATCAAGAAAGCCGCCCAGTTTATTCAGTTCCTGGCCAACTCTCTAGCCTCGCCTGCCTCTATCTTCAACTACTTATCTGGGATTAGAGTCTGGACCTCAGGGTCTTCAATCATCCTCTCATGAGGGAAGTCATCGCGGCCTCTCCCCGCCTGTCGTCACACATCCCGGCGCAGGCCCGCCGCTGACTCCAGCCATGGTCTCGTCTCGTGGCACTGGCCTCTTCATCTGGGCCTCGGGGCAGCATCCTCAAGGCGGCCCTACTCCTGGGTTTCTTGACAAAGGTCTTGGGCTCCAACCTGGTCAGCCCTTTCACCGTGGGTCCAGGCCCCCACACCCTCCTGTGCAAAGACATCGAGCAGGAGGTGTGTGTGTGTGTGTGGGGGGGGGGGGTGGGGGGGGGGGGTGGGGGGTATCCGAATCGTCATCAACTCCTCCAAAATGATTAGAGACCCCTCCATGGCAGTCTCTCTCTTGATACTACCTACTTTCTCTGAGTCATCATGTCTGGTGCAGGCCTGGAGCCGGTACAGGGAGTTGAGCCTAGCCCCTCCCTAGGCTTTTATCCGGTTTAGGTTAAAAAAAGAGTTGGCATCCCGATGCCCAACCATTACTCCATTCACAGCCTCCGGCGTGGGGCCGCCCAGGCAGCCGCAGGCTCCCCTGCCATAGACCGTATTAGTGTGACGTCATTTGACCTGGCGAGAGTGGGGTTTCCCTACGTTCTGGTGCCAAACATTGGGATATGCCTTCACTGAGTGCAGTGGTCGGCGAATCAAAACATCTCGAAGTATCTAGTTCTGCATAATATATAACTGTTCTATGGCATTGAAACAAATGCACCAACATAATAACTTTCTCCTGACTGTAGTTATTAGTGTTGTCACCATTTCAAATTTTCGAAGAACAATTTGACAGTTATTGAGACTTGGTGGTGCAAGGTTGGCACCATTGTTATGAAATCGAACATGGGTCTGATTTTAGTCGTACCAGCAACCATTTTCATATTCCAGTCACAGGCCAGTTCTCAAACATGTTTCCTCATAGATATATTCTCCACTTACTTTATTTATACTGGATTAACACTAAAAAGATTCATTATTAGTCGGCAGCGTGTCGGCCTCGATACTTCGTCTATGCGGTGCTTCGTGGAGTTCGGACTTGTTTGGCACCAAAATGCCACGTGGTAGATGGGAAATCCCAATGATGACGTCATGACTAATGTGGTCTATGGACCTCAAGGACCTCATGAGGCACAGCGCCTAGGCCTCCAAGTCAGGCCTCAGGGCCGTCGCTCCCCTCATTCCATCAGGTAAAGTCCTCAAGGCCCTCTCGGCCTCTTTGGGTCAGTCTAACTTTCAACCTTCAACACACTTCAAGAATTGTTGATCCTTTAGTGTTTGCCTTATTCTGACTTGAATATATGACTTATTCAGACTTATCTAGACTTATCTTCACATGATGACGTATGAATGTTAATGAACTTCGAGAAATAAATATTCTCAACCAATTGCCATTTTGGGTTAATTAGTCATTATTCTCTGCACAAGTGTTGGCATTGAATGCAAGCCGCAGATGAACATCTGTCATTGATGAAACGGTGCAAAATCAAGAAGTAGGGAAAGCAATATACAGTAAAACACCTCTTGAGGGTCACCCTTACCCTCAAGAACAGCATCGCAACAGTCTTGTAACAGTTCCACAACAGTCTCACAACAGTCTAACATCCGTTGGTAGCAGGTGGCGCTACTCCATAGAGAGCTGTAAAAGGATTCCTGCTCCATAGAGAGCGGTAATGGAACGTATTCCTGCTACATAGAGAGCTGATGGGGAACATGTTCCTGCTTCTTAGAGAGCTATAAAGGGAACATGTTCCTGCTTCATAGAAAGCTGGTCATTAGGGTAAGTGTTGCTGCTTCATAGAGGGGTGTAAGGGAAAGTGTTCCTGGTCCATAGAGAGCTAGAAAGTGTTCCTGGTCCATAGAGAGGTACAAGGTAAGGTATTCCTGCTCCATAGAAAGCTACAAGGGAAGGTATTCCTGCTCCATAGAGAGCTGTAAGAGAAAGTGTTCCTGCTCCATAGAGAGTTGTTAGGGAAGGTGTTCCTGTCTATAGAGAGGTGTAAGGGTAAGTGTTCCTGCTCCATAGAGAGCTGTTAGGGTAAGTGTACCTGCTCCATAGAGAGGTGTAAAGGTAAGTGTTCCTGCTCCATAGAGAGCTGTTAGGGAAAGTATTCCTGCTCCATAGAGAGGTGTAAAGGTAAGTATTCCTGCTCCATAGAGGGGTATAAGAGAAAGTGTTCCTGCTCCATTGAGAGCTGTTAGGGAAAGTATTCCTGCTCCATAGAGAGGTGTAAAGGTAAGTATTCTTGCTCCATAGAGGGGTGTAAGAGAAAGTGTTCCTGCTCCATAGAGAGCTGTGAGGGAAAGTGTTCTTGCTCCATAGAGAGCTGTGAGGGTAAGTGTTCCTCCTCCATATATCCAAATGCTAATGGCCTGTCCGCAATATGCAGTGCGCCCCTCTCGTAAGATCTCACACTCTTTAAGTGGTATTCTGTACTCTCACTATGCTCTATTGAGAAGAATTCTCAACGAACTAGGCTTTGAGCCTTGAGAATCTACTGGCCTGCCTCCCGTGCTAAAGACGTACATCAATGCAACCCATACATCCCTATAATCTCAATGATGCCACCTAGCGGGAATACTGTGTGCCAGTGGATTCTCAAGGCTCTAAGCCTAGTTCGTTAAGAATTCTGCTCCCATTGAGCGCAGTGAGAACCTTGTACAGAATATGACTTAGAGAGTGAGATCTTATGAGAGGGGTGCTGCGTTTTTAGGTACATAGGTACGCCCAGTCTGAGACTGGGTGTACCCTCAGGCGCGGAACGCGGCAAAACGCACAGTGTAAACTGCAAGTTTCCCACTAGTCTGAGACTGGGCTCGCTGGGTACGCCCAGTCTCAGACTGGAGGTGCCTCATGAACGCCCAATGGCAAGCTGTTTTGCTGTTTTCCAGTCTCTGTATGAACTCTGATATGATTATTAAATCGGTAAGGACCAGGGAAATACAAAAGAAACACTACATACTGTGCACTCTCACCGATTCATTGGTAGGCCTATACCGAGGTATAGTAATATCACCACGGACATACTCAATCAGTGCCGTTTCCGTCGGCTAATTGATAATGGAGTTTCCATTGGCCGATCATTTAGCACCAACAATAGACTGTTTAGTGTACCGACGTCAGATCTGTGAATGGAAACGAAACCTGCAGAGAATACCGTTGCAGGAGGAAATGATATACTGGCCAACTAAGGCAAAAGCATTACTATAGATATAGGTAAACCAATGTTATTACAGCGACTTGATGGCGCTCTGGATATGCGGCACAGAGTGATTGCTAGTTCCGCCATCATCCGCCAGGAAATTGTTAGATATAGCGCCGCTGTAGTCGGGGGACAACCAGAACCACTATCATAATCTATAGATAATCATGAGGCAAGGCCAAGAACCTTTCATAGCAAACCTAAAAAATCTTTTTTGATAAAATCCAAAACTGTACCTACCACCACGAGTTTTGTTAAGCATCCGAGTGGGGGGGGGGGGGGGGGGGGGGGGAGATGGCGGCTTCCATAATGCAATAGTTATGTGCCCTATAACCAAGCAGTGGCATTTTATAGGGCAGATGCGTAATGTTCTCTAGGCACCGCCATTTTGCTGGAGGTACAAAGGTAAGTGAGTGTTAAAAGGGAACTGTCATAACTCTAGCCTAGCTCTCATATGTGTAATAAAAACCTTTCATGTGAGAAAGATCATGTTGTGGGTTTCATATTTAAGTCATCCTACTCTGTGATATGTGTTGCAAACAAGGAAGCATGGTAAAACTTTGAAAACTGGTATTATTTTGTAAGAACAAAGAGCCAGAATACAAGAACTATTCACCGAATAGGGGCGCTATAGACCCTATTGAGGTATCCCATAATTCAGTCTGTGTACAGGATCCGGTGTTCGCTGGCTGCCATCGTTTTATGGTAATAGACCCTTGACCCATAACCCACAATCATTGCAGTTTAACGGTTTCCATAAATCTTCAAATTGGGGATCTGATGCCAGAAATGGAAATTTCAGCTATTTCTTCATGTAAATGCGAAATTACATTCAGTTTCTCCAATTATAAATCAGAAAATTATGGTTCATGCGGTCATGCTGTGGCCAGCCAGTTGGGAGCAAAACCTTTACTTACCCAAGGCGATAATAGGGAGTTTAGTAACCTCTGTTACCTTTATACTGTCGACCATCTGATAACTGCTTCATGAACTATCAATGGGTCTGTCTCCTATTGAAGCTGCCAAATAGTCACCACACAAGAGGCCTACTTACACGTGCTGTCCAACACGTGTCCGCACGTGCCCCGCCCTCCACCACTCACTGGTCGTCTCATCAGCCAATCAGAAATCAATACGACACGTCAATCGGGCAAGCTCGTCCAATGAGCGTGCAGCGAGGCCGCCCGCTGCGTAAACCTGCGTTGTGAGACCTGAAGTCAACACTGCTGGTTGTCGGTCGGCGTGTGGCAGACACGTTGGTTGTCGCGGGCTTTTGCGCAGCGTTCAGCGTTCAGCAGACGATCATGGATTGTAAAGGAGGAGGATTCTACCTCGGACCAGTGGCCGGCCGGCGGATGGCCGTCCTGTGGCTGCTGCTTTACGTGGCCGTGAAGGGCGGGCGACCTGACGGACAGCGGGCGACTGCGTGCTCAGATTCCGGCGACCGCAGACAGGTGGGTGGTGGTACTCCAGCACATGGTCGGCGTTTCAGTGTGTAGGCGTAGAGTGGAGCGAGCAGTTCGATGAGGCATGCAGTCATTGATACGGAGGTATCTCACAGAACATGAATGTTTTACACTTACAGAGGTATCTCACAGAACATTAATGTTTTACAGTAAAACCCTGCTGAAGGGGATACAGTAAAACTCCGCTTAAGGGGGGCATCCTCCGTTCCGAGCAAAGTGTCCCCTTAAGCGGAGTGGCTCCTTAAGCGGGGTTAAAATAAACCAGATAAAGATTTCTGTTCCGAGCAAATTGACCCCTTATTAATAAAGCGGGGTGACCCCTTAAGCGAGGTGTACCAGAAGCGGGCTGTTTTTGTATTTCAAAGTTATCTCACATGTGCGGACATGGTTACTACTCATTATCTCACTCCTGGTATCCCCCCCCCCCCCATAGACTTAACATTTGGAACTTGTATCAAACGCCCATTGAGTAGAGTAAAACCCCGCTTCTGGGACACCTCCGCTAAGGGGCCCCTTCAGGGGATAATTTTCTCAGAACAGAAATTCTCATTTAGCTTATTTTAACCCTGCTCCAGTGGTCACCCTGGTTAAAGGGTCACTTAGCTCAGTATGGGGGTGTCGCTTAAGCAGGGTTTTACTGTATATTGAAAAAAATACTCAATGGGCGATTGTGTCACAGAGGTTAGCCCATTAATCGATGTGAAGGGGGAGATTAATTCAGAAACCTATTCAAGTTTAGGTTCAGAGCTCGGTCCCATCTCATTTGAATCGCTACGTAATTCATGCAGCTTCGCCTTGAGAATTGCTATCCGATTCAAACTCGATTGGATACAAGCTCTGACCCTAACCCTCCATAGGTATTCTCTATTTTCTAAGATATTCAACCAGCAACGGATTCATCCATATTTAGGGTTACTAAAAATTTGACTTATGAGCAAGAGGAATTCGCGTCTGAGCAGGTGTGAGTGACTCAAAGACTGGACTCGGAGGAGTGTAGGTGTGACATAACAGGTGTTACATAACACGTCCATTTGTATGTCAGTCTAGTCCCGTACCGGTACTCATATGAGGACCCTTCATAAAAGACTATGATAAATGAATTAATAACTTTGTTAATGATCAATGATGGGGATATCATATATATATAACTGACTGAGCGACCGGAGGCTGGTATTTGATATTGGGCCGTCCATACGGCGTGCATCTAATGATTTATCCTACCCCTCATATAAAATCCCATAGGCTTAACATTGGGTTTCCGTATGTCACGCTGACTGGCATACGGAGTTTTATATGCCACTAGTGGCATACAGCATTGTTATCACGTAATAGTCCAAAATCGAGGAGATAGGGTAGGATAAAATTAAAACCTGATTCGTTTTAATCTTGGCCACCGCATTCCACTCCTGAAGTTTTGGCTCTGGACTTCACTTGGCTTCGCCTCATGGAGTCACTATGCCAAACTCCAGTCGTGGCATACAGTGGCCAAGATTAAAACTCATCCAGTTTTACGATATTATTCCTGTGTACAGGGCGTTATTGTTTAATGATATTCAATTTCGTTCACCGAGACAAGTCTTACCCGACCAGAGGTTGATTCGTTTGGAATAATTGAGCCAAAGCACACCTGTAACTTCTTCTTTCGTCCCAACTCGATTCGTACCTTTGATCTATGATAATGAGATGAGAATAATGAAACATATAATGATTCGTACACCCGCATATCAGTGGTTCCTTTACCTTTTTTCTTATAAAAAGTTCCTTCGGATATTACCTTTCTGTGATTCGCTATCAGTAATCTTTACCGCTAAGGTAGGTAATGTAATCCGGTCTCGACAGTTATGTACTCTGACATATGTAATTAAAAAACATAATTAGTAGAAACCAAACAAGAGTTAGCCTTGTCAATGTTTATGCCACTATAGGCAGGTTGTGTATTACTATACAAGGCGTTAGTCGAGTGTAGTGAGTAGCAGACCTGACCGGAATGGTATAAACATTGACAAGGCTAACTCAAGTTCGGTTTCGCATTTATCCTACCCCATCTTACCGATATACAGAGAAAACTTTGTAATTATCCATATTAATAGCGTGTTGACACTCATCGAAGGATGGCCACATTTATCAATACTGCCGGTTCTACTTTCGTTACCTTGTCCCTGATTGGTCCGTTTTTTATTCACCTTGGTGCATAAATAAAACTTTATTCAACGCTCCGTCAATTACACTGAGTCAATGTTAAACCTATGGCGTTTTTTATTAGGAGTAGGATAAAACATTAAAAAAACGCGGTTGCGACCTGGCATCACCGCTTACCACAGACACGCACTGAGTCAGCTCAGCGCCTACATGCGCGTCGAGGAGGGGAAGAGATGGCACCGTGTACGACTCATCACGTTAACTCGTTAATCACAGGCCTTTGCCAAGGGTCCTGACATGAATAATGTACCGCGTAGTGGTGAGCGGAGACCAGACCAAAGGTGCACGCACACCTGTAGTAGGCAGGTCATGCACCCGGCTAGGAGTCTGGTACTTTGGTGAAACATGTTTACCTTATTGGGACGGCCTCGCGTACCACGTTTGTTTCTATAAAGATAGTCCACAAGTTCTATCGTAAAACTGGATGAGTTTTAATCTTCAACCATTATGCCACTCCTGGAGTTTTATGCGTCTCCTGGAGTTTTGGCTCCGGATTTCACTCGGCTTCGCCTCATGAAGTCACTATGCCAAACTCCAGTCATGGCATACGGTGGCCAAGATTAAAACGAATCAGGTTTTGATTTTATCCTACCCCGTCTCCTTGATTTTGGAATATTATGTGATAACAATTCTGTAAGCCATTAGTGGCATATAAAACTCCGTATGCCAGTCAGCGTGGCATACGGAAACTCAATGTTAAGCCTATGAGATTTTATATTAGGGGTAGGATAAATAGAGCTACTCCATAGTCAGTAACTATCGACAGAATACACTATATAGAGACATAGTTAGTGTGACTGAATGGAATCTGTATAGAGATATAGTGAATATATAGGGATACGATCCGATATTACGGGAGCAATGCTTTTCCAGCAGGATTGCTAAAGTAAATTAAAAAATAAATTTGTGATCCGATTATAGCCATTGATACCACAATTTTATAGAAGCAACTATCCCCTGCCACACATAGAAACATGTGTACTGCATGAGTACTCTTTTTGAGTGAATTCAACAAAGTCCACAAAGAGGGATTTATGATGTAAGTCACAGTGTTCAACAGAAAATCCCCTGGATTGATTGAATTAACTTTTTCTTGCATTATCTGTAATTGTTGTCGATTTGGTGCACGTATACATGTCCTATTTATAGTGGGATTATATGTCGATCCACGCATAAACATCAGAGAAACGTATGATTAGATGATTAATTAAAAATAGATGATAAAAAAACGCATAAATATGAATCATGGAATTTAAGAAGTCTGTATTAACTCCCCAAGTATATGCATGCACCAAGAATTTGCTGAGGGTGTAAGAGAAGAACACCATTACAAAGTTTTAGTGAACGAGAATATGTACTGCTCCTTCTTTGCTCTATTGTGTAAGGGAAAGGTGGGAGGGTGTGTGTGGGGCGCGCGGGGGGCGGGGGGGGGGGGGGGGTCAAGAAATTAAGAAATTCTGCGTACATAGTTTATGGATGGCCCCTTACTACATTACAAAGTGAATATGTACTGCCAGAGGGTCGGGAGTAAGATAGAAATTGGTAAGTGTTTGGTCTGTGTCCTCGTTCGCCATAGAGTTTGGAGTGCGCGGTAATATGAACGAGGCGATAGCCGAATGAATATTCTGAAGCACTCCAAACGAGATGGCGAATAGGGACTCAGACCAAACACGGATATCTTTCTTTTATCTTAACCTTGAAATATCTATCAGTTTATCACCCGTTGAGTATGTGTTACTATAGTCGCAATATTAAGTCTATGGGAAAAATACCAGGGGAGAGATAAATAATGAGTCCTCCCTCCATTCTATCCTTTCCTTTAGCGCTCTAGTCCCGCTTTTTCTCGCCCTCCATTTCTGTTGACGTTTGGGGCGAGCAGGGAGTCCAGTGTGCTTTCACTCGGCGCTCTGACTGTAACCTGTGAAAAATGAGAGATCATATCACTGTTTGGCAATCCCGAAACGCAGCACTAACTATCGTATAGCTACCCATCAACGTGCGTGACAGGTCGATATCACTCCAACTGGTGACGACTGCTTCAGTGCCGTGCGATCCAATCGTTCCTTGCTATCATCCGTAGTATAGAGCATAGTTATTGTTTGTATTGAGGCATAGTTATTGTTATTATTGCTCCCGACGCCAAACAAAATACAATTTCAGCCTTGTCTGACGATTATCTATGGATTATGACAATTGATAATAGGGGGAAACTATGTTCCGGTGAGAATAAGTCAAAGTTACGAGGTAAGGCGTGGAAAAATTACTTTCCTTATTCTTATATACCTTCAATTGTCGGCTAATATCGATAAAAACAGAAGGTCTCTCATAGGTATATAGGAATAGTGGTTGTCCCCCGACTACAGTGGCGCTATCTTACAATTTCGTGGTGGATGATAGCGGAACTAGCAATCATTCTGTGTCCTATATGGTGGTTATAACATTACGACATTGGGACACACCCAGTGAGTCAAGGCAGCGATTTCCGGAATCGCTAACAAAAAATGACGTGTATGTGAGATATTATTTCAGAGTGATATCTCACACCGGGAATTTAGCATCTAAAAACAATAATCAAGTGAAATATGAAATAATAGCTTTCATACACTCCATTTCGTGTTGACGATTTAGGAAATCGCTGTGTTTCTCGCTTGGTGTGTCTCGGCTTTAGGAATTCCTTATGCAGTGAAGGCAGCGATAGCTGGAATCGCCAAAACAAATTGGCGTGTATGTGAGATAGTATTTCATAGGAATATCTCCTGCCTATGATTTAGCATCTTAGAAGCAATAATCAGGTGAAATATGAAATAATAGCTCACATAAAGGCCATTTTGTGTTGGCGATTACAGAACTCGCTGTGTTTCTCGCTTGGTGTGTCTCGGCTTTAGGGATTCCTTAGATTCCTCTCCGCTTTGCACCTGTTCCTAAAAGTTGTGTTGAAAAGCTGGCAACAGATGAGTAGCCCCGGAGGGTGTTTTTCTGTCATAGTAGTATGGGCAATACATATGGGCGAGCGAGCAGGCGCATGGGCAATGATTATTTACGATAATGTCCATCCACCCTCACTCGCATTATACAAGCGAATTTGCGAGCGAAAATGGCCAAACCCCGATTATCTCAAAAAGTCTATCAAAGTCAGCCACCATGGACTTGCCTGCTATTGGTATTTGTCACATAGCTCTGCAATATTACGACCATTTTATTTTTTTTGATCATTTCTTTTATTACTGTCATTTTTCAGGTACACAAAATTGACAAGTACAAAGTATTTGTATAATCGACGATGACAGTGAAATAAAAGGCGTCTTTATTGCGTCAGCTTGTTAACAGCTGGTTTTCATCGCTTAGGCCTAGCCATTACGAAGATCAACACCAGCGTTTATTTATCACATATCAGAATTACGTAACTACATCATATGAAGAGTAACTACCAAGAACTTGCCATGGTCAATCGTAATCATCGTTTTCTTAGCGAAAGTTTGTAGGTTGAGATATTGAGTATATGTATATATATATATATATATATATATATATATATATATATATATATATATATATATATATATATATATATATATATATAATATATATGATAGACTGATACCTCTCGCTCGAAGCACAAAAAGTGCGAGATACATACAACTGAAAAACACTCCCCTGTATACTGACAACAAACCTATTCCCTACCACACAGCTGCAACGTCATCAAAACCTGGTATATTCTAATGAAGCCAAACAAACATCGTTTAATGGCTATGTAGACTAACGACCTACACCCCTTACATGGGGGATCCATATATTTCACAAGGCTGAACATTCGATCCGCACTATTGATTGTATGAATAACGCATGATTTGAATTTATGGCGACTTTGGCGATGTCCTTATCGATTGAGAATAACCCGACTGGCAGTAGAGGCTAAGGTCTACCCGGAGGAAACACCCTGCGATCCATGAGGCTATTTAAGAAGGGTGTGTGTGCTGTAATTGCCGTCCACTGCCCTCCGCAACCAACCCAGAAAAAGCCATTTTCCACTGGCCGACGAAAACAACATCGATTAAAGGGATGATTCTACCAGGACGTGTGATATATCCCGATCATGGCCGATTTGTGGACTCGCTAAGTCGGGATGAATCGTGTGCGAATATCTGATTAAATCGTGTTGGCGGACGAGCCCCCCTTTGAGCAACAATGTAGGTCACATACTTAGACAGAACTGCATCGAGAATCGTATAAATACACAATACTCCAATCGTTTGAACGGGCCATAATCGTCACTCGGCTTCGCCTCGATGACGATTGCGGCCCATCAAAACTCGTGGAGTTTTGTGTATTTTACGATTCGAGTGTGGTTCTGGATTTATCTCACCCCTTTTTACGACATAATATCATCAAAATTTCACAATAATTAGAATGGACTTAGCAAGTCCATATTGATGTCATCTCAAATTCACTACACAACGGCCGTGGCTTAGTATTGTCACTTCACGGGGGTGATCGTTGAGTATTTTTTTCTAATGTTATTCCTATGGCTAAACTTGTACCAGGGGTTAGATAAATTGGGATAAGTACACAACCAAATTTATCCTGATTCATCAAGACACAGCCCTTTCCACTGGCCGACAAAAACGGCGCAGATATTTTTGAGTTCCCCTAAAAATCTATCGGTGGTGCCATCGACAGTGCATCAGTATCACATTATCGGCGAGGGTAGTAGTTTTCACTCAGTGACTAAGTTTTCACTCAGTGTTCACAGTTTATAGATCTTCAGATCCCCGATAAAATCAAGGGGCTTTGATTCTGTCAGTCAGGAAAAAAAAACCTGTCGGTGGTGCCACATTTCATAATCTATACACAATTAATCAGTGAGCGCTTCTCTCAATGCCTGTTTCCATTCACCGATCTGGCCATGCTGTACATGCTACAAAACGAGATGGGGAATTATTGTTTTTTATGGAACAAAGCCCTAGGCTGAGTTTCGTAAATAACACCAATTCCGATCGGGTTTTGTAGCATGTACAAGAATGGTGGGTCGTTATATATATTTATCATATACCCAAAATTAATAAAATATTACCGTATATTGGCATAGAGGACATCGTGAAAGCTAAAACACTGCTGATGTTTCAATGTGTGCAGTATAACAGTTGGTACAAGTTGGTACAAGTTTAGATAAATCCAGAACCGCACTCGAATCGTATAAATAGACAATACTCCACTCGTTTGGTTGTGCCATAATCGTCACTCGGCTCCGCCTCGATGACGATTGCGGCCCCTCCGAACTCGTGGAGTATTATCTATTTATATGATTCTTGATGCAGTTCTATATTATAAATCTGCACAGGGATCAATATACAATTCATACTGAATAGGGAGCATCAGTACGTAATTATCAAATATATACTGCATGGGTATATAATAAAACGTAAAAATCGATCAATGGTTCTCGACCTGATCGGTGGCGAATAATCGGCCAGTTGAAAATATCTTAAAACCGTGCCCGCACCATCCGACCGCAGCCCTCAATGCGGGAGAGATCTATAGGCCATTTGCGCGCAATCTATTGCGAGCTTCACTTCTGCAGCAGAAGCCGGCAGATCTATAGACCATTTAACGGTATCTTATCCGCTACACGCTCCATCCTCCGCTACCGTCTGGGCTGCGGTTCACCTCTTGACGGTCTGGCCTGAGACGGACGACAGAACTCCGTCACTTTCCTAGACCATCCTTACTCCTCATACTTTATCCTACCCTCATATAAATCTCCATAGACTTAACATGGTGTGACGGTATGCCACAGTTACGCCATAGAATATATCTATATGCCACTGGTGACATATGACCTGTCATCATTTTTCTTCACCCGCATCATATGTATTGTATAATTGTTAGTCATTTGTGACCACTGTAATTGTTAGTATTACTGTAATACTCAAGTGTGATCCGTTTGTTATTGTTATCTAGTTGTTTCACAATTATATACAAATGGGACCTGGTTGGTAATACGTTGATCTAAATTATAGAAAGAACACTGTCACAGGTAGCGATGGCAGATCGGGGTCATGTACCATCGAATCAACCCAATAAAAAATACAAAACAAAAAAAAACCTAAAAAACATGTGACAGGGTATGTTCAAATCTAAACATTACTCAATTTCCTTTAATTGACCGGCGAAGTCGACCCGTTTTAGTTTAGATAAGACAGTTTCATATTAAAAAGAAATGTTTGACTAGTTAACCTTTAGACGGGTAAATGAGCAGATTTGGAAAATAAGTCCAGTGGGTAGGGTATAGGGCTAGGCCTAGGGTTGGGGTTAGTACTACGGATAAGGATAGACATAGGGTTAGGGGAAGAGTTTTCTGTTTGTTTTCTTTCCCCGAAAAAGACCAAATTTGAAGCCAAGATAACATACCTACTACTAAGTATAGTATTTTTCCACAATTGTATCAATAAGATACTTCGGTTGACAAGATTTAAAACGAGTCGAGTTCATTACGGGTCGAGTTCTTCTGATGAGTCGAGTTCTTTACGGGTCGAGTTCGTTTTGGGTCGAGTTCTCCAGTATTCATCATGTCTACTCTAATACCATTGGCGTATCTGGTCGGCCGTGGCGGATGGCCCGTTGGAGAAACTAATAAACCATGACTATTTTGAAATTTTATAATTACCAGATGACGTATAAATAGATTTTTTCCACAGGCTGGTTTCGCACCCCATCTGCCTGGTTACACAATGCCTGCAGCCAAACAAACACCTGGCAACGTGTTCTTTATCATTGGATCACTGTGTGTATGAACGTAATTTGTCTAAAATGTTGTATAGATGTATCTCCAGTGAAATGACATTGATCGCATCGTGTCTCCTTGGTATCCGAGCTCCAATTTGGTGGGTTCTGCATGAATATTGCCCCAGAAATACCTCAGATATGATTTAGATAAGACAGGAACACCACGGGTGGCTGTACAATAATACATTGGCTATCCTAGATATCATATGCCTATCTTTATCTATGGAAAACTGAGACAGTTATCAATTCTAGAGTTTTACAGCCCAGACTCATTAATACAATGGCCTAGTTTGTTCCAACAATCTAGTCTTTAAAAAGAATATCCACTCCTGCAATCACACCCACCGTTCACACTCTAGGTGTGATTGCTACGTGTCTCTATAGGCATGAGGCCTTGTTTGTCCCTGCGACGGCCGGGATAAACGACGGAATTCTTTAAAACAAATTCTAAGCGAATTAGTCGCAATTTTAAAGTTTACAAGCGTGGACAGTCATTCTCTGAACATAAGTGTCGAACAGGACGATACAACTATTCATATTGCTTATCATCGATGTGTCCTAGAACGGTACCAATGGAGAAAAAATGTTCAAAACATATCCTGAACTTAGTCTAAACAAAAGGGAAGTATAATGCACACATTCCACTAGATTGTTATCATTAAGCCGCAACTAGCTACAACGATCCGGTTCCGTTGGATCTACCCGAGATGAATGGCTTGAGGTTGCCTTGAAGGGTAAAGTGGAATTCACACATTGGGATTCATGTACCTCACAGGGTGTTTGTCTGAGACAGATCCGGCTGAGATTCTGTACCCTGTTAAGTGGGATTCACACGATGGGATTCGCGTACCTCACAGGGCGTTTGTCTGAGACAGATCCGGCTGTGATTCTGTACCCTGTTAAGTGGGATTCACACGATGGGATTGGCGTACCTCACAGGGCGTTTGTCTGAGACAGATCCGGCTGAGATTCTGTACCCTGTTAAGTGGGATTCACACGATGGGATTCGCGTACCTCACAGGGCGTTTGTCTGAGACAAATACGACTGACATTCTGTACCCTGTTAAGCGGGATTCACACGGTGGGATTCACGTACCTTACAGGGCGTTTGTCTGAGACAAATACGGCTGAGATTCTGTACCCTGTTAAGTGGGATTCACACGATGGGATTCACGTACCTCACAGGGCGTTTGTCTGAGACAAATACAACTGACATTCTGTACCCTGTTAAGCGGGATTCACACGATGGGATTCGCGTACCTCACAAGGCATTTGTCTGAGACAAATACGGCTGAGATTCTGTACCCTGGTAAGCGGGATTCACACGGTGGGATTCACGTACCTCACAAGGCGTCTGTCTGAGACAAATACGACTGAGATTCTGTACCCTGTTAAGCGGGATTCACACGGTGGGATTCATGTACCTCACAAGGCGTTTGTCTGAGACAAATCTGGCTTAGATTCTGCACTCTGTTAAGTGGGATTCATGCAGTGGATTTCATGTACCTCACAGGGTATTTGATTGAGAAAAGTTCGGTTGAGATTCTGCACCACAGTAAAGTGGGATTCACACGGTGGGATTCACATACATCTAAGGATGTTTGTCTGAGACAAATCCCGCTGAGATTCTGTATTGGAACACAATGTCCTCGTCTGAATTATAGGCTTCAATTTCCCTGAGACAAGATATTTTCTCTGCAGTTGTCGTTGACAGTTACCCCTAACTAGGTACAGGATCTCATGAGATTTTGATTTTAAACACGTCTAAACTTTATAGTGGTATTTTGGTGATACAAATGGATCCACTTTAGAACCATGGCTTATAAAACCAAAGCCGATCAGAGAGGAGAAGCATTCGGCGCCTCTGATTTATAGACAGGCCGCCATGCTCCACGTTTAATGAACCAATACAGCAGTCCCTAACTGATATGGGCCTCACCCTCTATCACTGACAGCAATGATTTGACATGGGCATCATAAATATACACATACATCCTGTTTGTAGTTGGGGTCATGAAACATTACCTGTCTTTATTATCCATCGTATAATAAGACATCATTGAAAATATATGAGGACTCAGTAAACTACGACCCATTATATAAAATCGTCAGATACCATAACTGTGGTATACGGGTTCATACCTGTGGTACACGGCCTCAAAACCATGGTATACAGGGAAAATAGCCCCTTTGTGATGTAGAGCAAAGAAATAGTCCCTCTTGTTATTCCCTTTAATATGGCAATTAGTGGGCTAATTTATTAAAAGATGGATAATAAATGCAGCAAACGAAGGTTATGTGGACAGGCAGTTCTGTAAACCACTCGAGGTTGACGTCGTAACACACTCGCTATTTTTTTTTTAATCGTTTTATTTACCCTGGGTACGATAAGGCAGTAACTGCCTGTTTACAATCAATAACCAGCATTGTAAGTCATCATACTTGGTAGTATCTGCTATTCCCTAACTGGCTAAGTGTGCAACAGTGAATATAAAATTCATATACATTATGTGAAGTACAAAAAGTAAATAATCAATAATTACTAGTACATAGTCTCGACTTTTTTGTACAAGTTAACCAATGGATCATTTTCAATAACTCAGTTCTTGGCAGTAATAATGGCCGAGAAGCAAGTAAATACCGATTCATGAAAGAAGGATAGTAACAGTTAGACATATACATACGTAATCTATAGATACTGAAAACATGAGAGCAGCCCAACAGGCCATGGGGGTCTAGAACAGGGGACCTTTACCGAATATGTATAACTATAGATAGTTTAGACGGCTATTTCTAAGAACAGTTTTCTCTTTATACTTGTCTATATACATAATGGATGATTTTTCTATTTATTTCAAGTCAACTATAGTATGGAACTATCCACCGACATTAGTTTTAGACAAGTCAATTCCACATTTCATTTCGGCTCCAAATATGAGATCGATGTTAATGCAGACTTTGTAAATGACGTTTCAATGCAAAACGCGCCTACCAGTAAGTTGCTGGTAAGCGCACGAACTCATAAAGAAGGCTGATGATCAGCGGGGAATGTAAACGATCTATTTCCATACGTTTCATATATATATGGTCGGCCATGGGTCTCTTTGAAGTCAGCAGTAAGTATGTACATACATAGAGCTTCATTTAGACTCTACTCTCTGATGTGTACATCTTCTATGAACCATATAACATGGGCGCCTCTAAGGCCTGGACCCACTGGAGCCACGCGATCGTTGGATTTGTTTTTTGTGCCCTTAAACGGTCCACCGACGAGATTTATGTCCCCAATTGCGACGGATTCATTGCACTCAATCGCAAGGGCCTTTTTCAAAGTAAAGGCTCTTTTAGAATTAGACTCAAAAGTCTGCCCTCTCTGACATAAATAGTGGCTCATGTGTGATATTTTTAGGTGAATGACTTTTTGTCTTGCCCAAAACACTAAAATCTTTATATGTGCTAAATACTACCATTTATCCGTGTTATTTTATCTGATTTATCACTTAAATCACTGAGGTTTGGGGTTGGCAATTTCAATGTGCTAATTATCCTCCCACCTTATCTGTCATACATTGGACCCTTCATTATGATCATCCTGATTTATTCATCCATGGGTGTTCTATATATTATATAAGAATACTTTTTCTCAATCGCAATTTGCATAGATATATTAAAGTTGCATATGAGAAACCCTATCCCTGAGTGGTAAATGCAAAATGAAAAGATGTAACTCAAAATACCTTAAATGGAAGACCCCACTTGCGATGAATTGTGTGAAAATAATAATCACAAAGAGCCGTGAGGCCTCATAACAGAGTCAGTCAGTGTGGCACCCCCTCCAGAAATCTTCCTAAGAAAATGCCCCCCGTGGAGATGTACTTTTGTTGCCAACAAATTGCAGTCAGATGTTCTGATATCAGCCACATAAAAATGGAACTTGTTCCGTACGGTTGTCGGCGACAACATAGTTTAAGAAAAAAAACCGTGGTGTCTACCGACATCAGCACACATATAGACTGTTTTCAGATAAAAGCGGTTGTATGCTCCTCGGAGTTTACTCTGCGCAATATCCTCGCATACGCTCGGATATTACTACGCGCCAACTCCTTGGAGCATATGGCCGCTTGTATCTGAAACCAGTCAATATTGTGAATTTACTATCACAGAGTGTAGACAGAATTCCTTAGGACTAGCTCCTACCATCCCCTTTGTGGCATCACACTGTGAAGGCCGACGCCCGATGGCTCGATTGGTGAGACCTATAGGCATGTGTATTAAATGTTATCGTAATTCAAATCAAAACAAAATATGAGATTAGAGAAATAAATATCGGGATGCACATCATAGTTCTCACAGAGTATAACATTATTTATATAAAATAGTGTGCGACATGGCAGCACTTGATTACGCTGAGAGAAGGCACCGGGTCGCTGTGAGGGTCTGGAGGAGGACGGTAGAGGGCAGCAGGTGAGGTTACAGGTGGCCGTAAACCACGAGAGGTTGACGCGTAGTAATACACGGGCGCGAGTGTATTACGACGTCAACCTGGAGTGGTTTACAGAGCCGCCTGTCCACACAACCATCGTTTGTTGTATTTATTATCCATCTATTCAAATAAATTAAACCCAAGAATTACCATATTAAAGAATATAACAATAGGGACTATTTCTTTGGTCCTTAGCACAAAGGGACTATTTTCTCGTATACCACAGTTGTGAGGCCGTACACCACAGATTGTAATCCGTAAACCACAGTTATGGTATCTCAAAGTTTTGTATAATGGGTTGTGGTTTACTGTGTCCCCGTACATTTTCAATGGGGTCTTTGTATACCATGGATAATAAATGTAAATATTGTATGGCATAGCCGTGGCATACAGTCACACCATGTTAAGTCTATGGAGATCTATATGAGGGGTAGGATAGAAATCTAGTTTTTCAGGAATGTCAGGTTAATCTTACAAACAATTGCTGTACCATCAACCATACGAAAAGAAGATAAAAATACAAATTGATGGTAAAGAAAGACGTAAGAGAGAAAATAATGTGATGAAAAGTAGAATTTTATAATCAGATCAGTCATCTTATATATGACCGTCAGTGTTCTCCTTGAAAAGATTTTTGACACCGTCAGAGTCTGATACATGTTGAATTCTTACTCCCCTATAATAAGGACTGTTACGTATCTTTGCACATTTAGTAGTTTCGATTTGGATGATAAACTTGGGAGACAATCCATATGAGGCGAATGGTATCGGGTGAGTGGGCAGGTGTTGATATTTGGGCAGAATGAGGAGGCAGTGGAATGTGGTCTTAAGTGATAGACGGCAGTCACCACCTATGGCAATTTATCCTACCCCTAATATAAAATCTCATAGGCTTAACATTGAGTTTCCGTATCGTCTCAGAATATGTCCGTCTCAAAGGTACGATGACAATTGTTAAGTGTATAAAGATATGGATTCAAAAGATTGGAGAATGACACATATAATCTCGAACCGATAGACCCTCTAGACATCACTAAACTCCCTAATATCGCCCCGGGTACCTAAAATATCCGCTCCCAACTCACTGGCCACACGACGGCCGTCTGCCCCCGCCCCGATGAACCACCGTTTTCCGATTTCTAATTGGAGAAACTATAATTTGAAATGTATATAGAGAAATATCTGAAATTTCTGCCAGCGGATTTCCAATTTGAAGATTTATAAAACCATTAAACTGCAATTATTGTGGGATTTATTTTTCTATTTAGTAAGAAGCATCTCTCGGTCTTAGCCGGGTTTTTTTAGATACATTCATGAACATTTGATATATTACAATTGTAGCAGGAATAGTTACATCTAGATCAAAGTTATCTAAGTGGCATCAAAGCCCAAGAAGAAAATGATACATGTATGGAAAAATAATAGTATAATGATTTTACTCTAACAATGCCTTAGCTTTTACAAATATTTCTCAACTCCAGTGTCTGGCAATAGTTATAGAGATACAAGTAGGGTATCCCATATGGATGAAGTGTCTATCACAATACGCGGAAGAACGATGTATGTAACATCGAACACAAAGTTGACCGAAATTAAAAAAAACCAAAAAAAACCCAACAATACAACGTTGACACCGGATCTGTTAACACACTGAATTACGGGATACCCCAATGAGGTCTATATAATCAAAGAACTGAGCATCTATCTCCGGAAATGTGGTGTTGTTAACGGGTATCTGCGGTTTCAGCGGGTTCATTTTGGCTCCCTATGAGGCGGCACTGGGCGGACAGCAGGAGGTGGGGGATACTGAACAATGGGTGGGATTAGACGAGGCTGGGGCTTTAGGTAGACCGCTAGGTGTGCACGCGATGAGCGATAATCGGCCAGAATTACATGCAGTTTCACACAGTTATTTCAAGCGGCCTTCTCCGGTGCCTGGCGTGTGGGATCTGCACGGGTGCATTGTGGGTGACTATATTAGCTGGCCGCGCGGAGCACCTCCCTGTGGGAATACCCTACATTAAATTATGGGCGATAACCACACGAAAGCCCCTGTTGTTGGACCTGTTCATTAGGTACCTATGATGAAAGTCTGTAACCCGTTACAGGTGCCCAACATCGCAGAAAATGAAAGAGTAGGGGTCACCTCAATCGTTCGCAGCCTCCTATCTACTAGCCTTCTTAAACAATGCATGGCTTTTACCTACCCATGGAATATGTTTAAGCCATGAAATAGCTCGGTGGGTAAGTGGTAGGGTGTTCGCAACGAGGTCGTGAGTTCAAACCACAGTCGGGTCATACCAAAGACTAAGGCCTGGCGTCCACCTACTACGATAGAAATTTAGACCTACCGATATGGCACCGATACAAAAAGCAAATATCGGAGGCATATATCGGGAAGGTGCAAAATCGTAGTCATATGTCTAGACATGCCAAACCACCACGCATTGTATGGGGTTTTTATCGGTGTCTAATCGCAGAAACGTGGTCTGCTGGCCCGATATTAGGTGACCTTCTGACGCGATTTTTATTTTTTATCGGGAGGTGCATGGTAGACCGTATCGGAGCCCTATCGTAGTAGGTGGACGCCGGGCCTTACACAAAAATGGACCCAATGCTCATTCGGCTTAACCCCCACCATTAGAGTGAGCAGTAGGGGGCTAGGGCCCAAATGGAAGATTGGGTTTATCGCCTTATTTGGTGTTTTGACAAAATATTCCCTTAATAGAATTTATAAAAAAAAGTGTGATATTTAAAGGAGTAAATAATGGCTACAGTGGCGAATCAATGTGAGTGTGGGTGATAAAGACACGCAGTGGCGAAACATGTTATCGATGTCAAATCATTGATAACTTTTAATTATCCGCAATAATGTAATGATATCAGTTTTCATTAACCTCCATTGAGTACCAACAACATAAACTACTGTACAATGTATTAAAACGCACTTGCAGAGTGCCATTTACTAATTGGCGACACAGAAGAATGGTCATTTCAGGCTCCTCCTATTGAGGTCTAAGGCCCGGCGTCCACCTACTACGATAGAATCGTAGACCTCCCGATATGGCACCGATACAAAATGTCAAAATCGGTGCCATATCGGGAAGGCGCAAAATCGTAGACATATGTCTAGACAAACCAATCCACCATGCGTTGTATGGGTTTTTAATCGGTGTCTATTCGCAGAAACGTGGTCAACTGCCCCGATATCAGGTAACCTTCCGACGCGATTTTGATTTTTTATCGGGAGGTGCATCGTAGACCATATCGGTGCCATATCGTAGTAGGTGGACGCCGGGCCTTATGGTAACTCATACTCAATGGGTGATAAACAGATAAATATTTCCAGGCTAATATAAAATCAGAACCATACTCGTGCTTGATCTTATTCCCCATTCGCCATCTCGTTTGGAATGCTTCAGAATATTCACTCGGCTATTGCCTCGTTCATATTACTGCGCATTCCAAACTTGATGGCGAAAGGGGACTTAGACCAAACACTTGCCAATTTTTTCTTAATATCCCATTGAGTTTGAATCGCGTAGTAATTCGCAAGGCAAAGCCACGTGAATTACGTAGTGATTCAAACAAGATGGGATCAAGCTTTGATCCTAAACTTGAATAGGTTTCTGAATTTATCTTACCCTTCACATTGACGAATAGCCTAACATTTGTGTTACATTATCCCCCATCGGATATTTTCCTAAATATCTCATGGGCGTTGGCTACATGTTCCAAATATAAGTCTATGGAGAAAAAATACCAGGGTTGAGATAAAGAGTCATACAGGGAGTCTGTTCTATGTCATCACACCGGTGCTTTTTTTACTTCTGTACTGACCATCTGGGACTGACATAAAACAAAACGATATTAGAATGTTGACTCGGTCAGGAAATACCGCCCTTCTGGGTCCCATATAGACTCCCAAGGTCAATATTCGGCGGCCTTTACGGTCATACTAATATCTCATTATCACAGTTGCTGCTTGGAGAGTTTGTTGGCGCTGCTCAGACGGAAGTCTTCTGGGGAGCATGCGCACGCACGACCGGTCCCAGTGAATCTGAGAAGATCAGTCTCTGCAACATCACGTCATGTAAAAAAGACTATAAGCTATTTCCCACTGGTAGACCTGGTAGCCACCGATCTGTAGTCGGGAACCACATGCAGAGAAGTGCTTAAGTGGGATTCACACGGAGAGACTCATGTACCTTCAGCAGGGTTTGTCTGAGACAATTTTCCTGAGATTATTTGCTGGTACATAGTCTCCTCGTCTGACACCCCTTAGTCTCAATTCCCTGAGACTAAGGGGCAGCAGGGAAAATCGTCGGCGTCAATTTTCCCGGCCAAAGTACATAGTCTCTACCAATTTGGATTTTAAACCTGTTTAAAATTTTTCGGGGACTTTGCTGAGACTGGCGTACCTCTTGCTGATAGTGAGGGTCTCCTAGTCTCAGTGGTGTATCTTTTCACGGTTTCAAACGGGAAGAAAGCCCTGCACTAAAGACTATGTATCTTGAACATAGGTACTTGAGTCTCAAGGAACCCATTCACACGGGAAAAAGCTGCAAGCCAGAGACTATGTACCTTCTGAAAGGGAGACTATGTACCAGATTTGTCCATGTGAATCAAATCCGCTATTATCTCTAGAGACTGGGAAAGCTCAACTTCAGCATTCTGCTCTGAGATTATTGGACAACGGGAAAATGATCGGAGTCTGGGAAAAAATGTAGGGTACACCAGTCGTAAGTACATGAGTCTCTCCTGTGAATCCCACTTTATCTATGAATTGTGCAGCGGTTATGCAGTGAGGCCACCACCCACTGACTTCTTTACCTTCCAACAGAATCAAAAGAATTTGAAATCGTCGCTGACGGTCATTGTGATTGGAGGATGATTCCGTCAGGACGGACCTGTCAAATGCGGCAAAAAACAAGGCATAGACAGTACCATTACCAATGTTTAGACACCAACGTGCAGTTGTCGGCCATCACGAACTGACTATATGAAAACACTCAATTAATCTTGCTGTTTTTGTTGGCCAGTGGAAAATAGCTTTACCTTGGATAATAACCCTTTGGACCACATAGAACCAGGAACTGCAATCGAATTAGATTAGCTTCTGAACCTCTAATATAATGCTTTTTAGAGTGTGCTTGCAGAGCTATATATACGTTGCATAAAGGTTAGCGTGCTCACATGAATTTCCAGCATGCTGCAAAGAAACTATTCTATGGCTATCTGAATGCTGTTCACTGTGATATTGTGAAAGGAGCAGAGGGCCAGTGTCTCAGGGTCTTAAAGTTGTGCCCAGCTGACTATGACCAATCACTTCAGACCGAAATACCTCATTCACTAATTCTAATTGAACAAATTGGACGTTAAACTACCCAAACAAACTGATAAACTAAGACCTACTGGTGTTTGATATGGTTGAGGTCCCATGACTCATATAATTTTCATTTCTACTTCTATTCAGGTATCATCCTCCTTCCTATTATCCAGTCCCTCACTCCATTCCACACCGCCACGCCCTCGCTCCCTCCGTCCTTCCCTCCCTCTCCCCCTCCCTCCCTCCCTCCCCCCTCCCTCCCTCCCTCCCTCCCTCCATCCATCCCTCCCTTCCTCCATCCCTCCCTCCCTCCATCCCTCCTTCTCTCCCTCCCTCCCTCCCTCCCTCCCTCCCTCCCTCCCTCCCTCCCTCCCTCCCTCCCTCCCTCCCTCCCTCCCTCCCTCCCTCCCTCCCTCCCTCCCTCCCTCCCTCCCTCCCTCCCTCCCTCCCTCCCTCCCTCCCTCCCTCCCTCCCTCCCTCCCTCCCTCCCTCCCTCCCTCCCTCCCTCCCTCCCTCCCTCCCTCCCTCCCTCGATCCCTCCCTCCCTCCCTCCCGCCCTCCCTCCCTCCCGCCCTCCCTCCCTCCCGCCCTCCCTCCCTCCCTCCCTCCCTCCCTCCCTCCCTCCCTCCCTCCCTCCCTCCCTCCCACCCACCGTCCGTGAGACCGTCTGAGCCGTCCACTTTCAGCATATGTAGAACTTTGAGATCACGCTCCGGTCTACTCCGGGGTGGCCGTTATCCTCGCCTGCCCGCCCGTCCCCCGGGCCCTGCAGCCCGCCGGTGTATCCTGGGATCTGAATGTGGCTCATTACCTTGCCGGTCCAGTCAAACTTTTTCCAACATGCCACGCACTCAGCCTCCTCCCTCTAGGCAGCTCTCCGGGCTGATAAACCTCAGGACACCAAACTCTGCCGACTTGTAGAACTAGAAGTGGTCCTTGGTGGTGCTGGATTAATCATAGTGATGATGGTGTAATGTCGTGATGCAGGTATGAGTAGTTTATTTCACGCTTGGTATTTTTTCCCCATAGACTTAACATTGGGAACTCGTATCCAACGCCCATGGAGTATTTAGAAAAAAATAGGTTAGCGCCTTAGTCAATGTGAAGGGTCAGATAAATTCAGAAACCTATGAATTTAAATCGTTACGTTTGAATACGTAATTCATACTCGATGCGATGTAAACGAGCTCTAACCCTAAACTTTCATAAGTTTCCTCTAAAGTACATTTTGTTGTTGGTATTAGTTGTAGTCGTGTAGGATTGGTTCTGTCAGGTTTCGTTCTCATCTGAAAATATATCTCATGTGTTCTCATAGATTGCCTTTTACATTTACCAGAATAAAGATTGCTTTTTACATTTACCAGAATACAGAATCTATACTTGGGATGAAATGGAAAAACGTGCTGTGAGCTTGAGCAACTGCTGGTATACATGTGACTAGGTGTGTCCCGTTCTTTGGTGGAGTGCTTGTAAGCCAACTTTACACACAAATGTCGGGAAGTCGGGTGTGTCTTATACCGATTATAATCGGTGATCGGATCGGTGAGAATCTGTGGAAAATGTCGCTGTCTTATGGGATTAAGGTGAGGGTTTCTTTGCTCTTTTAGTGACTGAGTCTGAGTTATTTAGCTGTACCACCCATGGTACCCATGAGTTACCTAGCTCCGTCTAGGGTATGAAAGCCGAGCTCAGGATCAGTTTACACGCTTTTGTAATCCTGAATGAAATATTGTTTATTTTTACTTGCTTGTTTTAGTCTTGGTGTAAGTAGGAATCCCAGCTCTTCTGACCTCGAACCACCTGTGGTTTAGCTAAGTCACAGGTTAGCATTTACTGACGTCGGGTCAGGTCGATCATTGCAGCCAGGTAGATTGGCCTAACCTGGAGACCGCTACACAACTGTACTTGAGATATCCTCAGAGTTTCCAGTTCGGGTTCCACAGCTGAAACTGACCAGAGCTTTATGCGTAGGAAACTAGTTTATTATTATATACCTATGCACTAACTCAGTGTAAATACGTACTGCTCCTAGGGGTACAGTTATTACACGCAGAATGCACTGTACGCCGTGAAACGTTGTACCGGTGCCTTTGGATACTGACAGACTGCATCCTTTGGGTGACAGACTGCATCCTTTGACCCTCACCTGCACGCTTTGGCTGACAGACTGTACCCTTTGAAGAAATAACGCAATCTGATTGGCCGAGAGGCCGGCAACAGAATTCTAGGTGCCAGATTCAAAAATGGCTGATCGCTGTTTGTTGATCGCTCGTTATTTCGGAGAAATTCGTTCTGAACTCGCCGTGCCGGCTCGTTCAGAACGAATTTCTCCGAAACAACTCATAAATCTACCCCGTACTGTCACCATAACTATTGTTTCACATATTACCCGTTATTCCTCACACCCAGACAGCAACAAACTGAAAATATCCTCTGCAAAGAAAGTGTTGACCGGATTTCTCGGGGAACCCTCATCCGTGATTTGCAAGTGCACAAACCTGCATGATCAGGCCATACCTTTGTCATGTATCATACTCCTTATAACGAGATGATAAAAGTCGCATGTTGTCTGCTATTGTTTTGTCTAGTCCTTAATGTATGTTTAACACCAGGTTAGTCTTATAGGCCTGTTTGCATTGGCCGAAGAAAACGGTGTAGAATTTTTAAGTTCTCCCAATAGCCCAATTCACATTAGCCCTCATCAGTCTACAGTCAGAAACCTGCGACGGACCTTTAGGTCTCCCGAGGCAAAATGGAAATGTGATTTTTAGAGAACTCAAAAAATCTACACCGTATTTTCCGCCAATGGAAACGGGCCTTATCATAGCTAGCCTGCGGTTTGGGGACAGGCGGCCGACGACCCTCTCCACGGGGGATACAGAGGTCTAGGAACAGAATCTCAGGAAGAATGGCAGTTATGTTTAAATTCTATCGCATGCGATTCCAGGCCCATCCGAGGTACAATTTGTCGCCGTAAAATTTACCCTCCGCGGGGGGCGGTACCTGAATCTCAGGCCAGAAATCAAACTAAAACCCACTGGGCGATTTGAGATGGAGGGATCATCTATCACAGGGAAAGGAACGAGAATCGCACAGTGGGTTTAAGCCTTTAGTGATGGGTACTGATTGTAATTGTTGCCGTGCGGATTGTTGTCTAAATATTAATCAGATCTAATCAGACCGTCACTGACCGTCTCTGTAAATATTAATTGGCGGTAATCAGACCATCTGTGACTCACAATGTGCATATTAATCAAGCTGGCTGCAGGGACAGCTCAAGTGGCCCTCAGGGCTGGTTGTTGGTTAACAGGTCTTTTTTTATATAATTCTTTATTTCGAAAAGGTATGCATACAGCATTGCAGTCTACCATCAGAACCACTATATTATCTTACCCCTGGTATTTTTCCCCCATAGGGTTAACATTGGGAACTTGTTCTCCATACCCCTACGAGTATTGTAGTCCGTTCTCCATGGTCTATATCCTGTGTGCCACCCATTCTTTAAGTGTACGGGGGTGAGATAAATACAGAAAGCAACTCGTTTTGTTCAAAGTCGTTGTTCTCCATCTCGTTTGAATGCTACATGATATTCACTCAGCGGCCACCTTCTTCATATCACTCCGCATCAATCTCGTGGTGAACGATGACTTTGAACAGAACTTGTTTGTTTCTTTTTTATACTACTGACTATACAATTTGAGCATTCTTAGATGGTTACCAATCTGCTCCAGTTTCCACTCAATGGAAACAGAGATCTTGACATAAATAGATAGGTGACATGAGACGAGGTGCGCACGTTTTGCGAGATGGCTGGAGGTGGTTGATGCTTTATTTACTGGTCTCCTAATGAAAGACTAGGAGCGAATGATATGTTCATCATTGACGAATAGCATGGAATTGTATGAATAACTTGTGAAAGGTTTTGGATATGTGAATGCTCCGAATTTTTTCCAATACTACGGCGAATGTAGTGTCCGACCCCCTCCCCCCCCCCCCCCCCACCAGGGTTCAAAAGGGACATCCTACATCCTGAAAAATTTACACACACAGGTTTTGGATATGTGTTTGGATATCGATCGTTTTCTGTAACCCATTTGCACCCAGTCAACTTGCCATTTCTTCAACTACCTGAGTCTGGGATCCAAACATATTAAGCACCAATGGACATTTCGGGGTCAGCTGCATGCGCCTTTAAGACACTCTAACACTGGCACCATGCTCCTTTCCCAATATCACAGTAAAGGCCCGGCCCCACTGGTACGATGTAATCGTCACAAGTCAATAACTAGTAGTAATAGGATGTTCATCATAGATGAATGAGCATGCAATTTTAAATGAATAACAATTAAAAGGTTTGGGTTAGATTCAGTCTATGGATAGTTTTCTGTAACCCACTTGCACCCAGTAAACTTGCCAATTCTGTAACTGCCTGAGTCTATCTATAGGATCCAAACATATCAAAAACCAGTAGGTCAATTAGGTATTTCGGGCTTGAGTGATTGGTTATGGTCAACTGGGCACACCTCTAAGACCCTGAGACACTGGCACCCTGCTCTGTTCTCAATATCACAGTGAGCAGCATGCAGATAGTAAAGGGATAGTTTTCTGGAAGCACACTGAAAGTTCAATGTGACCACTCTAACCTCTAGATGATGTATATAGAGCATGCAAGCATGCTCTAAAAAGTAATAAACGCCGGGCGAGGGTAATAAAAACGGCGTCGCATCGCACACAATCGCTTAGAACTGTGAGGCCGGGGGTGCGCGCGTGTGCGATTGTGTACGATGCAGGTAGTGAAGGGATAGTTTTTTTCACTAAGCCAAAAGTCTATGTGACCACTGTAACCTTTAGTCACAGTATATATCTATGCGTACACGTTCTAAAAACCATCATCCTTTGGTGACATGCGTGGCAGGTGGGAGTCGGAATATTCTCAGGAGTTATGAATATAGTGGAAATATTTGCGAGAAAGGAAGGTTTCCTTCATCCATCCTTTTTATATTTTAGAGATGAAATCAGTTGAGATGTCGTCATTCACTCTACAATCTGGAAACAATTCACATTGACGACATCCCCACTTTGCCTTCCCTGTCAGATGCTCCACTTCTATCCATCTTATTTCCAGTCTGGTCTCAGTTCCCTGCTTATCATATAAAGGTTCTTCCCATATTGGCTAATCGATTTTGTAAACTGAATGCAATTATCCGATCGCTTCTCTGTTGTGATCCATCTAGATAATGACCCATTGAAACCTTCACAGAATGCGTGTTCCAAGCTCTGTGTAATCTCCTATAGCCTTCAAATATTGGATTACAGTGTGTGGAGTAAATTTTTATACTGTGAGCCATATGGGATCTTCTCTTTATAGACTCGCATAATCTCATATAGGATATAGGATATAGAAGATAAGTATTGGAAGCCTTTGTTTAGATTTCTTTTAGATAGACATGTTTATTCATTTTACCTAGTACACAACAACAATTAGTTCCAAGATAGGGAACAACATGCAAGTTTATGATAATGATGAAGGTGTTGATGATAAGTTGGATAATCACAGACCGGTACCTATCTTTATTATCCGCCTAATACAAACTGTCCATAGAAATCACATTGGGAGTGTACACGTATGGACAAACCCGGCGCATACAGATATGTTGTATGCCCGGGGGCACATACTGAAGAATAGTGCGTACGGAAAAATAGTGCATAACTAAAAGGAACTGATATTGACATGCCACTTGTCCAGAGAAGGTGGATAATGAATACAATATAGACCCCATTCTCCATACCCCTATGAATATTGCAGTCCGTTCTCCATGGTCAATATCCTGTGCAACATCCATTCTTTTAATGTGTACAGGGATGAGGTAAATAAAGAAAGCAAATTGTTTTGGTCAAATTTGTTGTTCTCCAACTTATTTGAACGCTATGTGATTTTCACTCGGCTATTGCCTTGCTCAAATCACTCCGCATCAAAATTGTGAAGAATGATGACTTTGACCAAAACTCGTCGGTGGTTCCTGACCGCAGATCGGTGGCGAACAGTCGGATAGTAGAAAATGGCTTCATAATAAAGCAATCTGCAGTCGGGTGGCATCATGAGCTGACTGATACATTTGATCTCGGATTTACCAGACTTCATCACGTACATAATTAAGTCATGACAATGATAAAGTTATGATATAAATCAGCGTGGTCACCACAGACGGGGTGAGGGTGTGGTGAGGCCGTGTGAAGTTGAGGACTGAGAGGGAGAAGAGCAGAGAGAGAAAGAGAGAGAGAGAGAGCGAGAGAGAGAGAGAGAGAGAGAGAGAGAGAGAGAGAGAGAGAGAGAGAGAGAGAGAGGGAGAGGGAGGGAGAGAGTGGTGGAATGAGGAGTTGTTCTCACAACACGAGTGGAGTGTGGAAGACGGAGCGGGTATCATCCGGGCAGTGAGTGCGTGTCAGTCGGGCCTCTGAATTATTAACACGCTTTGAACCCAGCGATGTGGCCTCTCGGGACTGGTAGCCTTTCCGCGGCACGCCTTATCGCGCTCTCTTATGTCTAACGCCTTTCTATTACCACCACCACAATACTGAGCACTACCACTCAACACCCACACCACCACCACACTACTGTTACCACTCCACACACACACCGCCATCACACTACTGTTACCACTCCACACCACCACCACCATCACACTATTGCTACCACTCCACACCCACACCGCCATCACGCTACTGTTACCACTCCACACCCACACTGCCATCACACTACTGCTACCACTCCACACCCACACTGCCATCACACTACTGCTACCACTCCACACCCACACTGCCATCACACTACTGCTACCACTCCACACCCACATCGCCATCACACTACTGTTACCACTCCACACCCACACTGCCATCACACTACTGTTACCACTCCACACCCACACTGCCATCACACTACTGCTACCACTCCACACACACACCGCCATCACACTACTGGTACCACTCCACATCACACCGCCACCACACTACTGTTACCACTCCACACCACCACCACCATCACACTATTGCTACCACTCCACACCCACACCGCCATCACGCTACTGGTACCACTCCACACCCCCCCCCCACCACCACACTACTGGTACCACTCCACACCCCCACCACCACCACACTACTGCTACCACTCCACACCCACACCTCCATCACACTACTGCTACCACTCCACACCACCACTGCCATCACACTACTGGTACCACCCCGCACCACCACCACCATCACACTACTGGTACCACTCCACACCCACACTGCCATCACACTACTGTTACCACTCCACACCCCCACCACCATCACACTACTGTTACCACTCCACACCCACACTGCCATCACACTACTGTTACCACTCCACACCCCCACCACCATCACACTACTGTTACCACTCCACACCCACACCGCCATCACACTACTGTTACCACTCCACACCCACACTGCCATCACACTACTGTTACCACTCCACACCCCCACCACCATCACACTACTGTTACCACTCCACACCCACACTGCCACCACACTACTGTTACCACTCCACACCCACACTGCCATCACACTACTGCTACCACTCCACACCCACACTGCCATCACCCTACTGCTACCACTCCACACCCACACTGCCATCACACTACTGTTACCACTCCACACCCCCACTGCCACCACACTACTGTTACCACTCCACACCCACACTGCCATCACACTACTGCTACCACTCCACACCCCCACCACCATCACACTACTGCTACCACTCCACACCACCACTGCCATCACACTACTGTTACCACTCCACACCCACACCGCCATCATTCCTCACTTCTAACATTCTTCACTACCATAATTGCTTCCATTATTCTCTACCACTGCCATCACCTCTCTGGTTCCACCACTGCCCCACCTTTCTCTACTACTGATACCATTGCCCCCATTCTTCTTTACTACTACCACTGCTACCCTCATTTTACTCTACAACTGCCATCACTCCCCCCATCTTACTCTACTACTGCCATCACTGCCCCATCTTTCTCTACTACCGCCACCACTGCCCCGATCTTTCACTCCTACTGCCATCACTGCCCCATCTTTCTGTACTACTACCACCACTGACCCCATCTGTCTCTACTACTACCCCCACTACCCCCATTTTTCTCTCTCACTACCACCACTGCCCCCATTTTTCTCTACTACTGCCACCACTGCCCCCATCTTTCTGTACCGCTGCCACCGCTACCCCTATCTTTCTCTACTACTGCCACCACTACCCCCATCTGTCTCTACTACTACCACCACTGCCCCCATCTTTCTGTACTTCTGGCACAACTGCCTCCATCTTTCTGTACTACTGCCACCCATGCCAAATCATTTTCTATTACCGTCACCCCTACCCCCATCTGTTTCTACTACTGCTACCACTACCCCCATCTTTCTCTACTATTGCCATCACTACCCTCATCTTTCTATACTACTGCCACCATTTCTTCCATCTTTCTCTGCTAGTGCCACCACTGCCCCCATCCTTCTCTATTACTGCCACCTTTGCCCTCATCTTTCTCTACCACTGCAGCCATCTTTCAAATGAAAGACTATTGGCTTGATGATCTACAGTCATCACATTTTTAGTCATCTAGTGTTAAGGTGTGTTAGGGCACCACCTGAGGACTATTAGCTAGACGTCCTACAGACGTCATATCTTTGGTCATCTAGTGTAAACGCTGGGTTTGGGCAGCACCTGCCGACTATTGATTTGATGATCTATAGTCATCACATTTTTAGTCGTCTAGTGTAAACACCAGTTTAGTGCACCACTTGACGACTATTGGCTAAACAATCTACAAACGTCTCCTCTTTGGTCGTCTAGTGTAAACGCCGGGTTAGGGCACCACTTGACAACTATTGGCTAGACGATCTACAGTCGTCACGTTTTTAGTCGTCTAGTGTAAATGCCGGGTTAGGGCACCACTTGACAACTATTGGCTAGACGATCTACAGTCGTCACGTTTTTAGTCGTCTAGTGTAAACGCCGGGTTAGGGCACCACTTGACGACTATTGGCTAGACGATCTACAGTCGTCATGTATTTAGTCGTCTAGTGTAAACGCCGGGTTAGGGCACCACTTGACGACTATTGGCTAGACGATCTACAGTCGTCACGTTTTTAGTCGTCTAGTGTAAACGCCGGGTTAGGGCACCACTTGACAACTATTGGCTAGACGATCTACAGTCGTCACGTTTTTAGTCGTCCAGTGTAAACGCCGGGTTAGGGCACCACTTGACGACTATTGGCTAGACGATCTACAGTCGTCACGTTTTTAGTCGTCCAGTGTAAACGCCGGGTTAGGGCACCACTTGATGACTACTGGCTAGACGATCTACAGTCGTCACGTTTTTAGTCGTCTAGTGTAAACGCCGGGTTAGGGCACCACTTGACGACTATTGGCTAGACGATCTACAGTCGTCATGTATTTAGTCGTCTAGTGTAAACGCCGGGTTAGGGCACCACTTGACGACTATTGGCTAGACGATCTACAGTCGTCACGTTTTTAGTCGTCTAGTGTAAACGCCGGGTTAGGGCACCACTTGACAACTATTGGCTAGACGATCTACAGTCGTCACGTTTTTAGTCGTCCAGTGTAAACGCCGGGTTAGGGCACCACTTGACGACTATTGGCTAGACGATCTACAGTCGTCACGTTTTTAGTCGTCCAGTGTAAACGCCGGGTTAGGGCACCACTTGATGACTATTGGCTAGACGATCTACAGTCGTCACGTTTTTAGTCGTCTAATGAAACGCAGGGTTAAGGCACCACTTGACGACTATTGGCTAGACGATCTACAGTCGTCACGTTTTTAGTCGTCTAGTGTAAACGCCGGGTTAGGGCACCACTTGACAACTACTGGCTAGACGATCTACAGTCGTCACGTTTTTAGTCGTCTAGTGTAAACGCCGGGTTAGGGCACCACTTGACGACTATTGGCTAGACGATCTACAGTCGTCACGTTTTTAGTCGTCCAGTGTAAACGCCGGGTTAGGGCACCACTTGACGACTATTGGCTAGACAATCTACAGTCGTCACGTTTTTAGTCATCTAATGTAAACGCCGGGTTAGGGCACCACTTGACAACTATTGGCTAGACGATCTACAGTCGTCACGGTTTTAGTCGTCTAGTGTAAACGCCGGGTTAAGGCACCACTTGACGACTATTGGCTAGACGATCTACAGTCGTCACGGTTTTAGTCGTCTAGTGTAAACGCCGGGTGAGGGGAACGGAGTGGCCACCTGAGTGCGTGCCTCCCCCTCATCAGAAGCCTCCTACATCTTTAATAGGGATCTTGTTAAGCCTGGTCTCTGTTCACTTGACCGCACTGGAGGCCTTACAGGTAAACTACCTGCCATACACGTACCTGCCTTCATTTCCTCAATGTAGATTCAATTACTTTGCTTTTCTGTTTTTGTAACTATCACTCTGTATCCGTCTGAGGCTAAGCGGTGGTGTTTTCCCACCTCCTTCCTCTCGTTGGGTCCACGTCTTATAATACATTATTATACACCTCTGGCCGTATGACATGCACATACTGCCCGCTACTACCCATGACGTAAATATAGCCGTACTTCACACTGTGACGTATGGGGGATGACATCATGTTACAAGCTATAATTTCGCCATTTTTATGTTTGTGATAATACGAAAACGGGCTGACTATCTTAGTTCGTCAAAATACTTGGTAATAATATTAATCAAATACATCCTTCTGCCTTCGGCATCGGGATGTATCTGATCAATAGATTTACCGCGTATTTTTGACGTACGAAGAGAGTAACTCAGTTTCTGTATAATACATATACGGAAACAGGCTGTGTGGCAGGTTCTGTGCCAATATCTCACCTCTGGTACAAGTTTAGCCATAGCAATAATACTAAAAATTATACGCTAATTTCACCAATTATAGTAGATGTAGAGAACTACATATTTCAGTTTTAAAGTTCATTGTTTTTGAAAGAATTAAAAGAAACCATGGTTTTCAGTACATTCCGTATGTAAATCAAGAAAATGTTAATTGACCTATATTGTATCTATTAAAATTGGATAAACTGGACAACACATTAAATTT
Organism: Alentia gelatinosa; assembly: GCA_950022655.1. Lineage (NCBI taxonomy): Eukaryota > Metazoa > Annelida > Polychaeta > Phyllodocida > Polynoidae > Alentia > Alentia gelatinosa. Next base: position 52,063,482 of record OX465584.1, read on the forward strand.
ACTCTTAGAATTAGAATGAATCACAAGGAACTAATTTTGATTGATAATTGACAATATTAGAAAATCACCAGGTGGCGCGACTGTGTATTGTAGGATATGCCTTTAAGGCGCTGGCCCTTTCCTGTATGACAGTTGCTTCTGTTCAGCGGTGCTTTAACGATACCATGACAAGATGGTTTGAGGAGAGATTATCCAAGGAATTCAGCAGAAAATGGAAAGATTTACGACTCCATGAATATTTGCAGACCCGGATTTAGGTCACAATCCGAATTTCTAACCGAAGCTGAGATCCTATTTATGTCACTTGACATGAGCGATCCCGAAGCAGCCGTTCGAGTGAAATTTCTCCTGGATTCATTTATCTTGAAATCAAGCGTAAAACTGGCCAAGAAACGCGGGAACACCCGTCATAGAAATGACAGCCAAGAATCGTTGGAAAGACTTGTTGAACAACATTTGATAAATACGTGTTTGTTTCATTGACACTACGCCACTGTCCTGGCATAGATCCTGAGCCTTGCTTCCTGCCCTGCTTGGGTCAAAATCTGCGATAGTTTTTCATCTATCCTAAATTCCCAGCACTTTGGGGGGGGGGGGGGGGTATTTCTTGTTTGCATGCAAAAGGAGATGCACAAATCAATATGCTAAATAGTTCAATTTGTTGAAAGATCCACAGAAAACCAAAAAAGGTTATGTATGATTAAAATGATTTATTGGGGATAATTATACATCGAGATAGGGGCAGTAGTGAAGAGGATATTGCAATGTTTTATCTGCATTTATCAGACTTCATCAGGCAGGAATGTCATTTCTGTTATTTGTAATGGCAAATCAGGAATAGACTGTATAGGATTACTTCCTTCAGTGAAAAGCGCCTGTTGTGTCGCAGGGTTTTGAGTGTCAACATGTCACATGTGTTCATTTGAAGGGGCAGTCTAATCAAATGTGGATTCACATTATGAAGTGGTTTAAAGCTGAAAAAGAAACAGCATGATTGTCTGTGAAGCTCATTTAACAATTCTGTTATTCCCAACTCATAATATATGTGTTGTCTGAGCTTCATTTATAACTGTGTTGTCTAAGTTTCATAACTTTGACAGTTACACCTTTTCAAATCCAAAATGTCGTTTCTGTGTGTGACTTTGAAGCAGAGATTAGTTAGCGTAATAGGCACAAGTGCCACAAAAATCTGCTGGGAGAATGACAGACAGTGGTATAGTGCAGAAATGGGAACTGATGGGTCCGGCCTTTGTTTCACGATACTTTCGTCGTGCCACGTTTCTTCTTACTATTCTAATCCTATTAGTCAAGTGTCCCGACTGTGAGAGATGACCATGCCTGTTGCCACGGTAGAAAACTACGGTAAAAAAATACGGTAGAAAACAGTAGAAAACTAATGCATATAAAAACTAGTGCATACTAGAAAGAACTAATGTGGGTACATCACTTGTCAGGAAAGGTTGGATAATTTGATACCATATAGATAGGTTTCAGATAAAAGCGTTTGTATGCTCCTCGAAGTTGCCTCTGCCCAATATCCTCGCATGTGCTCGGATATTCCTATATACCTATGGCTGTACACTCTATGCTTACACCACGTTCTGGGGGGTGGAGTAACTTATGGAGACTACCCAAGGTTGCCGTATACTACCCAAGGTTGCCGTATACTACCCAAGGTTGACATTTAGACCAATCAGATTGTCTCTTACAAAATTCATATGAAAAGCGCAGTGGGTAGTAAACATAAAGTGTCAAGTTACTCGATAAGGTTGGATCTGGCTTCAGGTTTGATGGTGGATGAGCAAATAACTCTAATTATCGTTATTAAACCACATTTGAAGGTATATAAGAATAGGGAAACCAAGTACCAGTAAAAGGAAGTCAAAATTACTCGGTAAGGCTTAGAAAAATTACTGCCCAAGGCCTTGGCCGCGGGCAGTAATTTTTCCAAGCCTTACCTCGTAACTTTGACTTCCTTTCACCGGAACATAGTTTCCCTCTATTCCTGTGCATGAACTCCGCGGAGCATACGACCACTTCTATCTGAAACGAATCAATATTGTTGTTGTATTTCCCTAAAGTTTCCATATTATCACGAAACATCCCAAAATTTCATATGATTTTTTTTTATGCTGTGAGTTACCTTTGCGGAATGATATCACGAAGCGAGTGCTATATCTGTAGCGGAAGGCAATAAATGCAATATAAACATTTATATGAAAGTGAGTGATGTATAGATTTTAACCTACCCTGTCACATGTCTTTAACTTCATGTCACCAGTGACATATACATATTATATGCCATAACTGTTGCGTACAGTCACACTGAAGTCTGTGCAGATTTACATGAGGGGTATGATAAAATATGATATGCAAATGTGTATTTCGTCAATATATATCTTATTCTTGATATCAGATGAAATGTTTGGATAATTAACTATAAACACTCAGGATTTAAATTTCTTTCATGACCTTAAGCAAACCCCTTCAACGAGCTACTTCTTGTAAATCCCCTGGAACTTTCTAACAAGCATTACGTCATTCCTTTCTAACTTTAATTAAAACAGTTACAGACAATGTTAAGTAGATCTTCTCGTGCAGACGATCAAACTTGAACAGAGAATGGGAAATCAATAAGAGCCTCAGTCATGGGTGTGCATAACGAACGAGAGGCTTTTGTCTAAAACCAAACAACACAGTTGTCAGATTTATACCCGCCATTCGTCGGAGACATGCTCGTGTGATACAGTGAGTCAGGTCAGGCGTTTACACTAGACGATTATAGGCAGTGATTCTTGAATTTAGGTATGTTGACAGGGCTGCTACGCGAAAAGATTCTTGAATTCAGCACCACTTGATGACTTACCCGGTTTTTACACTAGACGATTATAGGTGGCGATTCTTGAATTTAGCACCACCTGACGACTAACCCGCTGTTTACACTTGACGATTGTAGGTGGTGATTCTTGAATTTAGCACCACCTGATGACTTACCCGGCGTTTACACTAGATAACTATAGGCGACGATTCTTGAATTTAGCACCACCTGATGACTTACCCGGCATTTACACTAGATAACTATAGGCGACGATTCTTGAATTTAGCACCACCTGATGACTTACCCGGTGTTTACACTAGATGATTATAGGCAATGATTCTTGAATTAAGCGCCACCTAACGACTTACCCAGTGTTTACACTTGATAATTGTAGGCGACGATTCTTGAATTTAGCACCACCTAATGACTTACCCGGCGTTTACACTAGATAACTATAGGCAACGATTCTTGAATTTAGCACCACCTGATGACTTAACCGGCGTTTACACTAGATAACTATAGGCGACGATTCTTGAATTTAGCACCACCTGATGACTTACCCGGTGTTTACACTAGATGATTATAGGCAATGATTCTTGAATTAAGCGCCACCTAACGACTTACCCAGTGTTTACACTAGATGATTATAGGCAATGATTCTTGAATTAAGCGCCACCTAACGACTTACCCAGTGTTTACACTTGATAATTGTAGGCGACGATTCTTGAATTTAGCACCACCTAATGACTTACCCGGCGTTTACACTAGATAACTATAGGCAACGATTCTTGAATTTAGCACCACCTGATGACTTACCCGGCGTTTACACTAGATAACTATAGGCGACGATTCTTGAATTTAGCACCACCTGATGACTTACCCGGCATTTACACTAGATAACTATAGGCGACGATTCTTGAATTTAGCACCACCTGATGACTTACCCGGTGTTTACACTAGATGATTATAGGCAATGATTCTTGAATTAAGCGCCACCTAACGACTTACCCAGTGTTTACACTTGATAATTGTAGGCGACGATTCTTGAATTTAGCACCACCTGATGACTTACCCGGCGTTTACACTAGATAACTATAGGCAACGATTCTTGAATTTAGCACCACCTGATGACTTACCCGGCGTTTACACTAGATAACTGTAGGCGACGATTCTTGAATTTAACCCCACCTCACGACTTCCCTGGCGGTTTTTCTTTTCATTCAAACATATTTAACAACTGTACAGACGTTCATCTGCTTCCAGACGATCTTCCACGCTGGCGTCTACACATAACGTATTACATGTACATAAAGACAAGACATATGAGCAATCACTCACACATTTACCCTTGGACTTTACACAGTCTAATGGCCGTATACAATCTTTATATCTAGTCTATACGTATACATATATACATATATATATTTATATGTTGGTCTTCTGACCCTCGGTTTGTGGTTCTTTATATCTTCTGATATTTTACCGACTTAAAACGTTATGAATTTCTTCTTTTACTCTCATCTTAAATCTATCACCATACTCCAGTAATCTTGAATTTAGCACCACCTGACGACTTACCCAGTGTTCACATTAGAAGATTGCAGGTGGCAATTCTTGAAATTAGCAGCAACTGAATACTTTCCAGGCATTTACACTAGAGGATTAACAGGAAGTAATACGTTTCTTATTCAAGAGATGAAAAATCGTCTAGTGTAGACGCTTGATGTGCTTCTTGAGTCGACGACTATTGCGGTCGATATCTCACAATCGAACACCACCTGACGACTATTGGCTAGACGATCTACAGTCATCAGGATGGGGAGTTAGCTCAATGGTTAAAGCACTAGACTTGTATTCGCAAGGTTGTGGGTTCCAGTCTCACTGCAGTCACCTTTCTCCTACATGCCCAGCAGTGGTACATTTACTGCTATATCAAAGGCCCTCATCCCATGTCTATGTGGTGTGGGAACTAAAAGAAATCTCACTTCGGTAAATGTGTAGGGGTGAGATTTCTACCTAAATTCATCTCATAGATTCAATCACCACCCTTGTGATGTATACCAGCAAGAAAAGCCGAACCATGAGTTAGTCCCTATATGCCCTCAGGGTCCCCTGGGACGTTAAATAAACGAACAAACTAAACTGCAGTCGTCACATTTTCAGTCATCTTGTGTAAACGCCGGGAGACAGTCAGAGGTGCCCCGATTGCTCACTAAGCGGTAAATGGGAGGAGGTAGATGACTTTGGCGGTGGTGGAACTTGTTGGGAGTGACGGATAGGGACCCTTCTTCTCCTAAACGCGGCGTTACTCTCACAAAATGGCAGCGGTTTGTCAGGTGGTGCACGCCGGGAAATCACTCAGCTTCCGCTCGGTTAGTTCACGACTCTGGCGCAGTGGGGCGCGCCCGGCAGCAGTCTGTGTCTAATGCCGGAATGATTATCTCTCATTAATTAAAGAGTCCTTGTAAAACTTGGTCAAACAAATGCCTCTGTCAGCTGCTGAACTGACGTCAGTACTCATTTTGCGTCTGAATATTTATTTTTTTCATTTAATAATATCTCCCTGGCAAACATTTCGGTTCCTAAATTTAAAGGCATATCGGACAATTTACCTTGGAAAATAAAACCCATACACTGCACGAAAAGTACCGCTTTACATATGAATCCGAAACGCGTCTAACAGTAGGATTTTGCGTCTAGAAGTTCGACCTATTAGACGTCTCGTAGACGCCTTATCTAGTGGCGTATATACATGTCCATGGTGCGGTCTTATATACGTCATATATACGCCTGATTCCGTTGTATATACACCACCATCCAAAGGTTCCGATCTTTGCAACTTGGGGACACTACTGGTAGCATCCAAGTCTGTATTATATGAACATTGCAATCTTAAATTACCAATTTATTTTATAAAACCTTTATAAAACCTTATTGAATATAAATTGATCAATTACAATCACAAATAATAATCCCTGCATTTTACCGTTTTTCCAATAGATTTTTCCTTGAAAACACCATTCTTCTGTTGTATTCTGGGTAATCCCATATATAAGCCTTTAACAAGTTAACACTCTAGAGATGGAGTCCCTAAGAACGGGCGGCGGGCACCGGCGGGCACGCGGGGGGTGGGGGAGGGTTTCCCGCTGAGTCAACCTGTACAAACGCGGCTGGCGGTGGGCGGTGAGTGGTGGGCGGCGGGCAGCGGGGGGCTTCTCACTGAGGCTGGCTGGGGGTGGCGTGGCGTGGTGTGGGGGAGTCGGGGGGTGACGGGGGGTGGTGGGGGGCATCTCACACTCGCCAAGCGGCCGCTAATCCGTCCACACCCACTGCAGGGAGGCGGGGGTTGTGTACTAGTGCTTCCTGTGGGTAGAGTGATTGTAGGGTGGAGTGGTGGTGGGGTGTCGGGGGGGCGGTAGGGGGTGGGGTTGGGAGGTCGCGGGTGGCGGGTCAGTGTTGGTGCATCCTCTACCAACACCCACAGGACGGGGCGGGCCGCGGGTTGCAATTTTTTTTTTGGTATCATACGCCTGGCGTATATATCGCACAGAGCATGTTTTATCTTGGATACGCCAGGCGTGAAAGACAGCCAAGTCGCGCCCGTCTACATATGGAAACTACCTCGTAGACGCCCGAAACGCAGACGCGGATAAGAGGTGTATACAAATGAAAACAAGTCTATATTCAGCCAATACGTGCGTTATCACGATGGCGTATATATATGTAAAATAGTGGTTTTCGTGCAGTGATATCATTTTTCTGGAAATTCAGTATGATGATCTCAAAGTGTTCTAGTACACGTATCTAACTTAAAAAGCAGGGGTCACTCTGCTAGTTTTTGATTTAGAGATCAATATCATGATTATATTACAATAGAATATATGTCAAAATTCGAAAACATTGTTTTTCACATAATGAGAAACCCATGTCATTTTCTCCAAACTTTCACAGAATGTAGTAAATTGTGTAGTAGGTTTAAAAAAATCCTTATTTGTGATAGAATTGAAAAAAACTTTATTTGTCAGTACATTTCCTATATAAATCAGTCAAATGTAAATTGGCCTAATATACCTGGGTTATGTCAAACACGAGAGTATGTGTTAAATCACTCATTTGGTATTAGAATAGGTCAAAGGAAGTGGTTTGAATTGGTAATTGTCAATGTTTGAAAATTACCAGGTGGCGCCACTGTGTATTGTAGGATATGCCTTTAACATTGATAACGACGCGGGACTTGCGCATTAAGGATGGCAGCAAATCGGTCTGCTCTGGGAATGGAAAACACGGTGAACGTCATATTAGATGATAATTGTCTACATCAAAGCAATGACCCTCCGTTCGACATCGCCTTCAGTGTCCCTGCACCATTTATGGCGTGTAAATTGAGGACAATTAGGCGAGAGAGGCTGAGGGCTGGCAGGTAGAATTGGTTTAATATTCGGCGTGCTTCATTCAATATGCGCCCGTTGAAACTGCTGAAATGCCAGTTACAGACTCCATGACTCTTGTCTCAATATAGAACGAGGATAGGAAGTGACAATCATAATTGAAGGGTACGATTAGATCCTGTCTGGGATTGGTCCCCAGTACTTTGATGATCGTGGCAGGGTTTTGCTTGGATTTTGGCTTTTCAAGGTCCAAAGCAACTTATATTGTCGCCGGTTATATCTACAGGGATACCAGCTTGTAGGATTTTGCCTACATAAAGGATTTTCATTTTAGTCTAAAAGAGATGAAAATTTCAAGAACATGTATGTGTTTTGGAACAATATAGACTCCAGGTTACCTTAAATCTAAATCTTTTTTTTTCTTTTTTTAAACGAGCTTTGCTCTCCTTTATTAATCTTCAATGTACAGGCGTATAATCCAACAATGAAAAAAAAATCTAGCATCTGCATTTGGCTTAATTCCGTTTGGTTACATGTGTGTGGTAAGCCTCCTCAATCCATTGGTTCACTTTCCTATGTTGTAACTTAATGTAATTTCATACTTCTGTTTTCTGCCCTCTATAGCATGCTCCAGTCCTTGATATGTATTCTATACAGAAGTTAAATATATCTGAAACCTGCACAGTTTATAATTTCCTCCAGATCTGGGGAATTATTAAACCTAACTCCAAAAAGGGAACAGTCTTTTATCAATTTGATGCTACTTACTTAAGAGTTTTGCGAGCTTGCTCTTATTTTTGGTAGTTTTAACAAACTTTTGTATTAGGTAGGCTCTCATGGGTTTCATTTAAGTTCTAGCAAACCCTTTTAGGTATTCCACCTCTAGCTTGGAGCCTAGGAAGTATCTTAGCCCTTAATTGGGGAACATAACAGTTGTGAATTCCAATGTGTTGGTGTGACCGTTAGATGAACTTGTTTTGTAATCTTTCAAAATTCTGAATTCAGCTACCCCTAGGACTCTCAATTAAGGGGCTGTTCCATCTGGCCGAATTCTCAGGCGAATCATGATTCTGACAATGTCTGATTAATTAATCGGGTACCATCGGTGTAGTGGAACACCCCTAGGACTCTCAATTAGAGGGCCTATGGTACTGTTACCTAGAGCTGCAGGATGGTGGGATTCTTGTGAGAAATGCTGCTACGATCAAGGAAAAACTTGAATACTGACATCTGATTGGCTTAAAATATATCATGTTATCGAAGCATTACCACGTCTAAAAATTATGAAAGGAATGCCTAATGAAATCGTAAAGACATTTTACATATAGAAATGATAATGTGTGGTAATCTTCCTTAAATTATTTTCTTTGAAGTACCCAATTCAGTGCAGAACTACCCAGAGACCTACTCTCATAGCAGATATCCAGATATTCCATACTGTCAGTCAATGCCCAAGGATCTGCTAGGAGAGTAATGGGAACTCCCCTACACACATGTCGTAGGTTGGCCCTAGTCAATATGTAGGAATTTTATACTGACCCCAACTGGCATCCTTGTTTCTATTCTTATCTTGGATGGCTATTGGATCGCGATTAGCAATTGTGGCGGTTGCAGGTTAAATATGTTCTAACCTCGGATGACCGTATATATATTTATCCTACCCCCCATATAAATCTCCCTAGACTTTATATGGTGGGCCTGTATGCCACGGTTATGCCATAAAATATTTATATGCCACTGGTGACATATGAAGTTAAAAACATATGACAGGGTAGGATAAAATCTAAACATCAATCAATTTCATATAATTGTTTACATGCCATTCGTTATCTTCTGCTACAGATATCACTCAGCTTCTCTTCGTGAAATCATTCCGCGAAGACAACTCATGCCATATAAACAATCATATGAAATTTTGTGATGTTTCATGATACTATCTGGCGATTAGAAATGCTACCCTGTGAGCATGTAAACCCACAGGTCGACTCGAATTTTGGATGAAAACTGGTTGATCCGGTAGCCCCTAATCACATAAAACCAAACAGAATAACTTTAATAAAAACAAGGTTTTATTAATGTTTAATGTAACCCACAGTTTCATAACACTCCGGGAGAGCAAGGCTCTATCCCATGAATAGCTTGTATCAGTCCCCTAACACCAGGTGCTAGGTAGCAATTTTTTTTTTTGTAAATATTTTATTGACCACAAATTCACATAAAATTTACATGATTTTCAATCTGAGGTCAGGACAATTATACAGTTTTAACGGAGAATCATACAAGAGATTATGATCACAGAGCTTATTTATTTCTGGTGTTGTCCATTCAGTAGATCATTTCTATAAATTACTCATAGGTCTAGGACAAGACAGGCCAGGTGTCATAGACATCCTGCTAAAAAGAGCAGAGAAAAGAGCAGTATATAGTACAGAACAACAAAACAAAGTAAAAAAAACCCAACTTCTATGGAGGTAGCAATAAGAGGGAGCTGGATGCAGTCAACCGAAGTTGGTAATCCTAGCTCAACCACCGAGAGGATATGGAAAACCACACCACTATATAAGGCCCGTTTCCATTGGCTGATTTCCCATCACCGATCAACAGTCAGGAGCCACCGACGGACCTGACCCAAAATCGGTCAATGGAAATGACCCAGTTCGTGAAATGACCCATGACTTTTTCTGCTTAGATTATACAATGTGACACCACCTACCTCTGAGTGAAAGCTTGCTCACTGAGTGAAATCTACTACCCTCTCCGATTTTTCGATACCGATGCACAGTCAACGTAGCCAACTTGATAGGTTCCATCACACAACAGGAATCAACCAAGTTACGTATTATATTTTATGGTATTAAGTACATTACCTAAAGATCTAGTATAGACAGTACAATTGTGATGTAGAACAATTTCAAATTAATTCATACTCATCTCATCTCATTAACAAATCAAACCAAAGTGAGTATGGATCTATTAGTCTGACGAATATATGATGTGTACCGGAAGAAGAAGTCGTTAGGAATGATAATCAATCAATGTTATCTATACTGCCGTATTTATCTGGAATTGTAACTTTATTTCAATGACAGAGGGACCAAGCGGAAGACCGGCAAAGCCGAGCTTGGGTTAAGCACAAAACACATTGTATTTATTACCCTAATAAAAATTTGCCTTCATGACAAAGGCCTAATAATGACTGCATCAATGTAAAACCTCCTTATACATACAGTGAAACCCCTGTTCCGAACAAAGTGCCCCCTAAAGTGGGGTGTACCCTTAAGCGGGGTTAAAATAAACTAAATACAAATTTATGTTCCGAACAAATTTTTCCCTTAAGCGGGTGCCCCTTCAGCGAGGTGTCCCAGGAGCGGGGTTTTACTGTACCTCTGTGTTTCTTGGCGACGGAGAATTCATTATCCGATCCGGAGTAATAATCGTCCTTAGGAAAAAGGCACTGTCCCCAATAAATGATTCAAATAATTTCTGCAAATTAAAAATCAGCAATTACAATATGAAGGTCTGTGGGTTTTCCTAAAAATAAAGTAGTTTGATATCTGAAGGCACCTAACGGTGATTGAACTCGGGGATGTGACTTAACAGAGGGTGGGTGTAGGGTATTTAGAATGAAACTCACAAGATTAAAAAAAACTCGGTCCGTACTCCACTGAGTTTGACCGCGGAGTAATTCACAAAGCGAAGCTGAGTGAATTACGTAGCAGTCAAACGAGGTGGAATGCGAACCAAGCTATTTTCATGGAGTTAGTTTCTAATTTTATCTCACACCGTATAATATTATTAATTGATCAAATAAATCACCCAATTAGCCATTGACTATTGGGTACAATACCTTCACGGTCGTGGAGTATGAGTCCCTAATGTTCATCCTGTGTAGAAAGATTCCGGGATGAGATAAACATATATATCTGATAGTTTTGAGAGCTGAAGGGTTACTCATCCTGATATTACATACTTTTTTATCAATTAAGTTTCAGGTCATTATCGCTTAGGCATCCAACATCTATAAACGATTCCTATCCAAGCATTTTAATTTATTGTTCTGGCACTTGATTTGTGCCATTAAGTAGCATTTCTTTCCAGCCAGAACTTAATTTGTTCTGCTGAATGAATTGGTGTTAATCAGGTTTTTAGAGTGGAGGACAATATAGCAGTATTTCACCCTCCTGTCATCCATACTGTGTTTCTGCTTATAAAGATTAACATCTTTTTAGGTCCTTCTAATGATCAAAAATCTGTACTACCTCCAGAGTAAAACAGACTGATAAGATTATTTAATCTGGATCCCGGGGTTTGACACAATTACGTACAATTAATTACTTGACTAATTAATGGCATGCAGTAAAAATAGAATCGTAACTCATAATCAGCCTGTAGTTAAACTTGTGGTGAAACATGGGCTGTAGAGTTTATCTAAAGTCCAATGCATATCTACCGATTTCGGAACATCGATGTGCCTTTGTTGGCGACAAAGGAATGGTAAATTATCTCTTGAACGGTACTTTGAGTCCTTGCCTAGCTGCCCTACATCTACCGACTACCGTTAAGATGCCTCGCCTGAGACAAAGTACCGTTCCTTTGTCGCCGACAAAGGTTCATGGATGTTCCGAAATCGGTAGATGTGCACTGGGCTTTAAGTAAAACGTATACCGATTCTGGTTTGGACGATTTAAAGAAGAAACCAACAAGTTTTGGTCAGAGTCGTCGTTCTCCACGAGTTTGATGCATAGCATTCAAACGAGTTGGAGAATGACTTCTTTGACCAAAACGAGTTGCTTTCTGTATTTATCTCACCCCTGTACACACTAAAAGAATAGATAACACACAGGCTATAGACCATGGAGAACGGACTGCAATCCTTGTAGGGGCATGGAGAACGAGTTCCCAGTGTTAAGCCTATGGACATTTATTCCAGGGGTGAGATAAAGTTCCCATATTGTATAGTTGTTTGCGAACGTGTCGCAGGCAAATTGCATAACCCGAACAGGGGTTACTTCAAATGTTCTGTTGTTGCTTTTTTTATATATATTTTTTTATTCCTATCAGTTCTGCCACGGCGGAGAGTTCTTCCACCGACAGTTCAATAACAGCGTGGTACAAGTCATAGTAGGCCGTCGGCCATGAGAATTAGGATAATATAAGTACGTTGCCACATTACAATAATGCACACCAAGATACAGCAAGTTGAAATAATAAACAGATGAGATGATATGAAGTGATGTTTCAAACACAGTCTCAAGGGACTAGCATACACACACAATGCTTATAACAGCTAAGGATAACTTAGGAACGCCATTCGCGGACAGAGTATTTAGCTTTGACATTCTTTTTTAAGTCTTTCTTGTCTGTTATCAGCTGCGTCACTTGATCGAGGCTATTCCATAAGTGGATACCGCGATAGAAGGGAGAGTGTTCATATTTACTACTTTTAGCCCTTCGTTGCAAGAATTTGATTCTAGAGTCGCTGCGTGTACGTCTTTGCCTTTTATCCAGGAGCTGATCACATTTACTCTTTTTGTGCATAATGGAAAGAAGTTGCATATTGCGCCTGCAGTCAAGGTAGTCTATTGCTGTTATATTGTGCAGATCCTCTATGGGCTGACGTGGTATACGTGTGCCTTGTACGATACGTAGGCCACAGTTTTGGGCACGCTGTAACTTGGCGGTATCTGCCTTGCTAGCACCGTCAAATAGGAAGCTACAATACTCCAACATCGGACGAATAATAGCCAAATAGAGTTTCCTAGCAACTCCGAAACTCATACATGGGCGCAGTTTCTTAAATTTGAAACAGGGGGCATATACACAACGAAGACTCTCCCGGACATGCTCCTTTAAGTTCAGGTCAGAATCTGCTGATTTGATTTATATCATATACCGTCATCGATCAACAACTCGTCGGTGACAAAAGAACATCTCAAAGGGTGGGGGTGGGGTTCACTATTCACTGGCTGACCCTTGCCTTGCTGCCCCACATCTACCAACTAGGGCCGACTCCATTAGGATGCCTCACCTGAGACAGTATCGTTCCTTTGTCAGCGACAAAGGTATATCAATGTAACGAAATCGGAAGATGTGCAGTGGACTTTATGTAGCATTAACACCTGCTGACTAAAACCTCTGTAGATAATTTTCACGGTGGTTCTCCATATTAAAATTGGTGACATATTATCGGTGACCTGCACTGCCTATATGTGTTTCCACTGATAAATTCAATCCGGATTGATTTCATCGGTGAGCTCATAAGTTATTCTGTGGTGCCATATTGAATAAGGAGGGAGAGAAAAATCGTTCCCCATTTCTGTTTCCACCCGACGCTTATTGCCTTGAATATGTCGCATAATCGGTCGACGTTGCGAAATGCCATTATTGGTGGTCATTATCGTCAGGTGGAAATGCCACATAATATTGAATGGTGTGGATGGGTGGAAAGTCCGACTCAAGTGAACAATATGGCGGTCTGGCAGGGAAAGTTTTCCGCTTAAAGTTCAATCGGGTACCTAGATATACTGCAGGTGACTATAAATGATACATAATTTAAAATCAATTATATTATTGCCTTAATATACGGAAACAGGGTTACTGTGGCTGTACGTGATAAATACGAGAAATTATCTCGCCCCAGTGTTTTTCTCCATAGGCTTAAAGTTAGGAACTCATACTCCATGGCTGTGAAGGTATTGTACCCAATACTGAATGGTTAATTTGGTGAGTTATTTCATCAATAAATGATGTTATACGGGATGAGATAAAATCAGAAACCCACTCGATGAAAATAACTCGTTTGACTGCTACGTAATTCACTCAGCTTCGCTTCGTGAATTACTCTGCAGTCAAACTTGGTGGAGTACGACCAAGTTATTCACATCTTGTGAGTTTCCTTCTAATAATGTACATGTAGTTGTGTAAACGCCACGTTATTTGTATATCTTTTAGTTTTCCAATTTGGACTTCTCGTGTAGTATTAAACACAGTAGTACTGAACCAAATGTTTGCAGTAAGAAGACCATCAATGTTGCTTATATCTGTTCCTATTTAAGTAACCCACAACGAAATTCACATGATTCAATCTAGAAGATTACATGTCAATGTCATGTGATAAAGTGTGCTTTTTATCCTTGGCAGGCAATTTAAAGTTGCATATGAATGCGTTAACAAACTTTATTGGAAATGCGATGCCAGAGATGTAGTTGAAATACTTCACCAAAATATTTTTTCAACATCCAAGCTAATGTGAAATTGAGATGGTCGGTGTAGAATCCGGCTCAGTTTAAGGTGATTTTCGTGACCTATCACCTGAGTTTCATATCACCAGAATCATAAGTTTCCGGGTAATGATTAACTGACGATATGTGGAAATCCTATCACTGAATTACCCTTCTCGTTACTTCAAGTGGCCGTGTGCTGTATTTCTCTCAGTATCAGATCTCAAATCTCAAATCGGGAAATTACATCTATGCAAGTGCTTATATGGAACTGGATGGATAATCATATAGATAAACAATACCCCACGAATTTGGATGTGCCACAATTGTTATCGAGGCGACGATGAGTGATAATTATGGTGCATCCAAATGAGCGGCATATTGATTCATTACCCTACCCCCGGATGAAAGTAGACAAGCAGTGGCTTGGGAGAATAAAATTTTATTTAATTTTATGAAATAAGAGGAATAAAATTATGTCGACCTTACTGGACAAGCATATTAATGATAAGATAATATGAAGGTAAGTATATGATAATTGATAGGTAGAATATAAGTCAATTATGATAAGTAAAATATGAAATACAATAAACATGATAATTGTATGAGATACAATATAGGTTATTGGATACAATATATGTTATTGTATAAGTAATAAAAAGCCCTACGTGAGTAGGAGGAGAGGAGAGAAGGTTGTGGGTGGGTGGGACGAAAAAGTAGTGTAGTACGTGCGTACTGTAGGGAGGTTGAAGGAGAAGTGAGGCCGGGGTACGGATCGGGCTGTACCACGTGACCGCGTGGTAGGTGAGAAAGCCGCGAGGGGGCAGGAGGGGCGCCCGGGAGGCGCGGTAGAGGGGGACACCGGAGGTGGCAATGACTACCCCTGAGCCAAACTCATGAGTATACCATTACCCTACCCCCGGATGAAAGTAGACAAGCAGTGGCTTGGGAGAATAAAATTTTATTTAATTTTATGAAATAAGAGGAATAAAATTATGTCGACCTTACTGGACGAGCATATTAATGATAAGATAATATGAAGGTAAGTATATGATAATTGACAGGTAGAATATAAGTCAATTATGATAAGTAAAATATGAAATACAATAAACATGATAATTGTATGAGATACAATATAGGTTATTGGATACAATATATGTTATTGTATAAGTAATAAAAAGCCAAAAAGGCAAAAAAGGAGAGGGGGGGGGGGGTGGGAAAATGTTTTTAGTCTTTGTGAAGTGAGTTGATCAAGGCCCGGTTGACAGCCTTAGCGTCGTTGGCCTTGATGTAAGTCCGGTGGGCGTTGGACTTCCAACCACCGTACCGCTGAATAGAGAGCTCTGGCATACCTGCTTGGTATGCCTGAGTGGCAGCGGCCTTACGTAGGCTGTGGAGCGTGTACGTGGAAGGCTGATCGGCGGCCTTCAGTAGGGACTTCCATTCTCGGGTGAGAAGTCTTGTGGTGACTACCTCCCTGGCCGCGAGGGTAAGGAACGGGGCCTCGGGGCTGGTCGTGGGGACGGCCGCGATCATAGAGGAGATGGCGCGTACCGGGCACGCCGCGACATCGGGTGACGCTTGGATCACCACAGTCTTCTCTTCCCCCACCAGTTGCAGGTTCTTGGCTGCCTTGATCCGAACCGTTACTTCCGTTGGCGTGACCACCACGTCGCGGCGCGACAGGTGTCGCGCAGGGTCGAACTTGGCGGCCGACGGTGGGGCGACCTCGCTCTGCCGCAGTGCCACGTAGTATATGAGTAGTATGGCGGCCCGTAGCACGAGATGGGTCGGCGAATGTGTGAGGGCCGCGAGGGCCGCCCTGAGGACCTCCATAGGGACCGGAGGTTTGACGTTTGGCACGTATGACTTGTTGCGCCTCATCGCCTCCAGGGCGCGCTTCACTCGGTAGTCCTCTGTCGGCGCGACGTCCCCTCCCGTCAGTCGCAGGTGCGACCGCACGTGGGATAGGTGATTGGCGACCGTCGCAAGGGAGGGGGCGTGGTCCGAGACGTACTCGAGGTACGCCTTGATGAAGCTGGTAGTGGGTTTCTGGGCGTCGGCACCCATCCCCCGGCAGAATGCGAGGTATGTCGCGACGGCGCTCCGCTGGTTCGCGACCGTTCCGGGGGCACGCGTCTCGCATTGCCGCGCAGATGCCCTCGTCTGGAGTAAGAGCAGCTCCCGATCTGCAGGCGAGACGCAAAACAGGGTTAAAGCAGACGTGGGTGCATGGAACGACCTCGAGGAGGGAATGGAAATTTCTGAACATCGAAGCCGTATCGTAGTCCCTCGAGGTCAGATGCGCCCGACTGAGTGCATCCGCGACGGTGTTGAGTTTGTCAGGGACGTGAGTGTAAATGAAGTTTCCCCCCATTTTGGCTTCAACCATCCAGGCTTGGCGGGCACACTCGGCCAGCACGGGGTTCCTGGCATGCCCAGAGGTGAGTGCCTGGACGGTTCCCATGTTGTCGCAGTAGACTTCCACGCGAGACCCCCTGTCCCGGTCTGTGATGAACGTGCACATCGCGAACACCGTGTTTAGGGCCTCCAGCTCGGCGATGCAGCAGACCGGGTCGTTCACCAGGCAGACCTGCCCGGAGTATGAGTAGGTGCCATCCGTACCCCCGATGCCCGAGAGACAGGCGTCCACGATGAGGCACTTAGTCGGGGGTCCTCGTGGGATAAGGGCGTGGCCGTTCCATCCCTCGGCGAAGCGCAGGAACCACCCGAGGTCCTGCCTCATCTCAGAGTTAATGTTCAGGTAGTATCCGGTCATACCTCGGAGGGCCTCGAGGAGTTTGCTGACGAATGGGCGTGCCGGCCGGATACACTTTGAGACATGTAGTACCCGCCCGAGGACGGATTGAAGCTGGCGTTTCGTCAGTGACCGCTTCTGATACACCGCCCTGACGTGCTCTCGGACCTCGTGAAGCTTGCCCTTGGGGACGGTAAGAATCATCTCGGCCGCGTTGATGACGATACCGAGCCACGTCACGACCTGACTCGGGGGCTGGGCTTTCCCACGGGCCTCGGGGAGTCCGAGTTCCGTCAGCAGGTCTCGGGCCGTCCGAAAGTCGGCCTCGGACTTCTCTCTGGTGGGTGAGAGAATTATGAGGTCGTCCAGGTACATGCAGGCCTCGACCCCCTTCTGGCCGAGTATCGCGACGATGGCCTCCGCTACGCACTGCATGTGGTAGGAGGAGGCACGGGCACCAAACGGCATCGCCGTGTCACAGAAGTACCCGTCCCTCCATGCGAAACACAGGAGGGGCCAGTCCAGGGGGTCGCACCGAAAGTTTTTATACGCCCTCGCGATGTCGATCGAGCACATATAACTTCCGGGCCCCGAGGCCACCAGGCGGCCGACGAAACTGTCGACGGTCGGGAGGCCATGCTCCCTCTCTTCTCCATACATGGAATTCTTGACCACAAAACCGTTGACGCTGTCGTCCTTTGGGTACGTCATGTCGGTAATGACACGACGGTCGTCCGTGCCCCTTTTCTCGCGTGTCATTAACGGCGACACGTGACACCAGGGTTCAAAAGGGGGAGCCTCGTACGGCCCTAGGAGATTGCTGAACCCTCTCTCTTTCTCGATGAATCTGTCTATCTGGTCAGGGTATCCTGTGGCACTGGGGTGGTTGGGCATGCACGCGTGTCGCTGACGGGACCGGTGTAACCTAGGGGAAAACCGTACCTGATAAAACCCAGGAGCTCCTCCCTTCGGGGATGCCCGTGAGGTACCGCACCCAGGCCGGTATGTGTAAGTCCGTGGGGAGGTCGATACGGGCACCGAGCGCGTTGGGTAGGCCCGTGCACTGTACCTCCTCATAGATGTGGGCGTGCCCCGGTGGCCCGGGGGCCGAGAAGCACGGCCAGTGGACCCGTCGATGTTCGGCGAACGCCTCGGGGTCCGTCCGGACCCCGGGGGAGGCAACTCCGGTCTCACATACCTTCCTCACAGCGGCGAAGTCGATATTCATCCCAGTGCTCACATCCTCCCGGGGCAATTGCCGAGCCAATTGCTCCCGTTCCCCGCTAACACGCATAACCACGGGAGTGGGTTCGTTGATGGGCGGAGTCCTGTGTTTGATGACAGCCCCCATGTGCGCCACACGTGTTGTTGTTGTCACGTGGGGTGTTGCTTCATCCTGTGTGCACTAGCTACCCGTTTCCCCCTCTCAGAGTGCATCCGTCCTTAGTGCAGGGGGTGTACGACGCGCCACGCTCACTCGCCTGTTGTTTCAGCGGTTGAGGATCACTCGGGCGGAGTGAATGCCCGGCGTGCGGCATCCGGTGTGTCGGGGGTGCAGATGTTTGGGGAGCACTCTCATACCCGCCACCGTACAACAGTTTCCTGTTGCACGCGTGTATGGAGTGCGTGCACATCCGCCCAACGGAATCACAGAACGAGCACACGTGAATCCACTTGATGTTTCCCTCCTGGTGCCCGTTCCGCTGGCGGCATCCCCGCTCGGAGTTGTGGGCTCGGCAGGGGAGCTCCCGCCCCTCGGCCTTGCCGCCGTCGTGACCGTTGGTCGTTGTCGTGGTCGCAGTCATCGCCAGTCGTACGCGTTCATCTTGGATGCGCACATGATCCGACCAGTACATTCTCCCAGCCTCGATTTGGTCAATTACAAAATCAGACCAGCGGCGAACACCCGCCCACGGTCGAGACTGGGCATCGATCGAGACCTGCGACAGGTGTCTGTACATGTCTCTCCTGTGATCCTCGGGGACAGCTCTGTGGTCCTCCATCATCACGAGGAAGGCACTAACGTATTCCATTGGTCCGAGCGTGCCTCTGACCTCGAGTCTCTGCACGAGTGTGTACAGACCCTCGCGCTCAACATACATATACGGCTTCGATATACCTTTAGATTGAAAGTCTGTAGGGGTCTTACCGGCCGTACGGTCGTGGCGCATCGCTTCTCGGTCCATCTCTCGCTGCAGGTGGTCCTCCGGGAGGTAACAGTCACGCAGAGCTCTGGGTGCGGGGAGGCGCGAGGCCTAGTCCTCGGCCCATTCCCGTGTCCGATCTTCTGCCGGGGTCCGTGCTTCGCGCATGGTCGGCGGGTGGTGCGAGGCCCGGCTGGGCGACCGTTGTCTGGACATCGCTGCTAATGTAGCCATCATGGTGTCCATCTTGGCCTCCAGTGCCGTCATACGGGACGTCTTGACCGTTGATCCTCGCTCCGAGACGGATTCGATCTGCTCGTTTGCCGCCTCGCTCCCTCTCGGCGTTCCTTCAGGCTGCACCTGAGCCGCTACCTCCGGTGCCCTCGAGGTGCTGGGCACGGGGGTATTTCTGGTTGTTGGTCCCATTCTCCTTTCCTCGTAGATATACTTAATCGTGTAAATGGTGTGCTGGCCTATACTCGTGGAGTATGAGGCTGCGAGCACGTGGCCAAGAGATACGAAAAAGTAGTGTAGTACGTGCGTACTGTAGGGAGGTTGAAGGAGAAGTGAGGCCGGGGTACGGACCGGGCTGTACCACGTGACCGCGTGGTAGGTGAGAAAGCCGTAAGGGGGCAGGAGGGGCGCCCGGGAGGCGCGGTAGAGGGGGACACCGGAGGTGGCAATGACTACCCCTGAGCCAAACTCATGAGTATACAATTTACAATTCAACGGCAGTTCTTGATTTATCTCATCCCTTTCACGGACATAAAAAGCATCACAATATCAGAATAATTCAAATTACTTCGCAAATCCTGTTAGGAATGCATAAATCTCCATGTTGATATCTTGTCTACTCTCTTGAATCTTGGCCGCTGATTGATCAATCTCATATGACATCATCTCACATCACTTCAGCACGGCCAGCACGGCCATGGCGTGGCACTTTACGTTGGTGATCATTGCATATATATTGTTGATATTATTCCTATGGCTCAATTGTAGTAGGGGTTAAACAAAGTATGGTATGCACAATGGGTAGATTTGTGTGGATAGAGCCGTGCAACTTATTATTACAAACCTATGGCTGAACGTCTATGAAATACTACCCGCTGCTAAGGGTGTAGTATAAATAATATTCAGATGCTATATATACTGAGAGGTAGTGAATATTTGGGTGGCACTATGCCTGTAGTGTACTTCACAAGTACATAAAATGACATTTTATGTCGTGTTTTAGGTGTATAATGATAAGAAAACGTAGTGAGTGAACCCGTAGCGATTCCATTCTCAGCCTTTTGTCCCACAGAATATTTCATGGGACAAAATACTCTGAACAGTAATTGCTACAGGCTCACTAACTATGTCTTCTCTTACTACTTGATGATATAGATAGAGGTATGTTCGTATACGTGTAGTGTACATGTTGTAAAGTAATCTATAATGCAGTAGTTTATTAAATAGATTTACCTTATTGGTACGTACTTGCATACCGCAATTGTTCGATCGAAATATTCAAGAAACGGGGTATGCGAGTACGCACCAATTAGGTAAATACTTTTGTACTATACTATAAGGTATACTATATCATATACCGCCATATTTAAATAATTGGTGAAATATTTACAAAAATGTTACGACAGTCGAGCTGGCTTCAAAGTGTGCTGGTAGTCATTTTTACGTCTAACCGGAAGTGGAGCTGTGATCATTCTCCAATCTGATTGGTCAGTACATTTTTTTCAGCCAATCACAACACATATTCAAAGTACATTGGTATGTATTTACATACTACTATACTATGATGGTTTATGATAAAAAAAAAAAAAAAACGGTTGCAGAGTTTGGTATTTAGGTAACATACTGGCGTAGGTTTATGATTTGATATACACTGAAAACCTCTCTGGTATATAAAATGAATAATATTATGAATATCATTAATGCAAAACTTTTTGTCCAGATATTGTCTATATGATTGAAAGAAGGGATTGGTCAACAACCCACGTTCCCAACCATGAATATTACGAATATTAGGCATGTGCCTTTTTATGATGTTTAATTTAGACATTCTTTTCTTCTTTGCAGGTAAGGATGATCTATTCAGTGTGCTATGCTGTAAACCGGTGAGTAACACAACACTTTATCCACAAACACTCCATTCTGCCATCAATTGTACATCCCACTGCACAGTGTTCAGCCTTTTATCTCACCCCTGGTACTTTTTCCCCCATAGACTTCACATTTAGAACTTGTACTCAACGCCCATGGAGTATTTAGAAAAAGATACTCAATGGGGGAGCATTTCACAAATGATAGGCAATTAGTTAACGTGAGGGGTGAGATAAAGTCAGAAACCTATTAAAGTTTACGGCCAGAACTTGATCCCATCCCATTTGAATCGCTACGTAATTCACGCGGCTTCGCTTTGTGAATTACTATGCTATTCAAACTTGACAGGATACGAACTCTGACCCTAAATTGTCATAGATTTCCTCAATGGTTTTCCTCTATAGTATCAATACTAGAGAGAATCACAGTATTGTATCAACATTTAGTAATATCAAATCATTAAATGGATTCAAATCGCTCTCAATAACCCCATTCCCTAATTTCGGCACCTGAATCTAAGGGTGTCTGTTCTGTAGAAATCCTGTGAGGAGAACAGGTTGAGAGGCATGGAGACCGTCTCAAGAGGCCCATTAGCTTCCCTGCTCAAATTGATCAAGGCGGCCTCAAACAATCGAAACCGGAGTTAGCAACAGATTAGATAAGCCCCCATAGAGGAAACGGAATAGCAGCTCAGAGCCTCTAGAGGGATGTGTATTGTTTTAGAATCAGGGGTATATCTTGACATTATCAATAGGTTGATTTATCATTCACCCAATACATAGTGTCCATAGAAAACACATCGGCAGTGTGCATCGAGAGTTTTTTTTTGTGGTTTTCTTTTAGTACTGTAAGGAGGTACATGAGATAGGTGGCAGATAATCTGGTCTGATAATAGGTCTGGAGCATACAGATATGTTGTTTTATTACCCACCTGATACGGAGTCTCCATACTAAGCCTATGGAGATTACAGATCGCTACTGAGTAGGATACGGAGCTCCGTACCCTCCTAGGAGGATACGGATTTTTGAGATGAAAGTAGTCCCAAACATAACTTCTTAATTACGTTGCAAAGTTTTCTAACGATCATATTCATTGCTTAAATCTAAAAATAAGTGAGTAATAAATACAACATTACCATAATTTCGATCTGTGTGGCCGTATTCTCCTTGTAGTTGACGCTACGCAATACTCGTCAACTACGCGGAGATTACGGCCACTCAGATCAAAATAATGGTAATATTGTGTATTAGTCCCGGCTGCAAAAAGCCGACATCTCCAGAAAAGTACTGCTTACCTTAAAGAATTAATATCAGTACCCCATTTGTTAGAAAAAAGGTGGATGTTAAGTACGATATTGACTAGTTTCAGATAAAAGCGGTTGTATATTCCTCGGAGTTACCTCTGTGCAATATCCTCGCATGCGCTCAGATATTACTACGCGTCAAGTCCTCGTAGCAAACGACCGTTTGTATCTGAAACCAGTCAATAGTTTGTATATATTCAGTGGCCTTTATAGACAATAATTTAAGAAAAGATGGATGTTTGGAGAGAAAAACGACATTAATTAATGTTTTTTTCTTTTCAGAGTAATAAGGCATACAGGTTTTGCCCTATGGCATATAGGCTCAAGCCCTAAGGTTAACAGTCTCTTTGTGTGCCTGGGCGGGTTAAACCCCGTTGTAAGTAATTTGCGTGTGGACAATTTTCAATTATCCTCAATGCAAGATTCATTCACTTCTGTTCTAATAAGAATATCAGTTTATTGTTGCTTCCATCTCCCCTAAAAAGCTCTATATTGGGTTGCGGACCTTCGCTACTTGGCGGCATATCAGACAAATTGGCTTGAAAATGAAAATCATTTTCATGAAACTTGAATATGATGATCTCATAAAGTTTATTATGTAGAACACGCATCTAACTTAAAGATCAGGGGTCACCATGCTTGTTTTTTTATTTAGAGATCAAAATCATGATAATTCTAAAATGAAATATATAAAAGTCATTTTTCACATATTAATATGTCATTTTCCTCAAACTTTCACAGAATATGGTACGTGTATAATACTACACATTTACGTTTTAAAATTCATAGGTTACCATCCTTTTGATTGAAAGAATTGAAGAAAACCATATTTTCCATTACATTTCCTTTGTAAATCAAGCAAATGTTAATTAGCCTATTTTACCAATTAGGATTGAATAAACTAGATAAAACGTTAGCTTTAGTCGATTGGCAATACAATGAATCCCACGAAATGAGTTTTGATTGATAAAGGGCAATACTTAGAAATCACCAGATGAGATTATCGTGATTTGTAGGATATGCTTCTGAAGGCATATTGGACAATTTACCTTACAAATGAAGACACATGTCAATATTCTGGAAATTGAATATGATCATTTGTTTGTAAGGAAGGCACAACTCAAGACATTGAAATAAAGTAAAAGGGCAGGATGGTATTTACTTGCTTATTTTAGATAACAACGTTTCGGATTGTTATAAATCCTTCATCATTGAATATGATCTTCAAATGTTATGGAACACACAGCTAATTCTAAAATTGCAGGTCACCGTGCTATTTTTTTAAATTCAGATAAACATAGTATGATAACATTATAAAAGAATATTGAAAAATTCTAAAGGGTTGTTTTTCACATAGTAAAACCCATATTTTTTTCCCCTAAAATTCTCACAGAATATAGAAAGTATATAACAGTATACATTTCAATTTTAAATATCAAAGGTGACAATGATTGTTTATGAAAGAATTGAAGAAAACTATATTTTACAATGCATTTCCTATGTAAATTGGCTTAATTTACCTGTTGCGTTAAGTCAAACTCGCTAATATCATACACTTCACTCATTTGGTATTAGAATAAGTCAAAGGAACTGGTTTGAATTGATAATTGTCAGTATTTGAAAATCACCAGGTGGTGCCAATTTGTTTGGTAGGATATGCCTTAAACAGCCTACAGATGAACAGGAACAGTTGGTGAAAGGGTGTGTATCGGCAATCGTAAGGTCAGACAGAATCGGCCATCATGTGCACGGTGATTGCTAGTATTGCCCGATCCGATTAAAAACGGGTGTGTTAAGTGTATGCATCAATCTGATTCTCACTGACCCGACAAACTGGTCGGGTAGAGGTGTAATCGGGAACAATTGTCGTCTTATCAAAAAGGAACTTTATCGAGAACCGTATATATGCTATACGTTTTGGTTCCTGAGTTATCTCACGAGACCCAGAATATGTATAGCAAACCAAAATGAATGGCATATTTCCACTGGCTATGGTTCGAGTGCGGTTCAGAATTTATCTCGCCCCTATCATTGACTAATTGACTAACATTTGTAACGCAATCCCCCATCGGGTATTTCTTTTAAAGACTCGACGGGCTTTGAATACGAGTTCCCAATGTAAAGTCTATGGGGAAGAAATACCAGGGGTGAGTGAATACACAATATTACCATGATTTCGATCTGAGTGGCCGTATTCTCCTTGTAGTTGACGCGTAGTAATACTCCTCGCTATCGCTCGGAGTATTGCGTAGCGTCAACTACAAGGAGAATACGGCCACACAGATCGAAATCATGGTATTGTTGTATTTATTACTCACTTATTTTTAGATTTAAGCAATAAATATGATCGTTAGATAACTTTTCAACATAGTTAAGAAGTTATGTTTGGGACTACTTTCATCTCAATGGGACTACTTTCATCTCAAAAATCTGTATCCTCCTAGGAGGGTACGGAGCTCCGTATCCTCCTCAGTAGCGATCTGTAAGCTACATAGGCTTAGTATGGAGACTCCGTATCAGGTGGGTAATACAGGCTAATTATTATCCACTTAATACAAAGTGTCCATAGAAAATACATAGGGAGTTCGTATGGGCATACTTGGCGCATACGGATATGTTGTATACAACAGGGTGCGCATACGGGAAAATAGTGCATAACTAAAACGAACTGATATTAACATTCCACTTGTTCAGAAAATGTGGATAATCAATATGCGCTCGGATACTGCTACGCCACAACTCATCGGAGCGTATGGCTGCTTGTATCTGAAACCAGTCAATATTGTGCATGGATACACTCCGTTTTTTTTGTATTTTTTTTATTAAGGCAAGAGTGTCATCTCACCGTAGTCAGTTTTTCAGATCACTCGTAAATTACAAGTTCACATTTATTCCAGTTACAAAGCAGGATCTTCATTAGAATTTGAGTGTAACATAAGTTGGAAAGTAAGAGAAATTGATGTGATGTGATGATAATGTATAATATAACAGTCAATTATAACCTTCACCAGAGATATCCTTTTAGTTCATCTTTAGTTTTACAGTTGTGGGCTTCGACTTCCGTTCGAGGCGAGTTTAAGACACATCATTTGCGACGTTGCTCGGGAGGGGTGATGTGTCCGCATTTGTCCCAGGGAACACGTCCACTACAGTGAAACCCTCTGAGCTAAACCCTGACACGACCATTAAGGCGCCTGAGGGGGAGGGGGGCTGACACGGCCATTAAGGCGTGCCTGAGGGGATCGGGGTCGGGGGGAACACCTGGCAGCGGTTGAGGGGTGGAGGGCACACCTGGCCGACCTGTGGCAGGTCCGTGCCCAGAGACAGGCTGATCGATACCCCTTTATAGACTGGCTTCAGTCCCTGTATAGGTCCGTTTCCATTGGCCGATTTCCCGTCACCGATCTAAAGTCAGGAACTACTGGGATGGGTGTAAATAAGCATTGTAAAACCTTGACAGTCAGTGGAATTTTGTATGCACATAGAACCACAGCAGAGGGACTATCCACAGAATGTAGAATGTCGACGCGGTAGACTTGCTCAAGTCTTTGATTATGAACATTCAACAAATAATAACACTACAGGATGAAATGCATTGTAATATGTTCCCTTTCCCTGACCGGCCCTGTATCAGGGCAAAGAGGGGTGGGGTAGATGGAGGGGATGAGGCCTGTTTCCATTGGAAAATTGCTGCGACTCTTTGGGTCTGTCGGTGGTGCCACTGACTGTGCGTCGGTATAGAAGAATCGCTGAGGGTAGTAGATTTCACTCAGTGACCTAGCTTTCACTCAGTGGTAGGTGGTGCCACATTACATCCTATAAGCAGAAAAAGTCGTGGGGCATTTCACGACCTTGGTTGTTTCCATTGACTGATATTGGGTCCACAGTTCCTCTGCTGTGGCTCTATGTTCTTATGAAATTCCACTGACTGTCAAGGTTTTACAATGCTTCTTTACACCCATCCCAGCTTAAGATGAAAATCAGAACGTTTATGTTCACACGAAAGTCTTTATGCACATGTGAGACAGGCTAGAATTGTGACAGTGGCCTATCACCACTCACTTTCTTTTGCACCTCCAGCGGTAGAGAACACCTACTATAGGCCAAAATGGCGTTTCCCAGGGTACATTACCTATCTGCACTAAAAGCACACAATCAGGCAAAAACCCAAGACGACTTATTACATACCCTTACCATAGTCATAATACTGCCCTGTAGCATGTGTCTTTCTTATTCGATTTTTTTTTCATTTGCATTCAATCTTTTAGTCAAAGCATCGTAAAGCATAGTCTCTAGCATAGTCTGATCTGTAAGCTATCAAACTGGCCCCTGCCCTGTAAGTTATTAAACAGGCCCCTGTTCTGTAGGTTATTAAACAAGCCCCATCTCTGTAAGTTATTCAACAGGCCCCTGCTCTGTAAGTTATTCAACAGGCCCCTGCTCTGTAAGTTATTAAACAAGCCCCATCTCTGTAAGTTATTAAACAGGCCACTTCTCTGTAAGTTATTAAACAGGCCCCTGTTCTGTAAGTTATTAAACAGCCCCCTGTTCTGTAAGTTATTAATCAAGCCCCATCTCTGTAAGTTATTAAACAAGCCCCATCTTTGTAAGTTATTAAACAGGCCCCTGCTCTGTAAGTTATTTAATAGGGCACATTTTTGCCGGATCGCATCATAATGTCGCCATCTATATCAAATCAAAAACCTTCCACCTATGACACTGGATATGCGGTGTTGTAAAAGGTAGCGATACAACATGAAAATAACGGTACCACACGACACAATCCGATATTACGGGAGCAACGCTTTTCCCACATTTCAAGGAGAAAGGACCCCCCGAGCTAATGTCCTCCTACCTTCAGCAAATTGTTGTCTACACCACTAGATAACAGACCAGTTTTAACTATGGTGCTATCTGTATCTAAATACAAAACTAATGAATCTTCTACTGTCTCACTCACTTTGTGCCACTGAATTGTTGTATCTCCAAAAGGTAGGCCAATGACCCAAACAATCAATGGTGATTGTGTTTGGATGACAATTCCGTCGGTATGAACCTGTAAAATGCGGCAGAGAGAAGGCATACACAGGACCCTTACCGATTTTTAGATACAGATGTGCAATCGTTGGCCACCACCAACTGATTTTTAGGAGACCTCAATTATTCGGTGACGTTATCGCCGGCCAGTGGAAAATCACTATATGACTCATAGAGTTGGGCTTCCTCATCTCGGAGATAAAGGTTACGGTCTACTCTCTCTATAGGCCCGTTTCCATCGGCCGACGAAAACGGTGTAGATTCTTTTAGTTCTCCTATAAAAGCCCATTTCCATTGGCCATCAACGATCTACCGTCATGAACCACCGATGGAACCTTAGCACTGTAGACGCAAAATGGAAATGGGCTTTTAGCAGAACTTAAGAAAATCAAAACTTATCTTGTCGGCCAATGGAAAGGGGCCTTATAGATGATTCTCCATCATCCATAGTCTGCCAAACTTAAAGAAAATGCGTCCTATCTCTACACATTATACAATTCTGTTGAAATGCAATCATTTTCTGTGAGTAATTGCAATTCTTTAATTCGATTACGGATGATTTAAGGACTACAATTCTATATCCATACGTAACATCAGATATTCATGAGCCCAGCCATTGGGAAATGCACTGCGAAGATCGTAATTTGTCCTAATAGTCTAGAATTGGACACCGGGGACTGATTCACCACAATGACCTGCATTCTCCTTACGGACAGACTCTTGTCCTTGATGATAAAATCTTCAGGGTTTTCCTGCTGACCATTGCGGCTGACATGTTTGCTTCGAACTAGAAGCCTGTTTCGGAGATTTTTCGAGTTCTCCTCACCCGACGTTTATATTGTACGACTAAAAACCTGATGACTGTAGATCGTTAAGCCAATAGTCGCCAGGTGGTGGCAATGTCCACAAAGTCGTCGACCTCAGAATGTACTTGAGCGTTTACACTGACGACTATAAGTTTCCACAGAATTACCGCCCTTGTAGAAGACTGATTCAAGCCCGCTTGAAATAGTCGTGGGCGTCAGAGTGTGTCCAATAGTCGTCAGGTGGTGCTAAATTGTATAATCTGATGTAACCAGACAATCTCACTGCACCAACACCATTATTTTACATATGGATGCGCCCGGCGTATATAAGTAGGTATTTTGCGTATACAAGGTCGTCCAATTCCCCGTGTGTATACACCTCATCTGTAGGCGTATATAAGCATCCAGTGAAGAGGGCTTCACTGAGAGCGGGCGGGGGTGGGGGGTTGGGGGGTGGAGGTGGGGGGGGGGTGGGGGGAGGGCTTCCTACTGAGGACACCTATACTTCTACCAACACAAACGGGCGGGAGGCGGTGGGGGGAGAGGTTATTTCCTCTCGTATACGCCGGGTGTGAAATACAGCCAAGACGCGTCCGTATATAAGGCCTGGGCGTATATATATGAAAACAAGTCAATATTCAGCCAATACATGCAGTTCCGGAATGGCGTATATATGAATAAAATGATGGTTTTCGTGCAGCGTCTGCAGTCACCACGCGCTTGGCGTTTACATTAGCCTATTTCTAAACGTTTACGGCTCATAGTCGTCAGGTGGTGTAAAATGCCAGAATCGCCGTCGATAATCGTCTAAAGTACACGCTGGGTATAAGTCTGTCAGTGGTGCCACCGACTGTGCAACGATATCAAATAATTGGCCAGTGAGGGTGGCATTTGATCTGATGTTGGTGTATCCTAAATATCGATAAGTGGT
Organism: Alentia gelatinosa; assembly: GCA_950022655.1. Classification (NCBI taxonomy): domain Eukaryota; kingdom Metazoa; phylum Annelida; class Polychaeta; order Phyllodocida; family Polynoidae; genus Alentia; species Alentia gelatinosa. The sequence continues at coordinate 52,092,991 of OX465584.1, forward strand.
TCCCGATTGCAGATCGGTGGCAAATAGTCGGTCAGTAGAAAATGGCTTATACTTGCGGTAGAAGCAAGACAGTTACTGTTTAGAGATTATCTTAAATGACAAAGCCATTCGTATCTAATACTATTTAACCATCCATCACAGTTAAAATCAAACCCTCGTGGATCTCATTATATGAGACTATCACTGATAGATGAAGTCATAGCTATTCAATATTCAATGACTGAATTGCCAAATTGCAGATACTAGGAACCTAGTGGACACGTCTTTATCTCACCCCTGGAATAAATGTCCATAGGCTTGATATGGAGAACTGGTTCTCCATGCCTCTACAAGTATTGCAGTCCGTTCTCCATGGTTTATATCCTGAGTGTTAAGATAAGATTAAGAGGGGTGAGATAAATACAGAAAGCAACTCGTTTTGGTCAAAGAAGTCATTCTCCAACTTGTTTGAATGCTATGTGATATTCAATCGGCTGTCGCCTCGTTCATATCACGCCACATCAAACTCATGACTTTGACCAAAACTTGTTGGTTCCTTCTTTAGCCTCAAGCAGGTTATACTGAGTACTACGTAGGTCATTTATCGAACACTCCAGGTATTCAGCCGAAGATTTGAAGACGACCTAAATTATGAAAATAATCTTACACCATCTAACATGATGGCGCCTCACTAGTACTTATCCTGATTAACCTCGACATTGTAATACACTCGCTAACCCTTGTGTATTACTATGCGTCAACCTCTCGTGGTTCACTGCCGCCTGTACATAAAACCATCGATTATTGTCTATTTCTGCAACCATGTCTTTTTATTGCGCAGTAAAGGTAGATCTGTCTATAATAGAGAAGTGTTATTCTGATGGTCCAGCGGGGTTATCAACATCCTGACTCTAATGAATATTCATGAGCACTCCGCGCACGTGACCAGGTCAGCTGACCCTGACCGAGACGCCGATAGCATTTTTATCGCTTTCTCACGAGAAGACGATATGTGGTGGCATATCTAAAATGGTTCTCCACAAGTTACAGCACTTTATGAATGCTCACTTAATTCTATATCGCTTCTCTGGTTCCCAATACGATGCAATTATGGATATAGAGTGGAGGCTCTCCATACCTAATTTAGTTATTGTCCTTTTTACCACAATATAAAGTTATTGCCAGTGAAATCAGTTGTTTCTTTCAAGAATTATGGGTTTAGTTCGCATGTATACTTCCATAGACCGGTCTTCCAAACTTTTTTTTTTTTTTTTTTATCTCTTTTCATCTTTTTTTTGTTCAGTCTGGACACTGATGGCAATGCCGTCTACCAACAAACCAATATATCCTCTCATTCTACTCAATTTTGTAAATTCAGTATTGTATTGTAAATAGGTTAGATATTTTGATATTCACAAGGCTGGGGTCGTAGCGTGGGTAAGCCACATATACAATGTGGTCTACCCATTTAGAGTAATATGTAAATATATATATATATATATATATATATATATATATATATATATATATATATATATATAAACCAGGAGGGACATGCAATAAAGACATGTCATGCCATCATAGCATGCGAACACACCGTGTCTGTTAAAATGCCAATACAGTGTAATCATGATATGGCATTTCACTGAAGGGTGGGATTTGACTTAAAACCTAAGTACATGTATATTGCATCATACTATCAGTCTCTAAATCTAAATCTAGCACGGTGACCCCCGTATTTTTAAGTTAGATACGTGCTCTACAATACTTTGAGCTCATCATATCAAATTTTCAGAAAACTGACAAGGATTTAAATTTTCAAGGCAAAATGCCTTTTAAACCTAAGTATATTGTACAGTATACTGCGAGCTTTCCGATGTCTTTGTGTTATAGTGGCTAAAGGCATTGCATCCGTATCTTTCAGCTAAGCCTATCATATTAAAACAGATTAACCTTTGGAAAACTGGATGATAAAAAGGTCAGATGTGTCAATCGTAAATCTGAGCTGTACCTATCTCTACGTGTGTATACTCAGTTGACCAACTCCCTCCCTGGTGGCTGTTGCTCACTGGACGCGTTCGCACCCTGTCCACCGAACCTCATTTGCCCTGTAATTAGCTTCCCGAGACCTAATTTACTATCAGTAATTAGTTACACTGTTTTCAGGCCCGGGACATGGCTTTCGCCGCAATCTGGAGTGAAGCACTCAAACCAAACACCCCTGAACATAACCCTTAAAAATCCCTGAACACAGCCCTTAAACACCCCTTACAATTAAACACCGTTTACACTCAAAACAAACACAGCCCTTAAACACCCCTTACAATTAAACACCGTTTACAATCAAAACAAACACAACCTTTAAACACCCATTACAATTAAAAACCCTTTACACAAAAAAAACCCACAACCTTTAAACACCCCTTACAATTAAACACCCTTTACACTAAAAAACCCACAACCTTTAAACACCCCTTACAATTAAACACCCTTTACACTAAAAAAAACCACAACCTTTAAACACCCCTTACAATTAAACACCCTTTACACTAAAAAAACCCACAACCTTTAAACACCCCTTACAATTAAACACCCTTTACACTCATAACAAACCCAACCCTTAACACCCCTTACATCCAAACACCTCTTACACTCAAACCAAACATAAACTAAAACACCCCTTACACAGGGGCAACACCGACAGACTTTGCTGTCTAAATAGTCTTATAGTCTAAATGTTGTATATACCATCCTAACAGCCTGTCTAACAACCCATCTCACATCCTACCTAACACCGTCTCTAATACCTTATATAACACCCTTTATCTATCTCACCCCTGGCATTTCTGTCCCATAGACTTAACATTGGGAACTAGTTCTCAATGCCCCTGCGAGAATTGCAGTCCGTTCTCCATGGTATATATCCTGAGTGTCGTCCATTTTGTTAGTGTATAAATACAGATAGCAATTCATTTTAGTAAAAGTCATTGTTCTCCAACTCGTTTGAGCGGTGATATTCCCTCAGCTGTCGACACGTTCATATCACTCTCCATCAAACTCATGAAGAAAGACAACTTTGATCACAACTTGTCTAACACCGTATATAACACCTTTATCTCACCCCCGGAATAAATGTCCCTAGGCTCAACATTGAGAACTCGTTCTCCATGTCCCTACAAGTATTGCAGTCCGTTCTCCATGGTCTATATCCTGTGTGTCATCCATTCCTTTAGTGTGTACAGATGTGAGATAAATACAGAAAGCAACTCGTTCTGGTCAAAGAAGTCATTCTCCAACTCGTTTGAATGCTACGTGATATTCACTTGGCTGTCGCCTCGTTCATATCACACCGCATCAAACTCGTGAAGAACGACGACTTTGACCAAAACTTGTTGGTTTCTTCTTTAGTCTAACACCTCATATAACACCCTCTCTAACACCTCATCCTACTCCCCCTCCCTACAGGGTGCTGGGTGCGGATCTCAGGGGATTACGCGAACTTTATTACGCCCAGTCAGGTATCACACAAATTAATCACTCGCTAAGCTCGGTCTGAACGTGGCTCAAGCGATAGACAAATGGCCATAAATCAGCGTTTGTTGGCGATTTTCTACTCAGCAGAAAATACCGCGGGCGCCTTAATGGTTGAGGTGGTGAATGGTAGACGTCCATGTTAACCCTCAACGTGTCTTCACTATAATAGTATTGCCTTTTATTGTATTTTTTCATTGGGTATAGCGCGGCATTTGTACAATTAGCGGTCTATCGCAATACCCTCAAAGCGGTATCAGTATATACCTGTGTCCGAATGTCTATGAAATACTGCCCGCTGCTAGGAGTGCAGTAATAATAATGTTCGTGCCCGCTGTGAAAGTGACTTAATAAGTCATTAAAATGGTGTTTTTCATCGATTTAAGGTATATGATAATAAGCAAACGTCCTGACTGTAGACAAAATGATTCTAGTTCTCGGTCAGTCATCGATTTCATACTGCCTTCCGCCTATGGCGTCAGGCAGTATGATATCGACGACTGACCTCGAACAGGAACCGTTTCATCCACAGTAAGGACGTTTCCTGATATTATTACAGTTGGTTCCTATTATTAGTATAGTTGGTTCCTCAAATCGTTATTAGTTAACATGTTATCTAAATATTTTCATGTAGATAAAGATGCCTACGAAACTCTGATCCCTCAATCAGAATCTTCTCAAATCCTTCATGATGTCAGTGGTTGTCTTCCGTCCACATTCCATATTGTTACGGTCCAATTTCGTTATTGAAAAACTAGCGTTGATTTTCCTAAACGGCGAAGCTCGCTCTGTATAGAGCGGGATTCACACATAGAGACTAATATACCTGAGACGGATGGACTTCACACTTTTCCCCTAGTCACATACAATACCCCTTTGGTACAATATTCTTATGGCAAAATTGTTTCACCAGTCTCAAGGGATACTGGCGAATTTCATTCAGATGGAAAGACATATCAAGTACATAATTTCTGATATACTCTCAGTGAACACTCATCCTGGGACTCAAGTACCCTGAGGTGAATGGCGTGAAAAACATGTGACTCTGTTTGCTGGCCTCCTATTGGCTAGGTTAGGTGGTCATTCGGTGACTCATCCCTGGTCCATTCGTCTCACCAAAATATCCCTTCAAATTCTAAACGTGTTTAAAATCAAAATCTCAAGGGATTCTGTACCTGGTTAGGGTTAATTGTCACTGACAACTGAAAGAGAAAAAGCTTGTCACAGGTAAAGGGAATCCTATAATTCAGACGAAGAGATTGTGTTCCAGTAAAGAATCTCAACAGGATTTGTCTCAGACGAACACCCTATGAGGTACTAAAAAAGAAACCAACAAGTTTTGGTCAAAGTCGTCGTTCTCCAAGAGTTTGATGCGGTGTGATATGAACGAGGCGATAGCCGAGTGAATATCATATGGCATTCAAACGAGATGGAGAATTACTTCTTTGGCCAAAACGAGTTGCTATCTGTATTTATCTCACCCCTGTACAGACTAGAAGAATGGACAACACTCAGGATATAGACCATGGAGAACAGACTGCAATACTTGTAGGGGCATGGAGAACGAGTTCCTTATGTTAAGCCTAGGGACATTTATTCCAGGGGTGAGATAAATGAATCCCCCTTTACACTCCATGAGGGGTGTCCCTGATCTGGCGTTTACACTAGAAGACTAAAAACGTGACGACTGGAGATCGTCTGGCCAATAGTCATCGGATGGTGCTCGATTACACAATACGGGCCGCAATAGTTGTCGCCCCGTAAGTGTTTACACCAGACGTTATTTTATAGAAATGTACTACATTGAAATAGTATTCGGCGTCAAATCGTGTACATAACCGCCAGGTGGTGCCGAATTGCATATTCTGACCTAATTAGATGATCTGCTTGGCATTTACACTAGACAATTTGTAGTCCTTTACTGCTGAACCTCGTCGCCTCGTTCATATTACTGGACGCTCCAAACTCGATGGCGAACGGGGACACAGACCAAACACACATCAATTTCTTTCTCGATATTCATCAAGGGAGATGATATTTCAACTTATGTTTTTGACGTATATAGGTACCTCCTTCTAGACCTTCTTATCATATAATCCTCGTGTTTATGGAGTGAGTGGAGGAGATATCATACTTCAAATCAGCAACAGATGTATTCATGGACAGTTCTCTTGTAAAAGGTCAATGTGAGAATGTAAGAATCCGAAACGCTTGAACTCAAGGATCTCACGAGGGGCATTTCAATGAAACACCCTTCAGAGGCTTATATTTCACACGAACATTTGAAAATCGAAAAAGTTGGGATGGCGGAGGAGAATGGAAGTAAGCCGTGCGGAGCGGACACATCTGTTTCTGTGGAAACCTTTCATCCTTTATGACAAACTTACACCTCGCTTTTCCAGTTCTCTTTGAAGACTAATGCATAGCGGCAGGTGTAGTAGTGATAAGTCCGCCCTCACTTGGACCTTTCATATTGATACCCACAAAGCCCCGGCGCCGGCGACGGATGTTTAACTTTCACTCGGCAGACGACAATTCCCTTTCATCTCCCGCCTTTTACTCGTCGCCATGCCATGCCAAGCCTCTGTTGGGAGAGTGGTCACAAAAACGGCCCCAGGTGGCGTTGGCGTATGGCTTTGATCTCCAAGCGGAGTACTTGGTGACCCTCCATGGTGGACAGACTAGGAGGAATGGCATCGAGCCGAACAGAATATGAACTTAAACTTGACTTCTCTTAAATTGAACAGATTATTTTTCCTTACATTTATTGATAACTGGGGCCCATTGAATAATCTAGGATCGAACAGGTAGACCCTTTTCTGTACGCCATAGAAACCTAGAGATGATGTTGGCCAACTTTATTCAACACTCATGGACGATGTTATGGACAGCTATGACTGTTTTAGCGAACAAACCTATATATCACTAAACGATAACCCTTGTACGAGGTACAGAAAAGGATTTTCAAGTACGATCCTTGATTTTTTTGAAAGCATTTTATTGGAATCAATAATAATATTGTTCTTCCTTGCAATACATTTTAGCAAGTAAACAGAACTCAGAACAGGATGATACATACAATGTCCATATCTATATAATTCACAAGTATATATATATATGTTTTTAAGATACACATACAATTACAATTATTGCGACAATATCTCTATCACACTAAGCGGCATATTCCAACATATTTGATTATTAAACGGGCCCCTGGACCCGCCACCTGGGACCTGTTTCAGTAGTTTAGTGACTTGTCTATATGGTGTCTATGACACCATGGATACGGACAGATCAACACAAATTGCGGGACTTAGGACAAGACAGACCCAAACACGGTGTGTCTGGTTTCAAAAGTATCAGACTCCGCGTAGGAATTAAGCAATGAAACTTCAACACGAGTAAGGGATATATATAACCTATAATCGTTCCAAATATGAAGAAAATTGGTCGCTCCAATCCGCTGATATTTGACATTAACTGTGACATGCGTTTTGAAACCTGACAAAACGATTTCCATTGTTGCTTGGACTGATCGTGCCGCTGTTGATGTGTGTCTAGGCCTAATGTCACGAAACTACTGAAACAGGTCCCAATTGTTTTGTTTTGCGTCGGGGAGATGCGGGGCAAGATGGCCGCCTCCGTAACACAATACCTATGTGGCCAATAGAAAGACATATGATGCGAGGCGAGTGTCGTCTGCTTCTACCCAGCGTCTGGCAGCGCGTGTCAACCTCAAAAGACGCGAAATGTCGTCTGCTCATCTCAGACGAATGTTAAAAAGGCGGGCTTTGACAGACGCAGCTCCGTAACGAGGCTTTGTGAAGTGTCGCTGTCACTCGTCGTGCCTGATCGTCTAATGAGGCCGGTCACGTGCAGGGGTCAACGCCAGACGCCTCGCTAGCGTTCCTCAGCTACCCTGGAGGTGAAAGAGAGTATGCGTTTCAGAAATGAAGAAGGCGTACCTGCAGCCTCCGCCTGTGTACTGATGTCACTTACGGGGAGGGGAGAGGGAGGGAGGGAGCGAGGGAGGGAGCGAGTGGCAGTGTGGAATGGAGTAAGGGACTTTATTATCCATCGTATACAAAGCCCCCATTTAGAATGTATGGGGACTCAGTAAACCACGATCCATCGTATAAAACCTGTCAGATAGCATAACTGTGGTATACGGATTCAAACCTGTGGTATACGGCCTCAAAACCATGGTATACGGGAAAAATGGTCCCTTTTGCTATAGAGCAAAGAAATAGTCCCTATTGTTATACCCTTTAATATGGCAATTACTGGGTTTAATTTATTCGAAAAGATGGATAATAAATGCAACAAACGATGATTTTGTGGACAGGCGGCTCTGTAAACCACTCGAGGTTGACGTGGTAATACACTCGCTAGCGCTCGTGTATTACTACGCGTCAACCTCTCGTGGTTTACGACCCCCTGTCCACAAAACCATCGATTATTGTCTATGGATACTAAGAAGGAGGATAATACCTGAATAGAAGTAGGAATGGAAAGTATATGAGTCATGAGTTTAACTCACCCCTGGTGTTTTTTCCCCATAGACCTAACATTGTAACGGGGATCAGATATTTAGGAAAAATATCCAATAAGGGATTATGTCGCAAATGTTGGCCCGTGCGTCAATATGAAGGGTAAGATAAATTCAGATACCCATTTAGGGTCAGAGCTCTATCCCATCTCGTTTGAATCGCTACGTAATTCATGTGGCTTCACCTGGTGAATTACTAAGCAATTCAAACTCGATGGGAGACGAGAACTGACCCTAAATTTTCATAGGTTTCCTCTATAGTCTGCCCTACCTTGTATAGCACACGTACTATACAGCTTTTCATGGCTAGTTTATTAGAGCATGCTCACACGGAAATATATATGGTGCCTAAAGGTCAGAGTAGTCACATAGAGTTACAGCTTGCTGCAACAAGACCTGTCACCAATTCTGTTCACTGTGAAATTTGGAAAGAAGCAGATTTCCAGTGTCTCAGTGCCTTAGAAGTGTGCCCAGCTAACCATGACCAATCACTAGAGACTGAGATACCTCAAGACCCACTTGTGCTATATGTTTGGATCCTAGACCCAGGCAGTTGCAGAAATGGCAAGTTGACTGGGTGCAAGTAGGTTATAGAAAAGGATCCATAGCCTGAATACATCTAAAACCTTTCAATTGTTATTCATTTATAATTCCACGCTCATTCATCAATGATGAACAATCTATTTGCTCCTAGTATTGGATGGGAGGACGGGCAGCGTAAAAAAGAGCAGTCTGTTGGAGGTGAAGGGCACTTCTTGCCGAAACAAGGGGTGTTAAAGAAATCCACTTAAACTCCTCAAAAAGATTCCTAAAAAGGCTTCTGAGCTTTTAGTGATGTTATTTTGTTGTAATTAAGGTCAGCCCCCAGGCAATAGAAAAATTGAACTTACTCAAAAGGGGAAATGAAAAAGAGGGTTTAGAAAGCATCCTCTGCATTTCCCTTTACTTTGAAGCTTGTACCTTAACAATTCATCAAAAGCTAGTTTTAACTTGAACTTTGCGATTGTACCATTGGATAATCGGCGGAAAGTTGGGATATTCGAGCAAGCCTCCACACAGTTTCTGTTCTCTCCCTCTCACAACATTCCGCCGCAAATATGTTTTTAATATATTCCACACATATATATTCAACCCTTTCCTTACCAATGATGCCCCAAAGGACTCCCGTGGCTAGTGTAAATGATGCGTCAGAGCACTCCCATAGCTAGTGCAAATGATTCTTCAAGGCATCATTTTCTATTTTTCTTTAAATGTAATTTATTTCAGCTTATTTAACATTGATCTTTATATTTTTAATGAGATTATATAAAATGCCTTGATAGTCATGCATGCTGTATTTAAAGACATGTATCTGCCAACAGGTCCGATAAGGAGAGGATGAAAAAAGACTTTCCTACACATTCTAATTATCTATTTACACTTGAATAAAATGGCAAACACATTTTAAAGGCAGGTTTTGTTAAGAGTGTACGATTAGGAAGATCTGCTCTTGACTTGGTGGCGATCGAATATAAACTCATTCACCCGACTGACTGATAATGTAGTTACTGGTCGATTGCCCCTGACAGACGCTACCGAAAGTGAACTGATGACGTGACGTCACGTGACTACCATCAACCAGTTCCGCTGATTCGCGACGAGCAAAGGTCATTGAACAGTTTGCAGCGAGTGCTACATCTGTAACTATAGAATGCACATTTATCAGTCTATAATATTTATATTTTCTCCCCCTTTTTTCCAATTCATATGTGTACAGTTTCTCGATAAACCTTAATAATCAGGCTCAAAATACCCTGGAGCAGAAACAAATTACAAAAACACAATAGTATGATATTGCAGTCGCATAAAGTAATTGTATACAAGTAATCATGGCAGGGACAATACTCCGCAGAAATCTTTTGTACTGGCGATCCTGGGGCCCGTTTAATTATCTAGGATCGTACATGAAGACCCTTTTCTGTACCTCGCACAACGGTTATCGTTTAATTATACTTCAGTATATTCACTAAGGCAGTATTAGCCGTCCATCAAGTCGTCCATGAGTTTTGAATAAAGTTGACCCACATCGTCCCTGGGTCCCTGGCATACAGATTATGCAGGCGTCCCAGTGAAACCTTTAAAACCTATAAAAACCTTTATTTTGATCTTGAGTGTTTATTTTTTTTCAAGGAACCTATATAACCTATAAAAACCTATATTTTCACTGCCATGCAGATTGATGTGTACAGGAAATCTTAGAAGTTAACTTGACACAATGTTAGATTGTCAGATGACAAAAAAACCACATTATCCGTTTATTTAAGAGATCATAAAAGTATTTAAGAATCAACAATTGGTGTGACGTACATGCTTGCTGGGTATAACCTGAAGAGCCAGACATCACAACGTGCTGCAATTTAGTGCTAGATACACTTTTTAGAAATCAAGCACTGAAAATTAGCGATTCTCTATATTTTGACTCTTATTATGCTGAATATGTTAACCCTAAAAAGCTATAAAAGCTTATGTTTTGGGCCTTGAAAAACCTGTAAAAACCTATATTTTTATTTTCAAAACCTATAAAAAACCTAAATTGAGCAAGCGGGTCACTGGGAGGCCTGATTATGGTCTTCATGTACGATCATATAACATTAAAAGGGCCCCTGAGTTTCCATTCATGGGATTGCCCCTCATATTGTGGAGAAAAGGGAGAAACAAAAATGGCCCTTCCCATCGTTCTTTTGTCAGAAGTCGACCTAGTCGACCTAAAGTCTACTGTTTCCTGTGTAATTCAAGAAGAAATCGAGGCCTATCAGAAAGAAAGAAAATAGTTATTGCCTGTCGTTATCAGAAGCACATTGACGGACAGCCAAGCATCCAGCAAAAAGCACAATAGAGTCTTCGTTGGAGTAATGACGGGAAAAACTCCATTCTTTTTTGTAGGTCTAAACTTAGATGTGCTTCTTCTCTTATGTTATTTGTCTGCCCATGCCGAAAACTAATTTTATTCAGTAGTTTTCTTGTCTCTTTCTATTGAGAGCAGCGTGTGAGATCTAGACCTGGACTGGTTTCCTGTACCACTAAAATAAGGAACTGGTAACCCCCAGCTATAAGCGACTTTGAATTTTCGCTGGTTGCCCGCTTATTTGCAGTGGCAAGGATAACCAGCACAACCTCTCTCTCAGCCTCCCAGCAGAATCTCTGCCAGGAGAGTGCCTCTCAACCTCACGATGTTCCCCCAAATACCTTATTTCTACTTGTAGGGTAACTAAAAAAATCTCCGCCGTTTTCGTCGACCAATGGAAACGAGGTTTATAGTGTACAAACATGCCAGTGAAACCAACGTCTCATTCCTGGACTAACTCAATTAGGCAGAGATCCAGCAGACAGGGATGACGTCATACCAATGACGTCATCCCAACTGAGACACATTCCAAGAGTATTCTATAAAAAAACAAACAGCGAGAAGCCTCTCTGCGTCTCTGGGAGTGACCTTGGCGCTGACCTTGACCTTGACCTCACTCAGAGGGAGCGGTCGGTGGAGGGGGATCTTTGATGGACGTCTCGTCAAATCAGCGTCTTCAGTGAGGAGAAACTGCTCCGATTGGTCAACCGGAAGACAGATCTGTCGACCGGAAACACGTGAACCTGACGTGAACCCACGTGTCCCGGGCCAGCTGCGCGGACAAGAACAACTGACAATAAGACCCTGTACCTAAAGGTTACCATTTCGCTTCCGATACGCTGCCAACACAGAAACAAACGTTGTCGCAGCAGTGGACCTCGGCTTTCAACAGAGGCTACGGCACACTCCGACATGATTCCTACACCGCCTTGTAGAAATACGAATGTAAACCCAACATTCTCGGGAGCGGAACGTTTAGTTTGTTTCACGACCGCTAGGGGCAAAGGGTATTGCCAGGTTCAACCACCCTAGCTTTCTGGTATTATCGCTCGACCGGCGTAACACAAATCGATGTTTGAACTCACCATACATGATTAATATGCTTAATTAAAGATAGTTTGATGTTCTTCTGACAAGTCATATGAATAAACTTTATGGCAGAGAAGTGTGAATGCTTGAATTTGAAGATTTATGCACTTTTGAATGAGTTTTCGTTTTGACAAGTGCAGCAGCCTGTCATCTGCAATTTCGGCAGTTTGCTGGAGAAAACACCAAATAAAACAATCTTTGTATAACAATTTGATAAAAAGAAATCCATCTGTCCTCTTCCCCTGCTTTCCAGCTACATGGCATTTTTGTTTGATTTCCCTATGTTGGATATTTACTGAGATATTACCAGAGACAAACAGTGAATTTAACATTGGTTTCAATGGGGTGAAAAGTTGTTTAACCCTTCGTGCGTGTGGGAGTGCACTGCACCGCTTTCGGGAAAATAAACTGCAGAGTGAGACAATCGAGCAACGCAGTCTATCTTAGTGACGTAGGCTCCGCTCCCGAGAATGTGCACTGGCACTGAACATACCAGTGTCAACAAGGTGGCCTGGTTATAAGCATGAAGTGTGAACACAGCATAAACAGTGAACTGCTTGTAAACACAATACATAGATCTGTGATCGCTGACGCCTTTTCAGATCATATTTTGATAATTCTTAATCTAGCTCTAATCCAATCTATTTCTTTTATCCTTTTGTCCTTAACTTTCTCCGTTCACTATGATGATCCCCATGGTTTATGGAACACATATCTAACTTTAAAATTAGGGGTCACCATGCTTCTTTATGGTGCAGAGATTAATATTCTGGTAATTTTGTAATAGAATATATAGATTTTAAAAAGTTGGAATTGACATAGTAAACCCATGTCTTCAAGCCATTACAGAATATTGTAAATGTATATTACTACACAATGCAGTTTAAAAAAACATAGGCCACTCACCGTTCTTGTTTTTGAAAAAAATGAAGAAAACCATATTTTTCAGTATATTTCCTATTTAAATCACGGAAATAAGAGTGTGTATCATACCTTTTGGGAGAGGTTAAACTAGACAAAATGTTATACTTTACTCATTTCACATTAGAACATATCACAACGAAACGGATTGGACTGGCAAATATCAATATCCAAAAAAGGTGACGCCATTGTGAATTGTAGGATATTCCTTTCAGTAAGAATCCAGACATAATGAGTCCAATATTTCCACTTCCTCATCAATCAATCTTCTTCACTCTTCAGTCCACACACGAACTAAGGGCTTCGGTCAAAACCTGAAAATCCATCAAGCGATGAATGCAATAATCACTGTTGTCACAAGCGATTTGGTACACGATTTTGAGAGTGACAGAGCTCGTCATATCGTGGATTTTTACCATCGACTAGCATGATTAGTGCAGAATGGTTGCCAGCATATCCCTCACTGGCTTAATTCCGCCCAGCAACAAACGAAAATAACTTATTTACAAGAGAATTGAGCTAAATTGTAGAGATTAAATCTAAAATCAACTTTTAATTCCGTTTTCCCTTTTTAGTCTCGTTTTCTCTTCTCTCCTCTCGTCTAGTCTGGTCTAGTCTCATCTTCTTTCGTCTAGATTCCTCTGCAACACTAGTCTCGTTTAAGTGGTGATTCCACCAGGCTAGAGGCTTTATCGGAAAGTTTCTGATGTCCTTGGAATGTATCAAAGAATATCTTGAATGTTGAATTTTCTCGTACGATAAATTGTATAAGCGTCCGAAATTACCAAAAAAAGATGTGTGCTTCCACCGCCAGCTCTGCTTACCCGAAATTTCCCGATTTTCATTTCGGCAAGTTTCGGTTGCTCGGTGGAATCAGCCCTTTAGTCACATCTTCTTTTATATACTGACCCTGACTATAGGGCACAGAGTGATTGCTAGTTCTGCCATCATCCGCTAGGAAATTGTGAAATAGCGGCACTGTAGCCGGGCGGCTACTACTGTTATCTGTTGTCATAATCTGTGGATAATAATGCGGTCGCCATTGCCCTTAGTAATGGCCTGGCCTTGAAACATTTGAATATCGAACATTATCTCACCCCGGTATTTTTCTCCATAGGCTTAACATTAGGAACTCGTACTCCACGGCCGTGAAGTTCGTGTACCCAATACTCAATGGCTAATTGGGTGATTCATTTTATCAATAAATTATGTTATTCAGGGTAAGATAAAATCAGAAACCCAACCGATGAAAATAACTTGGTCCGCACTCCACCTCGTTTGACCGCAGCTTCGTGAATTACTCTGCAGTCAAACTCGGTGGAGTACGAAACAAGCTATTTTCATCTCGTGGGTTTCCTTCTTACAACCCTTCTTCATGCCAATCTCGAACTCACCGCTTTCTCGTGTCACTATGACGTCAGATCCGAACAACAAAGAGAGCAGTACGGGCGCTTCACCGTCGTCTATATCATTGGATTACCCACCCACCGACTCCCTCTTTACACGTCTACTTTTACATTGTGCCATTGTAATATTACTACTGTGGTCTCATGTTATTACCTCGATGTTCATTATTATTTTTACATACCTATGTGCGAATGTCACTCAAATACGGAGGTGTAATATTCGTTGACTACGGCCCACTATGGCGCACTTCGTCGCACTGCAATATTCTAACGCGCGTATAGCCTAATCTCTGCTATTCGATATGCGTGCGTAAGCAACGTCATCTCGACCAATGTAAACATAGCGGACAATGTAGAATCGCGACTTTAAACTCGCGATACAGGCCCCCCATTACCAAATACCGAGGTATCTAACGTGTGGCGGTCGCCTAAAACAGTTTAAATTGCACAAATATGCGAAATCGATCGATAGTAACAACACGCCACTTGCTCTGATCTGCAACAGGCAATGCACAGACAGGAGCATGCATGAAGATGACCCTCACTCTCCCAATCACAGTCGCTGGCCGACTTCCACGACTTCAAAGCAGCGTGCATCTAGGACTACGACTCGGAAAGTGAGGTTCATTTAAATATCTTCGCGTATGCGCGACATGCACATCCTTCGCAACTTCCGGTTACTAGCAGACAGTGTCAACATGGAGGGGTTGTGACTTGATGACTCGATAAATGGCGTTTTCGGATCGAATTGAGGCATGTAGTACTTTAGGGAAACTAGTTAACCTAATTGGGACGGGTCCTCGTACCGCGTTTCTTTCGCTAAATCTACCGCATGAACTCGGAGAGCGAATGCGGTAGATTTAGCGAATGAAACAAGGTACGAGGACCCGTCCCAATTAGGTTAACAAGTTTCACTTGTACTATACACCTCTAAATATTATTTAATGTGTAATAACTTATCAAAATATGTCGATGTCAAAGCCTAAATCAAACTGTGCTGATAGTGCGGAAGCTGTTTTTTGGTACGCACAACGCGCATGCGTCATGATAACTCTTCACACACAGGTACATAGCGCAACGCATAGCAGAACATCAGCTAGGAGACTACTTGACCTCATTTGCAGGCCGGATTTATCAAAGCGTGCCGGTATGTCGGCATACCGGCACACTACACTGGTTCGCCTAAAGTACCAATTCCACAGCAGAGGTTGATATTTGAGGTATTTCAAGGCACAGGTATATAGTACTGAGGAAAACGACCAGACTGTGGACGGAACTATGTCATGGTTCTCGGTCACCTATCGCCGAAATGTGCCATGTCGACATGTCGGCGATAGGTGACCTCGAACCAAGACATAGTTCGCCCACAGTCTCGTCATGTTCTCATATTACTGTTCTACTATATCTAACAGAATGAAAGGGCTATCTACCATTCACCATCCCTGGCACGGCCAGGTACAACAATGTACAACTCATTTTACCCAACTATATTGAATAATCTTAACAATACGTTCTTTTCCGTTTTCAATGTGTTGAGGGTAAAATTCCTCAATGGCAAACCCCCAAAAATATTTTTGATAAAAATTGATAATTCGCCCCGCCATCTGGCGTTTTGGATGGTGTCAGGGACTCACTTTTGTTAAACAGTTGTGGACTATTTGGAGTTTTTCGTCCGCGATGGACACTCACTTGGTCCGAACTCCACCGAGTTTGTCCACAGAGTAATTCACAAAAGTGATGCTGGGTGAATTACTCTGCGGTTAAACAAGGTCAAGTGCAGACCAAGTTATTTTCATCGAGTGGGTTTCTGATTTTATCTCACCCCGTATAACATTATCAATTATTAAGATAAATCACCCAATTAGCCATTGAATAATGGGTACACTATACCTTCACGACCGTGGAGTATGAATTCCTAACGTTAAGCTTAGGGAGAAAAATACCGGGGTGAGATAAAGTCCCTCCCCATGACTGTCCTTCCATCTAAATGCTGTAGCTCATAGGACCTCTCCTACAAGTATATACTGTTGTTGGCCCGCGTATTTTTGTTTTTGTTTTGTTTTTATTTGAAATCACAACATTTGAGTACATTTTAAAAAAAAACTATATCATTTCTTTATTGGCACATGATGAGTACATTTACAAGTCATGGTTTGACATACGATTTTCACAAAGCCAATAAAGTGGCCAATGACATCTGCTGTTATTTGGTTCAGCAGGTTTTAATTGTATTCTCATGGGCTCTGCTCAGGGGGAGTCATTGCCACCTCCGGTGTCCCCCTCTACCGCGCCTCCCGGGCGCCCCTCCTGCCCCCTCGCGGCTCTCTCACCCACCACGCGGTCACGTGGTACAGCCCGGTCCGTACACCGGCCTCACTTCTCCTTCAACCTCCCTACAGTACGCACGTACTTTACTTACTTTTTCGTTCTCTTGGCCACGTGCTCGCAGCCTCATACTCCACGAGTATAGGCCAGCACTCCATATTACACGATTAAGTATTTCACGAGTAAAGGAGAATGGGACCAACAACGAGGAATACCCCCGTGCCCAGCACCTCGAGGGCGCCGGAGGCAGCTGCATTACAGTCTGAAGGGACGCCAAACGACCAGTTCGAATCCGTCTCGGAACGAGGATCAACGGTCAAGACGTCCCGTATGACGGCGCTGGAGGCAAAGATGGACACCATGATGGCGACACTCGCAGCGATGTCCAGACAACGGTCGCCCAGCCGGGCCTCGCACCACCCGCCGACCGTGCGCGATGCACGGACCCCGGCAGAAGATCGGACACGGGAGTGGGCCGAGGACCAGGCCTCGCGCCTCCCCGCACCCAGAGCTCTGCGTGACCGGTACCTCCCGGAGGACCACCTTCAGCGGGAAATGGAACGAGAGGCGATGCGCCACGACCGCACGGCCGGTAAGCCCCCTTCAGACTTTCAATCTAAAACCATATCGAAGCCGTATATGTATGTTGAGCGCGAGGGTCTGTACACACTCGCGCAGAGACTCGAGGTCAGAGGCACGCTCGGACCAATGGAATACGTCAGTGCCTTCCTCGTGATGATGGAGGACCACAGAGCAGTCCCCGAGGAACACAGGAGGGATATGTACAGGCATCTATCGCAGGTCTCGATCGATGCCCAGTCTCGACCGTGGGCGGGTGTTCGCCGCTGGTCGGATTTCGTATTTGACCAAATCGAGGCTGGGAGGATGTATTGGTCCGATCATGTGCGCATTCAAGATGAACGTGTACGACTGGCTATGACCGCGACCACGACCACGACCAACGGCCACGACGGCGGCAAGACCGGAGGGCGGGAGCTCCCCTGCCGTGCCTACAACTCCGAGCGGGGCTGCCGCCAGCGGAACGGACACCAGGAGGGAAGCGTTAAGTGGATTCATGTGTGTTCGTTCTGTGACTCTGTGGGGCGGATGTGCACGCACTCCATACACGCGTGCAACAGGAAGCTGATGTACGGTGGCGGGTATGAGAGTGCTCACCAAACATCCGCTCCCCCGACACACCGGATGCCTCACGCCGGGCACTCACTCCGCCCGAGTGATCCTCAACCGCTGAAACAACAGGGGTCAAAAAACGGCCCGGACGCGCCCCGCGAGTGAGCGTGGCGCGTCGTAAACCCCCGGCACTAAGGATGCATGCACTCGGAGAGGGGGCAACGGGCAACGAGTGCACACAGGATGACGCAACACCCCACGTGACAACAACAACACGTGCGGCGCACGTGGGGGCTGTCATCAAACACAGGAGCACGCCCACCAACGAACCCACTCCCGTGGTTAGGCGTGTTAGCGGGGAGCGGGAGCAATTGGCTCGGCAATTGCCCCGGGAGGATCTGAGCGCCGGAGAAAATATCGACTTCGCCGCCGTGAGGAAGGTATGTGAGACCGGAGTTGCCTCCCCCGGGGTCCGTACGGACCCCGAGGCGTTCGCCGGACACTGACGGGTCCACTGGCCGTGCTTCTCGGCCCCCGGGCCGCCGGGGCACGCCTACATCTACCAGGAGGTACAGCGCACGGGGCTACCCAACGCGCTCGGCGCCCGTATCGACCTCCCCACGGACCTGCACATACCGGCATGGGTGCGGTACCTCAGGGGCATCCCCGGGAGGGAGGAGCTGCTCGGTTTTATCAGGTACGGTTTCCCGTTGGGATACACCGGTCCCGTCAGCGACACGCGTGGCGTGCCCAACCACCCCAGTGCCACGGGATACCCTGAGCAGATAGATAGTTTCATCGAGAAGGAGAGAGGGTTCAACAATCTCCTAGGGCCGTACGAGGCTCCCCCTTTTGAACCCTGGTGTCACGTGTCGCCGTTAATGACACGGGAGAAAAGGGGCACGGACGACCGTCGGGTCATCACCGACATGACTTACCCGAAGGACGACAGCGTTAACGGGTTTGTGGTCAAGAATTCCGTGTATGGAGAGGAGAGGGAGCATGGCCTCCCGACCGTCGACAGTTTCGTCGGCCGCCTGGTGGCCTCGGGGCCCGGGAGTTATATGTGCTCGATCGACATCGCGAGGGCGTATAAAAACTTCCGGTGCGACCCCCTGGACTGGCCCCTCCTGTGCTTCGCGTGGAGGGACGGGTACTTCTGCGACACGGCGATGCCGTTCGGTGCCCGTGCCTCCTCGTACCACATGCAGTGCGTAGCGGAGGCCATCGTCGCTATACTCGGCCAGAAGGGGGTCGATGCCTGCATGTATCTGGACGACCTAATCATTCTCTCGCCCACCAGAGAGAAGTCCGAGGCCGATTTCCAGACGGCCCGAGACCTGCTGACGGAACTCGGGCTCCCCGAGGCCCGCGGGAAAGCGCAGCCCCCGAGTCAGGTCGTTACCTGGCTCGGTATCGTCATCATTAATTCCGAGATGAGGCAGGACCTCGGGTGGTTCCTGCGGTTCGCCGAGGGATGGAACGGGCACGCCCTCATCCCGCGAGGACCCCCGACCAAGTGCATCATAGTGGACGCGTGTCTCTCGGGCATCGGGGATACGGACGGCACCTACTGCTACTCCGGACAGGTATCCCCGGTCAACGACCCGGTCTGCTGCATCGCGGAGCTGGAGGCCCTAAACACGGTGTTCGCGATGTGCACGTTCATCACAGACCGGGACAGAGGTTCTCGCGTGGAAGTCTACTGCGACAACATGGGGACTGTCCAGGCACTCACCTCTGGGCGTGCCAGGAACCCCGTCCTGGCCGAGTGTGCCCGCCAGGCCTGGATGGTGCAAGCAAAAATGGAAGTAGACTTCATTTACACGCACGTCCCTGGCAAACTCAACACCGTCGCGGATTCACTGAGTCGGGCGCATCTGACCTCGAGGGACTACGATACGGCTTCGATGTTCAGAAATTTCCATTCCCTCCTCGAGGTCGTTCCATGCACCCACGTCTGCTATAACCCTGTTTTGCGTCTCGCCTGCAGATCGGGAGCTGCTCTTACTCCAGACGAGGGCATCTGCGCGGCAATGCGAGGCGCGTGCCCCCGGAACGGTCGCGAACCAGCGGAGCGCCGTCGCGACATACCTCGCGTTCTGCTGCCGGATGGGGGCCGACGCCCAGAAACCCACTACCAGCTTCATCACGGCGTACCTCGAGTACGTCTCGGACCACGCCCCCTCCCCGGCGACGGTCGCGAATCACCTATCCCACGTGCGGTCGCACCTGCGACTGACGGGAGGGGACGTCGCGCCGACGGAGGACTACCGAGTGAAGCGCGCCCTGGATGCGATGAGGCGCAACAAGTCATACGTCCCAAACGTCAAGCCTCCGGTCCCTATGGAGGTCCTCAGGTCGGTCCTCGCGGCCCTCACATCCTCGCCGACCCACCTGGTGCTACGGGCCGCAATACTGCTGATATACTACGCGGCTCTGAGGCAGAGCGAGGTCGCCCCGCCGTCGGCCGCCAAGTTCGACCATGCGCGACACCTGTCGCGCCGCGACGTGGTGGTCATGCCGACGGAAGTAACGGTGCGGATCAAGGCAGCCAAGAACCTGCAACTGGCGGGGGAAGAGAAGACGGTGGTGATCCAGGCGTCACCCGATGTCGCGGCGTGCCCGGTACGCGCCATCTCCTCTATGATCGCGGCCGTCCCCACGATCAGCCCCGAGGCCCCGTTCCTTACCCTCGCGGGCGGGGAGGTAGTCACCACAAGACTTCTCACACGCGAATGGAAGTCCCTACTCACTGCCGCCGGTCAGCCTTCCACGTACACGCTCCACAGCCTACGTAAGGCCGCGGCCACTCAGGCATACCAAGCGGGTATGCCAGAGCTCTCTATTCAGCGGTACGGTGGTTGGAAGTCCAACGCCCACCGGACTTACATCAAGGCCAATGACGCTAAGGCCGTCAATCGGGCCTTGATCAACTCACTTCAGAAAGACTAAAAACATTTTCCCACCCCCCCCTCTCCTTTTTTGCCTTTTTGGCTTTTTATTACTTATACAATAACATATATTGTATCCAATAACCTATATTGTATCTCATACAATTATCATGTTTATTGTATCTCATATTTTACTTATCATAATTGACCTATATTCTAACTGTCAATTATCATATACTTACCTTCATATTACCTTATCATTAATATGCTCGTCCAGTAAGGTCGACATAATTTTATTACTATATTTGCATAAAATTAAATAAAATTTTATTCTCCCAAGCCACTGCTTGTCTCTTTCATCCGGGGGTAGGGTAATGGTATTCTCATGGGCTCTGCTCAGGGGGAGTCATTGCCACCTCCGGTGTCCCCCTCTACCGCGCCTCCCGGGCGCCCCTCCTGCCCCCTCGCGGCTCTCTCACCCACCACGCGGTCACGTGGTACAGCCCGGTCCGTACACCGGCCTCACTTCTCCTTCAACCTCCCTACAGTACGCACGTACTTTACTTACTTTTTCGTCCCACCCACCCACAACCTTATCTCATATCCTCCTACTCACGTAGGGCTTTTTATTACTTATACAATAACATATATTGTATCCAATAACCTATATTGTATCTCATACAATTATCATGTTTATTGTATCTCATATTTTACTTATCATAATTGACCTATATTCTAACTGTCAATTATCATATACTTACCTTCATATTACCTTATCATTAATATGCTCGTCCAGTAAGGTCGACATAATTTTATTACTATATTTGCATAAAATTAAATAAAATTTTATTCTCCCAAGCCACTGCTTGTCTCTTTCATCCGGGGGTAGGGTAATGGTCCGGTCATTTGTTTATACGAAGCAAAACATCATAAGATAAACCTACGTACACAACCAGGGCTCCATAAATGGAAAATGACAATTTCTAAAGAGCACGATACACAAGGCAAGCGTCATACAATCAAGAACTTTCTACTTCCTGGTAACATCCACATATTTAAGAGCGATCACAGTACAGTTTCTGGAAGACTAGGTTATTTACTGTACAGTAATACTCTGTAGTCTAACCCGGGATCTGTTCCAACATCACTGTTTTGGTAAGTTTTTTAAAATACTTATAATTTGGAGTGTTACGAATTAGGGGTGATAAATCATTCCATTAATTTGCTCCATAGAACGCTAGGGATCTTTGGTAGGCTAGGCAGTTTGGTTTTAGAGTTTTTATCACTGGAGCGAGATATCTGCGGGTTGGAAGAATACGTTGATCTAATAAATAATCATTGTCTCGCGATCTATGGTACATAAAGTTAAGCAAGTGACAATCTCTTCTATATTTTACCAAAGGGAGATTTGCTCTTGAGTGTAGTACATAAATAGCTCTTCCTGCTGATATTGGTAGGTAGCACCCTTTACATTCAACAATCCGTCTGCTCCCTCATGTGACAATTTAAAATACATGTAATGAAACAAGATCCAAACCATCCAACACCCCCGGCTTTTGGGCACCATCAGATGAAACCCAAAGTGTAAATGTATGTGTGTAGACGTGGCTTAGCTGAAATTTCACCTACTATCCCCACCACTTGCGACCACGGAATAGACAGAACACGGGAGCGGACCGGGGGAAGTTCCCGCGGTCTACTCAAAAAAAGAAAAGGATTTCCAACCAAGAAGTTTTTAAACAAACCTCAACGGAACGAAAAAATCATAAAAACCAAAGTGTAAATGTACCCCGATCACTAAACAGGTGTAAACATGCCTTCAGTCAATCCCCCTTAGATGCACATACACATGCCTCAGACACAGACGCTAAACGTATGACCACAAAGAACAATTCTTCACTGCATAGGCTCATAACCTTTTCTTTGATGTATGTCTGTATGTTTATACGAAGCAAAACATCATAAGATAAACCTACGTACACAACCAGGGCTCCATAAATGGAAAATGACAATTTCTAAAGAGCACGATACACAAGGCAAGCGTCATACAATCAAGAACTTTCTACTTCCTGGTAACATCCACATATTTAAGAGCGATCACAGTACAGTTTCTGGAAGACTAGGTTATTTACTGTACAGTAATACTCTGTAGTCTAACCCGGGATCTGTTCCAACATCACTGTTTTGGTAAGTTTTTTAAAATACTTATAATTTGGAGTGTTACGAATTAGGGGTGATAAATCATTCCATTAATTTGCTCCATAGAACGCTAGGGATCTTTGGTAGGCTAGGCAGTTTGGTTTTAGAGTTTTTATCACTGGAGCGAGATATCTGCGGGTTGGAAGAATACGTTGATCTAATAAATAATCATTGTCTCGCGATCTATGGTACATAAAGTTAAGCAAGTGACAATCTCTTCTATATTTTACCAAAGGGAGATTTGCTCTTGAGTGTAGTACATAAATAGCTCTTCCTGCTGATATTGGTAGGTAGCACCCTTTACATTCAACAATCCGTCTGCTCCCTCATGTGACAATTTAAAATACATGTAATGAAACAAGATCCAAACCATCCAACACCCCCGGCTTTTGGGCACCATCAGATGAAACCCAAAGTGTAAATGTATGTGTGTAGACGTGGCTTAGCTGAAATTTCACCTACTATCCCCACCACTTGCGACCACGGAATAGACAGAACACGGGAGCGGACCGGGGGAAGTTCCCGCGGTCTACTCAAAAAAAGAAAAGGATTTCCAACCAAGAAGTTTTTAAACAAACCTCAACGGAACGAAAAAATCATAAAAACCAAAGTGTAAATGTACCCCGATCACTAAACAGGTGTAAACATGCCTTCAGTCAATCCCCCTTAGATGCACATACACATGCCTCAGACACAGACGCTAAACGTATGACCACAAAGAACAATTCTTCACTGCATAGGCTCATAACCTTTTCTTTGATGTATGTCACGTGCACAGACCAAGGGTCACGTGATCTGTAGTACTAAAAGCGCGGTAAATGTTTGTAGTCTCCCCGCAGACGACATTTTCTGTCTGCACAGAGTCCCGCTCGCTTTTACCTGTGTGCTTGTATTGTCGTCTGCCATGTCTTTGACGTAACGTGACGTCACGCTTCTGCGTCAGCCGACAGGGAGACGCTCTGTGCGTGACTCCCGACATGCATTGCGGACCACATGATCTAGTTACCTGGTCCCCAGTCGTGTTCCCTTGATGGCAATTGGTTGTACGCTTTTTGACCGCAGGTTTTTAAATCTATAAAAAAAACTATGCGGGCAGAGCTAGAGGGAGTCAAAGTGACTCCTCTTAAACCGCAGATACCCGTTCACAATACACCATTTCCCGATACAGAGGATCAGTACTTATAGAGGTTCGAGATTATATGTATCATTTTTCACTCTTTTAAATCTATAATTTGATACACTTAACAACTGTTACCGTAGCTGCTAGACAGACTTATTCATAGACGATAGCAATAAACTACACTTCAATGGTAATAAACAAGACCAAAAGAGAAATTCTAGCTTGAACCCCATAGCTTTAGCACTAAGCCTCGTTCTTACTTACCTCCGGAAAAGCTGTTTTGAGCATGGGTATCTACGTTATTAACGAGGTCACTGTGGCTCCCTATTAGTATTGAGCATATGAAATGTGCATTTCATCATGTGATAGACACATTTTAAATATGGCATATATTTTTCAAATATGAAACATCAAGGTAGTAGGGCAGGGAGGAAGGTAATTTTCCTAAAATAAACCTGATAATAACGAGATAGCCAGCTTCTTCCTGTTTTGTTTCTCACAGGGTGGTATCTGTTTAAGAGTGGTATGTTCGTGGCTTGCGGGGAATGTACGGCGGCGAAACCCAAATATTGTTAAAAAAAAGTGAAGGTATAAAATGGCAATTTTAAGGCATATCATTGTCCCATATCCCTGGATGAAAGAAAGGAGGCCGTAGTTGGGCAAATGAAATTCAATTGAGTTTTATAAATGAATATAAGGATTAGATATGTATTGATTGGCTAATAGACTTAGGAGTCAATTATAAAGAATATATACGATAAATATAAAAGAAAAGACCTATGAAGGTAGGTGAAGTTGAGAGAGGTGTGGGTGGGTAGGTAAAAATTTTGATACGTGCGTATTGTGAGAGAGAGGGAGTGAGATTGAGGATGACTGAGGGAGAATGGAAGTGCTCATGAGGTGAGCGGTGCATGGGTGTGACACCAGGTGTGTGTGTGTGGGAGGGGGGGGGGGGCGGGGGCGCACTAATGGTGCGTAGTGAAGAGGTGAGACACCAGTGGGAGGGGCAATGACATCCCTGACCATAAGCCATGAGTAACCAATGATACGAAAAGAGGGATACTGTGTCTGTACGTGATAAATACATGGTAAAATTGCCCATCAGATGAACCTCTGTATTCAGCTCATTCATTAACGGTCAGCCCTCGAATCCCATCGAGTTTGAATCGCGTAATGATTCACAAGACGAAGCCATGTGAATTACGTGGCGATTCAAAGGAGATGATATCGAGCTCTGACCGTAAACTTGAAAACGTTTCTGAATTTATCTCACCCTGCACATTGACTACTGGGCTAACATTTGTGACTTAATCCCCCATTGAATTTTTTTTCTCTAAATACGCCATGGGCATTGAGTATAATTCCCTAATGTTAATTCAATGAGGAGAAAAGATACCAGGGATGAGATAATGTGTAGGACGGATCCCTGTGAAGGTGTCTGCGTGAAGTGTGGTCGGGTATGGCTAGCGGCCGAGTAGGAGATGCGTTATGGGGGATATAAGACTCCTTACCTGACGTATACTACAGCTGAGATCTATGCCAGGCCTTACACAGTGGGGATCCTAGCCCCCATCAGGATCCATCACGGTGACGACCACCGCCGCCAGAGGAGCCACCTAACCCCATCCCCGCCCCACTACGTTACGACCCTCACTGTCAGCTGGCCGCCATCACCCATCCCATCTCCTGCCATCACTGCCGTCATCAAAGTCTCTGCTTGGCAGGCCTCCCCGCCCTTCTCCTGTTAGTATACCCCCTCCCCCCTCCCCCCCCGCCCCTCCCCACACCGCCACGCCCCCTCACGGGCGACAGGTCGACGGTAGCGCCACTCTGTGGCAGGACCAGGTGAGAAATGACATTATGTCAACAGTGACCAACTCGTGACATACACTGGCCGCCAGAGCTACGCTACGTTAGCTCTGGTTGGGTTAGATCCGTGGCACCTTGGCCCGGTAGCTGTAAGTGTCTGTTACTCTCCCAGCAGATGTTTCATTAGATCTGGACCTATGCTTGGAGAGTGTGATATTTCTCACTCTTGAAGTCATTTTCACATATTCCTTTTTCCCTTTATGTGGTTTTTGAATAAAATAACCATGAAGGTGTACTATCAATTCGGTGAGCTGTGAACATTTGTTGATAAGTATTTCTACTCTCAGAACCCACATATAAAAAACTAACAGCAAATGGTATACTTATACATCATTGATGATTGAGTGTGGACTTAAGCTTATGAATGAATAACAATAAAAGGTTTGGGATACATTCAGTCTATGGATAATATTTTGTAACCCACTTGCTTCCAGTCAACTTGCCATATCTGGTGACAAGTAAATCGACACACAAATCTCGTCTAAAGGAAGGAGAGAAGGTATATATGTCGGGGTCAACCCAATCAAAACGCACAGGGACTGCCCTGTAGTACAACCCATTACCGAACAGCTAAGTGCCAATCAACTAATCTGGGTCACCTCTGGACGGAATCAGCTGATTCGGTCTTCAGGTAGCAAGTAAGAAGGATTAGACAAATCATACAACTCACAAACTATAGGATAATGCCTACCAAACACGTTATCATAACGGACTCAAGAGGGAAGTATCTTTATCAATATATTGCACTCCAAATTAGTCATCGTCAAATACCGGTGGAGGTGCGGTCTTTTTCAGGGCGCACCATACAACAACTAATAGTAATATGCGAACACTATATGTCAACTTATCCCAATGACATATACTACATACTAGGGGGTGCATGTAATCTCACTGACAAAATCAAGCACCGCATTGAATTCAACTGGAGTTCAACTGTGGACCTAACTGATCACCTCTGGTCTTTGATAGAGGCTGGTAGGAACTGGATGCATGATCTCAACCCCCAAGCGCGTGTGATAATATGCCCACTGGTGGGTACCTGCCTCAGTAAAGCAACCGAACAACGAGATGCAAGTCACCAAACCATCATTGATGAATCGATACAAACTATCAATCCATTAATTATCAACCTGAATGTAAAAATGCACCCAGAACTGAGTATTCCATGGGTTCAAAAGAGGGTATATCAGTGGAAACGAGGTAAACTGATTCACCACTACGACCTTCTCAATGCGGACGGTGTACACCCATCAAATGATCTTATCAAAATATGGGCCATGGAATTTGTGAAAGCTATCCTTCAAAACAACTAAATACAAATCGAACAGGATTAATGACACCAATATAATCATATTTCCAGGGTCGCTGAAACTGGACATATGACATATTATATATGATAAAATTTAAAGAAAACTCCCGTTCAAAAGATAATCTACTGTACAACAAAAATGAACCCTTCTGAGTCGCTGAATCAGAATGGAACGTATTTTCGGACAACCCTCCTACTCAGAATAGTGATAGCCTAGCCAAAACAAAAGTTCAATATCTGGCTATTTTAACCGCTAACATATAACCAATGTGATGGATATAGCTATACGTATAAACTGAACTGAATTAGTGACACCATTAATCATATCTCCAGGGTCGCTGAAACTGGACATATGACAAAATATGTAGGATATAACTTAAAGAATACCCCTGTTTAAAAGCCGATCAATTATAGGATAAAAATGAACCCTTCTGAGTCGCTGAATCAGAATGGAACACACTTTTGAAAAATCCTCCCATACAGTACAGAGATAACACAACTATAGCAAAATCAAAAGCTACAACGACTGATATAAAAGAACAACAAATGACAGAATCAAAGGTATGATTTACTGTTAAGCTAAACTGTAATGTTGATGGTCTTTGAAGGAAAATAATCCTTTTAGCACTCCTCTCCCTATGGCAAGTTGGTGCCGGGCTACTCACACTGTATATGGCCCTTGTTTGTTTATTAGTTTCATTTCCAAGACAGGATGATAGGCGACCAAAAGTGTTGCTTTTGTTCATCCACCCTGTTGGTGCACAATGACCTTGACTGTCGAAGTTGTGTACACGACATGGGAAACAAATGTTTTAGTGAACTTAAAAATGTATGCGATTTATGTGCTCTGTTGTATATTAACAAAAATGACAAACGTAATGTAGGAGTATGTGGCACTACTGAAAATGCTATGTGTACTAACTCGGAACTAAGACTGAAAACATAAAATCTCTAAGCGATCTGGGTAAACTCAAAGGTCTAACCATAGCCCATCTTAATATTTGGAGCTTTAAAGCTAAATATGAACGTCTCCGAACAGAATTAATACAGAATCATATTCACATCTTGTCCCTATCAGAGACATGGATGACAGCTAATGATGACATTAACTCTTACCTATTCCCAGGGTATGACATAATAAGATTGGACAGGGGGTGGAAAGAGAGAGAGACGGATATGATCCCTAAAAAAGGGGGAGGTTTACTAATCATGGTAAAAAATACACTGGAATATGACAGTTTCTGCTATAGCAATTATAATGTGAGTACTAGAGATATCGAAATCCAAGTCATTAAAGTCAAACAAGGAAAAGCAAAAGACATAATACTAATAAATACATATCGACCACCTAAGGGTAATAAAGAAATCTTTATCGACACAATAAAAATGACAGTAGAAGATATAAGCATTGATAGGAGGAAGGAGATCTATGTGATGGGGGACATCAACATTGATATCAGGAAAACTGAGGACCTGTATAGGAATAACTTACTAAACACACTTTCCCAATTAGGATTAACGCAGGTGATAAAGGACATAACACGATACGAGGACATAAATACCATAATTGATCTCATTTTTACCAATTCGGATCACATCAGCCATAGTGGATGTCTTGAAACTAATATAAGTGATCACCAGATGATATATATAAATAAGAAAAAAGGGAAAGAAAATAGACTTCAACAAGAGTTTATGGGAAGAAGCTACCGTAAATATAATAAAGAAGAAATGATAGAATCTGTTAGAAACTTTATAGACTAAATATCCGGAAGCCAGTAGCTGTGGGAAATGGGAAACGCTACTTGGTAGCCTAGTAAAGTACTTAGATAAAATGTGCCCTATAAAAAAGTTTGTAGCTAGAACCAAAAATGAACCTTGGATAACCGGGGACTTAGCCTTGAGGATCCAACATAAAAACTTTAAATTAGCAAAGGCCAAGAGGCTGAACACAAAAAAAGCATGGGATGAAGCCAGAAAGGCCCGTAATGAGGCAAACAGGGAAACAAGAGAGGCCTGAGAGGAGTATTTCCTTCACCTCGTAGAGGAAAATGAGTCAAACCCCAAAAAATTCTGGAGATGTGTAAATAGTATATTACCAGGGATCAATAACAATAAAAGAGGAACAACAATAAACCTTGATGATAATGAAAATAAACCAATAGCCAGTGATGACACTGCAAACTACATCAATAACTTTTTCTTGAATATTGGACCAAATCTTGCACAAAGTAAATATGTTCCTTGGAAGTTTTATGGTGAGCGAAGAGATCAACCTATGGATGATATTGTTATCAATGTGGATGAAATGTGCAAGCATATCAAACAAATGAAAGAAAGTAAGCCATCTGGTATACCAAATGTTAAATCAAAAATCTTAAAAGATTTCTTACATGAAGTATGTATTGAATTCACTCAACTATGCAATGATGTAATCCGCATAGGTGAGATTCCACCCAGCTGGAAGAGAAGTGTAGTCACTCCCACTCCCAAGGGAGGTGACCCTCGAAACTGCTCGAACTTAAGACCAATTTCTATCATACAAGCCCAAGGTAAATTACTGGAAAAATGTGTAAATGATGCTTTGCTGACTTTCTTGGAGGACAATACCATATTGACGAGGTTACAAAGTGGTTTCCGTAGTGGACACTCAACTGTTGGTGCGGTGGCGGATTTCACTAATGATCTTCATAGTGCAGCCAATGTGGGTATGGTAACTGGCGCAGTCTTTGTTGATATCAAAAAGGCCTTCGACACCGTAGACCACTCCATCCTCCTTCAAAAACTGGAAAATTATGGAATTAGGGGAAATAACCTAAATTTTTTTGAAAATTACCTGTACGAAAGGACACAAGTAACCAAGGCCAATGGACAGATATCTGATATTGGTGGAGTGGTCTGCGGTGTCCCTCAAGGGTCAAACCTGGGGCCTACCCTTTTCCTCGTTTATGTTAACGACTTAGCCGATTGCCTTAGTGATCATAACCTGCTACTTTATGCAGATGACACTGTGATATATGCTAAGGGAGATAACAGAAATGAGATCCAATTTCAGCTACAACATGCTATTGAGTGCTTTGAATTATGGGCGGAACAAAATAAGCTTACTGTCAATGCGTCAAAAACTAAACTTATGACTTTCGGCACACCTTTCAGGTGTAAGAATATAGGTAAGATAGAAATTGTGATGAATAATTGTCAACTGAAAAGGGTCCATAGTTATAAATATTTGGGTATATATCTTGATGGAAATCTTGAGTTTAAATTACATGTAAAAGAAATGCTTAAAAGAGTTGCATATAAGACATACCAACTATCCAAAATGAGAAACTTCATTAGTAACAAAACTGCCGTTTATATATATAAAGCTACTATACTTCCATATCTAGATTATGGTGACCTGTTGTACTATAACTGTTTTGACTACTTGCTGGACAAACTCCAGAAATCACAAAACAAGTGTCTTAGATTATGTCTTAAGTCAAATAATAGAACCGAAACAAGGACTCTCCATGCTAGAGCCAAGATACCCTACCTTATGGATAGAAGAAAAAATCACTTGTTAAACCACCTGTATAAAAAAGCCCAGAACCCCTTGTATCTTGACCATAGAGTACTCCCAACGAGAGGGTATGATGCCCCAGTATTGTCTGTAAAAAGACCGAACACAAATATGTACACCCGTAGTATAGAATACTTTGGTCACATGAAATAGAATGAGTTGTTACCTACAACCCGGAAGATACCAACATATCGAGAATTTAAAAAAATAAACAAGGAAAATCTAACAAACTCGATCCCTAAATTCTAATGTATGATAACAGCATTGATTAACGGATCAACTTAACAAGAGATACCCAGGTCATTGAGTTCCATATAACCAACTGTAATGTAAGATAACTATTTGTAATGTGCCACGCTAATATAGTATTACTGTCGCTCATGGAAACCTGTTTATATGATATCGCTACATGTGTTTCAACAACTGTAACGGCATTGCTATGAAAACCAGCCGTATGTGCTGATAGACTTGCTGTAGGACTGCCGATGACTGCCGAGTAGTGCGGACGTGTCTTGCTAGGCGCACACGGACCATACCGATTATTGGATTTAAAATCTGCTGACTGACTTGTTTGTGCGAATACAAGTTACATACCAACTCTGTGCTCAACATGGGAAAACATGGGCAAAAAACCAGGAGGAAAAAAGGAGAGGATAGCGTTAGAACACGCCTGGACGAGGCCAATACGAGCCACGAGTCAATAGTAAGTGATGATTCTCATTTATCGCCCAGTCGCGGCGACAACCCACCTGTATTCTCGGCCACCCCCTCAACTCCCCTCTCGCCTGTTCTAAACCAAGACTCATCAAATCGACAAATTATTGAGAAAATCAATGAGTTAGAACAAAGGCTCACTCACCAAGAGACATTAGCCCAGCAAACCTCTGAAACTCTTACCAAGTTGCAAACAAGTCTGCTAAAAAACGATGCCCTACAGAAAAACACTGCGGATTTATTAGCACAGGTCGCTGAAAGACTAACTACTAATGAAAAGAAGACCTCAGACCTAGAAGCCACAGCCACACTGACAAATGCTGAAATTGAGGACATGAAAACTACCGCGGTTCATTCTACATCAGTTATTACCGATATCAACGAAAGAATGCAAAGGGTAGAAAGCGCACATAAGAGGAGACTGATTGTTCTCGAGGGTCTGACTGAATCGCCCATAGAAAACCTGCGAGATCAGTTTGCACAGCTGCTGAACGACCTGGGTATTGCTGGTGGCGCCAGCCTGATTGATGCTATTTATAGACGTGGACGGGCAGTCGCTGGTCGGATGCGTTCGGTTGTTGTACACTTGACCAACCTGAGTACCAAGTCAATGATCTTCACAAATATACACAAGCTGAAGGGTATGGAAAAATGGAGACGCATAACTGTAATGGATGATCTCTCAGTTGAAGAAAGGAAACAAAACCGGGACCTAAAGGCAGTCCAGGCAGTGGCCAGGAAGCAAGGAATCAACTGCCAGGTGAAAGGAATCCACATAGTCATTGCTGGGAAAACCTACTCTCACAGTCAATCAGATCAATTCCCTAAAGGACTCTCCCTAAAAGAAATCAAAACTGTTGAAAATGCAAGTGGTATTTTCTTCCAGAGTCAGCATTCCGCTTTCTCTAATCTCTATCACACACCCATCATGTACAAAGGTCGCAAACATATCTCTGCTGAACAATGCTACCAGTACGAACGGGCCACCGCAGCGGGCGACACTCAACTTGCAAACCGAATTCTCAACTCTAACACATCCACCGACGCCCTGTATCTGGCCAAACAACTTCGCCCTTCTGATGACTGGACGACAGCCGCTGATCAACACATGCTGAAGATAGTCGAGGCGAAATTCCAGCAGAATGCTACACTGAAATCGTTACTTCTGGAGACTGAAGGGAAGAACCTTTTCGAGGCCACACATGATCCATTTTGGGGATGCGGTGTTCATCTAGGTGAACTTGACAAATTTGACGACAAACAACAAAAAGGTAACAAACTCGGTGGGATCCTTCAGGAGGTCAGACTTTCTCTCTCGCAGTAAACACAGCGGTCAGCATAATGGCTGGAGGGGGACCGACCAACTGGTATGTGAATCATAAACTTGATCGAGATATTGCCGAACTGGAGGAGACCTTGATACGTGGCTTTCTCATGGTTGGCCAATAGTGTGCACAAATGGAGGAACAACAATTATACCCACTACTACGATCTACTGACTACAAAACTCTTGAACGCAATATCCCCGTAACTTTTCCACCTTGTAAAAATCTGGCTCGTATATGTGACATTCTGTTACCTATAGTCTTTCACTATACCCGCCAGATCTTTTTTAGTTTATTGTTACCTTGATCTTATGTTGCTCGTACTAGAGCCCCACGGGTAAAATAGATGTATGAAATTGATCCTCATTTATACATGTACCCAGGATAATTTACCTAAAATTCCGTTACCTATGGTCTCTTAGTCGTATCGTTTCTCCTGAGGTGGGGCTGGGAATGATACTTTCGTGTATATGTAGCCACCACTTACCCACTCCGTATAATGTCTTTCTTGACGATTCCCTGGGCTGGTTGGTATCTCCTCTCCTCTGCCTATAATTATGTTTAAAGGTCCTGCGCCGTATATGCAGGAGTCAGCACTATAGTATTGTACTTTGGAAATGATGATCAATTTGATCAAAATCATTTCTTATTTTCTTGATTGTTTATTATGTATGTCCTATTTGCATAGCAACTGTTTTTCTGTTGTAACTTATGAAGCGTACCGTAAAGCAATGTCAAAACTTCCGGTATTAATAACTCACATGCAATATAATGGATTCACATAGCGGAACACTTATCTCTAAACTCAAAGGTTTGAAAATTATACATGCAAATGTTCGCAGTTTAAAAGCTCACTATGAATCTATAGTTCTCGAAACTAATGAGCACAATTGGGACATTATTACCATGTCAGAAACCTGGCATACACCCATGGACACGGACAGAACTTATCTTTTACCGCACTACAACAAAATCCGCCTTGACCGTCAGTGGAAAAAAAAATCTGATGATGTTGACCCTAAGGTCGGGGGTGGGCTCTGTATTTACCTTCGAGACAACTTACCTTATGACCATATCAAATATGACTTTTTAAATATAAGCACCAAAGATATTGAAACACAAATTATCACTGTCATACAAGACAAATCTAAGGACCTAGTGATTGTGAATGTTTATAGGCCCAACAATGGTAATCGCACTATCTTTACTGATACCCTAAGTCACATTGTTTCCGTTGTTCGTGACAATAATGAAGTGGATGTGGTAGTTCTTGGTGACTTTAATATCAATATTTGTGATAATCAAAACGGTGAAGTACAGTATCTACTCAACAGTATGTTACAAATAGGTCTACAGCAGCTGATCTCTGACTTCACAAGATATTCACATAACAGTTCTATCATCGACCTCCTGTTTACAAATATAAACGATGTCTCTTTATCTGGGGTACTTAATGAGTCAATTAGTGATCACCAAATAATATTCATGGTTAAAAAGAAATTCAATATCAAGGTTTGTAAAACGCAAGTAGAGGGGCGTTCATATATAAGATACGATAAGTGTAAGTTTAAAAATTACCTTTCTTCATATGACTGGACTGAATTCTTCGAGCTTGACTCTACTTATAAAAAATGGAACTGTATTGTTAAAGTAATAGAAGCCTTTTTGGATATAGACTGCAAATATAGAGAATTTAAAGTTAGAACCCATAATGAACCTTGGATTAATAGAGAGATCATTGAAATTATCAAAGATAAACATATTCTTCTTAAAAAAGCAAAAAAATCGGGAAAACCCGATGACTGGGCCGCAGCCAGATATGCACGGAATTTTGCTACCAGTTTATGTAAAAGTGCTCGACAGCAATACACAATTGACCAACTGAACATTAATAGCAATGACCCAAAGAAGTTTTGGAGAGTAGTAAATCGTATCCTGCCTGGCACCGACAGTAAGACTAGTGATATTCGACTAAAGGATGAAAGTGGGGAATTTATTAACCCAGAAAAAACCGCGGATTTTATTAATACCTATTTCAATGAAATTGGTGGAAACTTGGCACAAAATATGTATCAGCCATGGAAACCCTACGATAGTCCAAACGTTAATAATCTAGCTTCTATTGTCACTAACACAAATGATGTTCTGGAAGTTGCAAAGCACTTGGACATTAGAAAGCAGTCAATGATCCCCGGAATAAATACCAGAATTTTTAGGGACTCACTCCAATTTATTCCTGAAATTTATACTGACTTGTACAATACCATTTTGACCACGGGAAACATCCCTTTGTCATGGAAAAAGGCTGAAATTATCCCCATCCCCAAAGGCGGGGATCCGTTTCGGGTCACCAACCTAAGACCGATTTCTCTCCTAACTGTAGCCGACAAGGTTTTAGAAAAAATTGTATATGACCAGTTATATGCTTTCCTCAATGAAAACAAAATTATCTCGACGGTTCAATATGGCTTTAGAAAAGGCTATTCCACTGTAGCGGCAGTATCCAAGTTATTGGACGATATTCAAATACAAAGAAATTTGGGGAACGATACTTTGGCTATCTACGTCGACCTGATGAAGGCTTTTGACACGGTCAATCATACAATCTTACTTGATAAGCTTCATCACTATGGTATTCGTGATCAACTACTTAACTGGTTTATGAACTATCTTTCGGACCGACAACAATGTGTTAAAGTTAACAGTATACATTCATCTGAGAAATTTGTGCGCAGTGGTGTACCCCAGGGTAGTACTTTAGGCCCTCTTCTTTTTTTGTTATTCATAAATGATCTTCCATCTGCCCTGGGTGATACCAATGCCATACTCTACGCCGATGA
Source organism: Alentia gelatinosa (assembly GCA_950022655.1). NCBI lineage: Eukaryota > Metazoa > Annelida > Polychaeta > Phyllodocida > Polynoidae > Alentia > Alentia gelatinosa. The sequence continues at coordinate 52,128,638 of OX465584.1, forward strand.
CACTGTAGTATATAGGCATGGTAAAATCAATGAACTTTTTCCGAAAATGCAAGAGGACCTCGACCAGTTCTATTTATGGTGTCTCCAAAACAAATTGTCTATGAATATCAGTAAGACTAAGTATATGTGCTTTACAACGAAGAACAAACGTCACATTGGAAATAACCACTTAGATGTAAATGATATACCAATCATCAACGCAGTATCATATAAATATCTTGGTATCTATCTTGACAGATTACTAGATTTTAGGTTTCACGTGAGTAATCTTAAAAAAACTCTCTCTTTCCGTATGTACCAGTTATCAAAAATGAGGCCATATTTAACCAAGAAAGCTGCACTAGATATTTACAAGAGAGCTATACTTCCATTTTTTGACTATGGTGATATCTTTATCATGGGATGTACTCACAATCAGTTACAGCAATTGCAAATTATCCAAAACAAATGTCTCCGTATATGTCTTAAGTCTCGTAGATACACCAGCAATAACCAGCTTCATATATTAGCCAATATTCCTTTTTTGAGGGACCGTAGACAAGCACATATGTTAAATTTTATGTTTAAAAGAATTTCTTCCAATATAAATGTAACTGGCTGTGAAAGACAAACACGTTTATTTGAGGCTCCTGTTTCACAAGTGTTCAATCCTAACTGTGGTACCTACCAAAAATCTGTTCATTTTATTGGTGGCTCCTTATGGAATGATCAACCAGCTATTGTTCGTAACACCCCAAACTACAAGACTTTTAAAGCACTAACGCGGGATAAATTAAAGGCAATAGTATCTAATTATTAACACAGTTCTCTGTGTAAGGCAGACAATATATTAGCTTGGACTTTGTTATTGACATTGTATATGCAGGTATTTTTTCAGTTTGACATTCTCCATATTAACTCTACATGATTTGATGTTATCAACTACGTATTCTTTGTATTATATCTGAAAGTATTTGTTGTGCAAAGGACTATTTTTTTCTTTATATATTATACCTCGGTTCATTTATGGGATCTTACTATTTTTTGGTAGGCGAGATCATGAAAATCAGTCTCAGATGACTGAGATCTCGGCCCCTTTATTCGTTGTATGTAATTGGTAAACCCTGGACTTACCGTAATCACTCTGTATCTATTTACGACGAATAAAGAAATGATAAAAAAAAAAAAAAAAAAAAAAGTATTGTCAGAAGAAGACAAGAATGTATATCTTCAACCAAAGGATACTCTGTAAACATATTGCTTCTGTCAATAAATAATTTGAACCAAAAAAAAAAAAAATATATCTGCAACTGCCTTATTCTAGGATCCAAACCTATCAAGCACTAGTGGGTCAATGAAGTATTTCAGTCTGAAGTGATTGGTCATGGTCAGCTGGGCATGCCTTTGAGACCCTGCGACACTGGCATTCTGCTCCTTTCCCAATATCACAGTAAACGCAATGGCGAAAGGTCTTCTTGCAGCAAGCTGTAAGTCTGTGTGACTACATGTAGGCACCATATATTTCTGTGTGGGCACACCCTAATAAACTAGCCATGAAAAGCAGTGCCTGCAACACTGGCATCCTGCTCCTTTCCTAATACCACAGTGAATAGCATGAAGATAATGAAGAGAAAACACGCTGGAAGTCTAATCTTTAGACAAAGTAGTTAGAGCGTAAAAGCACACTCTAAAAACCTGGTCTGAGAGTGAGAATTCGTGGACACGATCTGAGTTTAACCATACCACCCTCTTAGTTGGAACAGAGTGGAGACGGAGGTGGCGGTCAATCTACCCGAGTCAACGACTGATGGCCGGGCAAGCGTCTTAAAAAACGCCCGTGGAGAAAAGAAACCCAACTGAAAAACGCGGGACGGTGCTTTCCAGATGAGTTCTGGGAATGTGTATGGAGAATGTAGTGGTAATATTTTTCATTTAAAGGCATATCGGACAATTCTCGGTGGCGCCATCTGGTGATTTTCAAATATTGTCAATTATCAGTCAAGACTGGATTCTTGGGATTCATTCTAATTCTAAATTGGTAGATTTAACGTTTTGTAAATAACTATCAAATCTTAATAAGTAAAACAGGCCAATTTACATTTTCTTGGTTTACATAGGAAATGTACTGAAGAATATGGTTTTCTTCAATTCTTTCAAAAACAAGGACAGTGGCTTAGGATTTTTAAAACTTAGATAAGTAGTACTTTACGTGTACTATATTCTGTGAAGGTTTGAGGATATAAAATGGGTTTTACCACGTGAAAAACGTTTTAGAATTTCTACATATTCTATCATAAAATTTTCATAATATTGATCTCTAAATCAAAAACTATCATCATATTCAGTTATCAGGATAATGACATGGGTTTTAATTTTCAAGCCAAATTGTCCGATATGCCTTTAACCTGTAAGGAGTACTGAGCCTTGTCGGTTGGTGTACATGTGAGGTGGCTGTACCCAGGAGTCATTCCTCTGAGTGCTCCTAGTCCGGCGCGGGTTGGAGGCCTCTTTGGGGAGCCGGGTCTCCCGGTGCAGTGTGGATGGTATTGCCCTCCTCCTCCAGGGTGGCGATAAGAGGCCGCCGGGAGGGGCGGCTCTATGAGACCTCCGGACACGTCCTGATGATATCAACATTCCCCTTTTGGCTGCTCACCAGGGGACAGCCCAGTCAGTGCGCCGGAAACGATCCCCGATATTGGCCGCAGCCAACCTCTCTAACCCGTACCTTCTATAACTCGCACCTCCCCTCCTCTCCCCACCCTAACCCACACCGCAACCAACCTCTCTAACCCGTACTCTGTAGGTACCTTCTACAACTGGCACCTCCCCTCCTCTCCCCACCCTCACCCACACCGCAACCAACCTCTCTAACCCGTACTCTGTGGGTATCTTCTACAACCCACACCTCCCCTCCTCTCCCCACCCTCACCCACACCGCAACCAACCTCTCTAACCCGTACTCTGTGGGTATCTTCTACAACCCACACCTCCCCTCCTCTCCCCACCCTCACCCACACCCTTATCTCCCTTGTCTGTCCCCTCCCTTCCCCTCTCCCCTAACCATACCCTCTCCCTCCTTCCCTCCCTTTCTGTGCCCTCTCTTCCCCTCTCCCCATCCAACACCCTCTCCCTCCTTTCCTCTCTTTATGTCCCCTCTCTTCCCATTTATAACCCACACCCTCTCCCTCCTCCCTTCCCTCTTTTGCCTCCCATTCCTCACCCTCACCCTCTTCCTCCTTCCTCTGTTCCCTCTGTTTCCCTCTCCCCAACCTCTCCCACGAACTCCTTCCCTCCCTCCAACATTCCCTCTCTTTTCCTTCCTAACCCCCAACCTCCCCTTCCTTTCCTCTCTCCTCACTCCCCTCTCTTCCCCTCTCCCTAGCCCTCACCCTCACCCTCTCCCTCCTTCTCCCCTTCCTCCCTTCCCTCTCTCGCCTCTCCTTTCTAACCTGCATCCTCTCCCTCCTTCCCTCCCTCCTCCACTCTCTCTCTTCCCCTCCCTAACTATCACCTTCCCCTCCTTCCCTCCCTTATCCCTCCCGTCTCTTCCCCTTCATTGTCCTCACCCTCTCCCTCCTTGCCTCCCTCCCGTCTCTTCCCCTTCATTGCCCTCACCCTCTCCCTCCTTGCCTCCCTCCCGTCTCTTCCCCTTCATTGTCCTCACCCTCTCCCTCCTTGCCTCCCTCCCGTCTCTTCCCCTTCATTGCCCTCACCCTCTCCCTCCTTGCCTCCCTCCCGTCTCTTCCCCTTCATTGTCCTCACCCTCTCCCTCCTTGCCTCCCTCCCGTCTCTTCCCCTTCATTGTCCTCACCCTCTCCCTCCTTGCCTCCCTCCCGTCTCTTCCCCTTCATTGTCCTCACCCTCTCCCTTCTTGCCTCCCTCCCGTCTCTTCCCCTTCATTGTCCTCACCCTCTCCCTCCTTGCCTCCCTCCCGTCTCTTCCCCTTCATTGTCCTCACCCTCTCCCTCCTTGCCTCCCTCCCGTCTCTTCCCCTTCATTGCCCTCACCCTCTCCCTCCTTGCCTCCCTCCCGTCTCTTCCCCTTCATTGTCCTCACCCTCTCCCTCCTTGCCTCCCTCCCGTCTCTTCCCCTTCATTGTCTTCACCCTCTCCCTCCTTGCCTCCCTCCCGTCTCTTCCCCTTCATTGCCCCCACCCTCTCACTCCTTGCCTCCCTCCTCTCTCACTTATCTTCCCTTCTCTCTAACCCGCACCCTCTCCTTCCTTCCCTCCCTCTTCCTTAGCAGTTTGAATGTTCCAGATACAAGCGAATTTGTAAATCACAGAGCGCTCAAAGCCAGCCTGAGTTTGTGTATGTTTCCATATTCTAAATTTAGCAGTGAAAAAAAACTGAGCACAGTTGGTATCAAAGTATTCAGGCGTATTAAGAGACTTCGTTTCCTGAATATGGACATTGACTGAGTATACGTTCCAGTCCCCAGCCACATCAACCCTAGTAGTGAGTAAAGGAACTAGTATCTCTCGTAGTCATGTGACTGCGTTGCTTTACCGGTTCTCCCCCTTCGGCAAAGTCGGGTACTATATATATCATTTATCCTCTAGGGGGCAGGACACAGGCCGACCTCCTCTTCGTTTGAAGCCTTTTATTACTTAGTTTTGATAATATCCCCATCATATTGTTTTCCTGTCTGATGTATGACATCAATGTGTACAACACCCAGGAAAATGTCTGTAACATACGGAAACAGGGTAACTGTGGCTGTACGGGATAAAGGCAGAAGTTCATTTTTTCGTCGATTTTACCATGTACTTATCACGTACACACAAGTATACCTGTTTTCGAATTTTTATTTGATAACTTAAAATAACCATCTTTTACCTTCGCTTTTGGATGATTTGTTGGTTTCACCGCCGTTCATACCTCATACACCACGTACATACCCTGTACGCCAAGTAAGTGTTGTACGTCCATAAAACGACATGGGTCAGAGCGGGTGATATATATAGGGCATATAGACTAATAATTTTCTTTCATGGTATATTTGTGATATGATATTCAAAACACTTGGGGACCATCCATAAAGTACGTACGCACTGAGGAGGGAAGTTGGGGGTTGGTCAAAGATTTTGGAAATGATCCTTCTTTGTCCTTTTTCGTACAAGATTAGGAGTGGTACGGGTGGGGTTTTCCAAAAATTTTCTGAAATTCTGCTACATACTTTACGGATGGCCCTTGGGGTTATACATAGATACATGTTCACTTCTCGGAGACCTTGAACATAGAACTATTTGGTCTGGGGTTAAAGGAGAGCCTTGGGCTGGCTGAGGTTGCGTGTTGCGGTATCTATTGCGGTTTGCTGTCTGTGGTCGCGGCCACGGGGAGGTGAGTGATAAGGTTCTAGAGCCGGTGGCTGTGTCGGTCAGACGACTGAAGGCCAGGGGAATATGATAAAATAGGGCCCAAAGAAAAAGAACATCGTAAGACAGACGGTCGGGATACGCTCAGATGGTTGTGAGTCAGTTCAGTGGGTAACATAGTAAGAGAAAACGTGGTTACTGAGCCCGAAGGGATGGCCGTTCGAGGTATTTTGATGCCATAAATACGTCTCGACGCCGCAGGCGGAGGGACGTATTTATGGCATCAAAAGGCCAAGAATGGCATTCCTACGGACTCAGTCACTACGTTTTTCTTATTATTACATACCTAAAATTAAAAAGAAACGGCCATTTTATAAACTAATTATATGTACCAATTGACCCGATGGTCACAGTGCGCCCGAATATTTACTACAGGCGCAGTGCGCCCGAACATTATTTATACTGTACCCCTAATAGCGGGTAGTATTCTATAGACGTTCGGCCATAGGTATATAATAATGGCCCTCTTGTACTTCTACGCATCTGATAGGTTCCAGTATAATAATACTCATTATTACGCTACCTTATGCTTGTATTAATTATTCTGGTTCCACAAATTCTGTGTGCCAGATTTCATTTTTCAGGTGTTTACTAGCTAATTAATCTTTCCACTTATTATCAACTTATGTAATCTTTTGAGACTTGTATTTAACTACATTGATATTTGCAACAGTCCTGATTATGTATTCTTATAATGGAAGACCACCTATCTTCAGGTGAATTATATGTGAAATAAAAAAAGAAAAAAGAAAAAAAGTAAACACTGAGATAATGAATGATAATAGAACACAAGGCAATATTGTACAGTGTATTTAATCTATGATGTATAAATGTATGTGATGCAACAGGTACAGAAGTAAGCACGTTAACAATCAAAGCATCCGGTACCTGCTGAAAACCAGCATGAGACTTGTCCGACGCTGACAGGAACCGGTTTATTGACTGCAACTTTCAACAAAAGAACTACAAATGTAAACTGATCGTAAACAAACTCAAGTGGTCAATAAAAACTTTTGAAAAAAATCCAGTCTCTGAGGTTTATGTCACAATGGCTGGTCCATTAGTCAATGTGAAGGGTCAGATAGATCCAGAAACCTTTTCAAATTTAGGGTCAGAACTGGATCCCATCTCGTTTGAATCCCTACGTAATTCACGCGGCTTCGCCTTGTAAATAACTACACTATTCAAACTCGATGGGAGACAAGCTCTGACCCTAAACTTTCATAGTTTTCCTCTATAATACATATGGTCGACAGTAGGGCTGCGGAATCACAGCCTGCAGGGAGATCAGGGCGATATTAGGGGTCAAACTAAATATGCTGGGAATATTAGTCAGGCGGGAGCTGTGGCCATATGAGGATCGACCATGAGGCGTGGGCCGTATTAGGGTCGCCCACATGGTGTGTTTATGTTGGGGCCCTGGCCGCTAAAAGGTGGTGGTCGTAACGGTAGGCGGCGGACTGACAGCCCCACCTATCACCTGTCACCATCACCCGGTTAGCGGCCGCCAGGGGGCCGTTGAGAAGGGGGCAGATTGGCACGGTGACACCTGGTGGCCGTTTTAAACGCGCATGCGCGACCTGAACCTCCCTCAGGGCGGGGGTTAGTGTCATTGGCAGGGCGCCCACCGCGTCCGTCCGGCGTCTGTGCAGCGTATGTGAGGCGTGGGTTCAGCATCGGTCCCGCATCTGTCCCGTGTCTGTGCGGCGTCTGTTCGGCGTCCGTTCGGCGTCTGTGAGGCATCTGTGAGGCGTCCATCCCGCACCCATCCCGCGTCCATCCCGTGTCTGTCCCGCGTCTGTCCCGTGTCTGTGCGGCGTTTGTTCGGCGTCCGTTCGGCATTTGTGAGGCATCTGTGAGGCGTCCATCCCGCGTCCATCCCGCGTCCATCCCGTGTCTGTCCCGTGTCTGTCCCGTGTCTGTGCGGCGTTTGTTCCGCGTCTGTTCAGCGTCTGTTCGGTGTCCGTTCAACATCCATCCCGCGTCTGTCCCATGTCTGTGCAGCGTTTGTTCCGCGTCTGTTCAGCGTCTGTTCGGTGTCCGTTCAACATCCATCCCGCGTCTGTCCCGTGTCTGTGCGGCGTTTGTTCCGCGTCTGTTCAGCGTCTGTTCGGTGTCCGTTCAACATCCATCACGCGTCTGTCCCGTGTCTGTGCGGCGTTTGTTCCGCGTCTGTTCAGCGTCTGTTCGGTGTCCGTTCAACATCCATCCCGCGTCTGTCCCGTGTCTGTGCGGCGTTTGTTCCGCATCTGTTCAGTGTCTGTTCGGTGTCCGTTCAACATCCATCCCGCGTCTGTCCCGTGTCTGTGCGGCATTTGTTCCGCGTCTGTTCAGCGTCTGTTCGGTGTCCGTTCAACATCCATCACGCGTCTGTCCCGTGTCTGTGCGGCGTTTGTTCCGCGTCTGTTCAGCGTCTGTTCGGTGTCCGTTCAACATCCATCCCGCGTCTGTCCCGTGTCTGTGCGGCGTTTGTTCTGCGTCTGTTCAGCGTCTGTTCGGTGTCCGTTCAACATCCATCCCGCGTCTGTCCCGTGTCTGTGCGGCGTTTGTTCCGCATCTGTTCAGCGTCTGTTCGGTGTCCGTTCAACATCCATCACGCGTCTGTCCCGTGTCTGTGCGGCGTCCGTTCGGCGTCTGTCTGGCATCTGTGGGGCATCCGTTCAGCGTCCGTCCCCCGTTTGTGTGGCGTCTGTCCTGCATCTGTCTGGCATTTGTTTGGCGTCTGTAAAGCGTCTATCCCGCGTCTTTCTTGCATTTGTCCAGTGTCTGTCTGGCATCCGTTCAGGATCCGTTCGGTGTCTCCAGCATCTGTGCAAAGTCTTCTGGTGTCCGTTCGGCGTCCGTCCTGCGCCTGTTCATCGTCTGTGCATCTAACCTGTGTCTGTTCGGCATCCGTCTTACGTCTGTCAGGTATCCGTCAGCGTCCATCCCGCGTCTGTGTGGCGTCTGTTCAGCGTCCGACCCGCCATTGGACCCGCCTCAGGATTGGTTTTCAATCACAGCCCTGGCCCGCTTTTTAAAGAGCACATAAAACGCCTCTTTCAACTTCTTCCCGCGAGGATCCGCTGTTCTCATCTCACCAGCAGTACCTTTTTGATATGATAAAAGCTTCTCCTTGAAGGCTGGATGAACGTTTGCAATGGTGCGATGGTGAAATAGGCCGAGGGAAACGTAAAACGGGCCACCTGCTCATGGTCGTTTGTGCATGGATTGTGCATCACCCATAAAACTACTGCCTCGAGTTTCTAAAATCATACTCGGGAATTTGTCGGATGTATTTGCAATTTCAGCATTATCCGATGTGCTCTAAATACGCGTTCTGAGAGCATGCTTTCTACTCCTTTAACTCACCGTATTTAAGAAAACAGCGAACGACAGATTCGAGGAGGAGGCAATAGTGCATTGACACAAAATTGTACCACATTTTAGGTTTAACCTGTTGATTCGTTTCTCAAACCATAGGTCTGCTGACTTTATATTGACAATAATTGATGATTTTTGAACGGGCGGCCGCAAACCACGAATGGTTGACGCGTATTAATACGTAAACGATAGCGAGCTTATTACATTCTCAACTTTGAGTTGTTTACAGAGCCGACCAGCCCAAAACCATCGATTGTTATATTTCTTACCCATGGTCATTGATATTGATTTCTACTCCTAGAAATCAAATAGTGTGTTTGGAAATGCTGTTAACTATGGGTGTGGTTTATGGCCATTAATAAACAATGGGTAGTGGTTTACTGTGCCTCATACATTTTCAACGAATGGGTAAGAGATAACTTTTAATGGCACTTAGTAGTTCCTTCGACTCCACCGTGTTGTCCTAATTCTCCAGATAAGTGACCGTCATTTCCATATACTACTTAAAGTGGGATTCACACGGTGGGATTCATGTACCTCACAGGCCGTTTGTCTGAGACAAATCCCGTTGAGATTCGGTACTGGAACACAATCTCCTCATGCGAATGACAGGGTTCCATTTTGCTGAGACAACTTTTTTCCCTTGCAATTATCGGCGACAATCACCCCTAACAAGGAACAGAATCTCATGAGATTTTGACTTTAAACAGGTTTAAAATTTAGAGGGGCATTTTGGTGAGACAAATGTATTTCACATGTTCTCTCCCAATCTGTGAGTCTTGGTGGTCCCAAATTACACCTATTCACACGGGAAGTGCCCTGAGTCGGCGAATGTGTACCCTGTGTACTATGTGTACCCTGTGTAGGGGTGTAGGGGTGAGACTACGTACCTGGTAAGTCTTCCCATGTGAACTGAATCTGCCATGTTTACCTGAGACTGTAGAATATTCTAATCTATGAAAATTTGTACCCAGCAGGAAATTGTCGGCGACCGGTGAAAGGTGTGAAGTACACCAATCCATTTGTCCCTACGTGTGAATCCCACTTTAGGCCATTTTCCACTGGCTGACGAAAACGACACCGATTCATCGAGTTCACCTAAAAGTTAGTCGGTGGTGGCCAACAAGTGCCCATTGGGATCTAAAGATCGGTGAGGGTATTGTGTATGCCTTGTTTCTGTCATATTTGGCAGGTCCATACCGATGGAATAGTTCTCCAAACTCAATGACCATCACCAAGGATTTCAAACCCCTTTGATTCTGTCTGCCGTTGACCAAGTCATTCACTGGTAGCCTTATTGCATGATCTGACTGGATTGATAATTGTGCTAATATGAATATGTATTGTACACATACACACACATATATATATTCTATTATCCTACCCCTAATAAAAAACGCCTTAGGTTTAACATGGGATTTCTTTTTTTTTTTCTTTTTTTTTGTGGAGAATATTTTATTTTCAACTTGTACAGGATATATACACACAAGTATTTTAGCAGCCATAAAGAAACAGATACATTTCTAAATGATATAGGGTTGTCATGCACTGGTAAATAATCTACCCTGTTTCTACAGATTTTCGAAATACATGTGTCACATCTCACCCATGGAATATTATTTCTTCTCCCCATTTTTTTTCAATTTTTTTATTTTCATACAGGACAAAACATAACAAGACAATATGACAGACACATCAAAACAGTATTTGCAGTTAGTTCTGCCTACCCCCCAAAGGCCCACACTCCCCCCTATTGGATTGTCTCAACATGGGATTTCTTTATGTCACAGGTGTGACATAAAGTGTTGTTTATGTCACTACTTTATGATGCTGAAAAAATGTGGAAACGGGGTAGGATAAAAGCTAGACGCCACTCGTTTGAGTTTGAGTTTATTTATGTCATGTTATGTTATGGCTTTGTAATGTCACTCGTCTTTGACTCGTGAAATTACGCAGCCAACAAAATGCGTGACATAAATAAACTCAGACTCAAACTCGTGACGTCTCTTCATATCATTTGAAATAGATATATCAGGACGCGCTATAATGTAATTTTTTCTGAACATTTTAACATCATATTGATTTAAATACCAATACAACATGGCAACGCGTGTAACCGTGGCAGAAATCATTGTAAAAAGTTTTGTCTTCTTTTTATCATATGGAGTATCATATCAGAGATTTTCCACTGGCCGACGAAAATAACACCGATTTATTGAGTTATCCTAATAGTCGGTCAGTGGTGGTCAACGATCGTACATCGGAATATAAAAATCTTTGAGGGTGTAGTGTATGCTTTGTTTCTGCCTCATTTAACGGGTCCATGCCGACTAAACTGTCCTCTAAACACAATAAACATCGTAATGGTGGCCTTATTGCATAATCTAAGCACAATCAATCGTTGAACAATTCTCTAGATATCTGTTTCCATTCATCGATCTGTCACTGGTGATTCCCAACTGCTGGGACCTGTTTCACTAGTTTCGTGACATGTTTAGATGGCGTGACATGTCTAGATGGCGTCTAGATGGTGTGTCCGGTTTCATAAGAACTATACATTAAATTTCATTTTGTGCGTTCTTGCTTGCACTGTTGGTGCCGCTTTTCATGTCTGTCTTCACTTTTGTCACAAAACTAATGAAACATGTCCATGATGTGTAGATTTGTCTAATTCTTATGTTTGGGGTCTGTCTTTTCCCAAGGGCAGCTACTTGTGTTGTCACAAAACCAGACAACCCAATCTGTCTGTATGGTGTCACAGACATGTCACGAAACTAGTGAAACAGGTCCCAGATCAGTGGCAAATAGTCGGCCAATTAGTCATGTACAGTAGAACCCTCCATAAGCAGACATCTTCTCTTCGCTAACGAAGGGTGGCCACTTACACAGGGTTAAAATAAACATCTAATAGAGGGATCCATTCCCAGAAAAGGCATCCGTTAACGCGGGGTGTCCTTTACGCGGGGTTCTACTGTATTTGCGGATGACGTTGCCTGCCATTTGCCGACATTTCATATACTACTAGACCAGGAAGGCATGTTAGGGACTTTGGTGAGTTCCGGATTCAAATAGTTTTTCCCTGAGAAATCTTATAGATTGATGTGTGTTGCATATCTAATAGGTCTAAGTAAGCATTTGTTTATAAACAATAACTAAAAGAAGAACATTCTCTTGAAATAACATTATAATCGGAGATACAATTTGGTACCACCTGATGACATGCTTGACGCCAGCGACTATTTCAATCCAGTTTGAATTAGTCGTCTAAACAGGTGGCGATTTATCTCCGAGGTACATTTCTAAAAAGAAGTACTCCAGTCTAAACGTTTGAGGGAACTCTAAGGTTGTTTTTTTTATATATTCTTTATTGCGTTCGATTTTGTAATCATTCTTCCAGGCAATAACATGGTACATCAACAGAAAGCAACTACCACCCATACGCATGTCATGAGGGTTATGGTATTTACGATGAATGAAGCAGTGCAATGACAGTAAATCATGTTACCGTTTCTGTTTAAATTATTATACACTGTTGCGAACCGATTGTATCGATCCCTCTCCATTCTCTATCCTACTCTGTACAAGAGTGATAGAAAGAGGAACTCAAACGGCCGCCGTCATTTCCGAATGAAGGAGAATCCGGTCGACGATCCTTATGGCCGAGATTGCATAATCGAGCACCATCTGACGATTATTGGCCAGATAATCTACAGTCGTCACGTTTTTAGTCGTCTCGTGTAAACACCGGATAAAACTGGACACATTACCAGCAATCAGTGGGAAGTACACCCTGGAGTACGTGCTTTCATCTGTAGCAGGAGCTAATTCCGGGAAACTAATGACGCTTCCCTGGAGCGTTTCATGGCTTCTCGATGTGATGAAAGTAGAAATAACGTTGTTTTTTTTAGGAAAAAGGGAAAGTCGTCAGGGATTGCGTTTCGATCAGTTCTTCCCCCACTGCATGATATATGTTTGACTGGCTGAGCCATGCCGTCAGTTCAGTGTGGTTTCATACATACACTCTAGTGTGATAATGTCTGTATTGGGCATGTATTTACAAAGGGGGCCATCCATAAAGCACAGACACAGAATTTCTGAAATTTGGGACCACCCCCCCATCCCTCCAGATCTTGAACGCAAAAGAAAAAAGAGAGAGCATACGCAAAATTTCTAAAATGTTTGACCCACCTCCCTCCACCTCCATCAGTGCGTAGGTACTGTATGGATGGACCCCAGCTGAATGTTTGCTTTTTACGGCGATTTCGGGTTCATGTGTAGTGCTGGGCGATCGTTTTGTGTTAGTATAACACGAAATCAGGGAAACGTCCGCCATTCTGTTCAATTTTTGCTCATGTGGTACTGTGTTGTCCTTGACCTGCAGACCACACACACACATAGGACGTCTATATATGCATGCCTTATAATTCCCCGACTCCTGGTACGCTAACCTGCTTTGCTACCCATTACACAACGCCAGGCTGGGCCCGTGCCGCCACACTGATCTCATTGGGGACATCGACATGAGATTCGGGCCTCAGTCTCGGGACGCACACACGTTGTTTCCGTTCTCCGCGTGACGTCATTTCCGGTTCCCGCCGCGTCCGGATTGATAAGCTCCCGGCTGGAGAAAATGGACCTAATGTCTCCATTTAGAGGATTATCACTGCAGGTGGCGCCACCACCGCCCCTCGTCGTCTGTCTAAATATGGTCGACAATGGCAGCGCCCAGAGCTGGGCGATATTAAATGAAAAGTATTACCAGGTGATAAAAAGACTCTAATTTGCCTATCAGCAGTCCACGGGGGCAGGACAAATGGATCGGGGAGCCCATCGGTGCACCTAGATGAGGGTTCTAGCCGTGGGAAGGTATTAAAGGCATATCCTACAACTCACAGTGGCGCCACCTGGTGATTTTCAAAAAGTGTGAATTATCAGACGAAACTGATTCCTTGTGATTCCAAATGAGTACATGTGACGTTTCATCCAGTTTTTCTTATCTTCATAGGTTTTATAGGCCAATTTAAATACATTTACTTGATTTACAAAGGAAATGTACTGAAAAATATAGTTTTCATCAATTCTTTCAAAAACAAGGATTGTGACCTATGAGATTTAAAAATTAAATTTGTAGTTCTGTACATCAACTGTATTCTGTGAAAGTTTAAAGAAAGTCACATGGATTTCAACATGTGAAAAACAACCTTTTAGAATTTCTATATATTCTTTTATAAAATTATCATAATATTGATCTATAAATCAAAAGCTAGCACGATGACCCCCGAATTTTTAGGCTAGATAAGTGTTCTATTAATTTTGATGATCATCATATTCAATTTCCTGAAAATTGACATGGGTTTTTAATTTTCAAACCAAATTATCCGATATGCCTTTAAGATGCCGGTGGATATATACACAATATTACCATGATTTGGATCTGAGTGGCCGTATTCTCCGCGTAGTTGACGCGTAGTAATACTTCGAGCGATAGCGAGGAGTATTGCGTAGGGTCAACTACAAGGAGAATACGGCCACACAGATCGAAATCATGGTAATGTTGTATTTATTACTCACTTATTTTTTAGATTTAAGCAATAAATATGATCTTTAGAAAACTTTTCAACATAGTTAAGAAGGGACTACTTTCATCTCAATGTGACTACTTTCATCTAAAAAATCCGTATTCTCCTAGGAGATTCCGCAGGTCCGTATCCTACTCAGTAGCGATCTGTAATCTCCATAGGCTTAGTATGGAGACTCTGTATCAGGTGGGTAATAAACTGTGTTTACGGTCTTGGAAAACTAGGCGTGTTAACATCTGGACACAGGCATTCATAACCTACACACGGAGACGACATTAACGTCTTGTTACAGTGCACCACAAGCGTTCTGTACCTGACCCGGGGTTGACGCTTATTACAGCGCACTAAATGTTTACTGTCCCTAAAGATGTCATCAGCGGATAATTTCATTGTTCAGGGAAACATTCATATCCATGAATATGATGATTAACGATAAAAGCATAGGGGATTTATTCATAATCTATCACTTTAGAGTCGCTTTATGAACGTATAAATATCTTGTCTAGTAATTATTTTGTCCTCAATGGCGTGGGTCCTGCTAAAGGCTTTCTGCAATTTCTCTGCAACTATTCTGCGTTTAATGATACTTTTCTATTCGTATTTGTTTCCTTAAGTTTTTCTCACCCCTAGATGGCTTATAGGTCAAATGGCTCCTAGTAATAAGAATAGGAATATTTCTATATATAATTGTTAATTTGATAGCAATGATACAGTAGTAGAAGCTAAGATTGGTAATTGCCTACCTATAGTTGTTTCATGTCTTCGCTACAATAGTTGTTGTAAAATGGGTATCATTACTTTAAATATTCCTTTACATTTTTTAAAAAATTCATCCTGCGTTTGCTAATCGTGCAGACATGATAGATCTAGCTTTTTTTAAATTTAAATTTTTTTTTTTATTGTACCAATAGGAGTACATACAATGTCGGGCCTCTGCATTGCAGTTATTACGGCCGTCCCAAAGAACAGTTGTAGGGATGACAGTACTAAACAGGTTTCAATCTTAAATAAATACAGGATTTGTACATTGGTATGCAAATGATGATAATGGTGATGATAACATTTTGTGGTTTGAATAACCTCGTTCTATACAAAGAACTTTCTTTTCACATACTTTTTGTACTCATGAGCCAAGCTTATCTGAACTTCTTTGGGAAGATCATTCCATAAATGCATTGATGCGTAAATTGGACTCTTTTTGTAGAAAGCGCTTTTTGGCCTTTTAAGCCTAATAATGAGTTTTTCTTGATTTCGTGTTCTGGGATCGGAGGTCTGAACTATCGTACGTGAAAATTTCTTGATGTTTAACAATCCTAAATATCTTCCTCTAACTTCTAAAGTTTGTACACCACAAATCTTGTGCAGGTTTACAGTCGATAACTCACCCACCAAGGTTCTCGTACATAGTCAAAGTCCCCATTGGCAGTGACAGATTAAGAGCACAGCATGTGCTGTGCCTTTACCACAGATGATGTGTAAAAACCAAAGGATGTGATGAATATTGTTTCATATTTTCGGTGATATACAGTAAATATATGGGGTTAATATGAGACTATGTGACGGGGAAGGCTGGAGTGGACCTCATCCCCGGGGATCCACCTTCCGAGCACCAGTCACTCGCCTGCACGCGTCCACACAGTCAACACGTGCCCCACATGTGGGACTCGCTCCACCTCCCTCCTCTTCTCCTGACTCTCAACACTCATTTAAAAAAGAAGTTTTTATTTATCCTGGAGGTCAGGTTAGGTGTCTAGCACCTATCTTCCACCTTCTCCAGCTTCACGATTCCGAGGGTTTACAATTTGGCATGAAGAAATTTATATAAAAAGTTAGGTTAATAAACTTACACTTAGGAATACAATGTTATGCGAATTCCATGGATGTTTCATTATGGATTTCCAAGGGAAAATAAGCAAAAGTTAAATTCTTTGCTCAGAGTTGTGCCAGATATACAAATTCAGCATCCTGGGTGGACAAACAACGCACAAGTAGCAATACATCAGGATTAATACAGGTAAAGGTGTAGATATGCATTTAGGTATAATTTCACCTTGGCTGTAGGTCAAGGCTCTACACCTAACTAACTCAGACAAATAACTTAGGGGTTTGTGTAACCTGCTAGTTGGTCATTGAGTCTAGCCTTGGTAACTGGTAACCTCATGTGGAGGAGTGAGAGACTTGTGCCTCAGCACTTTCACAACCAACTTGGACTGACATGCTTTATAACGGTTGCTTATCCTTATCTTTGTTTTAAATCTTTTTCGTTTTGGTAAAGTTGCCTTTGCCAGTTGGAAAAAAATTCACAGTGGATTGGAACAGAAGTAGCTATTGCCGCGTCTCACATAGCTTATCCTTATCTTTTGTCTATCATTAGTTGTCTTTCCTTATTATCCAGTTGTTTACCTTATCGTTAATCTAATCACTAATTCATTATCCTTATCATAATTTAGGTTACGGTCGACCTTGTATGAACTCATACATGCACTGCACTCGCCCTACCAGTTATTGGTAATAAAACCTGTTTTATCACCAATTACAGTCTCCTTATCTTCCATTCAATATACAAGGAAAACTCATCCGGTCCCGGATATCAGGGTATTTATCACCCGGCGTCTTAATAGATATTTTGATGCTTTTCAGATAAAATAAACAAAGAGTTATGCTTATTGGCGTGCCTACCACTGAAGAGATGATGATTGAGATAAGACAATAGAGACTGGAAGCGGCGACCGATATCAGAGTATATAATTGAAGTCAGGACCCGGTAATTGCCATTATGAAATTGATCTACTGCGAGATAAAGACAGAGATGATATACAGACTAAACTGCGATCTGTCTGCGCCCGTTCTAGTTTTCTAATGATGTTATCTCTGTTAAGAAAGGATGGGAAGGCTATCTGGGACAGTCGGGTACCACCCATCATTGGTTATCCACCTAATACAAAGTGTAAGTAGAAAACACATGGGGAGCATGTATTTACATATCCGGAGCATACAGATGTGTTGTATGCTTTGGGGGCGCATACGGAAAAATAGTGCGCACGAATAGTGCACACCTAAATGAACTAATATCTGTATAGACCCTATTGAGGTATCCCAGAATTCAGTCTGTTTACAGGTCCCGGTGTGCGCTGGTTACCGACGTTGTATGGTGATGAACCTTGAACCGTAACTCGAAATTAATGCAGTTTATCGGTTTTTATAAATCTTCAAATGGGAAATCCGATGCTAGGAATGGAAATTTCAGCTATTTCTACTTCTAAATCCGAAATTATATTCAGGTTCTTCAAATATTAATGGGAGAACTGTGGTTCATGTGGTCGTGGTGTGCCCACCCAGTCGCAAGCGGAACTTGTATTTACCCTGGGCGATAATAAGGAGACTAGTAACCTCTGGAGGGCGTATGCCACTTTGATTTTAGACTGGTATCAGATGAAATCAGTTGTATGCTACTCTGTGCAATATCCTTGCATGCACTCAGATATTACTACAGACCAACTCCCCCAAGCATACCGCCGCTTGTTTCTGAAACCAGTCAATATATATTCTTTTAGATAGCAGCATTTTTTTACATCAAGAAGATTCATTTACAATGAAATATCAAGATAACATTTCAGCAAGATGTTAAAGGAAGAACAGATAATATCAACTACCAAATACCATTTCAAACAATAAAGGGTAATACTGTGATGAAATCACTGCTATTTTTTTATGGACACTTCAGCCAACAAAAATACAGTATGAACATGGGTGCTACAGAACTTCAGTGTGGTTAAAAAAGATTCAGAGGTATTAATCCTAAGGATACCCAATAGGAAAGACACAGGGGGAGAGACAAGACATATGGGAGACAATAGGGGAAAAGTTCATTCTCAACCATTCAAAAACAGACATGGAGGGTGGGGGGAAGAAAGGGGGTAAGAGGGGATGGGTAAACACTTGTGTAAAAAGGAGAAAGGGAGGGTGACCCATTCAGATTACATCTGTTTCAACTGTTTATCCCAATCTTTAAATTTCTCAGGTTTCTTTTCTAGCTTACTCATGTATTCTTCAACTTGGAGTTTGTGACACAATTCTATTGACCATGAATACAGATCAAGGGCATTATCATGAAATAGTTTTTGGCGAAAAATATAAAATTCAGTGAAGCAATTAATGAAGTACAGGATATGTGCATTCCCAATATGATCTGTTACTCCTAGCAACTGAAAACCAATGTCCATAACCATCTGTAGATTACATAAACTACCTAGCCAATTGTTTATGCTTATTCATAGTTCCTAGTTTTTTGCACAATCCATGAAAAAGTGTTGAATATCATCAACATATTTACAAAACGAACATTGACCAGAGGTTACATATTTTCTCATATATAGATATCTCTTTGTATGAATTATACAATTTATTACCTTATACTGTAGCGATTGTAATTAAGTGTCTCTGACCCATCTATAGATATTTTTGTAAGTATTGGACCATATCATCTCATCAAACGTAACATCGAGATCCCTGTACGTAGAAAAGGCGTAGCAAGTAGCAATCTTCCTCCCACCACTATGCGACCACGAATAGAGAGAACAGGAAACGGACCGTTAGAGGTTCCCACGCTCTCATCTGCATACCCTTGCTGATTGGCTGAGGCATGCACGTGACCCTCAGTCATTGTTTTTATTGGTTTAGAGCCGTATTCTGTTACGCATTTCACGCCACCTGGCAGCCTTCCTTGTATGGGGCGCTATGTGTGTGTCCACTCAGATCCTATGGGGTTCTAGCAGCGTAGAGCCTGGAGCTGGGGTTCAAGCATTCCCCGGACCCAGTCACTTCATGACAGGGAGGAAGCCCATTGTGTATATAGACAATAATCGATGGTTTTGTGGACAGCCGCCCGTAAACCACGAGAGGTTGACGCGTAGTAATACACGAGCGCTAGCGAGTGTATTACGACGTCAACCTCGAGTGGTTTACAGAGCCGCCTGTCCACAAAATCATCGTTTGTTGTATTTATTATCCATATTTTCGAATAAATTAAATCCAGTTATTGCCATATTAAAAGGGACTATTTCTCTGCTCTATAGCAAAAGGGACTATTTATCCCATATACCATGGTTTTGAGGCCGTATACCACAGGTTTGAATCCGTATACCACAGTTATGGTATCTGACAGGTTGTATACAATGGGTCATGGTTTACTGAGTCCCTGTGCATTTTCAATGGGGGCTTTGTATACGATGGATAATAAATGTGTATAACACACCCTTGTTGAAGCAGCGTCAACCTGGGGTGTGACTTCAACGATCAGCGTCAAAGATGCTATGTAGCCAGGATTATTACCCTCTTCCTTCTCATGTGGTTTCGACTGTTATCCAGTCTCATCAGGCAAAGTGCGGTAGGGATTCATCTGTGGTCGTCCCCCCTGAACCCAGTTTGGGGAGAGGATATTGCAGCCCTAACTATCTTTTGGGGGTCAATAGTTTCATTCGTTCTCTCCATTTTATGTAGTCCCAGCTGTTATCCGATTCCCCCCTGTGTTATGTCGATACCTATATTTAATTTTGTTCGTTCATTTGAAGTTAAAAATGGTGTGGAATTCTTTTCCAACCAAACTTCATCGGAACGAAAAAAATAATAACATCGAGATCTCTTTCCCATTTGGCCTGAGCTGAAGGCCAAATGAATGTACCGGTTCATAGGGTCTGTATTCACTTCAGTGAACAGCAGTTATGTAGACCAGGGAATTGATCTAGTAATAAAAACCAGTCGATATTGTGTATGTTCTGGCGGGATTCCGCAGACGACATTTTGTGTACCTCGTGACAATTGGAAGCTACACTGGGTATCTGTGCACATCTACCATACGCGTCTCTTAACTCATGATGCACGGAAACATAGACGACTATATGCCTTATAAATACGTCCGATATCTATCAGAGACAGACTGAATTCACCCGATCAAACTGTTCCAGTCTCAGGAATTAATTTAGTTCCCTTTCAATTAACTAAAAGTAGAAACCAGTTGTTTTACGAGGAAGTAATTTCCTTTTGGCTCCGGTGGCGGGTTTTACTCCCTTTTCTTTCAGAGATTTATTTTGGTGATGTCGTTGGTTTACTTGTCTGTCTGTGTGTCCTTGTCTGTCTGTGTGTCCCGCGGAGTAGCGCCACCCGGTGGACGAGAACATCAACAGATACGAAACTCAGCTTCATGTTTATGACACTCGTGGTACTTGCTCCGCGGGTCCGTTTAGAATCTTTTGGTCCTAGCAGAGAATTCCACCGGGAATCGTACCAGCGATCTTGGAGCTATTTGAGGAGAGGATACCATTCATGTTGAATAAATTGTATCCTCCGTAGGGAGAGAAATCTTGTATAATTAGTATCCTACATGGGAATTCTATCTTCAGCTAGGATAATTCAGCTGCCTGACTGCAGGTTTTGGGTCCTTTAGTTACTAATCACTGAAGGTAGTGCCACGCAGTGGCGTTTTCGTTAACTAATTACATCATATTATAGGGCCCTTATCCATTGGCCGACAAAAACGATGTAGATTTTTCTGTGTTCTCCCAATAGCCTATTCACATTTTGCATCAGCAGTGTTGAAGGTCCGTTGGGGGTTACTGACTGTATATCGGTGATGGCCAATGGAAAAAGACTATTAGGAGAACACAAAAATATCTACACCGTTTTCATCGACTAATGAAAACGGGCCTTACAACAATTGTTGGCGACAACTAAAAGGGAACATTGCTTTCTGTATTTATCTCACCCCTGTACACACTAGAAGAATGGATGACACACAGGATATAGACCATGGAGAACGGAGGCATGGAGAATAAGTTCCCAATGTTAAGTCTATGGGACAGAAAAACAGGGGTGAGACAAACAGCAATACTGAACATGTTGAAACATCGGGAGAGCAGACTTTCCCTTTGATACGTTTTCTATATCAATATATTTTGTAAAGTATGATTAAATTCGGGTATATGATAATATAGAACAACCCGTCATGCATGTTCATGCTACAAAAAGCTTATGCTATTCTCCGAACTCGGCCAGAGACCTCGTTCCGTAAAACACACCAATATCCCAACTAGTTTTGTAGTCAGGTCGTTCTATATAAGCACTGGATCCTTTGATTTAACTGAGTAGCTGGGTGATATTGAATTCTGCGTGTGACATAGACTGGAGAGTATCAGTATCTGTTCACTTTTATATACGTCTCAGACAGAAGTGGGTTAATCAGGTTATAGTCATTGCCTCAGGACGGTCTATCATGCTGCTAGACCTGGGTCCTTTCAAGGCCCATTACCGTGGCCCACCCCTCTCCCGACCCCCTTTACGAAACCCCTTCACCCACCCTACTCTCTGTCTATTACTATATACCCATGCCGTATATATACTGTAAATACACACCGTGTCAGTATATGACGTAAAAATACTGTACGGACCGCTTGGGTATATAGTAAATATATAAAGTCCAACCATGCTTGTACAAGTCACAGAACCCGATGATAATTTACGGTTTGTACGGAACTCGGCATAAATGCCTCGGTCAGTACAAACCGTAAATTACCATCTCGTTCTGTGACTTGTACAGCATGGTCAGGACGTTCTATATAATTACCTTCTAGTTATCATGACCCACCCTCTCCCCAACCCTGTATATATATATATATATATATATATATATATATATATATATATATATATATATATATATATATATATATATTTATCTCACCCCAGATATTTTTTCTCCATAGACTTATCATTGGAAACTCATATCTAACACCCATTAGATATTTAGGAAATATATCCAATGGGGGATGATGTCACAAATGTTAGCCAATTAGTCAATATTAAGGGTGAGATAAATTCAGAAACCCATTCAAGTTTAGGGTCAGAGCTTGATCCCATCTCATTTGAATCACATAGCAATTCACGCGGCTTCGCCTTGTGAATTACTACGTGATTCAAACTCGATGGGATACGGGCTCAGACCCTAAACTTTCATGGGTTTCCTCTATAATATATATATATATATATATATATATATATATATATATATATATATATATATATATATATATATATATATACACCCCTTCACGCAGCTACCCTAAACTCTGCCTATCACCTTCTAGTTATCTCAGGTCATGACCCATCCCTCTCCCCATCCCATTATCTATTATCCATCGTATACAAAGCCCCCATTGAAAATGTATGGGGACTCAGTAAACCACGACCCATTATATAAATCCTGTCAGATACCATAACTGTGATGTACTGATTCAAATCTGTGGTATACGGCCTCAAAACCATGGTATACGGGAAAAAAGTCCCTTTGTGCTATAGAGCAAATAAAGAGTCCCTATTACTGTACCTTTTAATATAGCAATAACTGGGTTTAATTCATTGGAGAAGATGGATGATAAATACAACAAATGAAGGTTTTGGGAACTGGCAGCTCTGTAAACCACTCGAGGTTGACGTCGTAGTCCACTCGCTAGTGTTTGTGTATTACTACGCGTCAACCACTCGTTCTTTACGGCCTGTCCATAAAACCATCGATTATTGTCTATGTACACCCCTTCACCCACCCTACTCTCTGTCTATCACCTTCTAGATATCATGACCCACCCCTCTCCCCACCCCTGTATCTACACCCCCTATACTCAGTCGTACATAAACATATAAGTCATAGTCTCTTTCTACTTGTCCTGTCACATATCATCTATCTTGATATAGCATCACCTCAGTATCCAATGACCACCACTTAGCACAGCACAGCTCTCCCTGTTTTTCTCTCAAATGGTACCGTCTCTCTCTCTTCATCACCACACACGGTATACAGTATGAGACCGCCGACGGCATAATGATGTCTACATTCAGCAGGTGGCCATGCCGACAAATGGGGTGGGTCAAGACACTTCTGAGCAGACGAGACAGAGGGGGCACGAAAAGAAAGCAAAATGTAGAAATGCCTATTGTTTATTATCGACTTCATACAAAGTGTCCCTAGAAAACACATAGGGAGTGTGTATCACCATACCTGGAGCATGCAGATGTATCCATCGAATACAAAGTGTCAATAGAAAACATGAGTGTGTATCATCATACCCGGAGCATACCGACATATCCATCAAAAACAAAGTGTCCATAGAAAACACATAGGGAGTGTGTATCACCATACCCGGAGCATACAGATATATCCACCTAATACAAAGTGTCCATAGAGAACAGATAGGGACTGTGTATCACCATACCAGAAGCATACAGATATATCCACCCAATACAAAGTGTTCATAGAAAATACATAGGGACTGTGTATCACCATACCTGGGCATACAGATATGTTGTATGTTCTGGTCTGCAAAAGCTGGCACATACTTGTGCATAATAGTGCATATTAGAAAATAGTGCATACCTAAATGAACTGATATCGGTATGCCAGTTGTCAGGGAAAGGTGGATAATGAATACTGTAGCGGAGACCCTCCGACCCTCCGGTCCTCCGGTCCTCCGGAGGGAACTACGAGAGGCCCTCCGGTCGGAGATGGGGGAGGCCTCCGGCCCTCCGGTCCTCCGGTCCTCCGGTACTCCGGTACTCCGGTCGCCCTTGTGTGACGTCAGGCGGAGTGACGTCATCAGCCGTGACGTCACTGGCTGAGTATAAAAAGGACAAGCGCGGACCAGTCGGGACATTCTAGATACGAAAGCCTTTGAGGCAGGATCTAGCTGAAGCTTACCTAAGACTTACCAGGAGTGTAGGCCCAGCCTACCAGCTTGCGTTAGAGTTACTGTATCCGTAGGCTACCTGAATAAATATTACTGTACACTGTATCTGATGGTTCTCGTCGTCATTCTGCATTTACCGTTACAATACAATATAGACTGGTTTCAGGTTAAAGCGATTGTATGCTCCTCGGAGTTGACTCTGTGGAATATCCTTACATGAACTCAGATGTGAGTAATACGTATGAACTTCTCCGAGCATACGATCGCTTTTATCTGAAACCAGTCAATATTATGTATTTATTCTACAACACACAACACCACCCGAAGGTCTTCTCCTGGCCTCGTGTTTTTCAGACAGTGCCTCAGATCATGTTACCACTCTCTGAGATTTTAAAATGAAAAGAACTCCAATATCGTGTGGGTTCAACCCACTTGGCACAGGAGAGTGTGAGAGGGTCTGCTCCTTAGTATCAATATTTTGGTCTAGATGGTTCCTTCATATCATATTCCCAATTTTTTTCCAACGTAAGGCAAAAATACGACCTAAATGAACGAAAAAAAAGGGGGGGGGGTGAAAGTGCAGTTGTAAGCGCCAATAAAATCATTGTATTGAGTGTATGGAACATATATGGCACCTATGCCAGAATTGTTTGTATTGAGAAGAATTGTTTGTAACGGGAAGAATACTGTCAATCCTTTTTTAAGTACCAACTTCTGCAAATGTATATCAAGGATTATGTTAAATAAATCCTGCAATTTATAAAATAAAAAAAAATAAAAAATTGAAACGAATCCCTTTATGTATATCTGCAAAGATGATTTCGATCTGCATGGTCGTATTCTCCGCGTAGTTGATGCGTAGCAATATCGGAGCGAATACGAGGATATTGCGTCGTGTGAACTACTAGGAGAATACAACCATTCAGATCAATATCATGTTCTGTTGTATCTATTCCAACATTCCAAATATAAGTTATGAAACGAAACACAAAATATCTTGTGTTGCATTTGATAACTTATATTAGATTAATCCCTTCCGATATTCTCACGCACTATTTTTGCACGCTCTGGACTTTTTTCCCCTGTATTTTACTACTCAGTAGTGATCTGTTGGCCCCATGGGATTAGGATGGAGACTCCGTATTAGGTGGATAATAAAAACGCTGACGTTCACAGGCAATTTTACCTGTACAAGTTACTAGCGATGTACTCTGAATTCACCTAAAGATCAGAATAGTTATTGCAAATGGCAATAGGCCTTTTTCCACAGGGCGGTGTCGCACGTTATCTACTTGGATACGCAATGCCTGCAGCCAAACATACCCCTGGCAACCTATACTTTAGCATTGGAGCACTGAGTGTATGAAAGAATTACGTTTATATTACCCGTGGACATTATTTCCAGAGTCATAATAGTGATTGCAACGTATTCTATGTTATCAAATCTGGTATGTCATACATGCATATTGCCTCAATAATATGTGTGACAAGACGTTCGATCTGCTTGAGCTAGACGCCCCACACCCACACCCGGGACCAGGGCCGCAAACGCGTATGCGAATCATTTTGTCTCAGATTGCCTCAATAATACTTTAGATATAGTAGAGATAACATAGGATCACCGAAATTGAATACACCTTAATACATTGGCAGGCCTAGCTATCATATGCTTATCTTTCTCCAAGTTAAAACCAAAACAATTATCAATTATAAAGTTTTGATAGTCCAGACTCGTTGATACAATGCCTTTAATTGTTCTAGCAGTCCAATCTGTCCGAAACCAACACTACTGCAATCACACCCACCGTTCACACTTTAGGTGTGATTGCTGTATATCTCTATATGAATACTGCCGGACTCGCGGTGTTTGTCCGAGCGGCTGCGTTACTAGACAGTGGGCCGTTAGGCGGCGCTGAATGGCAACACCTTTATTACAGAACGCTCCATGAGGATTGCTTATTGTCAGTGTAAAGGACTGAATTGATGCCTCATCAGTCCTGTATGTCCTATTCGTGTTATCAATCCTAATAGGGATTTCGTTATTCACTATGGTGATGTGCATTGTGAGCAAGACTATCATTGCACCGCTGTATGCCTGCAAGTAGAGGAATTCTCTTAAGCGGGATTCACACGATAGGATTCACGTAACTCACAGGGTGTTTGTCTGAGACAAATACTGTTGGGATTCTGTACTCAAAAATGATTTCTTTGTCTAGATTGTAGGGTTCCATTTCCCTCAGACATGTCTTTTTCTTCTGCAATTGTTGGACATTTACCCCTTAAAAGGAACAGAATCTCAGGAGATTAAAATCCAAATTGCTTGAGATTATGCACCTTGGCAGGGGAAATTATGGGCAACGACTTTCCCTTCTCCACCATAGTCTCGGGAAATTAAAACGTGGGGGTGTCATATGAGGAGACTATGTACCAGTAAATAATCTCAGACAAATCCTACCGAGTATCTCCTTGTGAATCCCGCTGTAAAGGCTTTGGCCCGGCGTCCACCTACTACGATATGGCTCCGATATGGTCTACGATGCACCTCCCGATATAAAACCAAAATCGCGTCGGAAGGTCCCCTAATATCGGGGCAGTTTACCACGTTTCTGCGATTAGACACCGATAAAAGCCCCATACAATGCGTGGTGGATAGGCATGTCTAGACATATGTCTACGATTTTGCACCTTCCCGATATGTCTCCGATATTTGCTTTTTGTATCGGTGCCATATCGGTAGGTCTAAATTTCTATCGTAGTAGGTGGACGCTAGGCCATACCCCCCACCAACACTAATCTTGGTCCCGATAGGCCTTACGATTGACTTCCCGACCCGAAACCGATTCTATCGTGAGGTCAAAAAATAATTGTGGCAGTGGAACAGTTTTCTCCGATCGACTCTACGATACCTCACGATTGCCTACCGATAGGCTGCGATTAAATACGCCAATCGTGGAGCTCACGATAAAGTCTAACATGTGGGATTTTTCATATAGCGGATATAACGAAGAAATATCTCTTGCGGGTGAATTACTTGGCATAGGATTATGAAATTCTGAAATTCGGTAGAGGGCATATAGTTTTATGATCGCCGTGAATATGATATCATTTGATGAAGTTTAAAGGACTGAAAATCATAGTTTCATATCTGAATCATGATTCTATCACAGTAATATTTTTTTTCAATTTGAGTGTCTGAAAAATAATATCAGAATATTTTGTAAATACATCTAAAAGATTATTCAGATTCCTTCAATATTTCCAAAATTATAATATATTTTGATATAAAAATTCTGCCTGATATCTGCATTGATACATGGACTGAATCGTGAGTCAGTTGTGACCATGGTTTATATTTCTAGTCCTCCAAAGCCGTTCCGACGGTCTACAATTTATACCCATGTCCACGATTTGACTTATCGGGGACCTCCAGATAGGCTTCGATTTAGCCATTTCCAATCGTAGCCTATCAGGAGGTCTATCGTAGACCATCGGCGTTGGTGGTGGTGAGCCTTAAAGCCTGCCCCCACCTTCCACGATTCTGGTCCCGACTGGCCTTACGACGGCCTTCCCGACACCATTCCGATTTTAGCCTGAGGTCTGGCAAAATCGTGGTAGGTGGAACAGGTTTCTGCGATTCCGTCCACGACAGCTCACGATAGGCTGCGATGAAAACGCCAATCGTAGAGGTCCCGATAATTTCTAACATGTTGGAAATTTCGTAGCCTGTCGTAGGGTATTGTAGTGTATTTGAATGGGAAAATACATTCTAGGATTAGGTAGGCCGTATACAGATATATATTCGGTGAAAATATGATTTCATTTGATTAAGGATAAAGGTCTGAAAATAATAGTTTCAGATCGGAATCACGATTCTATCACAGTTATCTTTTTCAATTTGATTGTATTATAGTCTGAAAAATAACTTCAAATTATGTTGTGAATACCTCTAAAAAACTATTCAGATACATTTAATGTTTCCAAAATTATAATATATTTCAATATTAAAACTCATATACATTGATACACAGATTGAATCGTGACCATGGTTTATGTTTTTGGTCCTCCAAAGGCGTTTCTATGCTCTACGATTTCAAACCATGTCCACGATTTGAAACTATCGGTGACCTCCCGATAGGCCACGATTTGGGCATTTCAAATCGCGCTACGATTTGAAATGGCGAAATCGTGACCTATCGGGAGGTCCCCGAATTGTAGACCTCTGTCGTTATCCAATCGGTGAATCATACGCGCTGACCACGATATCTTCCCGATAGGCTACGATACCAACATGTTGGAAATTATCGGGACCTCTACGATTGCCGTTTTCATCGCAGCCTATCGTGAGCTGTCGTAAACGGAATCGCAGAAACCTGTCCCACCTACCACGATTTTGCCATACCTCACGCTAGAATCGGAATGGTGTCGGGAAGGCCATCGTAAGGCCAATCGGGACAAGAATCGTGGTAGGTGGGGGCAGGCTTTTACTGTGTTCTGCAACTATTCCCTCTCAGCGCGTACCTTCATTATTCATTCCACGGAGAAAGCTCGGAGCTACACTATAGAGTTTTGAATCGACTCCTCTCATCCATCTTCCTTCTTGTCACATGGGAAGTCGTCATCATGTCGCCATTACGATGAACTGAATCAAACCTAGCAGAGCGGGATTTGCAGGGAATCTACAGTTGATGAATTTTAAATGAAATTTTAATCTGATGGGCTGAGAACGGGCGTGAATGATTCATGGTTCTAATACTACAGTAAAAAACCATGGAGGACGCTGTTGATACGTGTTGTTGGCGCAGGAATTGATTAAATTTGGTTTATTACACCAAACGTGTGTGTGATCAATAGAAATGTCCCGTGTATTGTGGCCTACAGCATGTAGAAGTATTGCACATCATGCTCATACCTTTTTCTATATTTTATTTTGCATATATATGCATTGTGAAGTGGAATTCACACGGTGGGATCCATGTACCTCACAGGGTTCAAAATCTCATGCGATTTTGTTACCGTTTTAAGCGGAAATGTCTTAAACAATTACAGGGGCATGTCTCAGGGAAATGAAACCCTATGATTTAGACGAAGAAATTGTGTTCGAGTACAGAATCACAGTAGAAAAACACCCAGTAAGGTACATGAATCCCATCGTGTGAATCCCACTTAACTGAAAGGCACAATACTGGTACACTTGCAACCAGAGCCACACTACGTTAGCTCTGGTCGGGTTAAATAAGCGGCCGCCTTGACCCAGTAGCGGGACCTGTTTCTTACTCTCCAACCAGATCTTTCATACTGGTTGGAGAGTATTATATCATAACCTCGAAGCCAGTTTACCATTTTGTTATTTCATTTCCTGTGTACCTTTTTCAAGATATAATGAACATAAATCTTGGTTTCTTTATCAATTCGTTAGCTATGAATATTTCATATCAAGTATGTCTGCTTTTTAGAGCCTACATAGAACAAAACTACTTGGTTTCAGGCGAACACAGAGGGATACCGTATGTGACTTAACCCGGCCAACCCCTATATCATGGCCCAGTGCAGACAGGGTTGGTTACCAATCTACATATTGGCTGAATAATGTTCATAACCAGAACTATTTTCGCCACAAGTGGACATTACCTAACCTGGAAGCCTGGCCCATGTATCCACATATTAGGCCAGATAACGTCCACCATTTTTCTGGTGCATCATGGGTAACAGCCGCCATTTTCCTGGTGCATATATACTTGTTGGATTTTACCCTGGTTGGGCTGTTAACACGCCGTCTGGTGAAAGTTGGCTGCATTTCAGGTTATCGAGAGGTTGGGCTGGTTATCCTTGCCACTGCAAATGAGGGGGAACCAGCAAAAGTTCAAGGTCACTCACACGTTGCTCTCGCTGGGCGTTACCTGTCCCATTGTTCATCAGGGCAGGGAACCAGTATAGACATTCCGGCCTGTATCACCCTTCGTCTTGTTTTCAAAAGGTTGTGTAAAACACAAAACACTTGTAGGGGTAAATGCTCTGAATTGAATGTATGGCTATATGATGAGCTCTATATGTCGTTACTGTTAGTGTTGGGCACTGAAGAATACACATGTGCACTGTAGGCATCGCTTACCTATAGCAGAAAAACACGGAAACAGAGTCCTTATATGGTCATATGCAAAGTCCTTGAAACAGGAGCGTAGACAACCTTTGAAAACATATCTGATTAAAAATGGGCAAACCCACTGTGGAGCCATCGCATAATACTTTATGCAGAGCAGTGCGGACTTGCATATCCAAGTCCAGGTAAATTGCTTTGTTGTCTTGTTTATATAGTCAAGCGGTGCAAGGAAATTTACAGGCCCACTGAAGCCAAATGTAAATAAGCACCTCACTTGCCTATTTTAGCCTCTAGTTAAAATGAAGGTTGAAAAATGGCTTATGACCTGGTAAACGATTGAGGCGGCGACCGGTACAATCTTATTACTATCTTATCAAATACACATTTTGGAACTTCAGTCATATGTTTTAAGGAGACAAAAAGACTGCCGGACAATTCTCTTATCTCTGAAGAAACTGAATGGTTATTGTGCTTCCGCTTCCTTGAGGATCTTACCTCAGAATTAAATGGAAATTATCATTGAGGAAACTGAGAAAGAACGGCATCGAGATCCATGGATACTAAATATATGCCATGGGTTCTGGTTGTGGAGTTATCTCACGAGGCAAAGCCAAGTGAGATTATGTAGCAAACCAAAATGAATAATATATCTTTAGTGGCTATAGTTCGAGTGCGGTACAGATTTTATCTCACCCCTATAATTGACTCATTAACTAATGTTTGTGACATCATCCCTCATTGAGTTTTTCCCAAATACTACATGGGTGTTGAGTACGAGTTCCCAATGTTAAGTCTATGGGGAAAAAATAGCAGCGGTGAGATTATACGCAGGACTGAATCATAAACCCTTGATTTTATCATCCTACACATCTTGACTTTCTCTACCTCACACATATACTATTACCAATGGTTCATCCACCCTTACACGATCAGCTTCTGTTGCTATAAATGTACATTTTTCTTCCCCAAAACATCAGAATACTATTGACGATCAGAGGGAATCCATTTGCGCCCCCTTTAGTATCCATGATAGTGCAGTATATCATGGGAAAATAAAGGAAATATGATCAATAATTCTGGGAGGCAGGCAGGCCTAAGCCGGCAAAGATGGATGTCTCAAGTCGCGCGATCCCTGTTGGCCAAGAGGAGGCCGAGACGTGGGGACATTTCCATTGGAAACCCATGTGTCAGAACGCCACCTACCGGGACGGAGCCTTGTACTCAGCAGACGACATTTCGACTCTGAGCCCCGATTTCCCGCCAAAACGTCATTGTAGACTCCCAGTCGAGCCTAATCTAAACATCCCCCAACCCGCCCCATCTTCTTGCCGCTTATTTCTCAGATGGGGAATGGGGACGTGGTTAATTTGCCCGATGTCATCACAGTCATTGTATAGTTTAGGGACCTCACTAGACTTGCTCAAGTCTTTGATTATGAACATTCATTAAATGATTTAAGAAAATCGGAAGACAATTCATTATAGCATGTGTCCTTCTCTGACTGGCCCATGACTCAAAGACTTGTCAACTCTGACCAGAATCTGCTGTTTATGACCCCAATCCACTCCCTGTAACCCTATACCTCCCTCTACCCCTCCCCTCTCCCCTCCTCCAGTTCCCTGGCTGCCTGTGTTGTCATAGCAATATATTTCGCCTACTCCTGACTATG
This sequence comes from Alentia gelatinosa, assembly GCA_950022655.1. Lineage (NCBI taxonomy): Eukaryota > Metazoa > Annelida > Polychaeta > Phyllodocida > Polynoidae > Alentia > Alentia gelatinosa. Next base: position 52,160,433 of record OX465584.1, read on the forward strand.
TCTCGATTGAGATCAAAGTGAGATGGTATCAATCTCCCAGCAGGGGAGTGTGGCGCAAAATCGCGCCAGTCTACACGGCCGATTACGGATGAGACCAGTCCCTGTGTCACTCAGAAGGGGTGGAGGGGTAGGACACAGGGACTGAGGCCAGTCTAGGACCTCGCTTACTCTCTCGGGAATCAGTAATTATAGATCGTACAATGATAGCTCGTGCTCCTTTTGTGATGAGAATTGGATTGGTGGCGGAACCGCACATTGTAAGATAGCTTGTGAATTGCTTCCATTTGATTGCCGAATGTATTATAAAAACCTGTAGATTTATCTCAATCTCTGGCAGAGGAGAAGTGAATTACCCTTATGTGTTCTCTGTTAGATCAAAACAGGTCTGTTACAATTTGAATTCATAGAACCTTTTCTAATCTATTAGTATCAGCTGTTGAAAGGGAAATATTTGTAAGAACACAGAGCCTTTCAGTTGCAATAGGCAGAGATTAAAACCCCATATCGCTTTAACTTCAAATGGTCCTCATTCTCATTTATCTCATAATGGAAACATGCAACAGAAACGAGACCTCTTTTCAGATTTTTCAGATATGGGTGTGTCAATCTACCGAGTTCCATTTAGCACAAGTTATAAATCATTCGCTGATTTTAGGGAGACATTTGTGTGAATGTGTCATTGGCCGTGACCATTCACTGGCACGCTACAACGACGACGTTTACACTATACGACTAAATACGTGACATCTGAAGATCATCTTGCAAATAGTCGTTAGGTGGTGTCCTTACCTGCCGTTTACACTAGCAGCTAAAAACGTGATGACTGTCGATTATCTAGCCAATAGTCGTTAGGTGGTGTCCTAACCCGCCGTTTACACTAGCAGCTAAAAACGTGATGACTGTAAATTATCTAGCCAATAGTCGTTAGGTGGTGTCCTAACCCGCCGTTTACACTAGCAGCTAAAAACGTGACATCTGAAGATAATCCTGCAAATAGTCGTTAGGTGGTGTCCTAACCCGCCATTTACACTAGCAGCTAAAAACGTGATGACTGTAAATTATCTAGCCAATAGTCGTTAGGTGGTGTCCTAACCCGCCGTTAATACTAGCAGCTAAAAACGTGACATCTGAAGATCATCTTGCAAATAGTCGTTAGGTGGTGTCCTAACCCGCCATTTACACTAGCAGCTAAAAACGTGATGACTGTAAATTATCTAGCCAATAGTCGTTAGGTGGTGTCCTAACCCGCCGTTAATACTAGCAGCTAAAAACGTGACATCTGAAGATCATCTTGCAAATAGTCGTTAGGTGGTGTCCTAACCCGCCGTTTACACTAGCAGCTAAAAACGTGCCAATAGTGGTGTCCTAACCTGGCTTTTACAATAGACAACATATGAAGTCAAAAACATGTGATGGGGTAGGATAAAATCTGAACGTCACTCGAATTCATATAATTGTTTATATGGCTTTTGATGTCTTCCTCTACAGATATTACTCAGCTCCATTCCATGATATCATTCCGCAATGACAACTCACACCATATGAAAATTCCTATGAAATTTCATGATGTCTCTTGACATGCATTCAATATGAACACACAAATATGAATCCTCAGATGACACAATGAAACTGGGGCTTCGGGTTCCTCCATCATCTCTTATCGTGTTCTCTGGAGATGATGAAGTCATGTGAGTATTACATAGTCAGGTGACATGGAGAGAGATTTCTGATACGCACGAGGGTCGGTGATCATTTCTTCTTTGTCATCTGACAATGTAGTACATCCTATAGGGCACTGAGTGAGTGCTAGTTCTGCCATCATCCGCCAGGAAGTTGTAAGATAGCGCCACTGTAGTTAGGAGGAAACCACTGTTATCAGTTGTGGTTATCTATAGATAATAATGAGTCGAGAATAAAATTCCTCCGTGGCAATCCCCAGACAATATTTTTGATAAAATCCATGGATAATTGGTTCCCTATGTGTTTTCTATGGACACTTTGTATCAGGTGAAGTTATCTGTATGGACCGGGTAAGGTGATACACGTTCCCTATGTGTTTTCCATGGACACTTTTACTAGCTAGATATATCTGTTTTCTCTGAGTATGTAGATGTACACTCCCTATGTGGTTTCTATGGACCCTTTGTATTGGAGGCATTTATCTGTGTGCTCCAGGTATGGTGATCCACGTTCCCTATATGTATTCTATGAACACTTCGTATTAGGTAGATATATCTGTATGCTCCGGTATGGTGATGCACACTCCCTGTGTGTTTTTTATGGACACTTTATATTGGGTGGATATATCTGTATGCTCGAGGTATGGGGATCCACGTTCCCTATGTGTTTTCTATGAACAGTTTGTAGCAGGTAGGTTATATCTGCATGCTCCGGGTATGGTGTTACACACCCCCTGAGTGTTTTCTATGGACACTTTGTATTAGGTGGATAATAAAGTTCTGTATTCTATCTAAATGTAGGAGGATCGTCTATGAACAGACGAACAGATAAACGATGAGAACGTTATAAAACTTCATTTGAAAAATAGAAAAAAACCATCATGTATCAGGCTATGAAGGTAAGGGTGCAGTCATTTCAGACTGCTTTGAGAAGACAGTCGTCACAGATCAGGATTCCTTTTAAGACAGTTCATTGAACTCGCAGATCGTCTAGACAGTCCCCCTTCAACCTGCTTTCACGACAACCTGACAGCTCCATTGAAATAGGACAACGCTAGCTTAGGCTTGGGAATCAAATTGATTTAATTTCTCTTGAAGCGCCCTGCCGTTGATTTTATAGAGCTGATTGGATTAGGAGAGGGAAGGTGTTCCCGGTTAGAGATGCCCGATTTGATGGAGCAGTAACAAATATTATATTTCTAATCGTTATGAAAATTATCTCAGGCAAAGAGGCTTACCTCCCGGCAAAATGTCTCCGCTTAACACAAATACTTTAGAGAAACATGTTTACCTTGTTGGGAAGGCCTCTTGTACCGAGTTTCTTTCGATAGAAATATTTCCCGAGCACGCAGAGGGAGTGTGATTTTCTCTCTGTGTGCTGGGCTGGCGGAAGTGACTTTCTGCTATGAACACTGCTTGAAAACCACTAGTTAATATATGTATACACCCAGCGTATATAGGTATGATTTTGTGTATACAAGGTAGTCCTATTTTCCGTTGTGTATATATATATGCCTCATCTATAGACGTGTAAAATGTATACGTCCCTCTTATATGTGTCCCGCACACAATATTACTCTTCATATACACTTTGCGGCAAATACAGCCATTATGCTGACGTATAGAAGAGGAAACGTGTCAATATACAGCCAATACATGCACTTACGCGATGACATATATATTAATAAACTGGTGGTTTTCGCTCAGTGGAACTAAATCACTCGGCAATATGTTTACAACCTAATTTTCGTTACGAAATTCCAAACGCTTTTGAAATGATTTTCTTTGCGTTATTTGTAATCATAATACCCTTTTGAAATCTTCGGTTGGTACAAATTATTAGCCTGTGTAATTTCTTTTTGTATTTTATTTACGTATTTCCATGTTGAATGCAACCAATCGTTTACAAAGTATGGTGGTACGTCGCCATACCGGCAAAGCATGGTGGTACGTGTCAACAACCATTTGTCTAGCAGAGGTTGGTATTAACAGTATTTTCCGGCATAGGTATATATATAGACAATAAAGAATGGTTTTGTGGACAAGCGGCCATAAACCAAGATTAATTGAGGCGTAGTATTACGACGGCAACCTCGAGTGGTTTACAGAGCCGCCTGTCCACATAACCATCTTCAATCCATTTTCTCAAGTATATTAATCTCAGGAATTGCCATATCAAAGGTTTTATCAATAGAGCCTATGTTTTTTGCTATATTGCACAAAGGGACTATTTTTCCGTGTACTATTGATCTGAGGCTATACCACAGTTTTGAATCCGTATACCACAGTTATGGTATCTGACAGGTTTTATACAATGGGTCGTGGTTTACTGAGTCCCCATACATTTTCAATGGGTACTTTGTATACCATGGATAATAAAATCCAATAAATCATTTGACTGAGAATGAATTGTTGTTAACACTGGACATTTTCTGTGATGTGGTGACGTAGTAACAGATGAGTGAGCACCTCTCCTGGTGGTCCTTGTTTTTCACTGAAACTGTGCGCAATGGGACTATTTACACCCACCCGTTGACAGATTACTCTGCCTGCTACAAGCTGATGAGGGGCGCTACTATTCTCTTTTAATGTTTTTATCTATTCTGCAAGGACTTCGACCTTGAGGCCTGTATGAGGCCGGTATGACCATAGGGCCGGTATGTTTGCTCTACTTGGGGATCGTTGCTCCTGTTTTTGTGGTATCGTTGGCATTAATTGTATCACAAAGTTATTTCAACAATTACTTTAGCAATCCTACTTGAAAAGCCTTGCTACCTTAATGTTGGATCGTATCCCTTTATTCACGCGGCATAGCTAATATTGACAATGTGATAGCGATACAACACCTTCATGGAAACATATTGAATGAGATAGGGGAAGATTCATTTAGTTCTTTAATCAAATACAGATGGCACCAAAGTTAAAACTGGACTGTCATCTAGTCTTATTTGTAGAAGGTAAATGAATGATGGATAGGGGCCTTGGTGCCACCACACATCTTTCTTGAGAATTTCAGACTAGGCCGTTTTTAGCCAAATAGCCTGCATTGATGCAATCCGCAGACGATCTGCCATGGTGTGAAGATGCCTGTAAAAAGTATTGCTAATAGTTTTTACCCCGCGATGCAGTTATGTGATTGCTATGCAATCCACTCAATTTCGGGAGTTACGGTAAGGCCATTCGCTCTTCTGCTATCCGCACAGGTATCGTAAACGTGGAGCAATGGCCCCCTGATACTGAAATCGGATGGAGGACTACCCAAGGTTCTACTTGTTTTTCCCAACTGCCAATTATAACGGGAGGCTCCCCACGATCTTGTGACTGATAATCTTAAGAAGGGAACTGCCAATGCAACGAGTTTGGATAGTATTTGCGATCAATGTCTCTTAAACTGTATGACTATGAAGCATATATGCTCTATGCCCAAGATCCGTTGGACGATGAAGGCCGTGAAAACATTGATCTTTTTTCCGTGTTAATTTGTATCAACAACTTTTACTGATAATTAAATGACTTTAAGAAGTTTAATTATAATTATCCCCGGACTGGGATTCACAGATCTGTCGGCTTTGACTGGTCCCTGTCGTGACTGGTCCCTGTCGGCTCTGACTGGTCCCTGTCGGCTTTGACTGGTCCCTGTTGTGACTGGTCCCTGTCGGCTTTGACTGGTCCCTGTTGTGACTGGTCCCTGTCGGCTCTGACTGGTCCCTGTCGGCTTTGACTGGTCCCTGTTGTGACTGGTCCCTGTCGGCTCTGACTGGTCCCTGTCGGCTCTGACTGGTCCCTGTCGGCTCTGACTGGTCCCTGTCGGCTCTGACTGGTCCCTGTACACTCTTACTGGTCCCTGTCGGCCCCCTGACTGGTCCGTGTACGCTCTGTCTGGTCCGTCTCGGCTGTGACTGCTCCCTGTCGGCTGTGACTAGTCCCTGTTGGCCCTGACTGGCCCCTGTCGGCTCTGACTGGTCCCTGTCGGGCCTGTCTGGTCCGTCTCGGCTGTGACTGCTCCCTGTCGGCTGTGACTGGTCCCTGTACGCTCTGACTGGTCCCTGTTGGCCCTGACTGGTCCCTGTCGGCCCTGACTGGTCCTGTACGCTCTGACTGGTCCCTGTCGGCTCTGACAGGTCCCTGTCGGCTCTGACTGGCCCTTGTTGGCCCCGACTGGTCTCCGTTGGCTTTTACTGGTACCTGTGGGCGTTGTGGTTGGTACAGCTTCTGTGGATTGGATCAAACACTCCCTCTACCTGTTTATAGACATAAGGAATCAAATAGTCAATACATCAATCACATTGATATCACCTACCTACATGTCCACGCGTCTTTCATTTTTATGACAACCTGACCAGATGTCTTTTAGAATTCAGAAGTGTCATACCTATCAGAATGCTTCATTATGATTTACAACCTGATCTCTGATGTCCTGATATATGTTCCTGTAATTTAATCCCTGATATTTATTTTTCTTTCCAGGTAAGAGATGTTCATGTATTTGCTGGAGATTGGTGAGTAGTTCATCCAACACGTTTCCTAGGATCTTTTTAAGGTGGAATCCACAAATGGGATCCATGTACCTCACAAGGTGTTTTTCTGAAACAAATCCTGCTGAGATTCTCTATTGGAACGCAATCTCTTCGTCTGAACTGGGATTTACACGATGGGATTCATGTACCTCACAGAGCGTTTGTCTGAGACAAATCCTGCTCAGATTCGGCATTGGAACGCAATCTCCTTCTCTGAATTGTATGGTTTCATTTTGCTGAGACAAGTATTTTTTCCTTGAAATTGTCGGCGACAATCACCTCTAACAAGGAACAGAATCTCATGACATTTTGACTTTAAACTGGTTTAAGATTAAGAGGGGTATTTTGGTTAGATAAATGTGCTTCAGACGTTCTACCCCAGTCTGTGAGTCTCAGTGGTCCCAAATAACACCTATTCACATGGGGAAGTACCCTGAGTCGGCAACTGTGTACCCTGTGTACCCTGTGTACCCTGTTTAGGGGTGTAGGGGTGAGACTATGTACCTGTTAAGTCTTCCTATGTGAATTAAATCCGCCATGTTACCTTGAGACTGTACAACACCCCAATCTGTGAAGCATTGTACTCAGCTGGAAATAGTAGCCGACTGGTGCAAAGGTGTGAAGTACACTAGTCTCAGGTTCATTTGTGCCACCATGTGAATCCCATTTAAAGTGGAATCCACACGTAACGGTGGGATTTATGTACCTCACAGGGTTCAAAATCTCATGAGATTCTGTTCCTTTTTTAGGGCTAAATGTGGCCAACAATTGCAGGAGAAAAGAATAGAACCCTACAATCTTGACGAAGAAATTGTGTTCAATTACAGAATCCCAGCAGGATTTGACTCAGAAAAACACTTTGTAAGGTACATGAATCCCATCGTGTGAATCTCGGTTAAAAGGAACAAGCTGTCCGAAAATGACCTAAACTAACTAAAGGTACTAAGTGTAGTGATACGTTTACATTAGACTCACATGTAGCTTCGACATTGGTCTTCAAAGATGTCTCCATAGGGCACATAGCTATTGTGTTATGGACACGGCCATCTTGCCCCCGACGCCAAACAAAACACCAGGTGGATGGTCCAGTTATCAATGGATTTTTATCAAAAAAATTTCTTTGGTTTGCCATAAAAGGGGTTTTAGCCTTGTCTTACGATTATCTATGGATAATAACAGCAGATAATAGTGGTTATCCACCAAATACACTAGCGCTATGGGGCCGTCCATAAAGTATGTGCGCACTTAGAAATGGGAGGGGGAGGGGGTCAAACTTCCGGAAATATTGCATATGCTCCTTTTTTTGTTCTATTGCATTCAAGATCGGGAAGGTTGTTGGGGTTAAAAAATTTCGGAAATTTTGCGTATGCTCCTTCTTTGTTCTGTTGCATACAAGATTAGAAGTGAGAGAGGGGGTGGGGTCAAAAATTTCGGAAATTTTGTGGATGCTCCTTTTTGTTCTATTGCATACAAGATCGTGAGAGGGTGGGAGGTCAAAGATTTCGGTATCATACTTTATGGAGGGCCCCTATCTACCTGCAGAACTAGCAACCACTCTGTGCCCTATAAGGCCCGTTTCCATTGGCCGACGAAGATTGCTTAGACTTTTTGAGTTACACAGAAAGTCTGTCAGTGGTGCCACTGACTGTACGTCGGTATAGAAAAATCGCTGAAGGTAGTAGATTTCACTCAGTGACCTAGCTTTCACTCAGTGGTGGGTGGTGCCACATTGCATAATCTAAGCAGAAAAGGTCGTGGGGCATTTCGCGACCTTGGTTGTTTCCATTGACCGATATTGGGTCCATAGTACTAAAAGTCCGTCGGTGGTTCCTGACTGTAGATAGGTGACGGGAAATCAGCCAATGGAAACGGGCCTATACAGACAGAGCGATGCTATACTGGCGCAGTTTTCACTCTGCCCGGGACAGGTAGTTTGTGTCCTTTGAGCTTCCCTGTCAGCATGATAATTTGAGGAATCTCCATTTATGATGTGGGTACACCACATGTAGATTCACATTGTAAATGGAAATGAGCGGCTCTGGGCCTCGAGGTATTCCGAGTCAAAAGACCGCGCGATGGCTTTGAGCATTCCTATGCAGAATATGGCATAATGTAGTGTGGCATCATGTTTCCTGGATAGACACTATTGTTGGAGATGAATATTGTGCAAAATATATTCTGGAAGAATATGTTCCACAAAACCAACAAATAAGCTGCAACAACTCCATTTTGCTGCATGATGATTATGTTGATTGTTTATACTCGTCATTGCCAAATGTATCTTAATGGTATAACTGATAGGGCAAGCCATTGAATCACAAATTAAAAGATATGGCATACGCTTGGGGCTTCTAGGGAAGGGCTAAGGGAAAGTAGCAGGCTGGGGAAATGTGTTTTGGAGTACATACGGCGCTTTATGGTTGTTTCTGAAGTTCCTGAATCTTGAGATTGCAAATTACTTCATGCCAGTTTGTACGGCTTCAGCATTTTGAGATATGAGCATTTTAGATTAAAAAAAATTACGAACAATTTAAACAATTTAAACAATAACCGCATGAATATATTTACTTCAACTCAACTTATGATAAATCAATTTCTTTGAGCTTTTCTCAAAAAGAATCACATATTTGATAGATAAATTTAAATATGGAAAGATTGATGGTATATTTGACTTTGAAAGGTCAGGTAAAGGTCAAATTAAGGTAAATTTTGTCATTTAATGCAAAACTATACAATTTATGAGACGAAGTGCGATCAGTTTGCAACTTACATTCAATGCATAGGCTTGGTAATGATTTCAAAGGTCAGACAAATGTCAAGAAGGTAAGATTTTATGTTTTATGTTAACAGACGAAACATTAACACTGAGGAAATACCGAACTGGGTATTTATGTACTATCTATGTACTGGCAACTCTTCATCTGATTCATTATCACTGTCTGAGGCAACATTATGTTCGGTCCATGGATTTCTACAAGATGGATCCCCCTCCACACTTACAAAAAGTTAAACAGCCATATCGCACACTTGCACATCCATATTTAACGGAGCAGGTCTCATCTGTGACACAAACATACTTAATCCTTTAAGGACGGCCACCTTAAGGACGGGTATTTGTGATAGTGCATATCTCTAAAGGACGAACACATTTTGAATAAAGTCCTAATTTGATGTTCCATCACGTGATATTATTGGTAATCAATAATATTTCACTTATTTTAGCTTACTAATATTAATTTTGATATTATACCTACATCTTCTGAGGATTTCTTGTATATTGATAAATTATTTCCCTGTCAACATTTTTTTTATAGGTTTAAGACCGGTTGATGCCTCAAGGTATCATTCGGCCTGGGCCGGTTGTTGCCTCAAGGCATCTTTCATCCTTAAAGGGTTAATTATAAAGTGGAGGAGCAGGTGACACTAAAGGGGGTAGTTGGACTATGACAATCATCTTTGAGGGCTACATCCTACATGTAACCCAACTTGAACACATCTAGTTCAGGAGGATATTCCTCTAGTGCAGCTAGCCATATGCAAGTTGTAGCAGCACCCTTTTCACATTCTCATCAAAACATTGTGTTGATGGTGGTAGGGACTTGAGTGGTGGTGCTTTCACTGAAGCAGGTGATGTTTGAATCATTTGCAAGCCTGTTCATCATGCCGGTAATGCTTGTATGTCAAGCACTTATAGTAGAACCCTGCGTAAGGGGAACCTCTGTTCCAGGCCAAAGTGTACGCTTACATAGGGTTAAAATAAACATCTAATATAGGGGAACGTTCTGATTAACGGTGTCCGTTAACGCGGGATGTATGCTAACGCGGGGTGTCCGTCTGGCGGGGTTCTACTTTATATGATATAAGCCGATGGTATTTGTACATATAGGTAGAGTGTCTTTGTGTGCATCAAGGCAAGTGGGAGTACAATGTAGTTCTGTCTATTGAATAGCAGTACTGCTTCATGGTTGCCTTTCACCGAGCTTTGGCTTCATATGAGATTCCCTTTGCTAAATCAAATCCTGGAGATAGCCAGCAGCAGGGCGAAAAAGCGCGGGAACCGTGCCCAGCAGACGACAATTACACGGCGAGAACAGAGAACGGATTATTTTATTAATCCAGTGAGCAGACGACATTTTGTCCCAGACTGACACAATCAGCTTCTCTGTCTGTCGGCTGCTGATGCCGAGCATAGACACAAAGGCCCTGGTGTAAAGTTACAATGCCAGCTCGACATAGTGTCATATAGGCACACATTTTAAGCTTTGTGAGTAACGTTAAAAGCTAGACTTAGTCTCACTTACACATTAGCTATATTGTACTAGTTGAAGGCATATCCTACAATAGACAGTGGCGCCACCTGATGATTATATTCTGTCCACTATTATGTAGACGGATTTATCCCACCCCTGGTATTTTTTCCCCATAGACTTATGGAACACACCACTTCAGGGGGCACCCCGCTTAAGGGGGCAAATTACTTGGAAATTTCCCCCTCTATTAAGAGTTTATTTTAACCCCACTTAAGGGTACCCTGCTTAAGGGGATACCACACTTAAGGGGCATCCCACTTTGGGAGACAGTTGGTCTGGTACAGAGTGCTTTTTACCCCCACATAAGGGTCACCTTTTGGAGGGACACTTTATCAAATCTGACTGGACAGTGAGGGGCCAACACTCCAGATTATCTTGATTACTTGTTTATAACATGTGTGTGAGGCAGGTAGACTGATGTCTAGTCAATCAGACACCAGGCAACTGCCTGCATAGGCTCAGGCAGGCATCCGTGGTATGGTTATAACAGTGTCTCTATGCCAAAGTATCACCTATATAAAGGTATTGCATACTACATCCTAACCATCAATAGACTAAAAACCCTGCTTAAGGGGAAAATTTGCTGACAAACTGAAAACCCCGGCTAAGGGGGACACCACGCTCAAGGGAGCATTTCGCTAGGAGCAGAGGATGGCCCCTTGAGTGGGGTTTTACTGTATATATGTTAAATGGCAGCCAGCATCCTATTGGCTAGAGGAAACCTATGAAAGTTTAGGGCCAGAACTCGTATCCCATCGAATTTGAATCACGTTGTAATTCAGAAGGCGAAGCTGTGTTAAATTACATAGCAATTCAAATGAGATGGGATCAAGTTCTGACCCTAAACTTGAATGGGTTTCTGAAATTATCTCACCCTTCACATTAACTATTTGGCTTACCTTTGTGACAAATTCCCTGTTGAGTATTTCTTTCTAAATACCCAACGGGCGTTGGATACGAGTTCCCAATCTTAAGTTTATGGTAAAACAAAAATACCAGGGGTGAGATAAAGTATATTACTTGTCAGTTGGGGCATGAAGAAGTCATACGTAAGTGACAGTGCCAGTCGGTCTATGTGTCGCTGACAGTGTCAGCAGGCTCTGGTGTCAGTTTCACTGTCAGCTGAACTTTTCTTCCATACCAAACACATCCCTTAATTGTCCTCTCCATACCCTCCCGGCGCCGGTGCCGGCGTGTTTTACCCTTGTCGCCTTGACGACGCGCGCGGCCCTCTCGCTGGTCTGCTCCGGGTCCTGGCGGCCAACAAATGGAGAGACGAAGGATGAAAGGGGATGCAGCTCGCCCGCAAAAAAGACTGATCTCTGTTAAGAACTGTGGCCAAGGCTATCAAATCCCCGGTCGCTGGCATCGCCCGCGTCCCCTGATCACATTCAGGCCGCCATTTTCTCAGAGATTGTGGTGCTGCCCCCTAGGGGTAGCGTCCGGTAGAACTGAAGCCCTCAGGAGCGTCCTCCCTCCTCCCTCAATCCCTCACCTCCTCCCTCAATCCCTCACCTCCTCCCTCAATCCCTCACCTCGCCCTCCTCCTCCTCCTCCTCCGCCGCGGCTGCCCATTGCGCATCCCAGGGGAGGTTTTGGGTTGCTGGGTACTGGATGAATGAGAGTTGTTTTCAGTTGGAGTCCGTCTTGTGGCGCGCCGAAAGGGGTGGGCGGAGATGGGGGAGGGGGGGGGGGGGTTGTTTATTGTCCTCCACCTTCTTGTGCATTGGAACTGCCCTTTCAGTTTCGTTAACATAGTTCTGTGTTGACTGATTATATAGAATTATCAAGAATCGCATCGATTGACAATACTCCACGAGTTCGGATGCGCTGCAATCATCATCGTGGCGAAGCCGAGTGACGATTACAGTGCCATCCAAATGAGTGGAGTATTGTCTATTTTTACAATTTTAGTACGGTTCTTGATATACCTCATCCCTTTCACAGACATTAGAATAGCACCACTATATCAGAACAATTTAGATCACTCCAGTTAGCAACGTTTAAATCTCCATGTTGATGTCTTGTCAGCTCCCTGAAATAATGGCCGCTGTTTGGTCAATCGCATTATATGATGTCCGTGGCATAGTATTGTCACTTTACCAGGGTGATGCTGGGGTAATCCTTTGAATTTTATTCTAATGGCTAAACTTCCACCGGTTTTGAGATAAATAGTTCTATGTCAATTGTTTCCAGGTGGCCACTGTGATTTCTTTGTCCGATGCGTGCATGTGTAAGTGTCATTCACTGTTTTCTCCTACCCCTCATGTAAGTCTCCATAAACTTAACATGGTTTGACTGCATGCCACAGTTATGCCATGAAATATGCCATAAAACATTTATATGCCATGCGTGACATGTGAAGTTAAAAACATGTGACATGTTAGGATAGAATATAAGCGTCATTCTTCTTCATATCATTATTTATATGGCGTTCATAGTCTTCTGCTACAGATATCACTCTGCTCCACTTCGTGATATCGATATCATTCTGCAAAGACAACTCATGCCATATATATATGTACAATCATATGAAATTATGAAGTTGAAAGAAGGCACAACCCAAGACAAAGAAATAAAGTTGGATTACAGGATGATATTTTATTGCTTGATTTAGATTACAACGTTTCGGATGCTGTTTGATATTTCATCAGGTAATCATATGAAATTTCGTGACGTTTCATGATAATATACAGCAGTTATACATATGTATACGTTCAACAGAATACGATCCACTCGTAGAGATCGGAAACTATGCCCATTCACAAAATACTTCTAATCACGGAATTTTCGGAGGGAGATGATCCCAGGATATATCCACAGTAGAGCATGTTGCTAGAGTAATCCGAGATTTCAGAGTAACACCCGTAATTAATCCCCAGCTATGTACGTCTTATAGAACCCCCCCCCCCCCCCATTCCCAAACCCCCAAACCCCCACCCCTAGGGTGTTCTTTGACTATACGTGAAGAGCCCAGTATGGATCCTTCTCCTCTGACTAACGACACCCATCACTGCCTATAAACTACCGCACCGATACTTCTCCAAAGCCAGCCTCAGAAAAGCCCCTCTCCATCACCACGGCCGCGAGCCCCTCAGAGGACCAGTTGTCGTACGCGAGATGCAGCGTCGTGCTTTGTATACCACAGCAGCCGAGATGCTCTGAGCAGCTCAGATGTATTGAGCTGGTGTGGTATGTTGTGCGGGGGAGGGTGTGAATTGTTAAACACCCATGCAAATGCCCCATAACATCCGTCTACCTGGCTGAGGGAGGGGGAAGCGTGAATAGAGGCGTGCGATGAATTATTCACACTAAGTAAGGAGCATACCAGGTGGTCGTTGCTCCGAGAAATGTGGGGAAAGCGTTGCTCCAGTAATATCGGATCGTGTTTTGTAGTATCATTATTTTCGTGTTGTATCGCTACTTTTTACAACACCGCATTTTCAGCGTCATAGGTTCATTAGATTTTTAATTGCATATAGATGGCGACATAGTTATGATGTGATCCGCAAAAAATCTGGAGCAATGATTTTGACTTCGGTTTGCTATTCTGCAATCTTCAAAATGTGGAGCAACGACCCCAAGGGCCCGTTGAGTAATCAAGGATCGTACATGAAGACCTTTTTCCGTCCCTCGTACAAGGGTTATCGTTTAATAATCTTTAAGTTTGTTCGCTAAGACAGTTTTAGCCGCCCATAATGTCGTCCATGATGGTGAATAAAGTTTACCCACATCATCCCTGGGTTTCCTTGGCGTACAGAAAAGGGTCCACCAACCACGACAAGGCTACGACAAGCGCAGACAAGAAAATTCCAATCGGCGCTTGTCGCAGCCTTGTCGTGAGAAGGGGGGCTTTACGACAGCGTTGTCGGGGCGTGTCATAGACATCGCTGGTTCCCTTAAAAAAGACGTCCATGGTACCGACACATGTTTGATGTTGTCGTAGCCTTGTTGAAAGGCCCCCAACAAGCTTCCAATCTTGGCCTTGTCGTGGCCTTGTTGTAGACTCTTGTCAGAAACTGGGGTCCACCAACCACAACAAGGCCTCCAATCGTAGGCCAATCGTGGACCTTGTCGCGAAGCCATCGTTGTAGCCTTGTCGTGGTTGGTGGACGCCCCCCTTTACTTACTGACCTCTGCTCCCTACATCGGAAAAAAATCGTGTACGGCCTACTGTGCAGTATGCTGTCATACAGATCAGCACTGTGTGACCAAAGTGTATTTCAAATGGCGACTAAAGGTCATTTCTTATGACTCTGAAACATTTGAAGGTGTATGATAAAGGGCAGCAGACCTGGCGTTTAATCTGTGAATCTTTGCTTACTCATGAACTCGAAAATACGCTCCCCTCGCCCAACGGCGTTGGGGCAAGGGGGTTTGCTAATTCGTGAGTTCGTAACAAGCCGCAATTAAACACTCAGTCAGTCTTTCCACACAGAACAGACAAAATCCAGAAGCGAGGTAGAGCCACTTGTAAGAGTTTTAAACCAGGAACACTCAGATTCAAAACGCACTGTCTTTATGCTAATGAAAGCTCTGAACACATCACATAACCAATATGATTTGGGATACACCAATCATTATTGAATATTTTCCAGACATGTTTTCCTTATCTCCCTCACCACTATGTTGGTGCTATTTGACCGACCATAATTGTCACGACGTCGGTGGAGAACACTATTTTACTATGAATCATTGAGTCTGGAGCAACGTGGAAATAGGCTTACCTTAGCCTACCGTTTACCTCCAGCTAAAATAAAAAGCTTAAAAAAACCCGAAAAAACCTCCTTAAATCGTTCTAGGCTATATGCGAATCGAATGTCGCTGATTGAATCTTTGATTGCTCGACACGGTTCTGTGAATTGTTCTCTTTCAACACAAGTAGAGCGGGCCTATCGGGGACGGCAGAACAATAGTGTAATATAGTAGAGTAATATAGAACTTCATAGAATCCTAGAATAAAAGGGATCCTTGCCATCCTAAAGTGGGATTCACACGGTTGGTTTATCTGAGGGTGTTTGTCTGAGACAAATCCTGCTTAGAATCTCTCATGGAACACAATCTCTTCGTCTTAAGTGGAATCCACACGGTGGGATTCATATACCTCACAGGGTTCAAAATCTCATGAAATTCTGTTCCTTTTAGGGGTAAATGTCGCCAACAATAGCAGCCGACTGGTCCAAAGGTGCGAAGTACACCAGTCTCAGGTCCATTTGTACCATCGTGTGAATCCCATTTAAAGTCCAAATCTCATGAGATTCTGTTCCTTGTTACGGGTGATTGTCGCCGACAATTGCAAGGGAAAAAAGTTGTCTCAGCAAAATGGAACCCTGTCATTCACACGAGGAGATTGTGTTCCAGTACCAAATCTCAACAGGATTTGTCTCAGACAAACACTTTGTGAGGTACATGGATCCCACCGTGTGAATCCCATTTTAGGGAAATGGAACCCTACAATCTAGACTGAAAGAGATTCTCTACTGGAACACAATATCTTCGTCTGAATTGTAAAGTGGAATTCGCATGGTGGGATGTACCTGCAATAGACAATCTCAGCAGGATTTCTCTTAGACAAATCCTTCTGAGATTCTCTATTGGAACACAATATCTTCATCTGAATTGTAGGCCTCCATTTCCCTGAGACAAATTTCCCCCCTGCAATTGTCAGTGACCTGAAGTGGGATTCACATAATGGGATTCATGTACCCCACAGGGTGTTGTCTGAGACAAATCCTGCTGAGATTCTGTACTCGAACACAATTTCTTCATCTAAATTGTAGGGTTCAATTTCTCTGATACATATTTCCCCCCCTGCAATTGTTGGCGAGATCTACCCCGAAAAAGGAACAGCTCTTGAGACTTTGAACCCTGTGAGGTACATGGTATGAATACTACTGTGTGAATTCCACTTAAAGTGGAATTCACACAATCGGAATCATGTACCTCACAGGGTGTTTTTCTGAGACAAAATCCTGCTGAGGTTCTGTTCTCGAACACAATCTCTTCATCCAAATTATAGGGTTCCATTTCCCTGAGACATGTTTTATTGGGGACATTTACCCCTAAAAAGGAATAGAATCTCATGAGATTTTGTACCCTGCGAGGTACCTGAATGCCACCATGTGAATCCCACTTTACAAGGTGCCAAATCCCATTAGATTTTTAGAAACGTTTAAAAACAACCAGGGCATTTTGGTGAGACAAGTACCCCCTGCTGAGTCACCGACTACGCCCGTAACCTAGCCAATAGGAGGCCAGCAGGGCCAAGTGTCCCACACCATTCAACTCAAGGGTACTTAAGCCCCAGCGTGAGTGTTCACTGGGACTATGTCTGAGATTATGTACTAGATATGTCCTTCTATGTAAATCAAATTCGCCACTTTTCCTCGAGATTGGTAAAAGAACCTTGCCCTGGGTATTTTGTACCACAGAAGAACTAGGGAAAAGTGAGAAGTACACGCATCTGAGGTACATTAGTCTCTACGTGTGAATCCTGCTTAATGCAACAGACTGATTAAGAATCCTAAATCAAAGGAACACTTAATGGCTCTCACATTCTAAAATCTTGCCACTGCAGAGAACCTATTTCTAAGATCTCCACAGTCTAAGCCACAGAGTGCAAATCACAGACTATATAAGAAAACAACAAGTTTCAGTCAAAGTCGTCGTTCTCCACGAGTTTGATGCAGAGAGATATGAATGAGGCGACAGCTGAGTGAATATCATGTAGCATCCAAACAAGTTGGAGAACGACTACTTTGACTAAAACGAGTTGCTTTCTGTATTTATCTCACCCCTGTACGCAATAAAAGAATTGATGACACACAGGATAGAGACCATAGAGAACGCACTGCAATACCTGTAAGGGCATGGAGAACGGGTTCCCGATGTTAAGCCTGCGGGACCAAAATACCAGGGGTGAGATAATAGAGAAGATACCAACAAGTTCTCATCATCCTCCTCGAGTTTAATGCAGAGCGATATGAAGAAGCGTGTAGCATTCAAACGAGTCGGAGAACGATACATTTGACCAAAACGAGTTGCTTTCTGCATCAATCTCACCCTTATACACATGAAGAGAATGGACGACTCACAGGATATAGACCATGGAGAATAGACTGTAATACTCATTTGGGCATGGAGAACGAGTTCCTAATGTTAAGCCTGTAGGACAAAAACACCAAGGGTGAGATAAAGAAGCAGCTAATAAGGTTAACACTGAGCTGTCCACGGTCAGCCACAGTCCCCGTGTGCCCGGTCTGACCGGTGGAACACCCCGGGGGCTGTATTCAGACACACTTAGCACGGAATGTGTCGCCTTTCTCAACCAATCATCGCCTTATTTAGAATAAATGAAGGAGACGTCCGGCGTTCGTGTGTCGCCCGGCGTCCTGGGAGCGTCCCCCGGTGCTCGGGCCGGACGCGGAGGAAATCAGGGTTCGTGTCTTCAGGTTCGGCTCAAGGTTAAGGCTCAAGGTTAAGGCTTACTTGTGGAGAAAGCATCTCTTAAGTGTGCAGAGATTGACCGGGATAGAATTGCCCGGCAGAGCAGATGGAATCATGAGGGGTCATGCACCAGGGAGGTTACAGAGATCATGTACTCCACTATCAATATATACGCAATATGACGTGTAGTAATATCCAAACCCATGTGGTCAACTCTGAGGAGCAAACAAACGCTGTCATCTGAAACCAGTCTAGATATTGCAATTATTATCCACCTTTTCTTGACAGGTGGCATGTCAATATCAGTTCATTTTAGTTATACACTATTTTTCCGCGCCCACTATATTTTTTGTATGCGCCCCCCGGAGCATACAATATGCGCTAGGTATGTTCAAACAGAGTTCTATAGGTTTACTATGGACACCTTATATTAGGAGGATAACACAACATACCCGTATACATGTGCCAGATAGGTCTATACAGAGTTCCTATAGTTTTACTATGGACACTTTGTATTAGGTGGTTAATACAACATACTCGTATGTGCCGGGTATGTCCATACTGAGTTCTATAGGTTTACTATGGACACTTTGTATTAGGTGGATAATAGATATCAGTATGCGTCGGATATGTCCATGCAGAGTTCAAATAGAATTACTATGAACACTTTGTATTAGGTGTGTATGCGGAGTTCCAGCTATTACATTACAAAACGAGGTTATACCAACGGGGCTACACCTCTACCTTACCCAACAGTCTCAAGGGGCACATCTTACCCTGCCCTCCCCCCCCCCCCCCCCCCAAGCAGCAAATACTCAGATACACCTGATTGGTCAAAGTCTCGACTGACAGTTTTTGTGCCCTGTCGATGTACTACGCTTGGTAGACTGGTTCCCTGCACCAATGAAATATGGGACAGGTAACGCCTAGCTGATAAATGACCATGAACTGTTAGCCTGTAGTATGACCAATATTCACCAGAGGGCGTGTTCACGGCTCAAATGTTAGGTGTCCTGTGCGTCTCAAGCGGTCGTGAAAGAGACTAGTGGTCTGCCTGCCAAGGTGGCGCAATACCACAGTGCACCAGAAAAATGGAGGCGTTACCCATAATGCACCAGAAAATAGAGATATTACCCATGATGCACCAGGAAAATAGGTGTTACCCATGATGCACCAGAAAAATGGAGGCGTTACCCATAATTCACCAGAAAAAGGGAGGCGTTACTCATAATGCACCAGAAAAATGGAGGCGTTACCATAATGCACCAGAAAAATGGAGGTTTTACCCATGATGCACCAGAAAAATGGAGGCGTTACCCATAATGCACCAGAAAAATGGAGGCGTTACTTATAATACACCAGAAAAATGGAGGCGTTACCCATAATACACCAGGAAAATGATGGCGTTACCCATAATACACCAGAAAAAGGGAGGCGTTACCCATAATGCACCAGAAAAATGGAGGCGTTACCTATTATGCGCCAGAAAATGGCGGGCGTTACCTGGCCTTATGTTCCAGTGAACACATATATAGACCAGGCTTCCAGGCTATAGGTTTGTTGCGGCGGTGGCGGTGGTGGCGGCGGCGACGTGTTTCTGGGTGTGAATTGGCCGTGGCGTGTGCGCCGGGGACGCTGGGGTTATATTCACTTGGGAACGGCGTCTGTCTGGTCCATCCAGCCGGCAAATGACTGCGCATGTCTCGTGTAATACCTCACTCCTCACACGAGCAGGTCCGGGAGGCCGCGCCGCTCACCTCGCTCTAATATGGTTTGGATTAGTTTTTTCCTCAACCCCACTACACCCACCCAATACTACACACATCTAGGGCCAGCTCCAGTATACAGCTCAAAGTTTGTCTTTCGCCATCCATACAGTACGTATGCACTGATAGTGGGGGTGGGGTGGGGTTCGAATATTTTGAAAAATTTTGCGTAATGATGCTGGTCGCTGGTTTAAGACGGTGAAATGTTTGAGAGGTGGCTGTAAAGCCTATAAGACACCGACCCGATGGCAGTGCCCGATTCTACAGTTGCCCGACGGATCCGTCGGGTCTGTGACAATCTGCGTTAATCGGGTCGATGTACGCATTACAACGACCCGATTTTATTACCGTTCCCGATGCGTCGGGCATTAGTACCATGTCAGATATGACCGACTGTCCCGACCTAAAGATTTCGATGTATGCACATTCACTGACTGTTCCTGATTCTGAGTAGGCCGTTTAAATATAGATAATACTGAGCCCCCTGTCCGATTTACGAGTGCTTTATATCGATTTGTAGGGGTGAAATATGCAATTATAGATCTGAAAACCGTTTTTTGATATCTTAAATAGAACAGAAGTTCTTAAACTTTCCATTGTTGCCTATCTAGACTTATCCCCGGCCCGGGGCCCAGTCGAGCCCGGCTCCCGTCTGCTCTCTTTGATCTCATACCGGATAATTTACGAGGTTATAAAAGAAGGAAGTGTAATCGGGAATAGTGGGTATGTCGATGTCTTATAGGTATAAGACATCGGAATTCTATTCCCGATTCTTCCTGAGCCGATGGTCAGGATGAATCGGGAACAAATTTCGATGTCTTATAGGCTTAAGACCAATGGAAGGCGACTAGTTTAAGATGGAGGGACGTTAGAGAGGTGGCTGTAATACCAGTGGAATGCCGCTAGTTTAAGACAGTGGGTCACTTGAATGGCCGCTATAGGACCAACAGAAGGCCGCTGGCTTAAGACAGTGGTAAGTTTGTTGTTTTTTTTAATTTTTATTTCAAAAGAGAAAATAACAGCCAGTTCTGCCTCAAGGCAGTTCTTCCACTGGTGAGTAGATACATCAAGTTCATCAAGTTAATTCAACCAAGTGTGATTATGAATTAATGCAATGGGATGAATGAGATGAGACATAACATCACCTTTTCACATAGTCAATTACTAGTTTGAGAGGCGCGATGGAAGGCAGCTGCTTTAAGACGCTGGGATATTTATGAGGCGGTTGTAGGACCAATAGAGGGCCACTGGTTTAAGATGGTGGGACGTTAAACCCTATCAGTCCGACCAATGCCTGGAGGCACTCCCAGGCAGGGGACGATGAATGCCTCCAGGCATCTTTTGGGGCCATTATTAAAAACGGTATTCTATGTGACAAAATTCATAGACTTTCTTAAATTTTTCAAAATAATTAAAAATGACTATAGGCATCATTATTCAATATGGGTGTCCTAAATGTATCCAAGACAGCGCATATCAAATGCACCAGTTGAATAACTTCCGGTACCATTGCCATAAGAGCATCGTCCCCTGGGGGTATAATGCTATATATCTGTAGGACTTTGTATGTGGGCCTCCTGTTAAGGAGTCGGACTGAAAGGGTTAAGAAGTGGATGTAGGACCACTGGAATGCGGCTAGTTTAAGGCCCAGCGTCCACCTACTACGATAGAATCGTAGACCTCCCGATATGGCACCGATACAAAATGTCAAAATCGGTGCCATATCGGGATGGTGCAAAATCGTAGACATATGTCTAGACAAGCCAATCCACCATGCGTTCTATGGGTTTTTTATCGGTGTCTAATCGCAGAAGCGTAGTCAACTGCCCCGATATCAGGTAACCTTCCGACGCGATTTTGATTTTTTATCGGGAGGTGCATCGTAGACCATATCGGTGCCATATCGCAGTAGGTGGACGCCGGGCCTTAGACAGTGGGAAGTTTTAGAGGCGGCTGTAGGACTAGAGGAAGGGTGTAAGACAGTGGGTCTCTTGAGATGCGGCTGTTGGGGGAGAAGTGGTCGGAATGTCTCTGAGTGACAGATGGCGCGTCTTCGTGGACGGCCTGCGCCACTCACCCCCGGGTGGCAGGTGGACATGGTAGAGCGGGGCAGTGTGAGCTGCTCGCACGGACATACCATGACTCACCATCAGCTCCATGGCGCTCCATCAGGTCTGTGCCGAGTTCAGGACGAGCCCAGAGCGATGCCGGCTTTAAACATATATACATACTCGTATATATATGCCCTTTCTTTGTTCGATTGCATATATAACAGTCTATGGGAAATGCAAAACCTCGTGTAAATTGTTATAAGGGAAATGTACTGTACTATGGGACAACTTACTGGAACAACTTGCCTGCGGAAACAAGGAACATTGACAATCTGAAAGAATTTAAAAAAACGCAAAAGGCTTACCTGAGGTCCATGATTCCGTGATATATATACTCAGATAAACTACATATAAGCAGTCCTTTACCCGTGAAAAAACAGAACAAATTGTAATGAATGTACTAATTAACTATCGTACCATTGGATACATGTGAAAAATTGACTAAAGGTTATGGTGTTTGTTTCTCTCCAGGGGATCCCACATAAAACCTCCCACAAATTTGTATTTATATTTGTACTAAATGTAAGCCTGTAAATAAGTTGCTTCGATTATGCTAAAAAAACATGAGATGATACCATACGAATGTAAACTGGACGGACATTGAAACCAGTCGTAAGTCTGAGTCCGTTTTCCAGTATAAATAAAAGTTTCCCCCCCCCAAAAATGATTTTGTTGCTAAATGACACTGATTTTCTATTAGTATCTTCAAATAATTCTGGATTATGATAGTTGGGAACATGTACAAATGAGAAATGCTAAAAAAGATACAATGTCAACATGCTAACTTCTATGGTAAGGCCATCTGAAGAAGGTAAGTTCAGGAGCTGTATAGGCGCCAGCATTGCTCAAAGAAAAATGAAAATTTTGAATCAAATGGAAGGACATACCTGGTACATAATCTCAGACATAGTCACAGCAAACACTCACCCTAGGACCCAAGTACCCTTGAGGTGAAGGGTGTGTAAAGCATGTGACCCCGCTTCTTGGCTCCTATTGGCTAGATTAGGTACTTAGTCTGCGGCTCAGCAGTGGTTCTATTTGTCTGACAAAGATGCCCCCATAAGTTTTAAATGTGTTTGAAGTCAATATCTCCTGGGGTTCCGCACCTTGTTTGAGGGTACTTGTCACCGTCGCCGTCTATTGCAGGGGGAAATTCTTGAAAACAAAATGGAACCCCACAATTCAGATGAAGAGATTGTGTTCCGGTAGAGAATTTCAGTTGGATCTGTCTCAGACAAACAATCTGTGAGGTATAAGAATCCCACCGTGTGATTCCCACTTTACTGTGGTGAAATATGAGCGGTGTACTATGAAATTTATTGCCACACATTTTAGTTTTCATAGCAATGCCTGAGTTTCATGAATGAACCGTAGAGGTTGGGTTGATATTTATATCTGGTAATCTATAAATGTTCTGGATACGTTTGCAGAAGTTATTTTTATTGATAGGATGCAACCTCTAGTCCTGCAGCATGCATGGTAGACGTGGATTCGTCCACAGTTTTCATGTGAAATTCCCGTGTACAAGCTGCGCGTGTTGAGCTGTGGCGTGCTCACCATACACTGCATCTCTCTGTCACTGAGATCGAGGCGGAAACCTGACACACGTTGCCTGGTGCCTTGTGTAACACAGCACGAAGATAAAGTCTAATGCACACATACCGATTAAGGACTGAACGATTAGGCAAGGATCTGCCAACGATTAGTAAACCCGCCCCATGGGATGTTCTTTTGTCGCCGTCGAGTTGTCAGTCGATGTTCCTTAAGCCCAATACACATCCACCGATTTAGGACTGTAATTTGTCTCAGCCAAGGCATCGTAACGGAGTCGGCCGTAGTCGGTAGATGTAGGACAGCTAGGCAAGGGTGAGCCACCGATTAGTAAACTACCTCCTTCAAGTTGTGGTTTCCATGTTCGAAAATCGGTAAGTGTAGACTGATTTGCTTAGGAATAATCCCCACCACCCCCTCTCCTTGATGTCTGCCGGTCGAGGGAAGGGTTACGTAATTTGCCTGCGACAAGTTTGCCGACTCCTAAACGATTTGCAAACTAATTGTTCAACCCTTGATAGACAGACGAGGCGTAACACGTTGTAGTCACTTTGTCGCAGGCAAATTACGTAACCCATCGCTTGACCTGCACACTGATAAAATCGGTGTATGGTCCACTAATCGCTGGGGGAGGGCAAAAAACAAAGAAACGAGTGTTCACTAATCGCTGGGTAGCCTTGCCTAGCTGTCCTACATCTACCGACTCCGTTAGGATGGCTCGGCTGAGATAAATTACCCTTCGTTTGTCGCCGACAAACGTACATAAATGTTCCGAAATCGGTAGATGGGCATTGGGCTTTAGACTTTAGCCTACTTTTATCTTTGGATAGCTCGTATATCAGTGTTATAAGCTGTAACTTTGTTATACCAGGTTGTCCACCTTCAACACATCATGGAGATCTTCTGTTCTTTGTGATCTATGTCTTTGTGCCTGTATGACCTTGAGCGCTCTGTTTTGCACCTTCTGCAGTGCGTCCATGATGTCTTTCTGCTTGGCTCCGTCAACCTTCGCTCTCTAGGCTTCTTTACGGAACATTTCTCCAAGAGTTTTTTTAATCTCTTCCCAGAGATTCACGACCGCAGATAACAATGGCAGCACCGGAAGTGGAATCAGTAGGACAAAGTGCCATTTGACTTTGATAAGAGAATGTATGTTGATGGGGTTCCGGATGCGACCTGAAAAACGGTATCTTGAAGCTCCACCTAACCATAAATGTAACAGTTTTTTTCATTATCTTTTAGATTTTGAAAACGATGAGTCAGCAATAAAACATCATTTAAGTGGGGTTTTACGAGCTTGTTCTCCTCCTTGCAATCGTCCTCCTTGGCATTTCCGCAGTGATTATGTCAGCAGTAATGGCTCTGACAAATACAACCTCATTGAAATTATTCTCGGAAGCCCTCTGCAGCGAGCAACGATTGTTGTGACAAATACTGTTAGATAAGTAGCGAAAGCTTAGCAACACAGAGTTCCTTGTTACCAGCAAAAATCTATAAGCCATTTTCCACGGCACCAATTAATTGAGTTCTCCTAAAAGTCAGTTGGTAGTGACCAACGACTGCACGTCGGTATGTTAAAGTGGGCGAGGGTGCAGTGTATGCCTTGTTTCTGCCGCCTTTAACAGGTCCATACAGACTGAACTGTCCCCCAATCACAATGACCATCCCAGACAATTTCAAAACCCCTTTGAATCTGCCAATCATTGACCAAATTAGTCGGTGGTGGCCTTATTGCATGATCTATGCAGAATTAATCAATGAACACTTCTCTACATGTCTGTTTCCATTCACCAATCTGGCGTCAGTAGTTCCCGACTGCAGATCGGTGGCGAATAGTCAGCCAATTGAAAATGGCTTCATCAGGTTTTTTTAAATTCATATTTGACCCTGGAGGATTGGTTAGAAAGGTGTGAGGGGTGAGAGGAAGTGTGAGTGGTGGTGGTGACCATACAGAGGAGTGTCTGACAGGGGTGGGCTGTGACAGGCAGAGTACAGGGTCCTCACAGGGCCACGTTGCTCCAGGATTACGACAGAGCTGCGGATCGCAGAATAGCGATCCGAGGGCCAAAACGTTGCTCCTGAAATTTTGCGGATCGTGTCGCAATCGCATAGGCGCATCGCCGCGTAAAATACGGCATTTAGTGATACTTTTTACGCGGACCTTCACAGGACTGCGGATCGTATCGCTGTAGGTCGAAACCAGCCTTGTCCCCACCACTTGTTCTTTTACCTATAGGAAATAGCGATCCAAACCACCAGGTGTCAGATCAGTTTTAACTATGGTGTCATCTGTATCTAATTAAAGAACTAATTAATCTTCCCCTGTTTCATTCAATATGTGCCCCTGAATTGTTGTATCGTAATTGCATCGTAAAAATTTGCGATACCGCGGAAACATAGCGATACGATCCGATATTACTGGAGCAACGCTTTTTTAGTCGGATCGTTAAAGTAATCGTAAAAATAAAATTGCGATCCGATTATAGCTAGCGATACCACAAAAACACGAGCAACGGGACCCAGGCGTGGCAGGAGTGATTGATGACCGGTAGGCGTGGCTAATGGCCACTGGGCGTGGCTAATGCCCGCCAGCCATGTTTAATTGACGTGTGGTGCGTGACCTACCTCGCAGAGGCGTGGTAAGTGACCAGTGGACGTGGCCAATGACAAGTGCATATGGTTAGTTATCTCACCCCGGCATTTTTCTCCTCAGGCTTAACATCAGGAACTCATACTACACGGCCATGAAGGTAGTGTACCCAATACTCAATGGCTAATTGGGTGGGTTTCTTTTATTGATTGATAACGTTCCTGATCATGTATACATGGTGACATAAAAGTCAGAAACACACTCGATAAAAACAACTTGGTTTGCTAGACTTTGTGAATTACTCTGCAGTCAAACTCAGTGGAGAATGGACCAAGTTATTTTCATCTCGTGAGTTTCCTTCTAATTATTTTAGCCTGGCACAAACGTCCATAGGTTTAACATTAGGAACTCGTACTCAACAGGCTTGCGAGTATGGTAACTCACATTCAATGGGCGATAAACAGCTGCTCCTAGCTAGCATTGTTAAATAGGATTCTTTTTAGTAAATAGATCAGTGAGCATAGAACTGACGTGCACAAACGTATAGTAAATCAGAGGAAAGTATGGTAGGGAAATACATGTATATTCACTGAGATAGTAAGGTTAACAATCTCCCTCACACAGCAAGGCGTCTGATTCTGTCACAATTACTCAGCCAGGCCGTAGGATGTCGCTACCTACCCCTGCACCCCTAATAACAGTTCTATTCATGACAGCTTAATAAGTAAGAGACTGGGAGGTGGGGAGTGGGTGGATATGCCTGTCTCTGTGCCGCTGTATCACGTTAACCCGGACTCTCAGAACCCCTGGTTATACGCTGCTGTACAGACAGATGGCGCTGTGATGTGTCGACGTTATACCACCACGTGACTTCTAGAAGTGTAACAGCCTCAGGGCCCCGTTGCTCCACGTTTACGACAGAGCTGTGGATCGCAGAATAGCGATCCGAGGGCTTAAACTTTGCTCCTGACATTTTGCGGATCGCGTCGTAATCGCATAGGCGCATCGCCGCGTAAAATACGGCTTCTACCGATACTTTTAACGTGGACCTTCACAGCACGGCATATCGCATCGCTGTGGATTAAATACACCCTTATTTGATGTTCTAAATAACGCTCCACGGTGGCACCACCATCCCCTGTCCCTTGTTCTTCTACCTATAGGAAATAGCGATCCACACCACCAGGTGTCAGGCCAGTTTTAACTGTAATGCCATCTGTATCTGATTAAAAAACTAATGAATCTTCTTCTGTCTCATTCAATATGTGCCCCTGAATTGTTGTATCACTATCGCATCGTAAAAAGTAGCGATACCGCAGAAACTCAGCGATACGCTTTTCCAGTCGGATCGTTAAAGTAATCGTAAAAATAAAATTGCGTTCCGATTATAGCTAGCGATACTACAAAAAGTGGAGCAACGGGGCCCTGGGGGTCGCTGCTCAACGTTTTGAGGATGGCAGAATAGCGACCCGAGGTCGAAACTCTTGCTGGGGATACTTTGCAGATCGCATCATAAATATGTCGCCATCTATATTCCATTAAAAATCTAATGAACCTTTCACCTATGTCACTGAACATGTGGTGTTGTTAAAAATAATGATACAACATGAAAGTAAAGATACCACATGACATGATCTTTTATTACTGGAGCAACGCTTGACGGGAGAGGGGAGGGGAGGAGGAGAAGATGAAGGAGATGGATGTATTTATCATCCACCTAATACAAAGTGTCCATAGAACACACATATGGAGTGTGTATGAACACATCCGGCGCATACGGATATGTTGTATATTCCGGAGGGCGCATACGGAAAGATATTGCATGCAGAATAATAGGCGATATCAACATGCCACTTGTCCAGAACAGGTGGATAAAAAATACAATAAAGACTGTCCAACAACTAGTGGTTTACGGCCACCTATCCACAAAACCATCGCTTATTGTCTATGTCTTGATGGATATTTTCTTACTCTGTTATAGTCGGCAGCTGATTGCGTCAGTCCGCGGTATTATTGACACTCTAAATTAATCTGCTCAGCTCCTTTTTTCTGTGCTTTAGTCATGCAGATAAGCATCTATCAGTAAGGGTCTTTATCTGCTCCCAGAGTGACGACCCATAGAGACAGGCGACGCCACCCTATCAGCCTATCTAGAATGTCATCTTCTGAAGATATAGTTACCATAGCAACCCGAGAGGCGGAGCGGTAGAGGTGATGCGGGCAACAGCGAGGGTGGGAGTAGGTGCCCTGGAGAGGAGGGTGGGTGGCGATTCTCCCGCACCACCTTTTAGACCTACGTTATCAGACGCTACTTTGATCTGATACCGCTGATTGCACCATATTCCTATGGTCTACATATTCTAAATCTCGGCTATGCAGCACTCCCAATCCCCACCCTTATGCTACGTTTACACCATGTTCCTGGCGACCCCGGCAGCCATAGCAGCCGAAACTGTTGCAGATGGCATGGAGGTCATAAATGAGTGTTTCACCATTTTCCCAGTGACCCAGGCAGCCACAACAGCCGAAATGTAGAGTTATAAATGTGCGTTTACTCAATGATCCCAGTGACCCCAGCGGCCATGGCCGTCAAAACATAGAGCGCTGTTTCAGATAGTCACAGAAGTCATAAATTTCCATTTACACTATGATCCCTGTGACCCCAGCAACCATGGCAGTTGAAACGCAGAGCACAGTTGCAGATGGTCTATTGTGCAGAAGTTATAAATGTGCCTTTATACTATGATCCCAAGATTGCTGGCAGCCATGGCATCCGAAACATAGAGTGCTGCTGCAGATGGTCACGGAATTCATAAATGTGCATCTATACTATGATCCCAGTGTAGCTGGCAGCCATGGCATCCGAAACGGAGGGCACTGTTGCAGATTGTCACAGAAGTCATAAATGTAAGTTTTCACCAGCTTCTGGGTGACTCAACAGCTATGGCAGCTGAAACGTACAGCACTGTAGCAGATAGTCACGGAAGCCATAAATGTGTATTTACACTATGATCCCAGTGACCCCAGCGGCCATGGCAGTCAAAACATGGAGCGCTGTTTCAGATAATCACAGAAGTTATACATGTGCCTTTACACTATGATCACAGTGACCCCAACTGCCATGGTAGCCGAAATGTAGAGCACTATTGCAGAAGGTCATGAAAATTTCATAAATGTGCGTTTACTCAATGATCCCTCTGACCCTGGCGGCCATGGCAGCCGAAACATAGAGCACTGTTGCAGATGGTCACGGAATTCATAAATGTGTAACTATACTATGATCCCAGTTACCCTGGCGGCCATGGCAGCTGAAACGTAGAGCACTGTTGCAGATAGTCACGGAAGCCATAAATGTGTATTTACACTATGATCCCGGTGACCCCAGCGGCCATGGCAGTCAAAACATGGAGCGCTGTTTCAGATAGTCACAGAAGTTATAAATGTACCTTTACACTATGATCCCAGTGACCCCGGCTGCCATGGCAGCCGAAATGTAGAGCACTATTGCAGAATCACGGAAGTCATAAATGTGCGTTTACTCAATGATCCCACTGACCCCAGTGGCCATGCCTGCCGAAACATAGAGCGCTGTTGCAGATGGTCACAGAAATCATAAATGTGCATTTACACCAAGAGCTCGGTGACCCATGCAGCCATGGCAGCCGAAATGTAGAGCACTGTTTCAGATGGTCACGGAAGTCATAAATGTGCGTTTACACTATGATCCCGGTGACCCCAGCGGCCATGGCAGTCAAAACATGGAGTGCTGTTTCAGATAGTCACAGAAGTTATAAATGTGCCTTTACACTATGATCCCGGTGACCCTGCAGCCATGCCAACCGAAACGTAGAGCGCTCTTGAAATGTAGCCTCGGTGGCCGCCGGGAACATAGTGTAAACGAAGCATTGCATACCCATACGCATC
The DNA here is from genome assembly GCA_950022655.1 of Alentia gelatinosa. Taxonomy (NCBI): domain Eukaryota; kingdom Metazoa; phylum Annelida; class Polychaeta; order Phyllodocida; family Polynoidae; genus Alentia; species Alentia gelatinosa. The sequence goes on from OX465584.1 coordinate 52,190,327, forward strand.
TATCCATGTTCCCAACTCATCACTCATGTTGAAACCATTAAAAAACGCCTAGGACGTGTAGGGACAGAGAACTGGTAAATGTGTTCATCTCACAGGATTGCGTTTATTTGAGGGAGAACATATCTTTTTACCAGAAGGCCTCTCAGGATACAATATCGTTCTTTAGTTCCAGGCCAGAAGAAAATAAGTGGCCACAGATTAATACAAAGCCCGTCATGCCATACACAATAAACACGGCTTGCCTGTCTATTGTGCAAGAAATGGGGAACATCAAAAGTACGTTAGTTTCCATTGCAATCGGTTGAACAGAAAATCTTGCTCTGCCTGAGGGATTGTTTGAGAAAGATGTTTGTAGGAATTCTTTGAGGCTCAGTCGCCAGGTTTTCACAGTATTGAAGACTAATGCAGAAATGGCACCTTTTAAATGTGCTTTTGCGTAAAAGATCTTTACCTGAGTGATTGAGTTTATTGGCAAGTAGAACGGTGTAGATAATGTAAAAGGCAGAGGGGAATGTAAAGGATTGCATTCAAACAAAGTGATTAGACCAAGTAAGTGATTTGAGAAACATAAGGGATTTAGTATGAGTAGGATGGTTTAGATAGTATGAAATAGGGACTGGAGGGCTCAGACGCACAAGGTAGATAAACATGTAGGATATGAAAGTAAGATGTAGCCACAGTACAGGAAGTATCTGTGACAGACATATACACAATATTAAAATACAAACAACTGTATGCTCCGAGGAGTTGACACGTAGTAATGTCCGAGCGCATGCGAGTAAATTCGTAGGAGCATACAACCGCTTTTATCTGAAACAAGTCTATATTTTTGTATTTATTATCCACCTTTTCTGGACAAGTGGCATACCGATATTAGTTCATTTAGGTGCGCATTATTTTTTCAGATACAGTATTTTTCTGTATACCCCGGCTTTCTCGTTATGCTCGGGTATGGTGATACATACTCCCTATGTGTTGTCTATGGACACTGTGTATTGGGTAGATATATTTGTATGCACCTGGTATGTCGATACACACTCCCTATGTGTGGTCTATGGACACTGTGTATTGGGTAGATGTATTTGTGTGTTCCTGGTATGTCGATACATGCTCCCCATGTGTTGTCTATGGACACTTTGTCTCGTTTGGATGCACTGTAATGGTCACTTGCCTTCGCCTCGATGACGATTGTGGAGCATCCAAACTCATGGAGTATGGTCTATTTATACGATTCTCGATGCAGTTCTAAGGCCCGGCGTCCACCTACTACGATATGGCTCCGATATGCTCTACAATGCACCTCCCGATAGAAAATCAAAATCGCGTCAGAAGGTCACCTTATATCGGGGTAGTTGACCACGTTCCTGCGATTAGAAACCAATAAAAAACACATGCAATGCGTGGTGGGTTGGCATGTCTAGACATATGTCTACGATTTTGCACCTTCCCGATATGTCTCCGATATTTGCTTTTTGTATCGGTGCCATATCGGTAGGTCTAAATCTCTATTGTAGTAGGTGGACGCCAGGCCTTAGAATGAAACTGACGGGATGAGAATAACTTGGTCCGTACTCCATCGAGTTTGACTGCGGTGTAATTCCCTAAGCAAAGCTGAGTGAATTACATAGCAGTCAAACGAGGTGGAGTGCGGACCAAGTTATTTTCATGAGTGGGTTTCTGATTTGATCCCACCCCGTATAACATCGTTTATTGATGAAATAACTCACCAAATTAGCCATTGAGTATCGGGTACATTACCGTCACATCCATGGAGTACGAGTTCTTGACGTTAAGCCCATGGAGAAAAATAACGTGATAATATCATGAAACATCACAAAATTTCATATGATTGTTTATGAGTTGTCTTCGCGGCATGATACCACGAAGCGGAGCTGAGTGATATTTGTAGTGGAAGACAACGAAAGGCATATAAACAATCATATGAAATTGAGTGATGTTTAGATTTTATCCTACCCTGTTACATGTTTTTAACTTCATATGTCACCAGTGGCATATAAATATTTTATGCCATAACCGTGGCATACAGTCACACCATGGAGATTTATATGAGGGGTAGGATTATATATAAGTCTCTGCCAGGCAGGCAGGATTCTTCCAGGTGACGAGCTGTTTACTCAATGAGGGCAGTTCCTGCGAGCCGCGCGTCCCTCGAGACCCGAATGTCGTCTGGTCTCTGGACAAAGCGCGGGAAAACAGGGAAAGGTCATTATTTACACCACTGGGGAGCAGGCGCTTAAAAGGGACAAGCGGACTTATCATCCAAACATCTGAAGCCGGGTAATCGGGAGTGTGGGCGGGGGCCAGAGAGGGGACGCACAGACAGACGTGCTGTGAATGGTTCCGCGGTCTTGCGCATGCCCGCTGTGAAGCTGGGGCCCGTTTAATTATCTAAGATCGTACATGAAGACCCTTTTTCTATACCTCGTACAAGGGTTATTGTTTAATGATATTTAATTCTGTTCACTAAGACAGTCATAGCCGTCCATAATGTCGTCCATAATTGTTGAATAAAGTTGACCCACATCGTCACTGGGTCTCTATGCCGTACAGAAAACGGTCTACATGTAGGATCCTAGATTATCAAACGGGTCCCAGGTTTCGTTAGAATCTCCCAGGAGATATTATCTACATCCATATTTCAACTCTGACAAAAAATAAAGACATACCCCAGACCCCTTCCACATATACAAGAAAACTTCTTACTGCTCTGGATTGAGACAATTCCGTAAAGAACTGAAGACCATATAAAAGTATTTTGTTCTGAGCTCTTGTTGGGGTTTGCACTTGGTATGCAGGGCAGTAGGGGTTTGGCTAGCACGGGAAAATCTCAGGGGTCTTCTATGCGGGTGAGTCCAGAGAAAAGCACTAAAAAAAAGCGGACAAAACCACTCTGAAGGGATTTTCTTCGCAAAGAAAGAGGAAAGGTTAGTGAGCTATGACTTTTACTTAATCAGCCCATTGGAAAGATCTAGTAGGATATGGAACAAAAGAAGAGGGCTTTGATACTGGAAGCCTAGACCGAATCTGATTTAGAGTTGGAAACTAAGAAAGGACATAAGTTAGAGGGGGTGGCTTAGAAGGGATCTTAAACACTAAGTAGGGAGCTAATATGAGACTCCTAGTACTTAAGGGGTAATTCCACCAGGACGTGCGATATATGCCGATCATGGCCGATTTGTTGACTCGCTAGGTCGGGATGAATCGTGTGAGAATATCTGGTTGAATTGCTGCAGTGGAATAATTCCCTTTGAGCGATGATATTGGCTACACACGCAGTGGTAAGTGCAGGACAGGATATTACAAGATTCATCACGATTCATCAAGATGCAGGAACATGCTACAAGACACAGCCCGACCTTGTCTGGCAAAAAATGTGCTCGTAGAATCAACCCTTTAAGGGGGTGTTCCACTGGGCCGACGGTAGCCGATTCCGTAGCCAGACAATCGCCGATTATTATCGGATGCCCTAGAATTTCTCAAATCTTTGAAAATGGTCATTTATTAAACTATTATTATCAGAATTAAATGAATTATAACACGTGAGCTTCCTCTTAAGGGCTCAGGAACAATTGATCGGGTGAGAAATCGGCCTGGTGGATTGTGCCCTTTAGGGAACTAATACGTGACAATTTGTAAAATGGCGTTTTAAATTGTTTCCAGGTATTTAATGATAAGGGGACATAGTGAGTGTGTCTGAATTACATCTGGTCCTTGTTGCTTTTGGTCGGTAATATTTACCGAGAGTGTACCCTCCTACCTAACGTTATATGTAGTGGATATCGCAAATGTTATTAATCGAGAACATGAACGTGGAACGGTAGATGGTCGCATTAGCAAGAATCTATTGTGCATCTATGAGGCAGAGAAAGCTTACTACGAGGAAGAGTGATGACTTATAGTGTAGCTGAAACTCTATCCACTAAGGTTACCATGGCTGGAGAGCACCATGTTCAACCATATTCCCCCTACTCCCCAGGGTGTGTGTGTGTGTGTGTGGGGGTGGGGGGGGGGTGGGGGGGGGGGGGTCGTTGCTCCACGTTTTGTGGATCGCAGAATAGCAACCCGAGGTCGAAACCGTTGCTCCAGATTATTTGCGGATCGCATCATAAATATGTCGCCATCTATATTCAATCAAAGATCGTATAAACCTTTCACCTATGTCACTGAAAATGTGGTGCTATAAAAAGTAGTTGAAGGTAAATCCACAAAAAACCCGACGAGTTGATCTTAAAGATAGGACAGTTTATTTGGGATTGTTGTACATCGAAATAGGGGGGGGGGGGGGCAAATTCAATACTTGGTCGCAACGTTTCGTCTCAATTAATGAGACTTCTTCAGGCAGTATAAAAAGTAGTGATACTGATGAAAATTACGATACAAATTGACACGATCTGATATTACTGGAGCAGTGCTTCCCCCACATTTCTCAGAGCAACCATTCCTAGACCACATACAGCACCACAGACAGCTATTACAGGGAAGAACCTGCCCCTATCGCCGTGACACCAGCATGCTTTGATTACAGCCACACCTTCCGGGCACAAGCGCTAGATCACGTGAGCTTGGTCACGTGGTTCTCGCCATCACCACGGATACCACCAGGGGTCGCTGGCGACGTCCCCCCTGGCGGGAGGGAGAGGTAGCGTGAGGGGGCGGGACCTAATAAGGCCCCGAAATGGATACGGCATCATATTACGGTATTAACCCGTGTTGTTTGTGAGCGGGCACATCTTAATGCTGTTTCCGGGCCCTGGGGCCACCCTGGAAGAAAATGTAAGGAAAAGTGCGAGGTAAAATACCTGCCCGGAAAGTGAAACGACGTGCATGCGTAATTTGCCTGAAGGGATTCACTTCATCAGCTGAAGATTGAGCCTGATGCAGAGATTATTCTGAACAGCTTCAGCGCAGAGTACGATTTATATACCTCGTATACTATCAAGAAACGTCATAAAACTTCATTTGATTGTTTATATGGTGTGACTTGTCTTCTTGGAATGATAACCTGAAGCGGATCTGAGTGATATATGTAGCAGAAGACAAAGAACTCCGTGCAAAAAATTGTATGAAATTGAGTGGTGTTTAGGTTTGATCCTACCCCGTCACATGATTTTAATTTCATCTGTCACCCTCGGCATATAAATATTTTATGGCATAACCAAAGTAGGTAAATTGAATTATTCTGATATTGTGATGCTATTCTAATGTCCGTTAAATAAATCCAGAACCGCACATTAGTCGTAAGATAAACAATACTCCACTTATTTTGATGCGGCATAATCATCACTCAGCTTCGCCTCATTAACGATTGCAGCGCATTCAAACTAGTTAAGTATAGTTTATTTATACGATTCCTAATCCAGTTCTATATGAGTCTCTCAGATTAGACTGCAAAACGGCATACTCTGAGGGTCTCATCTTCTCGCTGTGGCGGATAGCCCAATGTGTGTCCGACTGATCAATCAACTGAATGGGACTTTAACGCGTTTCTTTATTCCTTAATTACAGTTAGGTTCCCCTAAGTAGGTTTCTCCTCTGTGGAGTGGGCTTAAAGCTTCTGGGATAAGACACATAAACGTGGTATTTATATGCTTTGGATTGGATTGGTGACAGAATGTTTTCATCCTTCAAAGTTGATATGAAGCAAATACTCCGTGAATATGTTATAAAAAAAATTGTAAGGCCCGCCCCTCACACATCGAGAGAACGGCCTGTGTGTAGAGTGGTCAGTGCACCTGTCACACACCTCCCTCACACAGTGAGAGAGCAGGCCTGAGTGTAGAGTGGTCAGTGCACCTGACACACACCTCCCCTCACACAGTGAGAGAGCAGGCCTGTGTGTAGAGCGGTCAGTACACCTGACACACACCTCCCCTCACACAGTGAGAGAGCAGGCCTGAGTGTAGAGTGGTCAGTGCACCTGACACACACCTCCCCTCACACAGTGAGAGAGCAGGCCTGTGTGTAGAGTGGTCAGTGCACCTGTCACACACCTCCCCTCACACAGTGAGAGAGCAGGCCTGTGTGTAGAGTGGTCATTGCACCTGGCACACACTGCCCCTCACACAGTGAGAGAGCAGGCCTGTGTGTAGAGTGGTCAGTGCACCTGTCACACACCTCCCCTCACACAGTGAGAGAGCAGGCCTGAGTGTAGAGCGGTCAGTGCACCTGTCACACACCTCCCCTCACACAGTGAGAGAGCAGGCCTGTGTGTAGAGCGGTCAGTACACCTGACACACACTGCCCCTCACACAGTGAGAGAGCAGGCCTGTGTGTAGAGCGGTCAGTGCACCTGGCACACACCTCCCCTCACACAGTGAGAGAGCAGGCCTGTGTGTAGAGTGGTCAGTGCACCTGACACACACCTCCCCTCACACAGTGAGAGAGCAGGCCTGAGTGTAGAGCGGTCAGTGCACCTGTCACACACCTCCCCTCACACAGTGAGAGAGCAGGCCTGTGTGTAGAGCGGTCAGTACACCTGACACACACTGCCCCTCACACAGTGAGAGAGCAGGCCTGTGTGTAGAGCGGTCAGTGCACCTGGCACACACCTCCCCTCACACAGTGAGAGAGCAGGCCTGTGTGTAGAGTGGTCAGTGCACCTGACACACACCTCCCCTCACACAGTGAGAGAGCAGGCCTGTGTGTAGAGTGGTCAGTGCACCTGTCACACACCTCCTCTCAATGTGTTCATTGTGACTAAGTCTGAGAGTGTGTACCAAGTGTGTCCTTCCATGTGAAAACAATTCGCCATTGTTCATTGAGACTGGCCAAAGCACATTGTCATGAGATTTTTGTACCAGAAGAGAATTGTCTAAGACTAGGGGAAAGGTGCGAAGTACATCTGTCTCAGGTACAGTAGTCCCTTGTGTGAATCCCTCTTAAAGGAATATTGGTGAATTTGACTTAAACATTAAAACGCACGTCATTTTCCTGAAACTTCAACATAATGATTTCTAAGTGTTGAGGTACACATATCTAACATAAAAATCAGGGGTCACTATGCTCGTTTTTGATTTAGAGATCAATATTACAATGATTTTATAATAGAATATAAAATATTCTAAAAAGTTGTTTTTCATATAGTAAAACCCATGTCATTTTCCTCAAACTTTCAAAGAATATAGATGATGTATAGTACTACACATTTAGGTTTTAAAATTCATAGCTCAACATGCTTGTTTTTGAAAGAATTGAAGAACCATATTTTTCAGTACATTCCCTATGTAAATCAAGTAAATATGTATTGGCCTATTCTACCTCATATTATTGCATAAACTGGGCAAAATTTAAATTAACTAGAATGAATCACAATTTAGAATGAATCACAATGAGCCAGTTTTGACTGATAATTGACAGTATTAAAAAATCACGAGGTAGCGCCACTGAGAATTGTAGGATACGCCTTCAATGTATTTGTGTTGTGTTCGTGTGAGTAGTAAAGGGAATTGTGGGTTTGGATCGGGCACTGCGGAAGCGAGTAGTATATAAAGCCTTGGGTTTTCTGCGGGTGAACCATCCGTAATCTCACACTAATAAATATGATTCGAATCAGTTGGCTCTATTGTCCCGTTTTTACTGTAGTTAAGGCTATGTAGTGCAAATGTCAAATGCTAGTTTGGGTACTTAGCAATATAGCAAGTAATGCTCACATTAGACACACAAACAAAGGGTTCATCTCATCCCTGGTATTTCTGGCCCATAGGCTTAACATTGAGAACTTGTTATCCATGCCCCTACGAGTATTGCAGTCCGTTCTCCATGGTCTATATCCTGTGTATTGTATATTCTGTTGGTGTGTACAGGAGTGAGTTAAATACAGAAAGCAACTAGTTTTGATGAAAAAAAAGTCGTTGTCTAACTTGTTTGAATGCTAGGTGGTATTCACTCAGCTGTCGCCTCGTTTATATCACTCCACATCAAACCCGTGGAGAATGACAAAATTTGTAGTTTTTTTTCTTTAGTACGCAATAGAACAAAGAAGGAACATACCCAAATTTCCGGAGATTTTTTTCACCCCCCTTTACGTTACGGATGGCAGAATCGGATTAACAAAGAAAAGAGCTGGTTTATCGCATGAAATTGAAGTTTGTCCAGATTAGGATAGTGCACTTGTGTTTTGGTTTAGAATGGTTATGGTTCGTCATTGGAAGGGTCACATGTAACCATGAATGATAGCCATTTGTTCACCGATGGAACGTTCCCTTGTACGCACATCAGGATTAAATGATAAATAAATTCTCGTTAAAGAAAAACAACAAACACACACACACACACAAAACAACGTATACAACTAGTATTCATGCTACTGTAACACAGCTTCAGCCTCTAAAGTATCCAGAAACACTCTATAGAAAAGGACAGCTGAGGTCTACACACCAGACCTAAATATATGATTAAGGCTGAGGGTAAACATTGCTAATTGCAGAGGACAGTCAGTGTGTGAATAGCTGCATTTTGAGACAATAATTAGCACCTATACTGTCAGGCAAACATTGTCTACACTGGGCAGACCACAGATGAGAGAGGCAGAACCGAAGGTTGGTGAAAAAAAAGCTTTCTGAAAAAAAAACTATTAAAAAAAGTTTGAAGACAGAGACCTTGAGTCTATCACATAGAGACAAGAGGCACAGGCGGCAACCCACAGGGGCTGTTTTATTCAGCATATGTAATGTGTAGGGTTTTTATCAGACTCCCATCTCAGCCTCCATATATCAGCTACAGCCTGTGTCAACTTAAAACGATACAAACGAGGCATAACTCGCCATTCGTAGGGAAAAAGGTCCAGAGATCTACTGATATAGGTGCACCCATTACATCGTTAGCGTGAGGAAAGGGATGGAGACCTCAAAGAGATGTGATGGGGAAAGTAGCGAGGGTCCTGTCTTTAGCCCCGGCCACACTCCACCCCTGCCAGAAGCATATATAGATAATAATCAATAGGTTTCTGGACAGGCCACCCTAAACCACGAGTGGTTGACGCGTATTAATACAAGAGCGCTAGCGAGTACATTACGACGTCAACCTCGAGTGGTTCACAGAGCCGTCTGTCCAGAGAATCATCTTCTCGAATGAATTAAACCCATAGTTGTCATATTAAGGCCTGGCGTCCACCTACTACGATAGAAATTTAGACCTCCCGATATGGCACCGATACAAAAAGCAAATACCGGAGACATATCGGGAATGTCCAAAATCGTAGACATATGTCTAGACATGCCAATCCACCACGCATTGTATGGGGTTTTTATCGGTGTCTAATCGCAGAAACGTGGTCAACTGTCCCGATATTAGTTGACCTTCCGACGCGATTTTGATTTTTTATCGTGAGGGGCATCGTAGACCATATCGGAGCCATATCGTAGTAGGTGGACGCCGGGCCTAACGGGTATAACAATAGCCTATACAATCTTTGAAATCCATATTTTTGATACACTTAACAACTGTCATCATAGTTTGAGACAGACCTATTCAGAGACGATAGTAATAAACTATACTTTGATAATAACAAACGGGACCGAAAACAAAATTTTAGCCTCGAACCCCCATAGTTTTTTCACTAAGCCGCGTTCTTACTGGCCCCCGGAAATGGAGTTTTCAGCACGGGTATCTGCCATTTCGATGGGTTCACTTTAGTTGAAATCGAAGCTGAGTGGTATTTGTAGCAGAAGACAAAAACGCCATGTAAATAATTATATAAAATTGAGAGACATTTAGATTTTATACCACCCCGTCACCTGTTTTTAATTGCATATGCCACCTGTGGCATATAAATATTTTATGGCATAACCGTGGCATACAGTCACACCATGTCTATGGAATTTTATATGAGGGGTAGGATAATGGATGGTATGACGTGAGTGAACATTTCTGTAACATTTTTGTCATCTTGGAATGGGGTGACAATATTGTACCCGAAAAACGGGAAAAGAGGCGGATAGAAGAAGCGATTGGATGTTTTCAATAAGTGCAAATGGATAGGTTTAGAATGGAGAGCTGGGGCCGGGCCAAGGAGTAGAAGGTTTAAACAGGTTAGCGGGGGATGGGGGAAGGTTAGGCTTGGAGGAGTTGGTGACGTTTTGGGTAATGGACAGCTAAAGTACAGGATTGTAGTGTAGTGGCTTCGGCATGGTACACGGTAATCAGGAAGTCGGGAGGTTAGGTACGTAATAATGGTGGAGGGGTGTGTAGGGTACAGGGTAATAGGGGCAGTGGTTGTTTTAAAGTGGGAACTCTGGTTACCAGTGCACCAAGCCCGCCCGTCTCGTGTCCCGCTACGCTGCGAATAATTACAAAATTCAATTAGGAGGTTGTTCACCAGGGGCCTCTCTACCCCCCTCCCACCCTCCCGTCTTTTCAACCCCTGCGCTCCAGGCTCCTTCTTCCTCCGCCAGACGGCACCACTGGCGCCACTGACGTCGAACCAATGTTGCGTGGCCGCTGGGGGCAGGTCTGTTGTGGGATGGCAGGGGGGGCAGCGGCTGGGGGCAGGTCTGTTGTGGGATGGTAGGAGGGGCGGCGGTCTTGGACAGGCCTGTTGTCGGATGGCGGGAGCGGTGGTGGATAGAAGAAGGTCCGTTGTGGGATGGCAGGAGAGGCAGTGGTCGGGGAAAGGCCCGTTGTGGGATGGCAGAAGAGGCAGTGGTTGGGGACAGGCCGGTTGTCGGATGGCGGAAGTGGTGGCAGGCAGGGGCAGGCCTGTTGTAGGATGGCGGTGGCTGGGGGTAGGTCTGTTATGGGATGGCGGGGGGGGGGGGGGCAGCGGCTGGGGGCAAGCCTGTGGTGGGATGGCAGGAGGGGCGGCGGTCTGGGACAGGCCTGTTTTTCGATGGCGGGAGTGGTGGTGGATAGAAGAAGGTCTGTTGTGGGATGGCAGGAGAGGCAGTGGTCGGGGAAAGGCCAGTTGTGGGATGGCAGAAGACGCAGTGGTCGGGGGCAGGCCTGTTGTCGGATGGCGGGAGTGGTGGCAGGTCTGTTATTGGATGGCAGGGGGGGCAGCGGTCTGGGACAGGCCTGTTGTTGAATGGCGTGAGTGGTGGTGGATAGAAGAAGGTCTGTTGTGGGATGGCAGGAGAGGCAGTGGTCGGGGAAAGGCCAGTTGTGGGATGGCAGAAGAAGCAGTGGTCAGGGACAGGCCGGTTGTCGGATGGCGGGAGTGGTGGCAGGCAGGGGCAGGCCTTTGTAAGATGTAAGAGGGCGGGGGCAGGCCTGTTGTGGGGTGCCAGGAGTTGTGGTGGCTGATGGTAGGCATGTTGTGGGATGGGGGGAGTGCAGGCGGCCAGGGGCAGCGGCCAGGAGCAGGCCTGTTGTGGGGTGGTTGGAAGGGCGGCAGCCAGGGGCAGGCCTGTTGTGGGATGGTGGAAGGGGCGGCAGCTGGTGACAGCTATATTGTGGTATGACGGGTGTGGTGGCGGTTAGAGGCAGGCCTGTTGTGGGATGGCAGGAGGGGTGGCAGCCGGGGGCAGGGCTGTTGTGGGGTGGCGGGAAGGGCGGCAGCCAGGGGCAGGGCTGTTGTGGGATGGTGAAAGGGTGGCAGCTGGTGGCAGCTATATTGTGGTATGACGGGTGTGGTGGCGGTTAGAGGCAGGCCTGTTGTGGGATGGCAGGAGGGGTGGCGGCTGTGGGCAGGCCTATTGTGAGATGGTGGGTGTGGTGGCGGTTAGAGGCAGGCCTGTTGTGAGATGGTGGGAGTGGCAGCGGCTGGGGGCAGTTCTGTTGTGGGATGGCGGGTGTGGTGGCGGTTAGAGGCAGGCCTGTTGTGGGATGGCATGAGTGGTGGTGGTAGGGGGCAGGCCTGTTGTGAGATCTTTGGAGGGACGGGGCTGGAGAGGCAGGCCTGTTGTGGGATGATAGGAGGGGCAGCTAGTGGCAGCTATGTTGTTGGATGGCGGGTGTGGTGGCAGTTAGAGGCAGGCCTGTTGTAGGATGGTTGGAGTGTCAGCGGCTGGGGGCAGGCCTGTTGTAGGATGGTTGGAGTGGCAGCGGCTGGGGGCAGGCCTGCTGTGAGATGGCGGGAGGGGCGGCAGGCCTGTTGGAGGGAGGGTGGTGGCTGGGGAGATCCATATGGACTACTTTTCCAGATTGCTGTGTTCTAAGGCCATTAACGGCCATTGCAATCACTTTCCCAATATTTCGAGGGTGTTTTCTTTTTACAAAACGGCCATAACTAGGGTCATATCTCCTTGAAATCTAATCCACGTGATAACGTATCTGAGAATTAGTGCTGCTCTGCGAGCTCATGCGATATCGAAAGAAACACGGTGCGAGATTCCGTCCTAATAAGGTAAAACTGTTTCACTGAACCGCCATACCTCTTCCTCTACCACTTACTGAATTAATACTCAGAACCCGGCCACCCCGATCTTTGACAGGCCTAGGTCACACCACCTTTAGGCAACACACCCCATTATCACTATCTCCCCCATCCACTACCACCATCCACAACAGCCCCCACGCAATACCCCAACCACAACGCCCCTGGTGGCAGCCACGCAACCAATGTCCCTTAACAACACCCTCTGGCGGCCACCCTTTACACTTCCGGTTCCTATGAATGCTGATCGATGTCCGGGGGTTACCGTTGTAATAGCACGGGGGCCTGAAGGCTAACGACTTTGTACATCCGGGTGAGGGTGCGTGGTCACGTGGGCCCTGTCTGACCAATCACAACACGGCCACGCCATATCTGCACCACGTGTGCACCACGTGACCACGTCTTGGCGTCTGGCCCTAGACGGGAACCGGAAATGGGCGTGTTGTGTCGGCTGCGTTCCCCTGGTGGCGGGTTTAATTTGGCGGACGGGTTGTCAGGCGTCTGTCGGTCACAGCGACACCGGCTACGACACTGATATCCTCCAATAGGAAATAAGAGGGTCCACACTTGTTATTTGCCGATAGGAAACAATTTCCATAGAAATATGAGGTGGGATTTATGTGCGAGTTTCAGAAATAAGAGTATGATTGATATTGACGAATTTATTACCTGTGGGTAGCGTACGGTGTATCGATGGCGTACGGCGTATGGTAGGCGTATGGCGTATGGGTGGTGTAAAGTGTATGGGTGGCATATGACATATGGGTGGCGTATGGGTGGTATATGGCATATGGGTGGTCTACGGCATATAGGTGGCGTATGGTGTACAGTTGGCATATGGCGTATGGGTTTCGTATGGCGTATGGGTGGCATACGGCATATCGGTGGCAGACGGTGTAGGGATAGCATATGGTGTATGGGTTGCATATGTACAGGGTATGGGTGGGGTATGGCGTATAGGGGACAGAGCCATTGTTAGTTCATGAAGCAGTTACTAGGTGGCGAGCAGTATGGCTGGTCCCATGGGGGGACAGAACCTGTATTCTGGCTCTTTGTTCTTACAAAATTTAACTGCCTTTCAATGTTTTACCATGGTTCCCTTGAATCTCTACACCCATCTCAGAGCAGGATGACATAATGATCAAACCCAGAACATGGTGTTTTTCACATGGAACACTTTAAATACATGTGTGAGTAAGGCTAGAGTTGTGACACTTCCCCATTATCACTCATCTCTTTCACACCTCAATTGGTGAAGAACACCCACTTTTTCACCTCCATTAGTGAAGAACACCTACTCGGGGGGCGTCATGGCGGCGCCCATGGATCATAGGCTATATGCCCTATAGGTAGTGTATGGCGTATGGGTAGTATATAGCATATGGGTGGTGTATGGCATATGGGTGGTGTATGGTGTATGGGTCGCATACCACGTATGGGTGGCGTACAGGCGGCGTGTCACGTATGACGCTCGCCATATTTGGTCAGGCCGGCGCCAGTTAAAAACCTCCCTCCATGGACATCTTGTATTTTTAACTGCCCGGTGTCTCAACAGTGAGCCGTGTCTCTGCATAAGGACGCACCTTTGCGCGAGAGTTTTTAGCATTTGGCGATCGCATTCTATCCTAGTGAGCGTCCCGTAAACAGGGCCCTTTAATTTGTATTCAAGACGTACTCATGTTGTTTATGTGTTCTACACCCACCCAGGTCTCACTCGTCTCACTTCAACCACTTTGTCGTTCCGCAGCTCCCCCTTGTGAGCGCCGCGTTCTCGTCTCTTCTCGTCATTCCTCGCCTCGCGGGATTTCGTCTCGGCTGCTGATCTGTAGATGGATTATCGCCCACAGTTTTCAGCCCCCCGTGCACGCACGCGCGCCCCCTGTCGGCACGGTGGTTTACGGGGGTCATGGGACGCAGCGCGCAACGTGCACAACGTCACAAACTGACCCCAGCGTCCACTCCCGCGTCTGACGTCACAGTTTCATACCGCTCACTGTGACGTATGGTCTCAGTAGTGTGTATACCTATGCCAGAAAATACTGTAAATACCAACCTCTGCTAGTAAAATGGTAGTTGACACGTACCACCATACTGTGCCCGTATGGCGACATACCAGAATACTTTAAATACGATTGGTCACACTCCACACAGAAATACGTAAACTGACTGACCGCCTCGTTTGGTACAGGATTGGTAAACTAACTCGAATCCTCCCCTACATCTCGGCACACTATAGGCCTATTTACATTGATTTTTTGAGTTACCCAGAAAGTCTGTCGGTGGTGCCATTCACTGTATAGAAGGGTAGTAGATTTCACTAAGCGACCAGCCTTTCACTCAGTGGTGAGTGGTGCCACATTGTATAACCTAAGCAGAAAAGTCGTGGGTCATTTCACGAGCTGGGACCCGTTTCAATAGTCTGTAGGACGTCCGTTACTGGGTCTAGTGACACAATAGCGGCACTTCGCGTTTCAGTACTTAAGGGACAAACGTTTCTGGGACATAGGGTAAGAGACAGGCGCAAATAGTGGCTTGTACCATTTCAGAAGTGGCTGTCCGGTCACTAAAAGGGTCACTATAGTGTCTATAATAGCGAGAGGGTATACCCTCTCACTTCTATTGTCACAAACGTGTAACTTCACTTCCCGTGGGAATTAAGCTGTGAAACTTTAACCCCAGTTAGGGACACATACAACTTATAAACATGCCAAATATGAAGGAGATCGGCTCATGCAATGGGGGTACCCCACATGTTTTGTCCCAAACTAGGGACACATCAACAACAGTGACAAGACACACCTCCCCTACAGTGACATGCCTTATGAAATGCGACTTAAATTTTGTCACTTTTGCTGTCACTATTGCTGTCATTATTGCTGTCACTTAATGACGCATTCTATTGAAACGGGTCCCAGGGTCGTTTGCATTGAATCATTTTGAGTCAGCAGTGCCAAAAGTCTGTTGGTGGTTCCTGACTGTAGATCGGTGGCGGGAGATCGGCCAATGGAAACGGGCCTTAAATCAGTTTTCCCTAAATCATACATACAGATATAGAGGGAAGCTATACCTCCCAAGGCTTTCAGTCGTTAAATAGTGTAGTGAGTTCAGTGCTAAGTGGATTGGAGGGAATTTCATATTTCAGCTTCTATTGTACTTCGATTGTTCAACATGCGATGACCACATTGGGTATTTCGGATATACAGTTGTTCAGCGATGGAAAGTGCACATGTTAAATTACTCTAATATATTGCTAGAAGGAAAGACGAGATTCTTATGTCATTTGTATTGGTTGACTAATAAAAAACATTGCTCGTTATGGAAAGAAATTGAAAGAAAAGATGAACATAATGACAGAATGACTTTATAGGAAGTAGACACACTAAGATATGACTCACTTACATATGAGGGTATTCAACATGTACAAACTCATGATGGAGGCTGTTGGCCGGTTGATAATGAATCCCATCTGATAATTCCAACACGTGAAAAATGTTAAACGACCACTTTATTTTTTGAACAACGATTTTCAGAGATGATAAATCTAAGCGGGTGGCGGAGGTGAACGATATGGGACGACGGCTGGTGAGTGATAGGGGCGAGGGCACATCTGCTATTAAAGAGTTGGACTGGCAGTGTGTAGTGGGTGTGGGTTGGTGGATAGTATGAAGGGTGGGCAGTGGTAGGTGGATGTGGGTAGATGGATAGTGTGAAGGGTAGCAGTGGATGGTGGATGTAGGTAGGTGGGAAGTATGAAGGGCGGTAGTAGTTAGGTGGATGTGGGTAGGTGGGAAGTATGAAGGGTGGAAGTTGGTGATGGATGTGGGTAGGTGGGCAGTGTGAAGGGTGGCAGTGGGTAGTGGATGTGGGTAGGTGGATAGTATGAAGGGCGGTAGTAGTTAGGTGGATGTGGGTAGGTGGGCAGTTTGAAGGGCGGTAGTAGTTAGGTGGATGTGGGTAGGTGGGCAGTTTGAAGGGTGGCAGTAGATAGTGGGTGTGGGTAGGTGGATAGTATGAAGGGTGGGCAGTGGGAGGTGGATGTGGGTAGATGGATAGTGTGAAGGGTAGCAGTGGATGGTGGATGTAGGTAGGTGGGAAGTATGAAGGGTGGCAGTTGGTAGTGGATGTAGGTAGGTGGGCAGTGTGAAGGGTAGCAGTGGATAGTGGATGTGGGTAGATGGGAAGTATGAAGGGTGGCAGTGGTAGGTGGATGTTGGTAGGTGGATAGTATGGAGGGTGGAAAGTGGATGTGGGTAGGTGGGCAGCAAGAAGGGTGGCAGTGGGTGGTGGATGTGGGTAGGTGGGCAGTATGAAGGGTGGATGGTGGATGTGGGTAGGTGGATAGTGTGAAGGGTGGGCAGTGGTAGGTGGATGTCAGTAGGTGGGCAGTATGAAGGGCGGTAGTAGTTAGGTGGATGTGGGTAGGTGGGAAGTATGAAGGGTGGCAGTTGGTGATGGATGTGGGTAGGTGGGCAGTGTGAAGGGTAGCAGTGGATGGTGGATGTGGGTAGGTGGATAGTATGAAGGGCGGTAGTAGTTAGGTGGATGTGGGTAGGTGGGCAGTTTGAAGGGCGGTAGTAGTTAGGTGGATGTGGGTAGGTGGGCAGTTTGAAGGGTGGCAGTAGATAGTGGGTGTGGGTAGGTGGATAGTATGAAGGGTGGCAGTTGGTGATGGATGAGGGTAGGTGGGCAGTATGAAGGGTAGCAGTGGATAGTGGATGTGGGTAGGTGGGCAGTATGAAGGGTGGGCAGTGGTAGGTGGATGTGGGTAGGTGGGAAGTATGAAGGGTGGCAGTGGGTAGTGGATGTGGGTATGTGGGCAGTATGAAGGGCGGTAGTAGTTAGGTGGATGTTGGTAGGTCGGAAGTATGAACGCTGACAGTGGGTAGTGGATGTGGGTATGTGGATAGTATGAAGGGTGGGCAGTGGTAGGTGGATGTGGGTAGGTGGGCAGTATGAAGGGTGGCAGTGGGCAGTGGATGTGGGTAGTCGGGCAGTATGAAGGGTGGCAGTGGATGGTTTATGTGGGTAAGACGGCAGTGTGAAGGGTGGCAGTGGGCAGTGGATGTGGGTAGTCGGGCAGTATGAAGGGTGGCAGTGGATGGTTTATGTGGGTAAGACGGCAGTGTGAAGGGTGGCAGTGGGCAGTGGATGTGGGTAGTCGGGCAGTATGAAGGGTGGCAGTGGATGGTTTATGTGGGTAAGACGGCAGTGTGAAGGGTGGCAGTGGGCAGTGGATGTGGGTAGTCGGGCAGTATGAAGGGTGTCAGTGGGTAGTGGATGTGGGTAGGTGGGCAGTATGAAGGGCGTCAGTGGGTGGTGGATGTGGGTAGGTGGGAAGTATGAAGGGTGGTAGTAGTTAGGAGGATGTGGGTAGGTGGGCAGTTTGAAGGGTGGCAGTTGGTAGTTGATGTGGGTGGTCTGGCGTTACTAGGGCTGGATTATCATCTCACCGCTGGTATTTTCCCCCATAGATATTGGGAAGTCATACTCAATGCCCATTGAGTACTTAGAAAGAAATACTCAATGGGGGATTATACCACAATTACTAGCCAATTAGTTAATGATAAGGATGAGATAAAATCTGAACCGCACTCGATGTATAGCTACTGAAAACATGCAATCTATTTCTGTTTCCTACGTAACCTCACCTTGTTTTGCCTCGTGAAATAACACCTAAACCGAATCTCGTGTCATATTTTCAGTTTCTATGGATCTCAATGCAGTTCCTTTTTAGTATTGCAGGGAGAGAAAGGCAAGTGCTATGAAGGCTAGTAGCGGATGGCAGTCGATACATCATGTTATGCTGGCTCTGGACTCCCTCCCCATCCCCACACACCCCTAACAATAACATAAGCTAAAACAATCCCAGCGGCAAGGGGAAAGAATAGGACTGGGATATTTTAACCCTCTGAAGCTTAAACCTTCCTGACTTTAAACACCAACGCCTAAAAAAACCACATCCTCAGGGGAAAGACTGACTGATCAATAGAGGATTTTATAGCAACAAAACTCATTGGCTATGATATATGTGACATCCCCATCTGCTAGGTGGAGTACAGTCAAAGTATTATTTCCCCTCGAGTGACAAACGGATGTAGACGTAGTCCATACAACACGGCCCCCTCCATCAGCCACTCTCACAGCAGATATTTCGTGGCGCTAGCGTTTTCTAATCTCTGTCTCAACTCAACGCTTGTTCCCCAGCAGACTGGCTCCAGTACCTGCATCTTATGACTACCCTCCTCGCTGGGATACAGGGACTGGTACAATCGGTAATGGTGTTGGATTCTTGGCGCTGTTTAGCTCCAGAATTCCCAATACTCTCTATACAGATGTCCTGGCTACTGGTCAGGATATCTGCTGGGAGATTGATACCCTCTCAGTTTCATCTCAATAAGGTCACAGTCAGAAGCAGGCAAAATTTATTTCTATGAAAACACAGGTGGCCAGGGAACTGGAGGAGGGGGAGGAGGAGGGGTAGGAGGAGGTATTGGGTTACAGGGACCGACTGGGGGCCATAAACAGGAGATTCTGTTCATAGTGGACAAGTCTTTAATTCATGGGCCAGTCAGAGTAGGATACATACTATAATTAACTTTATTCTGATTTTGATTAATCATTTAATTAATATTCATGGTCAAAGACTTGAGCAAGTCTAGTTCCCCAGATATCCGCTAAGGCCAGGGGGAAAAGATCGCGGCAGCCAACATTTCGGATTCAAAACAAGGCAACTGTGGCCCGTTATGGAACTCAATCGACTCATATATTATAGGTTTGGAAGTATAGGAATTGTTTAATAAGCTCCATAGACAATCCAGCTGTTTCTTTTTCAGCTTTAAACCACTTTATATTTTAAATCCACAGTTGATTAGACTACCCCTTCAAGTGAGCACAGTGTCATGTTGACAAACAAAAATCCTGCAACACATGAGGTGCTTTCCACTGAGGAAAGTAACCCCTAAGACTATGTCTGGTTTGACATAACATATAACATAAATGAATGCATATTATTTACTATATAATCATGTGCAACTCTGTTTACTAGTAAAAACACAAAATATTCCTCAAAGGGTTCAGAATTTAGGATATATTAAAAATATAGAGGATGGGACCGATTTTGTCCTAAACAGGCAGGTTGGTGCAGAGATATAAGCGGCCGCAGGAAGTAAAGCACAGGATCTCTGCTCGGAGGGTGTCCATCAGCCGCACCACCGCTCCCTCTAGTGGAGCTGCCCACGCTGCACGGTGGCGCCCCTCGCGGAGACGCGGTAAATTGGGGGGCAGGATGACCCGGGTGTCTTTAGTCGGAAAGGCGCGCTGCAAATTGTGTCAAAATGGGGATATTCTCCGTGTAAAAGTGCACTTCGAGCCGCGGCCCCGGAGAGGGGGGAGATGAGGGGGACGGGGGGAGTGACCCGGAGAGGGATGGGGAGGAGGGAGGGGGAGGAGGGCGGGGGAGGAGGGCAGGGGAGGAGGGCGGGCTGGTGACCCCGAGAGGGAGAGGGAGGGGGACCCAGAGAGGGAGGGGGAGTAGGGCGGGCAGGTGACCCGGAGAGGGAGAGGGAGGAGGAGGCCAGGTGACCCGGAGAGGGAGAGGGAGGAGGGGGCGGGTGGGTGACCCGGAGAGGGATAGAGAAGAGGGCAGGTGACCCGGAGAGGGAGGGAGGAGGAAGGGGAGGAAGGGTGACCCAGAGAGGGAGGGGGAGGAGGATGGGGTAGGGAGGAGGAGGGGGCGGGCGGGTGACCCAGAGAGGGAGAGGGAGGAGGGGATGGGCGGGTGACCTAGAGAGGGAGGAGGGGGCGGGTGGGTGACCCGGAGAGGGATAGAGAGGAGGGCTGGTGACCCGGAGAGGGAGTGGGAGGAGGGAGGTGGGTGGGTGACCCGGAGAGGGAGGGTGAGGAGGGGGTGGGCGGGTGACCCTGAGAAGGAGGGGGAGGAGGGGGCGGGCAGGTGACCCGGAGAGGGAGGGTGAGGAGGGGGTGTGCGGGTGACCCTGAGAGGGAGGGGGAGGAGGGGGTGTGCGGGTGACCCTGAGAGGGAGGGGGAGGAGGGGGTGTGCGGGTGACCCTGAGAGGGAGGGGGAGGAGGGGGTGTGCGGGTGACCCGGGACTGCAATGCGCGCCTGCCTTTCTTCAGACTATGAGTCGGCATTAGGAGATCAATAAAGGACATAACAAAGGCTGGCCTCACGTGGGCGGACCGGGCTGAGTGTGGGTGGGGGGAGGGGGCAGGTGGACCCTGTTCTGTACACCCCAGTACCCCGAGACACACACTCAGCACGGCCTTGTGGCTGTAAAAGGGCTGGGGGTGTGCAGGAGGGTAGGCAATCATCTCCGTCTATATAGGTTCCGCCCTGACCTGTTGGAGACACCCCAGCGCCGGCAGAGGCTATATTTGTGTGTATGCTCAGAGGAGATTATGATCATCAGTGGAAATTGAACGGTGCTTGTCTGATTGTTTGTACCCTCCTCGTCCAGCGCCCCTTATCCCACTTCCTTCACTCTCTCCTCTGAGGCATAGTGGCTTCATCTTTAACCACAGTCTTGTGTCTGTAAACCATTGACTTATCCTTCCGACCTTATTTATAATGTCTGTATTGTATGAGCATACAAAAGAAGGACCTGTATTTCTATATTTGTTTACGAGTTTAATTTCTCATTAGTGAAAGATAGACGTGTAGACTACAGAAGAACCCAGCAAGTTTTGGTAAAAGTTGTCATTTTCCATGAGTTTGATGCAGAGTGCTATGAACGAGGCGAGAGCCGCGTGGATATCCCGTAGCGTTCAAATGAGTTGGAGAACAACGACTTTGGCCTAAACGAGTTGTTTTCCGTATATATCTCACCCCTGTACCCGCTAAAAGATTGTATGACACACAGGGTATAGACCATGGAGAACGGACTGCAATACTTGTATGGGCATGGAAAAGTGGTTCTCAATGTTAAGGGCATACCAGACAATTTAGCGTGGAAATTAAACCCATGTAATTTTCTTGAAATTGAATATGATGATCTCTAAGTGTTGTAGAACACATATCTAACTAAAGAATCGGGGGCCATAGTGCTAGCTTTTGATTTAGAGATCAATATCAGGATAATTCTATAATAGGATATATAGAAATTTTCAAAAACTTGCTTTTCACATTTTAAAACCCATCTCATTTTCCTCAAACATTACCAGGTTTGTTTTTGAAAGAATTGAAGAAATCCATACTCTTAGCATATTTCCTATATAAGTGAATGTAAAAAGGGCTAGTTTACCTATTAAGATTGTATAAACTGGAAAAATCGTTAGATTCACTTATTTCGAATCAGAATGAATCACAACGAACCAGTTTTTACTGATTTTTTTAAAACTTTTTTTTATTTATCATTTGTATTTGACAGATTACATCGTCGCTCTTCCATACAGACGAGAGTGTAAACAATATCTAAAAATCACCAGGTGACGCCACCTTGAAATGTAGGATATTCCTTTATTCCTCCCAGTCTATGAATGTCGTATGCCATTAGTAAAGCTCTAATAATCCTGTTTCTATATACAAATCTATGGAGATTGAAACAGCCCAGCACATGCTAGAGTGCTAGAAATGACATCATGAAGTCCGAGGTTGAATGCATAGTCATTTCATATCCCATGGATTCAATTTCACTACGATAGGAGCCTGATAATTGCTATGCCATAAAACACTAAATAAAATACCACTAAATAAAATACCCTGTGATTATACGCTGCCTACCGTGAAAAGCCGACCTATTCTTCTCTATCCTTATCGGGCCTTCATGTACCAGTGGTGGACCTAACATATAGTTGTCATACGCAGTAATTGTAGACCGTAGCATAGGGCTGACTGATCGGTCTGTCTCTGTGCTTAATCTCTGTATGGTATTGATCATGCTAGGCTATAATTCACTCTGCATAGGTCAGTGGTAGGCTGCTTCTGGTGTGGCCAAGACTCGTGCAGCTGACCGTCACGCCGAATCCACTGTAAATACCAACCTCTGTAATGGTAGTGGTAGTTGACACGTACCATCATACTGTGCCAGTATGGCGACGTACCACCATACTTTGAATATAATTGGTTGCACTTCAAACTGAAATAAGGAAATAAAAGAAAAAGATATTATATGGTCTAACAATTCATACTGAATATTTCAAAATGATATCAGGATTATTAATAACAAACAAAACAAGTTTTAACAAAAAAAAATTTAAAGTGTTTGAATTTTTTCTGAGGAAAATACGATTGAAAACTTAGGACCGAGTGACATTCGCGCATATACTTAGCTCATAGCAAAATGTTGCTTCCACCTGCTCAGTACACTCTGAAGATTGGTTCAACATTGTTACGTTTTGGTTGATATGTAAATAATTATCTATATTTATAGGTAAAGCATACAAGTGAAACTTGTTAACCTTATTGGGACGGCCTCTCGTACCTTGTTTCTTGCGATAGAAATATTGCACTTGCTCTGTGAGCTTGTGCGATATTTCTGTTGAAAGAAATGCGGTATGTAAGGCCATCCTAATAAGGTAAACATTTTTGGTAAGTACCAATGATACAGGTTGCTAGGGTCCTTGGCTAAAAAGGATCCACGTCATGGTCTCGAAAATAAGTAGATAAGTTGTTGAAGTTTCAGACTTTAGACATTATATCTACAGTAAAATCCCGGTTCTGAGACACCCTGTTTAAGATTTTATTAATATTTCCTATATTAGACCAATGCATTGCGGCAAATATGCGCATGATTATTCAAAACCTAACAAGAATTAGCAAGTCACCCGAATCGTGACATATCTCGCTACATCTCGTGTGTTGCTGGAACCAGCCCTTAACTCAACCACCGAGAGGGTACGGAAGACCGCACCACGCGCGAGACCCCTAAAACACAGTCTTCCTGCTGCAGGCCCAGCTTTATATACAAGCCAGGTTATGTAATAAGGGCGAGCCCATGGCATTTCCGTGTCATGGACACCCTACGATTGAGTATTTTCATTGGGAACAAATCATAGACAGGCAGTGTGCATCGGGGGGTAATCGTAGAAACCTGATCAACTGCCACAATATCTGCTCCCCTTCCAACGCAATCTTAATGTTTTTTTTGTCGAAAGGTGCATTGTAAGGCCTATCGTATGTGATTTAGAGTTCAGTGGACGCCGTGCTTTAGACAACAGTATCCTGTACATATTAGACAGAAAGTTCAGCTACTGTTTTTAGAAACAAGAAATGGCACTTAGGCCCGTTGAATAATCTAGGGTTGTACGTGAGGACCCTTTTCTGTACGCCAAGGAGACCCAAGGACGATATGAGTCAACTTAATTAAACACTCATTGACTACCTTATGGACGGCTAATACTTATGGACGGCTAATTCTGTCTTAGCAAATGAACTTACAAATTATTAAACGATAACCCTTGTACGAGGTATAGAAAAGGGTCTTCATCTACGATCCTTTATTATTAAACGGGCTCCGGCTGACCACAAACGTTTATCGTCTGGAGATTCTGAGACAGAAGAACTCTGCGTGAACTCGTCCATGTCGTTTTTGTTGTAGAAATAATGGCATGTATACTGCGCACGCGTACATCACGTCTCCCGGATGACGTAGGAGACGCTGTGGTGAACCATTTGTCATAGCCCTGTGCCAGGGAAAAAAACAGACCCCAAAAGAACAAAGCAACAGCAATCACAAACAACAGACACGGCCGCGGTAGACCACCAAATCAATATAAGGCGTTGTGAGACCTTAAGCCGGCATCAAGTGCCCGGATGTGAGAAGGCTGAATCACGTGGCACGCGTCACGTGATCGGATGTCCCGGTCCGCTGGCGTGAAATTAAGTCTATGCGCTCGGCAGTTTCCGGATTGTTTGGGATTTTATCGGATTTTCCCCGTTAAGTATACGGACCATTTCCAGTCCAGCTGCGTCCCTTTGTCGTCTGCTAGACCGGAAGTCTGACTTGCAAGCTCAGAGGAAGCATGGCATGCGGGCTCTGATTGGTTAGCGAGCAAAGATATGGACGGAGTGTGCTTAGTTTACCAATTTATCTGTAAATATGATGCTCAGTTTATACTCCAGATGAGAAAGTCAGTTCTACCATGCACAGACCATCATTGCCCCTACCCTGGACAGAAAAAGAGGTACAGTAGTTGGGAGAATAAAATTGTATTGAATTTTATGAAGATAAAAGTATATGTATGATGCTCAGTTATGCTCCAGATGACAAAGTCAGTTCTACCATGCACAGACCATATTGAGGTATCCCATACTGCAGTGCGTTTACAGGATCCCAAGATAGCTGGTTCCTGTTGTTGTACAGTCATAACCCACAATTATTGCGGTTGGATTGCGATTGGACGGATTTCATGTCTTCAAATCCGAAATCCGATGCCAAAAATGTGAATTTTCTTATATTTCTACATGTGCATGTCAAATTATATTAAATTTCTCCAGTTATAAATCGGAAAAACTTCGTGTGACTTTATACTATCAGATACAACTATCGGGTACTTAATGTTCGTTTTTCTTTCTACCCAATGAGGTGTCTTATCTTTTTTTCTTTTCAAAACTACTCATATGCACTGCAAACGTACAAACGATCCCACCAACGCAATTAATGGACTTTCAAACTGAGCTTACGCGCAAAACGAAACCCTCCAACAGCTTGTTGGGGCATTGGCTTAGCAAGGTTGTTCTTTTAAATTGAATTCTATTAAAGGCATTTCAGAGCCAGTACATAGAGGCAATTTAAGACTAGGCACCAACATCATAAATTCAGATAACAATAGGTACAGTGTGACAAGTGAAAAATCCAACGTAATGGATGAAGTACCCATTAAAGGTGCAATAACAATATATGTTTAGTATGCTATAATAGGCAGTTTGGTAAATCATAAAAGGCAGTTTGGTATAATTCAAAACCGTGAGTAACAAAAAAAATACATTGAAGCAATAGAGAAGAGACCACAGCATATCAATTCTGTATGTACATCTTAAGACTTTATGCGCATATCACAAAATCCGGCGAAGAAAGTGTTTAGCCTGAATGTTATCTTTTAAGGCCAATAAAAATTGCTGCAAAAAAAACCTAAAATAAATAAAATGGCGACATTTATGATATTCAGGTATATAATGATAAAGTAGACAAAATAAGCTCTATTCCTCCTCGGTTAGGTTTCTTTAGAGGTCTAACTCGGTACAGATGTCATTCAGACACCCTACCCCTGTCTACATATCGTAAAACTGCCTTCTGAAGGTTTGCCGTCGACTCACTGTTTTGTTCCGTGAGAAATTATAATTTTATTTCTAAATATCGATGGAGTAAAACCCAACAGCCCGAGAAGAAGTGGAAATTTACTGTTCTGAGAAAAGAGGGAACGGTCTGACACAAAGGTAGTTAAAGTGTGACAAATGGGAACCGTTTCTGAATTTCGAAGTCTTGGGTGAACACTTTCACCCTTGGGGGAGGTGCCGCTTGATTTATCCGCTGAAATAAAAGCTCGGGTGGTCAGATAAGAGTTGCTCATCTTTGAGCAATAAAAGCTTGTCTGTGGAAGCTGAAAGAGTCCGCACTCACAGCGCGGACAACAATCAAATAAATACACAATATTGGTTTAAGATATAAAGTCTAATGCACACCAACTGATTCGGGGTTGAACGATTAGTTCTCAAATGGTTTAGTAGCCGGTGAAATTGTCTCAGGCAAAATTAGCAAGACCAGCAGCTATCCCAGCGGGATACCAGGGAGGGGGTGGTTGGAGTTGGTCCTAAGAAAATCAATTTACACATTCAGACAGAGATACAAATCGTTACCAGTTTAGATGTTGGTTAACTTGGGGGCACTAATCGGTGAGGGACCGCATCTGACCACTTATCTGTGTGTGTCACCCTCCAAATCTCCTCACCCTGTGACTAATGAGGTTAATTATGGACTGATATCGGTAAAGCCCAATACCCATCTACCGATTTCGGAACATTCATGTACCTTTGTCGGCGACAAACGGACGGTAATTTGTCTCAGGCGAGGTATTCTAACGAAGTCGGCCGCAGTCGGTAGATGTAGGACAGCTAGGCAAGGGTGAGCCACCGATTAGTAGACTGATTTGCTTAGGACTAATACCCACTAACCCCTCTCCTCGATGCCTGCCCGTCGAGTGAAGGGTTACGTTAAGCACCACAAAGGATATTGCCAATATTCCCTTGTCGCCGACTGGATTTATCAACATGTTGATGAACTATTGGCGAGTTATTTAGGAACATCTACCAAAACCTCGTCGGTGACAAAAGAACATCTCAAGGGGGGGGGGGGGGGGGCAGTCACTAATCGTTGGCTGACCCTTGCCTAGCGGCCCAAAATCTACTGACTAGAGCCGAATCAACTCTGTTTCCTTGTCACTGTCACAAGGCCAGCTGACATCGACCAATTGGCGCCGATGTATGCATATCCGATAAACGAATCGGCTCTCTAATTTGTTTCTTATCCAACTTGATAGGGAAGATTGGGCCTCATTGTCGCCCTCCACCTCCAAAACTACCACACTTACGAATCCCATCTGGTGGCTTCTGATGTGTCATTTCCACCTGCCGATTATGACCACCGATACTGGCAGATCCGATGATATGGTCGGGTAAAATCGGTTGAGAGATTATTGATGACGTGTTCTAGACTTTGAACTGGAGGACCGAGGAGAGAAGCCCATAGAGAAAACCTTTACGGCCAGAGCTCGTGTCCCAACGAGATTGAATAGCGTAGTAATTCACAAGGCGAAGCAGCCTGAATTAAGTAGTGATTTAGCAAGATGGAATCGAGCTCTGACCGTAAACTTAAATAAGTCTCTGAATTTATCTCACCCATCACATTGACTAATTGGCTACCATTTGTGACACAACCCCTCCATCGATTTTTTTCTAAATACTCCATGGGCATTGAATACAAGTTATCAATGTTAAGTCTGTGAGGAAAAATGCCAGGGGCGAGATACTTGCGCTACATACCACACAGTTGATTCCGCACACACCTAGAGATAACT
Source organism: Alentia gelatinosa (assembly GCA_950022655.1). NCBI lineage: Eukaryota > Metazoa > Annelida > Polychaeta > Phyllodocida > Polynoidae > Alentia > Alentia gelatinosa. The sequence continues at coordinate 52,217,689 of OX465584.1, forward strand.
AGGAGCAAATAGTATGTTCATTATAGATCAATGAGCGTGCAATTATAAATGAATAACAATTAAAAGGTTTGAGTTAGATTTAGCCTATGGATAGTTTTCTGTAACCCACTTGCACCCAGTCAACTTCCCATTTCTACAACTGCCTATCTAGGATTCAAACACATCAAGCACCAGTGGGTCTTGAGGTATTTTGGTGTTGAGTAATTGGTCATGGTCAGCTGGGTACGCCTCTAAGAGATTGTGACACTGGCTCCCTGCTCTGTTCTCAATATCACAGTGAATAGCACACAGATAGTGAATGAATAGTTTGTATGCAGTACCCTGAACGTCTATGTGGACCCCTCTAACCTCTAGATGATGTATATAGAGCGTGTAAGCATGCTCTGATAAGGAACTGCATCGAGATCCATAGCCATTGACAATATCCCATAAGTTTTAGTTGTAGTGTAATCTTACGAGGCAAAGCCGAGTGAGATTACGTAGCAAACCAAAATGAATATGGAGAAACCAAACAAGAGTTGGTCTTGTTGTTGTTTATCGCACGACGGCAATATCGCATATTACTGCGCGAGGCAAAGCCAAGAGCAGTAATATGCGATCTTGCCGGAGTGCGATGAACAATAACATGACTAACTCGTGTTTGGTTTAGAATTTATCCTACCCCGCCCGTCTAAATTACTTCTACATTAACAAATGACGTCATTTGTCAAGTGTATCCCACTAGGGCGATATTTTTCATTTTTCTGAACTCCAGACCGAATACAGTGTCCCACTGTTAAGCCTATGGAGTTTATTATCAGGGGTAGGATAATGGCATATTATCAGTGACTTTGGGTCGACTTTGGATCTCACCCCTATCACTGACTAATTAGCTCAAATGAATTACACCATCCCCATTGAGCATTCTCCTACAGTACTCCATGGGCGTTGAGTACGAGTTTCCAGTATAAAGTCTATAGGGGAAAAAAATACCAGGGCTGAGATAAAACCCTGGGCCCCACGCCGTGGATTGTCTTTTGCTCCCAACACTTCTAATCTATTTATAACACGTCGAGTCGCTCAGTGTGAGTGTTACGAGCACCTAAACTCAATTTACGAGCTGTGACTGTTTCATTCCATTAAGTGACATAATATTCCTTTCTAGCCGATTGCTTTAATGGTGGGAGCTGTGTAGGTGTGTGTCTACTGGGAGGGGTGGTCGGAGATGTATGCCTGACATAGACAGCTGGATGGTGTTTGGATGTGTGCTACCACGGACGATAGAAGTGGTGTATGGATAATGGCGGAGGAACAAGTAATGGGGAAGAGGTTTTGTGTAGATAATGGGTCTGGTGTGTAGTGTGTGTCGTGCTGGAGTATATATTTATCTTACCCCAAGTACAAGTTTAATTATAGGAATAACGTTATAAATAATTATTCAACGATCAATTGTATATTCTAGGAAGGGGGAAGGATTATTATAAGGTATGTAAGCGAAACCGGGCAAACTGAAATGGTAGCCTTGATTAGGAAACAAATAGACCAGATGAAACGGTTAGTTTGTTTATGGTAATGGCAACTGCACAAGAATTATTATGAAGGACAAGCTGGGTTCCTTTGTAGAGATCTGGTGAGGGGCACTGGATCAAAGCAATGGAATCAGTGCAGCATTGCCTACTAAGATATTGACTGTATGAATAACTTGTAGATAAGATTGAAGGATTGAAAGAAATTATGTACAAGATCATCCCTTCATTGTAAATACCATTTATTTTCTCTGTTTGTTCCTGCACTTATTATTGCCTGGAAGAGCGAATAGTAAAATTCGAAAGCAATAAAAATGGGTTTTTTTTAATAAAAAAAAAACCACCCCGGTAAAGTGACAACAGTACGCCACGGTCCAGGCGGATGGAATATGAGATGATGTCATACGCTATTAACCAACTGGATTTGCGGAGTAATTTGAAATACTCCGATGTTGTGATACTATTTTAGGGACTATGGTGGGTTCCAGGGGCCCGTTTAATAAACGTGTCGATCTGTTGAGAATCTCGTATATCAGGTATATGGTGGGGAGATAGTCCGTAGTCTAGGCCATCTTTAAAACTGGAGTTTGTGTGGTACTCGAAGCACCACCTTGTAGTTGTTGAGAAGAAGGCATTATCTCACCCCTGTTATTTTCGACCTATATAGTCTTAACATTGGGAACTCGTTCTCCATGCCCCTACGAGTATTGCCATCCGTTCGTGATGGTCTATATCCTGTGGTCATCCATTTTTTTTAGTGTTCATGGGATTGAGATAAATATAGAAAACAACTCGATTTGGTCAAAGAAGTCATTCTCCAACTCCTTTGAATGCTTAGTGATATCCACTCAGCTGTCCCTTCATTCCTATCACTCCGCATCAAACTCTGGGAGAACAACGACTTTAACCAAATATTTTTGGTTTCTTCTTTAGTTGGTAACTGAGATGAGCTTGTACCCCGCATTATTATCCACTTAATACAAAGTGTCCATAGAAAACACATAGGGATTTCGTATGGACATACCCGGCACATACAGATATGTTGTATGCTCCGGGTGGCGCATACGGAAAAATAGTGCGTACGGAAAAATAGTGCATAACTAAAAGGGACTGATATCGACATGCCACTTGTCCAGAAAAGGTGGATAATAGATATAATATAGACTGGTTCCAGATAAAAGCGGTTGTATGCTCCTCGGAGTTGACTCGCATACGCTCGGATATTACTACGCGTCAACTCCTCGGAGCATACGGCCGCTTGTATCTGAAACCAGTCAATATTGTGTATTCCACGCACACCACAGCCACCAAACGCACGAAATCCCATCATGCACCACCAGCAATATCATTCTTTTTCCGGTTCCGCCTGCGGTCACATGACATGGTTTGGAACAACATGCCGCATTGCATGCTGGTCTCATCACAACAGTATTTGTCGATCTCCAGCATAGTGTATCGTCAGATCATTTGTGGATGTAGTTATATTTTTGCCCGTCTATTCTCCAGTGTTGGTAGGTGAAAGTCATCAGTTGTTTTCAGTGAGTGAGCCCATTCATTGTTTAATGACCGTGGTCACGAAGCACACAGTGGTTAGTGGATCCTGATTCTAGAGAATATAGGGGCTAATTATTCAAATTATTTTGACAATGTAACCACGTCAAATGACAAAAAGGACCCAACTGGATCGCAATCTCTTCATGAGAAATTTTCCATTGCAATCTATGATCTATTTGTGTGAAAACTACACAACCATGGTATACAGGAAAATAGTCCGTTTGTGCTATAGGGCAAAGAAATAGTCCATATTGATATACCCCTTGATATAGCACTCCTGGGGTTAATTTATCGGAGAACATGGATAATAGATACATCAAATGCTAGTTTTCATGGAAAGGCAGCTCTTTATTATCCATCGTAAAGAAAGACCCCATGGAAAATGTATTGGAACTTATTAAACCACCATCCATTAAATAAAACCTGTCAGATGCCATAACTGTGGAATATGAATTCAAATCTGTGGTATGCGGCTTCAAAACCATGGTATACGGAAAAGTAGTCCCTTTGCGCTACAGAGCAAAGAAATAGTGCCTCTTGATATACTCTTTGATATTTCAATTCCTGGCTTTTTTCTATTCGAATAGATGGATGATAAATACAATAAACGATTGTTTTATGGACAGGCGGCTGTGTAAACCACTCGAGGTTGAGGGTGAATACACTTGCTAGCTAGTATTACAACGCGTCAACCATCCGTAGTTTACGGCCGACTTTCCACAACCCCATCGTTAATTGTCTATGTAAACAACTCAAGGTTGACTTCGTAATAAGCTCGCTGACGCTCGCGTGTTACTACGCGCCTGTCCACAAAACCATCGCTTATTGTCTATCCGGGGTGTGACTACGATGCGGCGGTTCTCATGGGATCTGTCTGGCACTTTCCGATTTATCGTGGTTCGGTCAGAACAGGCCTTGACCGTGCGTATTGGTAACGTTCACAGACCAGCTGAGACCGAACCACGTCCCCAGTCCATTTCTCAGCTGTATATCGAATACCACCAAGTAAATAGACTAAGAAAGCGCAAAGTGGAGAATAAGTGAGTATATTTACCAGGCAAACAGGAGGGCGATTCTCACGAAGGTATGGGTAATATTCTAGGGTCATTCCTCCCGTTTCCAAAGTGGATCTATAACGCCATGCCAAAATTGGAATAGATCCACTTTGGAAACGGAGGAGGAAGCGACTAGCTCCCATTATGTTCAGAAATAGATTTGATTGTGAGTTGGTTGATCGTGGATAAAGGGAAACCAGATTGGCTGATGAGATTAATTCTAAGATTTGTCCGACTCGTATAGTTATCGTATCCTCAGAGGTCTTTATATGTGTGAAGAGTTGTGTCACAATGTCGGTGTTGCGAACAGTGACACTACAGTGCCACTTGTGCCAGCGCTACTTGTGTTGTCAAAAAACTAATCAAGCTCAATCTATCTGTATGGTGTCACAGACGCCATTTAAACATGTCACGAAACTAGTGAAACAGGTCCCTGGACAGTTCAAGATGAAAGCCATTCTATGTGTCTGACCCGGGCGTTAAGGGGGTGCCCAGTTAAAATCAGGGTAATCTGAAGGTCTTGGGTTCAAACCCCAGACAAGCTTAAGTTTGTTGGGGTTTTTTCATTTAAAAAAAGTCTATTCTTATTTATTCAATGGAGAATAATAAAAGTATTTATTTAGATATGATTGTTAGAAGTTCTGATGGATACTATTCAAGCGTGTACATTGATTGTATTGTAGTTGGTTAAGCAACCAGCATAAGAAAGGACAACAATTGAGATGTCCTTCAAAAAGGAGAGATTTCAGTGTCGAAGTCAGGAAAATTATTTATTAAACAGTCTGGAAAGACATTTCAAGTCTCTGTCCTTCTGCCTGTCCTTTTCTTAGGACAATCCATGTTTATTTAACGTGGTCCCTCCTATGACAGTCCTAGGACTAACATATAACCGTCCTATGAAAATCCTTTCGCATATTAAACGGCCGTCAGAATAACTCGTCTGCCAGAAAGATACAATAAACATGAATAAAAAAATATTCATTTCACAAGCCCTGCTGATCCATGGAAACTGGGAAAAGGACAGTTAATAAATATTGTATCAATCCCTGTTCAGTCTAAAAACATCATCCTATCTGATGACACTTCGAAGCGACCGAAAGTGATTCATATTCTGGCGCGGACTGAGGGATCAGTACACCAGCTTTTAACTCAGAAGGAAAGTTGACCAGTCCTGGAGGTATTCAACGTGTTACCTCTAATGTGGACAACGCATAGGCATTTGATACGATATGAATGCCAGTCCTAATACACTATAAGGCCCGGCATCCACCTACTGTGATATGGCTCCGACGTGCTCTACGATGCACCTCCCGATAAAAAATAAAAATCGCGTCGGAAGGTCCCCTAATATCGGAGCAGTTGACCACGTTTCTGCGATTAGACACCGATAAAAACCCCATACAATGCGTGGTGGATTGGCATATCAAGACATATGTCTTCGATTTTGCACCTTCCCGATATGTCTCCGATATTTTCTTTTTGTATCAGTGCCATATCGGTAGGTCTAAATTTCTATCGTAGTAGGTGGACGCCAGGCCTTAGTGTTGAATGAAAAACCTGTACAATAAAACTTCGCTTCTGAGACACCCTACCTAAGGGGACACCTCGCTTAAGGGAACATTTCGCTTAAAGGGGCACTTTGCTCGAACGGAAATCTTTCCTTCTATTTAGAGTTTGTTTTAACTCCGATTAAGGGGGCACTCCACTTAAGGGGACACCTTGCTTAAGGGGATAGTTATTTTAGTACAGGATGCTTCCTAACCCTGCTTTAGGGGCCACTTTGAAGGGACACCTTATCGAATCTAACGGGACAGTGTGAGAACAACACTCCAAATTATCTTGATAGCTTGTCTATGGTGTGTGTGTGAGGTGGGTAGGCCGGTGTCTAGAAATCAACGGCTTGTGTAGGCTCCTGTAGGCATCAAGTAGGCGCCTGCTGAGTGTTTGTGTGGTTAAAACTGTGTCTCTAAGCCATGACATGTATAAAGGTCTTATATACTAGATAGCATAACCATCGGCAAACAGAAAACCTCGGTTAAGGGGACATTTCGCTTAAGGGGTCACTTTGCTCAGAACAGATGGTGTCGCTTAAGCGGGAATTTGCTGTATAAGGTTAACACGTAAAGTATAAGTTAATTAACCTGGGACAGTTTATTACTATAATATACATGTTATAAATGACCATGAGTTTGAAGCAGGTAATTACTGTACATTACTGCGACAGTTTCCCTATATATCACGCCATATATACTTTGCCTAAAGGTTAGAGTGGTCACATATAGGTTTCCAGTGTACTGCAAAAACATTATCCATTCACTATCTGCATGCTACTCACTGTGATACTGGCAAAGGAGCAGGGTCTCTGTGTCTTGGGAGCATGTCCAAGTGACCATAACCAATCATTCAAGAATACCTGATTGACCTACTTGTGCTTGATATATTTGGATCCTAGACTCAGGCCGTTGAAGAACTTGCAAGTTGACTGGGTGTAAGTGGGTTACAGAAAACTATCCATAGACTGAATCTAACCCAAACCTTTTAATTGTTATTCAATTGTATATCAATGTATGAGAAAAAAGGGGTTGCCACATTTGCCGATTCAGGAAAAATAAATCGTTGGCCCTTTTATTAACATTAACAATTTAAACAATGATTAACAATATTTAAAACAATAATTTAAACAAAATTTAAAGATAGGAAAAGAAATGTTTAAACGTACACGGAGGCACCTGTACCCAATGGCAGACAAAGAGCATGTTCAAACCCGCCAACTAGCATGTAAGGATCATGTGACCTGATTAATATTCATGAACTTGTGTCCTCCGAAATATATATCTATATAACCATAATTGCACACCCATTCATCCATGATGAACATATACTATTTGCTCCTAGTTGAGCGCGGGAAATCGCGCTCATATACGTCATCTAGAGAATGCTCACACAGGCTTTCAGCTTACTGCAGAGAATCTAACACTTCACTCTCCATGCACCAACTATAAAGGCCTGGTAAAAGGATCAGGTACCCAGTATCCCTGCATCCCGTATCCCTGCCCCACTACTGACTTGGTTCCTTTAAATAGAACTTACATGGCTGACTGACCATGTGAAAGTGTGTGCATTGTGGTGTAGCAAATCAACAGAAATCAGATATCAATGGACTATGATAATAGTGCCGAATATATGGATGTTCCAGATGAAGATGTCAAAAGATTTCTTAGAAGTAGAAGGAAAACAGATGACAAATATGTTAGTAAGAGGATTACCAAGGGCACTAGTACTCCAAATGAAGTACCTTCAAGCAAAACAAACTAAAGCGCATCAAGTGCTAAGGGGCTATCAAAGAGCAAATTGAGTGGCATAGCTGACCTATTAGCCAGAGAAGTAGGGCAGTTGACCAAGACCCTAAATGAAAAAATCAGTCACAACCATGACAAGGTGAATGTGATCTGTAGTATGCTAGACCAGGCACAAGTCAAAATCAAAAACGTTAGCCAGAAAATGACAAACATCTCAAAAGAAATATACCAAAGTATTGATATTCTCTTACTTTTATTTCATGAGATTTTGGTATACCGCGCTCTTCCATTATGAATGGAAATAACATATGCTCCTAGTTACTATAATACACCCGTTATAAATGTCCACGAGTTTGAGGCAGGTAATTGCTGTAAATAACTGCTGTGTTTTCCCCACATCAGTTTATTGATAGGGCCGGTCCGTTTACGTAGTCTATCTGCAGACGCATTACCGTGGTTTATTGATCGGGACCCGCCAGTGGCCGTATCGTACTGACCGCTGGGTGGCGCGGTTTGCTGGTCAAGGGGCGTCTGTTGCTGAGATCTATAGCTCGTGGGGGTATCGTAGATTCATTACACCTGCACCCAGCCAACCAGACTCCAATACAAGAATTAGTCGAGGCAGGCAAAGGTCAGACTGTGGCGATACACGCGCTGTGAGGTAAAGTGCAGCGTCCCCATTGAGGTCCGCTGTCTGCATCCTGAACAACCCCCTGACATTTCAACCTGGTCGGCGTCGCACAAATTAGCTCCCGGCGTTTACACCAGACGATAATTGGAGGCGATTTTTGAATTTAGCACCACCTGACGACATTCAGCTGTAAAAAGTTAGAAACCGTCTAGTGTAAATGCCGAGAGCATGGCGACCTGCAGATCGTCTGATTATGTCGGTTTATGCAATTTGGCACGCTCTAATGCCGGCGATGATTTCAATCCAGCTTGAATTGGTCGTCTTCGCAGTTGGCGATTAATCTCCGAGGTTCATTTTTAGAATAAGTCGTCTAGTGTAAAAGCTCAAGAAAACTCTTTGGTCGATGACTATTGTGGCTGATAATGCATAATCAAGCACCATCTGACAACTATTGGCTAGAAGATCTATTGGGTGGGGATTTAGCTCAGGCACTGGACCTCGAGTCCCACTGCAGCCACTCTTCTCCTTCCCCCCAAGCAGTGGTAGATTTACTGCTATATCAAAGGCCAATCGTTTTCATACGTTGTCTATGTGGTGTTGTGTGCAGCCATCTTTCTCCTTCATCCCCAGCAGTGGTAGATTTACTGATATATCAAGGCCAATCGTTCTCATACTATGTCTATGTGGTGTGGGAACTCTCACCTCGGTAAGTGTATAGGGGTGGGATTTCTACCTAAATTCATCTCATACATTCGATGACCATCGAGCCCAAAGTAAATCTAATATGATCATACCCAAACAACAACAACAACAACAACAACCATCAACCAGGCGATCTACAGTAGTCAGGTTTTTAGTCGTCTAGTGTGAACGCCGAGTAACGGTCTTGTCCCTTTTACTCTTTCTACGTGTTTAAAGCTGGAAACACACCAAGTGAGTAATCCAGCGATTTCCGGAATCGCCAACACAAAATGGCAAATATGTGCACTATTACTCTATATTTCACATTATTTTTGCTTCCGAGACACTAACTTATGGGTGGGAGATATTACTGTAAAATTATTTTTCACATATATGCTATTTTGTGTTGGCGATTACAGAGATCGCTGCCTTGACTCGCTTGATGTGTCCTCGGTATTAGATCGGTTGCGCCACGTCAGCAAATAAGAGGACAAAATCAAATGTTATTATGATGAGGTCACATTTCTTCATGAATAAGATCAGATATGAACCATTAATATTCCAAAACATGATTGCGAATATGTTGATGAATTCTAAAACATCTAAAAACGATCAGATATAATGAGAGATTTGTAAAAGGCCGGGTGGGACGTGATGGTCTGCGACCTTTCCGTTTCATATGACGCACTACAAATAAGGGCATCGTCTTTCTAAATGGAGGACCGGATTTTCTTCAAATCCCATTATCTAAAATTAATACCACTAAAAATCGCCTTGATATTGGGTTTATTTGATGTCAGCATCACTGATTGCCTACAGATCAAATTCAGCGGGCGTTATGGTGGAATGCTGTGTCTGAGTGTCCATAGAAAACACACAGGGAGTGTTTATCACCATATCGGGAGCATATATCTATACCCAACTCATATAAAGTGTCAATAGAAGACACATAGGGTGTGTGTATCACCATACATGGAGCATGCATATATATCCACCCAATACAAAGTGTCCGTAGAAAACACATGGGGAGTGTGTATCACCATACCCGGAGAATACAGATATATCCAACTCATACAAAGTGTCCATAGTAAACACATAGGGAGTGTGTTTGAACATACCCGGAGCATATAGATAAATCCACCTAATACAAAGTGTCCATAGTAAGTACACAAAGAGTGAATTGCATATAATTCAATGATATCAGCATGTTGGTAATCCGATTTAAGCACAAAGACCGAGATTTAACGATGTCACGTATTTTTTGGAATTATACATAATGAAGGATTCCTTCTTTTTTTTCCTTTTTTTCTAAATATTTTATCCATCCTGTATCTTACGTATTTGCTGGAATTATGCATAATCGATTATTTTTATTCATTTATAAAGCCTTGATGTATCAGAAGGCGCTCAAAGAGAAAACGAAATCTCTTCACCAAGCCATGAAAAATATGACGAGGGCGCTTTTTTTTTTTTTTTTTTTTTTTTTTTGCTATATCAAAGGTGGCAGACATACAGTAAAACTCTGCATAAGCAGACACTCTCCGATCCGGGCCAAAGTGGCTGCTTACGCGGGGTGTCTGCTTACGCGGGGTTTCCAGGTTTTTACTGGCTATACATTTAATGCATCCCTGACATCAGGAGCTTTAATTTGATACTAAATACACAAACCTTTCATAATTTCTATCAAGGTTCATCTATTTAAAAAAAAAAAAAAAAAAATCTTCTAAAATCGTTTTTTCTGATGCGCGCGGTGATGAGAAACAAGTTGGTTTTTTTTTGAGTGGCCTAACCTAAAGGAGAAGATATGACAAGGCTTATACAGTTTTCCCATTCAAACTTTAGAAAATAGAGTAAAGACGAAACCAACAAGTTTTGGTAAAAGTCGCCAATCTCCACAAGTTTGATGCGGAGGGAATATCACGTAGCGTTCAAACGAGTTGGAGAACGATTTCTTTGACCAAAACGTGTTGCTGACTGTACTTATTTCACTCCTGTACACACTAAAAGAATGGACACAGGATATTGACCATGGAGAACGGACTGTCATACTCGTAGGGGCATGGAGAACGAGGGTGTCCGATGTAACTTAAGCATGTGAGACAAGAATACTAGTGCAGGCTTCCCAGTGAAACCTTAAAAACCTATAAAACCTATAAAGACCTATATTTAGATTCTTTAGCCTTTATTTTTTTTGATAACCTATATAACCTATAGAAACCTATATTTTTCACTGTCATGCAGTTTGATGTGTACAGGAAATTTTAGAAGTTAACTGGACACAAAGTCAGATTGTCAAATAACAAGAAATCCACATTATTAGTATATTTAAAAGATCTTAAAAATGTTTAAGAATCAACAATTTTTATGACTTCTTGCCAGTCTTGTTTGCATGTTGGAAGTTCAGCACACACATGTGCGTACTGGGTAAAACCAGATGTGCCAGACATCCTGACGTCCTGCAATGTACTACTAGGTACATTTCTTTAATAGATTAGCAACTGAAAATAAGTGATTCACTATATTTAGACTCCATCGCAATGAATATGTCAACCCTAAAAACCTATAAAACCCCATGTTTTTGGCATTGAAAAACCTGTAAAAACCTATATTTTGATTTTCAAAACCTATTAAAAAACGTATATTGAGGAAGAGTGGTACTGGGAGGTCTGCTAGTGGTGAGATAAACCTTTTCATAAAATATGTCTCTGCTATTTATTACGGAAATGGATAATTCTTACGATACTTAATTTTGTTTAGTTTAGGGCTGGACTATGAGACTCTATGGTATGAATCGACTGAAATTATTCCAAATGGTCCAAATCAACTTCACATGGGTGAGAGCAGTGGTACAGATAAAGGCAACGAAAATATGGTCCCCAATGTGGCTAAATACTGGGACATGCCGTCAAAATGGCCGTCAAAACGGGCGACACAGATGCGTTGGTCTCTGTATGAATGACCTCAGGGTCTGGGGCTAGGAATGACAGTGAGTGTCAAACGTCGGGACCCTGGAGAAAAGTGTACATTCAGCTTCTCCAGACGGGTCAGATGCAGCCTTTCAGCCTCAACAGACCGCCCGGGGGCACACGAGGCGGCCTGACAAGAGTCTGGCCCAGTCTAACAGAGCTGGGTGCTGATTGGCTGGCGGTGGGATTTTTCTAGTTGGCCACGCTAAGAATAGATCGTATTCAAACCAAAGGAAACCCAAACAAAATTCACATGTTCAAGCTGTGAGATGAATAAACTCACATATAAACGAAGCAAATTCACAATCTACTTAGGTTGAAGTGTATGAGGCATACAGCGCGAGGGACTGTTGATGTATCTGAAGGGTTTTTTTCCACGAACCATCGGAGACCGTACCTGAAACCCAACAACCAAACCAGGGTCAGTGCGTAATGTCCAAAGGCAGAGGAATCCATATACACAAAGATTTCTACATAGGTTATTGACTTTCATTCCCAAACCTTTGAACAATGTATGAATCTTGTCTAACTGAGCGATAATTTTACTCCCCCCACCACATAGACATGGTATAAGAAGGATTGGCCTTTGATATGGCAGTAAATCTACCAAGCGCTGCTGGGGGTGAAGGAGAAAAGTGCCTGCAGTGGATCTCCAATCAACAAAGTCTGACAACTTTGGGATTACAAGTCCAGTGCTCTTTACCACTGAGCTAACTTCCCGCCCGGTCGCTTTTGTTATGCTTGCGTGCAAGCATATATCCGGTCTGCACCACGATGAGGCAAGGCGCCCAAGAGGGTGAACAGATTGCTAATTGCTGTCTACACCAGCAGACCCTGCATCCGGGCAGCTATGAGCCTTCCTTATACGGCATATATCCTATGATCCATGGGCGCCGCAATGACGCCCCCCGAGTAGGTGTTCTTCACTAAAGGAGGTGAAATGTAGCTATTCTTCACTAATGGAGGTGCAAAAGAAGTGAATGATAATTGGGAAATGTCACTTTTCTTGCCTTGCTCACATATGTAAATAAAGTGTCCCATGTAAAAAACATCATGTACTGGCTTTTAGCATTATATCTTCCTGCTCTGGGATCAGTGTAGAGAGTCAAGGGGACCATGGTAAAATATTGAAAGGCAGTTGAATTTCGTAAGAACAAAGAGTGAGAATACAAGGTTTGTCCCCCGACCACATAGTGACTGCTTCGTGAACTAACAATGGCTCTGTCCCCTATACTCCAGACTCCAACAGGCCTACTTTGATCCGTGAACGACGCCTGGTGAATGTTGGCCGCACCACAAGCTATCTTCCCAATGGCGTGTCTGACCCCTCTTCCTGCAGCGAACGCCTTACGCTTAGATAAAGTGTGATAGGAGAAGCTTTCCCTTTGGGCGGTCTGCTGACTGGCAGGCTATGGATGGTGGTCAGACCTGCCTGATGTTTGTACTGGGTTGAGATCTGGGACCTGTTTCACTAGTTTCGTGCCATGACTTATTGTCTAGATGGCGTCTAGATGGTGTGTCCAGTTTCATAAGAACTAGACATTAGACTTCGTTTTTTCCGTTCTTGATTGCACTGTTGGTGCCGCTTTTCATATCTGTCTAACACTTTTGTCGTGAAACTAGTGAAACAGGTCCCATGATGTGTAGATTTGGCTAATTCTTATGTCAACCCCAATGTTTGAATGGTGTCACAGACATGTCACGAAACTAGTGAAACAGGTCCCTGGTTCTACCAGCACGATGGATTGCCATATTAAACTTTGGTATGTCTTCATGTCAAGACTTGGAAAGACTGAAAACATCTTGATCCAGGGATTTGTTCATCATGTGATGTAAAGTTTACCTCACAAATTTGGAAGCTCTAGCCCATGTCCCTATTCTGTCAGGGCTATGCTCCATATTGATGTCCATAAACTGCTGAAACAAATTTCCACTGGCCGACGAGAATGGCTCCGATTAATTGAGTTCTCCCAAAAGTCAGTTAGTGGTGGCCAATGACTGCACGTCGCTATCTAATAATTGGTGTATGCCTTGTTTCTGCTGCATTTGACAGGTCCATACTGGCAGAACTATCCTTCAAACCCAATGACCATCACTGACAATTTCAAACCCCTTTGATTCTGTCATTCGTCGACCAAGTCAGTCGGTGGTGGCCTAATTGCATTATCTATTCACAATAAAGTGGAGAACACTTCTCTGCATGTCTCTTCCCATTCACCGATCTGGCGTTGGTGGTTTCCAACTGCAGATCAGTTGCGAGTAGTCGAGTAGTGGAAAATGGCTTTTTCTTTCAGTACTCTACATTTGCTACATCATACTTATCTATTCTTTTTCCTACTTATTTTCACTTGGACCTGTGTAAACTGATTTGAATTGAAATTTGAATTACATGGGGCATACCGTTGAGCCAATTAACACTAATGGTGGATTAATACAAGATGACTGTGACAGGGCTCTGCAAGAGAGAAGACCTGAATCCATTGACTGCTGTAGAGAAGACTACGCCGCAGGTAGTCCCTGGCCTGACTACATCCCCAATTATCACCCGCAGTAACCATTGGTCATGTCATGGTAGTGAACAGCTCTATGTAGCACATCTCACCTACCACTCCTGTCCACCCCATCACTTTCTGCTTTCAACTCTTCTGTGGGCACCCTTTCTTTTTTAAAGGTTTTTATTTATCCTGGAGGAAATCGATTAGGGATAGTATCGTTCCCTATCTTCCAGCGGCTCCAGCGAAGAGATCTCTCGTCAGCAACTGCCCAGTTAAGGCCTACATCCACCAAAGTTGATAAATCCGTCCGTCAAAAAAAGTCGACTAAAGTTGACGGATTTCAGTATCCGTCAGCAGTGGAAGAGTAATTCTCCGTCGACGTTTCACTATTCCGTCGGGTAAACTTGTACGGATCCTTCATTCTCTCTTCCACCTAGCCAAAAAGTCTGCTATCCGTCAGCCTTTGTATATAATTAGCTGTACGGATTTTGGTGGAAGTCATTTTTTCCGTTCACCGTCCCTGTTTAGTCTGTGAAATACCAACGGAATACCCACAAATTTTAAATTCCAACGGACGGATCCAATATCAAACCATGTTTGATATTTTTCCCCGTCAATGGATACCTACTCCGTCCGTCCAAAAATGCTATCTGCCCTCCCTGCCTGGGGGTCGTTGCATAAACGGGCCCGGTTTGGTCCCGGGCCGGGTTTGGTCCCGGGCCGGGTTTGGTCCCGGGCCGGGTTTGATCCCGGGCCGGGTTTGGTCCCGGGCCAGACCGGTTTGATCCCGGGCCGGGTTTGATCCCGGGCCGGGTATGGTCCCGGGCCGGGTTTGGTCCCGGGCCGGGTTTGATCCCGGGCCGGGTTTGGTCCCGGGCCGGGTTTGGTCCCGGGCCGGGTATGGTCCCGGGCCCGGTTTGGTCCCGGGCCCGGTTCGGTCCCGGGCCCGGTTCGGTCCCGGGCCCGGTTCGGTCCCGGGCCCGGTTCGGTCCCGGGCCCGGTTCGGTCCCGGGCCCGGTTCGGTCCCGGGCCCGGTTCGGTCCCGGGCCCGGTTCGGTCCCGGGCCCGGTTCGGTCCCGGGCCCGGTTCGGTCCCGGGCCCGGTTCGGTCCCGGGCCCGGTTCGGTCCCGGGCCCGGTTCGGTCCCGGGCCCGGTTCGGTCCCGGGCCCGGTTCGGTCCCGGGCCCGGTTCGGTCCCGGGCCCGGTTCGGTCCCGGGCCCGGTTCGGTCCCGGGCCCGGTTCGGTCCCGGGCCCGGTTCGGTCCCGGGCCCGGTTCGGTCCCGGGCCCGGTTCGGTCCCGGGCCCGGTTCGGTCCCGGGCCCGGTTCGGTCCCGGGCCCGGTTCGGTCCCGGGCCCGGTTCGGTCCCGGGCCCGGTTCGGTCCCGGGCCCGGTTCGGTCCCGGGCCCGGTTCGGTCACGGGCCCGGTTCGGTCACGGGCCCGGTTCGGTCACGGGCCCGGTTCGGTCACGGGCCCGGTTCGGTCACGGGCCCGGTTCGGTCACGGGCCCGGTTCGGTCACGGGCCCGGTTCGGTCACGGGCCCGGTTCGGTCACGGGCCCGGTTCGGTCACGGGCCCGGTTCGGTCACGGGCCCGGTTCGGTCACGGGCCCGGTTTGATCCCGCACCCGGGCCCGGTTTGATCCCACACCCGGGCCCGGTTTGATCCCGCACCCGGGCCCGGTTTGGTCCCGGGCCCAGTTTGGTCACGGGCCCGGTTTGATCCCGCACCTGGGCCCGGTTTGATCCCGCACCCGGGCCCGGTTTGATCCCGGCGCAGTTTGATCCCGGGCCCGGTTTGATCCCGGCCCAGTTTGGTCACGGGCCCGGTTTGATCCCGCACCTGGGCCCGGTTTGATCCCGCACCCGGGCCCGGTTTGATCCCGGCGCAGTTTGATCCCGGGCCCGGTTTGATCCCGGCCCGGTTTGATCCCGGCCCGGTTTGATCCCGGCCCGGTTTGATCCCGGGTGCGGCCGGACCGGTTTGATCCCAGTCCGGTTTGATCCCGCACCGGCGCCCGGTTTGATCCCGGGCTCGTTTTGGCCTTGGCCCGGTTTGATCCCGGCCCGGTTTGATCCCGGTTTGATCCCGGGTGCGGCCGGGCCGGTTTGATCCCGGGCCAGGTTTGATCCCGGGCCGGACCGGTTTGATCCCGGGCCGGACCGGTTTGATCCCGGGCCGGACCGGTTTGATCCCGGGCCGGACCGGTTTGATCCCGGCCCGGTTTGATCCCGGCCCGGTTTGATCCCGGGTGCGGCCGGACCGGTTTGATCCCGGTCCGGTTTGATCCCGGTCCGGTTTGAACCCGGGCCGGGTTTGGTCCCGGGCCGGGTTTGGTCCCGGGCCCGGTTTGATCCCGGCCCGGTTTGATCCCGGCCCGGTTTGATCCCGGCCCGGTTTGATCCCGGGTGCGGCCGGACCGGTTTGATCCCGGTCCGGTTTGATCCCGGCCCGGCCGCACCCGGCCCGGCTGCGGTTGGTTGATTGCGGTTGGTTGATTGCAGGGTGGTCAGGTGGGTAGGTCAGCGGATGGGTCAGTTAACGGGTCGGTTAACGGGTCGATCCCCGGGCCCGGTTGGATCCCCGGGCCCGGTTGGATCCCCGGGCCCGGTTGGATCCCCGGGCCCGGTTGGATCCCCGGGCCCGGTTGGATCCCCGGGCCCGGTTGGATCCCCGGGCCCGGTTGGATCCCCGGGCCCGGTCGGATCCCCGGGCCCGGTCGGATCCCCGGGCCCGGTCGGATCCCCGGGCCCGGTCGGATCCCCGGGCCCGGTCGGATCCCCGGGCCCGGTTGGATCCCCGGGCCCGGTTCGATCCCCGGGCCCGGTTCGATCCCCGGGCCCGGTTCGATCCCCGGGCCCGGTTCGATCCCCGGGCCCGGTTCGATCCCCGGGCCCGGTTCGATGACCGTGCCCGGTTCGATGACCGTGCCCGGGTTCGATCCCTTCCAAGAGGCAGACAGGAAGACATGGAGTCAGGCATGGAGGCAGGCAGGCAGGCCGGCAGGCAGGGAGACAGGGAGGCAGGGAGGCAGTCAGGCAGGCATGCAGGCATGCAGGCATGCAGGCAGGCAGGCAGGCAGGGTGGCAGTCAGGTAGGCATGCAGGCAGGCAGAGAGGCAGGTAGGCATGCAGGCAGGCAGGCAGGCAGGGTGGCAGTCAGGTAGGCATGCAGGCAGGCAGGCAGGCAGGGTGGCAGTCAGGTAGGCATGCAGGCAGGCAGGGAGGTAGGCATGCATGCAGGCAGGCAGGCAGGCAGGCAGGCAGGGTGGCAGTCAGGTAGGCATGCAGGCAGGCAGGCAGGCAGGCAGGCAGGGTGGCAGTCAGGTAGGTATGAAGGCAGGCAGGGAGGCATGCAGGAAGGCAGGCAGGCAGGCAGGCCGGCAGGCAGGCAGGCAGGCAGGCAGGCTGGCAGGGTGGCAGTAAGGTAGGCATGCAGGCAGGCAGGCAGGGTGGCAGTCAGGTAGGCATGCAGGCAGGCAGGGAGGCAGGTAGGCAAGCAGGCAGGCAGGCAGGTAGGGTGGCAGTCAGGTAGGCATGCAGGCAGGCAGGCAGGCAGGGTGGCAGTCAGGTAGGCATGCAGGCAGGCAGGCAGGGTGGCAGTCAGGTAGGCATGCAGGCAGGCAGGCAGGCAGGGTGGCAGTCAGGTAGGCATGCAGGCAGATCACCGTGCCCGGGTTCGATCCCTTCCAAGAGGCAGACAGGAAGACATGGAGTCAGGCATGGAGGCAGGCAGGCAGGCCGGCAGGCAGGGAGACAGGGAGGCAGGGAGGCAGTCAGGCAGGCATGCAGGCATGCAGGCATGCAGGCAGGCAGGCAGGCAGGGTGGCAGTCAGGTAGGCATGCAGGCAGGCAGAGAGGCAGGTAGGCATGCAGGCAGGCAGGCAGGCAGGGTGGCAGTCAGGTAGGCATGCAGGCAGGCAGGCAGGCAGGGTGGCAGTCAGGTAGGCATGCAGGCAGGCAGGGAGGCAGGTAGGCATGCATGCAGGCAGGCAGGCAGGCAGGCAGGGTGGCAGTCAGGTAGGCATGCAGGCAGGCAGGCAGGCAGGCAGGCAGGGTGGCAGTCAGGTAGGTATGAAGGCAGGCAGGGAGGCATGCAGGAAGGCAGGCAGGCAGGCAGGCCGGCAGGCAGGCAGGCAGGCAGGCAGGCTGGCAGGGTGGCAGTAAGGTAGGCATGCAGGCAGGCAGGCAGGGTGGCAGTCAGGTAGGCATGCAGGCAGGCAGGGAGGCAGGTAGGCAAGCAGGCAGGCAGGCAGGTAGGGTGGCAGTCAGGTAGGCATGCAGGCAGGCAGGCAGGCAGGGTGGCAGTCAGGTAGGCATGCAGGCAGGCAGGCAGGGTGGCAGTCAGGTAGGCATGCAGGCAGGCAGGCAGGCAGGGTGGCAGTCAGGTAGGCATGCAGGCAGATCACCGTGCCCGGGTTCGATCCCTTCCAAGAGGCAGACAGGAAGACATGGAGTCAGGCATGGAGGCAGGCAGGCAGGCCGGCAGGCAGGGAGACAGGGAGGCAGGGAGGCAGTCAGGCAGGCATGCAGGCATGCAGGCAGGCAGGCAGGCAGGGTGGCAGTCAGGTAGGCATGCAGGCAGGCAGGGAGGCAGGTAGGCATGCAGGCAGGCAGGCAGGCAGGCAGGCAGGCAGGGAGGCAGGTAGGCATGCATGTAGGCAGGCAGGCAGGCAGGCAGGCAGGGTGGCAGTCAGGTAGGCATGCAGGCAGGCAGGCAGGCAGGCAGGCAGGCAGGGTGGCAGTCAGGTAGGTATGAAGGCAGGCAGGGAGGCATGCAGGAAGGCAGGCAGGCAGGCAGGCTGGCAGGGAAGCAGTAAGGTAGGCATGCATGCAGGCAGGCAGGGTGGCAGTCAGGTAGGCATGCAGGCAGGCAGGGAGGCAGGGTGGCAGTCAGGTAGGCATGCAGGCAGGCAGGCAGGGTGGCAGTCAGGTAGGCATGCAGGCAGGCAGGCAGGCAGGGTGGCAGTCAGGTAGGCATGCAGGCAGATCACCGTGCCCGGGTTCGATCCCTTCCAAGAGGCAGACAGGAAGACATGGAGTCAGGCATGGAGGCAGGCAGGCAGGCCGGCAGGCAGGGAGACAGGGAGGCAGGGAGGCAGTCAGGCAGGCATGCAGGCATGCAGGCAGGCAGGCAGGCAGGCAGGGTGGCAGTCAGGTAGGCATGCAGGCAGGCAGGGAGGCAGGTAGGCATGCAGGCAGGCAGGCAGGCAGGCAGGCAGGGAGGCAGGTAGGCATGCATGCAGGCAGGCAGGCAGGCAGGCAGGGTGGCAGTCAGGTAGGCATGCAGGCAGGCAGGCAGGCAGGCAGGCAGGGTGGCAGTCAGGTAGGTATGAAGGCAGGCAGGGAGGCATGCAGGAAGGCAGGCAGGCAGGCAGGGTGGCAGGGTGGCAGTAAGGTAGGCATGCAGGCAGGCAGGCAGGGTGGCAGTCAGGTAGGCATGCAGGCAGGCAGGGAGGCAGGTAGGCAAGCAGGCAGGCAGGCAGGTAGGGTGGCAGTCAGGTAGGCATGCAGGCAGGCAGGCAGGGTGGCAGTCAGGTAGGCATGCAGGCAGGCAGGCAGGGTGGCAGTCAGGTAGGCATGCAGGCAGGCAGGCAGGGTGGCAGTCAGGTAGGCATGCAGGCAGGCAGGCAGGCAGGCAGGGTGGCAGTCAGGTAGGCATGCAGGGAGGCAGGGAGGCAGGGTGGCAGTCAGGTAGGCATGCAGGCAGGCAGGCAGGCAGGGTGGCAGTCAGGTAGGCATGCAGGGAGGCAGGCAGGCAGGGTGGCAGTCAGGTAGGCATGCAGGCATGCAGGCAGGCAGGCAGGGTGGCAGTCAGGTAGGCATGCAGGCAGGCAGGCAGGCAGGGTGGCAGTCAGGTAGGCATGCAGGCAGGCAGGCAGGCAGGCAGGGTGGCAGTCAGGTAGGCATGCAGGCATGCAGGCAGGCACGCAGGCAGGCACGCTGCCTCCTTCCTTCTAAGAGGCAGAGAGGGAGACATGGAGTCAGCTCTCCCTGCCTAGGGGGCGTTGCATAAACCGGGAACGAAAATACATGTGAATTTAGGTAAAGAACGAAAGTACAACGAAAATACAACATAACATTTTTCATTGTGTTGCACCAAACATATCGTTGTGTTATGGTTCCTTTGTTGACTCAAAAGTTTGGGGCTCAAACCAGGCCGGGCCGGGGGTCAAACCGGGCCGGGGTCAAACCGGGCCGGGGCTCAAATCGGGCCGGGTGCGGCTGGGCCGGGGCTCAAACCGGGCCAGGCCGGGCCGGGCCGGGGCTCAAACCTGGCCTGGCCGGGTGCGGCCGGGCCTGGGGTCAAACAGGGTTGGGATCAAACCGGGCCGGCGCTCAAACCGGGCCGGGCCGGGTGCGGCTGGGCTGGGCCGGGGCTCAAACCGGGCCGGGCCGGGCCGGGGGTCAAACCGGGCCGGGCATCAAACCGGGCCGGGCATCAAACCGGGCCAGGCGTCAAACCGGGCCGGGCCGGGTGCGGCCGGGCCGGGTGATCAAAACCGGGGATCAAACCAGGGATCAAACCGCTCAAACCGGGCCGGGCCGGGTGCGACTGGGCCGGGCTTAAACCGGGCCGGGCCGGGTGCGGCCGGGCCGGGCCGGGGCTCAAACCGGGCCCGGGATCAAACCGGGCCCGGGATCAAACCTGGCCCGGGATCAAACCGGGCCCGGGATCAAACCGGGCCCGGGATCAAACCGGGCCCGGGATCAAACCGGGCCCGGGATCAAACCGGGCCCGGGATCAAACCGGGCCCGGGATCAAACCGGGCCCGGGATTAAACCGGGCCGTGTCGGGTGCGGCCGGGCCGGGCCGTGTCGGGTGCGGCCGGTCCGGGCCGTGTCGGGTGCGGCCGGGCCGGGGCGTGCCGGGTGCGGCCGGGCCGGGTGCGGCCGGGCCAGCGCTCAAACCGGGCCGGACCGGGCCCGGGATCAAACCGGGCCCGGGATCAAACCGGGCCCGGGATCAAACCGGGCCCGGGATCAAACCGGGCCCGGGATCAAACCGGGCCCGGGATCAAACCTGGCCCGGGATCAAACCGGGCCCGGGATCAAACCGGGCCCGGGATCAAACCGGGCCCGGGATCAAACCGGGCCCGGGATCAAACCGGGCCCGGGATCAAACCGGGCCCGGGATTAAACCGGGCCGTGTCGGGTGCGGCCGGGCCGGGCCGTGTCGGGTGCGGCCGGGCCGGGCCGTGTCGGGTGCGGCCGGGCCGGGGCGTGCCGGGTGCGGCCGGGCCGGGTGCGGCCGGGCCAGCGCTCAAACCGGGCCGGACCGGGCCCGGGATCAAACCGGGCCCGGGATCAAACCGGGCCCGGGATCAAACCTGGCCCGGGATCAAACCGGGCCCGGGATCAAACCGGGCCCGGGATCAAACCGGGCCCGGGATCAAACCGGGCCCGGGATCAAACCGGGCCCGGGATTAAACCGGGCCGTGTCGGGTGCGGCCGGGCCGGGCCGTGTCGGGTGCGGCCGGGCCGGGCCGTGTCGGGTGCGGCCGAGCCGGGTCGGGTGCGGCCGGGTCGGGCCGAGATCGAACCCGGCCGAGATCGAAGCGGGCCTGGGGTCGAACCGGGCCTGGGATCGGACCGGGCCCGGGATCAAACTGGGACCGGGTTGATCCCGGGATCAAACCGGGCCCGGGATCAAACGGGATCAGTCAATCAGTCGATCGATTGGTCATTGGGAAGGTTGATGGGTCAATCTATCAGTGGGTCAATTGGTGGGTGGGTCAATCAGTCAGTGGGTCGATCGGTCAGTGGGTCAATCGGTCATTGGGAAGGTTGGTCAGTCGCTCAGTGGATAGGTCAGTGGGTTGATTGGTCAGTGGGTCGATCGGTTGATGGGTTAGTCAGTCAGTGGGTGAATCAAGCAGTTGGTTAATTGGTCAGTGGGATGATTGGTCGCTTGGTCAATCAGTCAATGAGTCGAATGATCATTTGGTGGGTCAGTCGGTGGGTAAATCAATCTATGGGACGATCTGTCGTTGGGATGATTTGTTGGTGGCACAATCAGTCAGTTGGTCGAACAGTCAGTCAGTCCATCCATTAGTTATTGGTTGGGTCAGTGGATCGATCAGTCGATTGGTTGGTGGGTCATTGTGTTGGTGGGTTGATTTGTGGGTAGGCCAATTGGTCTGTGGGTCAATAGGTCAGTGGGTACAATCAGTCGGTGGGACAATCGGTCGGTTGGTCAATCTGTCAATAAGTCGATAAATGGGTTGGTTGGTTGGTCGATGGGTCGAACGGTCAGTGGGTCGATCGGTTGATTGGTTGGTGGGTTGATCTGTCGGTGGGTCAATCAGTTGGTGGGTCAATCAGTCGGTGGGACAATCAGTCTATGGGAAGATCAGTCAAATAGTCGATCGATTGGTCATTGGGAAGGTCGGTGGGTCAATCTGTCAATGGGTCGATTGGTGGGTTGGTCAATCAGTCAGTGGGTTGATCGGTATGTGGGTCGATCTGTCATTGGGAAGGTTGGTCAGTAGATGAGTTGATCAGTCAGTGGGTCTATTAGTCGGTGGGTCAATCGGTTGGTGGGTAAATCAGTCAGTGGGTCAATCGATCGGTGGGTCAATTGGTCAGTGGGACAATCTGTCGGTTGGTTAATCAGTCAATGAGTCGATTGATTGTTTGGTGGGTCAGTCGGTGGGTCAATCAGTCAATGGGATGATCGGTCAATAGGACGATCTGTCGGTGGGACGATCTGTCTGTGGGACGATCTGTCTGTGGGACGATCTGTCGGTGGGACGATCTGTCGGTGGGACGATCTGTCGGTGGGACGATCTGTCGGTGGGACGATCTGTCGGTGGGACGATCTGTCGGTGGGACGATCTGTCGGTGGGACGATCTGTCGATGGGACGATCGGTCAGTGGGACGATCGGTCAGTGGGGCGATTGGTCGGTGGCACAATCAGTCAGTTGGTCGATCCATCATTTATTGGTTGGGTCAGTGGGTTGATTAGTTGGTAGCAGGGTCAATCTGTAGGTGGGTCGATTAGTGGGTAGGCCGAGCGGTCGGTTGGTCAATAGGTCAGTGGGTCAATCAATAGGTGGTACAATCAGTCGGTAGGATGATCGGTAGGTTGGTCAATCGGTCAAAGCGTCAATGGTGGGTTGGTGAGTTGGTGGTTCGGTAGGTCAGTGGGTCGGTTTGTTGGTTGGTTGGTTTGAGGATGTGTGGGTGGATAGGTCGGGGGATGGGTCGGTGGGTGGGTCGGTAGGTCGGTGGATCGGATGTTTGGTGGCAGGGAGGCAGGGAGGCAGGAAGGGAGGGGGGAGGCAGGGAGGCAGGCAGACGGGCAGGGAGGCAGGGAGGGAGGCAGGCAGGCAGGGGGACAGGGGGGGAAGGAGGCAGGCAGGTAGGCAGGGAGGTGGGCTGGCAGGCAGGTAGGCAGGTAGGCAGGCAGGGAGACAGGGGTTCCTTTCCGCTACAAATCCGTCGCTGACGACGGACGGGCTTCAATAATTTGACGGACGGATGGTTGGTGGAAGCTGGTTTAGCCGTCCGTAGGGTAACCGTCGACAAACATTCAGCCAATCCGTCGAATTTTGCGACGGACGGATTGATAATAGGCCGGACGGATTCATAACCAACTTTGGTGGATGTGGGGCTTTAAATGGACGTACATTGGCGGTACAATTTTTCATTATGCATACTATCGTAAAACTGGATGAGGTTTAATCTTGTCCACCGTATTCCACGACTGGAGTTTGGCAAAGTGACTTCATGAGGCGAAGCCCAGTGAAGTCCGGAGCGAAAACTTCAGGAGTGGAATGCGGTGGCCAAGATTAAAGCGAATCAGGTTTTGATTTTATCCTACCCTATCTCCTCTATTTTGGAATATTACGTGATAACAATGCTGTATGCCACTAGTGGCATATAAAACTCCGTATACCAGTCAGCGTGGCATACGGAAACCCAATGTTAAGCCTATGGGATTTTATATTAGGGGTAGGATAAATAAAGAATATTGCATCCTGCTACTGTTGCTACTTTCCTTCGACCATGTACCATATTTGCACGGCCAGGGGTTTTTTCTCTCTTAAAATATCGTTATTGGTTTATTTAGAATAATAACAGATTATTCAGGATAATAATCAAAGTAACTGAACATTATACAAGCTCAGCGGACGTTACGCTCTAAGGGGTCTAATCACTCGGTGCTGAATTTGTTCCGATGCTTGAGGGTGTACCCCTCTCATAAGATCTCTAAGTGGCATTCTGTACAAGCACAACGCTCTATGGGAGAATAATTTTTAACGAACTAGACTAGGAGCCTTGAGAATCCACTGAAATCGTCCTATAATCTCAATGATGCCACCTAGCGGAAATACTGTGTGCCAGTGGATTCTCATGGCTCTAAGCATAGTTTGTTAAGAACTTTTCTCCCATAGAGCGTAGTGAGAAACTTGTACAGAATACCGCTTAGAGAGAGTGAGATCTATTTGAGACTGTGGGCCCTACGTAAAGGCTGCGGATTGGGAACGTATCCGTTTGCTTTGATTTAACGTTCTAGTACGTTTCCATGCTTTTATTATCCATCGTATACAAAGCCTTCATTGAAAATATATGGGGACCCATTATATGAAACTTGTCAGATACCATAACTGTGGTATACGGGTTCAAACCTGTGGTATACGGCCTCAAAACCATGGTATGAATAGTCCCTTTGTGCTATAGAGCAAAGAAATAGTTCCCATTGTTGTACCGTTTAATATGGCAATAACTGGGTTTAACTTATTGGAAAAGATGGATAATAAATGCAACAAACGATGGTTTTGTGGACAGGCAGCTCTGTAAACCACTCGAGGTTGACGTCGTAATACACTCGCTAGCGCTCGTGTATTACTACGCGTCAACCTCTCGTGGTTTACGGCCGCCTGTCCACAAAACCATCGATTATGGTCTATATCTACGCTGTTGTACGCATTGTCGCGTTTTACTGCGGTCATGTACACATTAGAAATGCGTACACATAAGTTTGTACGTCCGATTTAATTTTGCGTCGCATGATCTCTCTACTTTTTTTCATACATTGCATATGGACATGGGTACGTCAAGTACACATAATAATCCTAATGTGCATTCTAACCTGAATGATATTACCGTGCTTCCAGAAGAGTGACTTCTTTAGTTCTTTTCAGCATTATACTAATGGACACTGTCTAGCAAGGTATAATGAGATGTAATATACAACAGAGGTTTTTACCTGAGTGATTTGATTAGTTATCATGTACTAGAGGAAATCTAGTCCTCCTCCAAATGGAAAGATATGATTCTTGGAAATGAAAGCTGCTTATTGAAAACAAAGTTTATAATCTTTAAAAGCAATTCTGATACCGCCTTTTTTCCAAGTTTTGTCCATGTACGCACGTCTATGTTCTTTTACGTTTTATGAAATGTATACGTCGCAAAATGCCACAAATCGCCTAGTTACGTAAACGAAAGTCGTAATGCATAAAAGGAATGTGAACAGCACTCGGAAAGTATGCACTGTCAGAATTAGTTTTGAAGATTTTAAACTTTTCTCTACGTATTTGGAATGCGTAAACGAGCATCGAAGTCAGTCGAAATGCAAAGAGAAATGTTAAGAGATGTTAAAGAACGTTTAGGAGCATAAAGGAAAGTAAAAGCTATGCAAACAGTTTTGTTCACATATAGTTCATAGTAGAAAAGTCAGAATTTACGTGAGTGCGACTGGATTATGTAGTAAGATTGTAAGCGTTTTGATTTACATAGCTAATACGCGGAACTCGGGTCTCGGGAACTAAGATAAAATCAGAAATATATTCGTGATTGATCTGGGTCCCCGATTGCCATCTCATTTTGCGCACTTCTGAATATTCACTCAGCTATCGCATCGTAAAATTCTTGCGTACTTCAATGGCGTATGGGGACACAGACCAAACAGTCATCAGTTTCTTTCTTAATCTCTCACCACTTTCATCTCCCTAGCCGCCAATCTCTATCAGCGCCTCAGTATATATATATATATATATATATATATATATATATATATATATATATATATATATATATAAAGACATATATATATATATATATTAACATATATAATTTTATATATATATATATATATATATACATACATATACACATACAATGTATATACATATACACCTATAGAGCCCATACCAAGTATTCATCTCACCACTCATCCTCTAATGCTCTACTGCTGCCTCTGGTTCTACCATACATATATACATACATATACACATATAAATATACATATACACCTATAGAACCCATACCAAGTATTCATCTCACCACCCATTCTCTAATGCTCTACTGCTGCCTCTGGTTCTATCACGACCTGCCCCAGGGGTTAGGGTTAGACTTGTGGGGGTACATCTCCTACTTAGTCGTCCCGGCAATCAGGTCCCATCCACTTACTGCTATAGCAGAGCCGTGTTTCCCGCAGGTCTAATCATGGAGCTAAATGGCCGTCTATAGGTGCACTCCGAGACCCTGGAGGGCGGAGTGTATGGAGGAGGGACCGGGCGGGCGGGGCGGGGCGGGTGTGTTATCCGGCCGGGCGGGCGGGCGGGCGGGGCCGCGGGGTCCGGAGGCCCGTATATATCCGCCCCGTATACCGTACGTGATGAGGTAAAGTGGCCGAGGATCACGAGCACGGTTAGCAGATGGAGGTGAGCGTGTGTGAGTGGCTGAGCTCATCTCTAGGTGTGAGCGTGTGTGAGTGGCTGAGCTCATATCTAGGTGGGTGGTCTGGTGTGAGTGGCTGAGCTCATCTCTAGGTGGGTGGTCTGGTGTGAGAAACTGAGCTCATCTCTAAGGGTGAGGGTGTCGGAGTGGTTGAGCCTATCTCTAGGTGGGAGCTGGTGTGAGTGGCCGAGCTCATATCTAGGGGTGACCTGGTGTAAATCTCTAGGGGGTGGGTTGGTGTAAGTGGCTGGACTCATCACTAGGGAGGTGAGCGTGTGTGTGTGTCTGAGCTCATATCTAGGGGTGACCTGGTGTAAGTGGCTGGACTCATCACTAGGGAGGTGAGCGTGTGTGTGTGTCTGAGCTCATATCTAGGGGTGACCTGGTGTGAGTGGCTGAGCTCATCTCTAGGGGAGTGAGCATGTGTAAGTGGCTGAGCTCATATTTAGGGGTGGGTTGGTGTAAGTGGTTGAGCTCATTTCTAGGGGTGACATGGTATAAGTGGTTGAGTTCATATCTAGGAGGGTGGTTGTGGCCCCTAAGATTCGAGGTCAACTCTCGACTGTATAGCCCTCCCAAGGCCTAGAAAATAGCATGTAAGGAGGTCAGGGTCAAGGTCGGGGTTTGCTGCGAATGCAGTCATTGGCTACTCGGTCTACTCTATTCCTTATATGGACTTAAGGTAATGGGACAACTCCATGCTGGTAGCGGTGACCTGGTGTGAGTGGTTGAACTCATCTCTAGAGGTGAGTTGGTGTAAGTGGCTGGGCTCATCTCTAGGGGGGAGCTGGTGTGAGTGGCTCATCTCTGGGGTGAGCTGGTGTGAGTGGACGAGCTCATATCTAGGGGAGTGAGCGTGTGTGAGCGGCCGAGCTCATATCTAGGGATGGGTGAGCGTGTGTGGATGGCTGAGCCTATCTCTAGAGGAGAGCTGGTGTGAGTGGCCGAGCTCACATCTAGGGGGGGGGGCGGGTTGGTGTAAGTGGCTGAGATCATATCTAGGAATGAGCTGGTGTGAGTGGCTCATCTAGGGGTGTGAGCTGGTGTTAGTGCCTGAGGTAATCTCTAGGGGTGTGAGCTGGTATGAGTGGCTGAGCTCAGCTCTAGGGGAGTGGGCTGTTGTGAGAATCTCATCTCTCGGGGTGAGCATGTGGGAGTGGTTGAGCCTATCTCTAGGTGGGAGCTGGTATGAGAGGTTGAACTCATATCTAGGGGAGCTAGGATGTGTGAGAGGTTAAACTCATATCTAGGGGGGACCCTGTGTGAGTAGCTGTGAGTATCTCATCTCTAGGGGTGAGCGTGTGGTGCGGGGAGCGTTAAGGCCCGGCGTCCACCTACTACGATGGAATCGTAGACCTCCGGATATGGCGCCGATACAAAATGTCAAAATCGGTGCCATATCGGAAAGGTGCAAATTCGTAGACATATGTCTAGACATGCCAATCGACCACGCATTGTATGGGGTTTTATCGGTGTCTAATCGCAGAAACGTGGTCAACTGCCCCGATATTAGGTAACCTTCCGACGCGATTTTGATTTTTTATCGGGAGGTGCATCGTAGGGCATATCGGTGCCATATCGTAGTAGGTGGACGCCGGGCCTTACCGGAGAGTGAGACGAGCTTTAAGTACGGTTAAGTCGGCTGATGGCGAACGGGAGCGATGTGAGGACGTTATGAGTGGATTGCGGCAATGTGTCAAATAGACCCTAAAGCCCCGTTCACACTGTGCGACTGGAGGGCGTGCAACTAGTGGGACCTAGCTTGAGACAGGACGTTCCACAGTCGAAAGGTATTCTCAAATCTGAGTGTGAACCACTGCCCCTGTGAATAGAAAGCTTGTGACTGGGCGTACCTCAGTACACCCAGTCGGCGACTAGAGTACCTAATATCATGTGTAATATTCGAAAATGCTTGAGACTGGGTGTACCTGAGGTACCTCCAGTCTGAGACTCTGCATTCCCTATATGCCCAGTCTCAGACTAGCGGGAAGCGCGCAGTTCACACTGTTTTGCCACGCTATATGCTCACAGGTACAGTAGAACCCATAGTACGCGCACGCAGTTTGAGGTTCTACTGTACCTCCAATGTGAGACTGAGTGTACGGAGATACCTCCAGTCTGAGACTGGGCGTACCCAAGACGCCCAGTCTCAGACTAGCGGGAAGCGCACAGTTCACACTGTGCGTTTTGCTGCAGTACGCGCTCACAGGTAACTCCAGTCTAAGAATTAATTGGACATAAGAAAATGATTTTTCTGTTAAATGTTGAGGATCTTGAAGAGATTCCACTACTGATAGTAATCAGGTCGCCAACACTGATGTAGAGGACAGATCATGAGAAGTTCTCGGAAGGTTGTAAATACGCAATATTGACTGGTTTCAGATACAAGCGGCTGTATGCACTGACAAGTTATATATACTAGTTTATAAGGAGGTGTATCCTCAAGCCACTCTTGAGTAACTATAGATTTCAATGTTCTAGATGTAACTGCACACATTTTTGTTTACTGTGTGTAAAGGTTGATCCCTCTGTATTGGTGCAAAAAAGTTATTAGACTCAAAGTGTAAGTGTTGATGTCAAGTAGAGTGATCTATCCTCCTACACTGTATAGTTGTACCTTGTACTATAAGAACAAATCATACCGGCGGTTAGCCGATGTTCTTGCAGGATAAATACCGACACGTAGTAATCTCCGAGCGCATGCGCGGATATTGCTCAGAGTCAGTTTCACATACGGACTGCATTAGTTCGTATGTGTGTGTTAGTTATACATATCTAGGTAGTTATATATATCTGGTTTCTAATTAACCTCATTGTATATATAATCATGTGTATAACAAAGTTGTTTCTTGTAATGTAACAACACGCGCAGTATAAGTGTAATAAACCTTTTTTATTATCCATCGTATACAAAACCCCAATTGAAAATGTATGGGGACTCAGAAAACCATTGTATAAAACCTGTCAGATACCATAACTATGGTATACAGATTGAAATCTATGGTATACTGACTCAAAACCATGGTATACGGGAAAAATAACCCCTTTGAGCTAAAGAGCAATGAAATAGTCCCAATTGTTATACATCTTAATATGGTCATTACTGGGTTTGGTTCATTCGAAAAGATGGATCATAAATGCAACAAACGATGGCTTTGTTCACAAAACCATCGGATATTGCATTGTCTATATCCTCCAATTGAGGTTTCATCATTTAATGGTGTATTAACCTGTTGAAGGTAGCACCTTACAGGTAAAAGAGATATCAGTGAAGAGCCTCCCCTCGCTCATAATCCCCGCAGACGACAATGGATGACTACATCACGTGATCCCGTCTCGTTACCATGGTGATGAAGGACCTCTTACCTACTTTGGTATTCATTGCATGAACTCGGAATTTCTTTAACTTCCTCAATTTCTCTAAGGACTTCGCACTGATATAGTTCAAAAAGAGGGGACTTACTAGAGAGTCATTATATATCTTTAACGGCGCTATTGCCAGACAAATGCTTGGTGTTATCTTCAACCAGCCAAGCTCTGGTCGTTAACAGCATTGCGTGGTTAAAGGCATATCTTACAATGCACAGTGGCGCCCCCCCCCCCCCCCGGTGATTTTCAAATACAGTCAATTACCAATTCAAACTGGTTCATATGACTTCTTCTAATACAAATGTACTAATTGAGTGATCTATAACTTATTATCGAATTAGACCTAACCTAAATCCAGGTAGATTCGGCCAATTTGCAATTTTTTATCTATATTATATGTACTATATTCTGTAAAGTTTTGAGAAAATAGCATGGTTTTACTATGTGAAAATCTAATATTTAGAATGTCTCTATAGTCTATTGTAATATTTTCTTAATATCGTTCTCTAAATCAAAATCTAGCACGGTGACCCCTAATTTGTTATTTAGATATGCGTTCTACAACACCGGGAGATCACCAAATTCAACTTCCAGAACATTTACATGGAGTTTACTCTTCAAGGTATAATGTCCGATATGCCTTTATCAACATTGCCTCGTTGACCGCATTACAGAATCTATTAGACTACATATTTCACCACTGATTAAATCGCTTCCATTACCGACAGCAATTATACTAGAGACAGCCGTTAAATGCCATGGGCAGTTAATTTCTCCCTACACAGATTTATATAGGCAATCGCTATAGCATGAGTTCCGTAAAAGCCATTTTCCACCGGCCGACTATTCGCCACCGATCTACAGCTGGGTATAACGACACCAGGGACCTGTTTCAGTAGTTTCGTGACATGTCTGTGACACCATACAGACAGATGGGTCGATTTTTCAAAACCTGCATTTTAGGTAAAAAAGTATCTTCCTAGACTATTTCTCTTAATAATCAGTGTACAGTTGTAATTCTTGCATCAATCGATGCGTCTCAAGACATTCTATCATTCCAACAAAGGGTTTTTCCATATCCGACTGGAATCTATAGGTGAAAATTGAGAAAAACCCTTATTTTCTCCTCATTTTCAAGCTCTTTTAAATGCTTGAAGATAAACAGATACTCACAATATATATAGAGGTAACAGAATCAATAAAAATGGTTCATTAGGTCAACCTTTACCATCAGGGATATGTGAAAAATCATAGAACAAGGTAAGAAAATGAAAATTCCATGAATTTTATATTTGGACATTTTTTCAATTGAAAAATGTTACGTCCATGACCTCAAGGTTAAAATATATACATCAAGAGGGGAAAAAAATCAAGGTCATGTTTGTCACCTGCAAATGCTGAGAAATATGTCCTTTTACATTCCTTAAAGTTTGAGCTTAATTGTCCTATGATAAGTGTGTCATATTCAGGATATGGTTACCTAGACTTAAATTCCAAAAAATAGGGGTCATGGACGTAACAGTCACATAAAACATGATTACAATTCCAGTATTCAATTTTTCAAAACCAAACCTCATTTACATCATGCTATTCTATGTTGTCCTTAAGCATGATAAAAACAATTGTTCTAATCTTTTTTTTTAACACCTCTGAGGATGCAAATGTGTATTTGTTACGTCCGACACCCCGTTACGTCCGACACCCCAATATATGCTAAACAGGAAAGTAATTACTAAAGGCAGGTCATACTGTTTGCATAAAGTATCAAGATGTATACTAGTTAAGTTACATAGGTGTACAATGAATATTAAATGTTTAATGGAGTTTTCTGTTCCCTGTTTTATCCGTAAGTGTTACGTCCATGACCCCTACACCCAGGTATCAGTTTATGATAAAACTGGTCACAAATCATAGGTTAATTCTGGATTTCTATATGAAACATTTTCATATAAGTTTAATCTCATCAGCTCCTGTTATTTCTTGAGGTATTTTTTAATTTAGTCCCTGCATAAAACCCTTTTTTAATTTGTTACTAAGTGTTACGTCCGATACCCCTTTTAAGGATCAAAAGTTAAGAGATCTCCATACATGGCTATATCAATTGCATTATAATTTGAGGGACATTTATAAATATTTATGTTTTGTCTATACTAAAGCCTTGTCCCCATGTCCTTAGCTATGTTTTAAACTTAAAGTACAAGATATTTGGTGGTAAAAAAAATACCTTTGATTTTGGTAATTTTTATACCAAAATGGTTTTTTTCTTGTATTATCTTCTCATAAAATACATTTGTGAATCTGGTTTATTCTGCATATCTAGGTCTTAACATGACATCAAATAATATTTCCAAAGCAGATAAAATTGCTTCTTCTAGCTGTAAGATGCATTCTCTTGTGGTACTGTCATTTAAGAAATAAATGTTACGTCCAACACCCCTCTTTTATAAATGAGAGATACTGTTACAAGTACAGGAAAACTAGATAGAACTTGCCATATTACAAAGAAGATTTGATAGGTTATACAGAAAGTTAACTGTGATCATTTTGTGTATATGCAGGCAACACATATCTGTCTTTTGATCCATTATAACATAGAATGAAGAACAAAAAATAAAGTTTTAGCCAAAACTCAATAATATTTCATAGACACATAAATTCTGGAATTTGATATTCCTATCTGTTGTAGAAATGATGTACATATCACATAATAGTAATTTGATAGGTTTTTAAGTTCTGATACTACAAAACATCCTACATGTAATAGACTATGTGTAATATAGTTAGCATGTTACGTCCGACACCCCTAAAAGAGCCTCCATCTATGCCTGACAGATATACCTATAATAGATTATTTACATATAAAGAGTTCTTATTTACTGTGAAGCAATGGCCAAGGATAAGAAATATCATACTGAAATCCTTATGTAAATAATAAGTGATATGAGAGGGTAAATTCAAAAGGAGTTACATTAGAACACAAACAATTGTTTGGCATTTCTGTGACTTGAACAAAATTCAAGATCTTGTGACAAAAATTCTGATGGATCAACATATATAGTTTTGGGATGTTGCAAAGAAATATATATAAACTTTCTTATTTTAAATTTTGATAAAAGTTTGACCATTGAATGCAAGAGAATAAAAAAATGTCCACATCAATAGGGGTCTCGGACGTAACACATAAAGCATGGTTCTCTTAAAAGTTGTATAAAATCATCCAATCTGCTCATAAGGTATTGGAATAAATTACTTGTGATAGCTAAATATCTGAAGTAAATAATAATATAGGAAATTAGGACTTCTTGTCAAGTTTATATTTTTGGGTCAGTTTCTGGCCTCATGTTGGAAAAATGCAGGTTTTGAAAAATAGACCCAGATTGGGTTGTCTGGTTTTGTGAGAACACAAGTAGCTGCCCTTAGGAAAAGACAGACCCCAAACATAGGAATTAGACAAATCTACATGCCATGGACCTGTTTCACTAGTTTTGTGACAAAAGTGTTAGACAGACATGAAAAGCGGCACCAACAGTGCAAGCAAGAACGCACAAAATGAAGTTTAATGTATAGTTCTTATGAAACCGGACACACCATCTAGATGCCATCTAGACATGTCACACCATCTAGACATGTCACGAAACTAGTGAAACAGGTCCCTGGCAGATCGGTGAATGGAAACAGGCATGCAGAGAAGTGTTCACCAGTCAATTGTGCATAGATTATGCGATGAGGCGGGTGACCACCGACTGACTTGGTCAACGACCGACAGAATCAGAGGGGTTTGAGATCATTGGTGATGGTCATTGTGTTATGAGGACATTTCTGTCAAATACGGCAGAAACAACACATACACTGCACCTTTTAGATAAGTGCAGTCATTGGCCAACACCAATCGACTTTTAGGAGAACTCAATTAACCGGTGCCGTTTTCGACGGCCAATGGAAAATGGCTTTAAGATCTGACGTCAAAACAAAACAAAAAGGGATATTGCACACAGTATGAAAGGACATCGATAAAATGATTTCGTTCTGAATGAAAATGGATATCGCTCAAACGTGAAAATAGAAAAAAAGACATATTGGCTATTGTAGAAAACAATCTCTTGAAATGTGCCATATGAAATGTTAAGTGGATGGGGGATTGGTAAGTGGGTGGGTGGGTGGGTGAGTCAGTGGGTGGGTGGATAGGTGGGTGTGTGGGTGGGTCTCTGGATGGATTGATGGGTGGGTTGACTGGTGAGTGGGTAGACTGGTGAGTTGAGTGGGTGGGTGGGTGGGTGGGTGGGTGGGTGGGTGGGTGGGTAAGTGGGGGGGTGGGTAAGTGGGGGGGGGGGTTGGGTGGGTCTGTAGATGGATTGATAGGTGGTGGATTGGTGAGACGGTTGGTGGGTGGATTGGTGAGTGGGTGGGTGGATTGGTGAGTGGGTGGGTGGGTAGTTGGATGGGTGGATGGATTGGTGCGTGGGTGGATTTGTGCGTGGTTGGGTGGGTGATTATATTGGTGAGTGGGTGGGTGGATAGGTGGGTGTGTGGGTGTGGGTGTGTGGATGGATTGTTGGGTGGGTGGACTGGTGGGTGGGTGGGTGGGTGGGTCTGTGGACGGATTGATGGGTGGGTAGACTGGTGAGTGGGTAGACTGGTGAGTTGAGTGGGTGGGTGGGTGGGTAAGTGGGGGGGGGGGGGGGGTTTGGGTCGGTGGGTCTGTGGATGGATTGATGGGTGGTGGATTGGTGAGACGGTTGGTGGGTGGATTGGTGAGTGGGTGGGTGGGTAGTTGGATGGGGGGGGATGGATTGGTGCGTGGGTGGATTTGTGCGTGGTTGGGTGGGTGATTATATTGGTGAGTGGGTGGGTGGATAGGTGGGTGTGTGGGTGTGGGTGTGTGGATGGATTGTTGGGTGGGTGGACTGGTGGGTGGGTGGGTGGGTGGGTCTGTGGACGGATTGATGGGTGGGTAGACTGGTGAGTGGGTAGACTGGTGAGTTGAGTGGGTGGGTGGGTGGGTAAGTGGGGGGGGGGGGTTTGGGTGGGTGGGTCTGTGGACGGATTGATGGGTGGTGGATTGGTGAGACGGTGGGTGGGTGGATTGGCGAGTGGGTGAGTGGGTAGTTGGATGGGTGGATGGATTGGTGCGTGGGTGGATTTGTGCGTGGTTGGGTGGGTGTTTATATTGGTGAGTGGGTGGGTGGGTAGGTGGATGGTGAGCGGTTGGGAATTCAGTTCAGAAAGGACGAAATGCGTAAAAGCTATATAAGAGCTCATGTTTTACGAACTAGAGCTTGTATTATGAAGCCCGTGAAATTAAAAACTTCGCCAGGCTGCCTCGCCGATTGTCACCTTACGAGAGGGGTAACCATGTATTGTCAGATGTTTTGAAATAGACTCTACGTTATTGCTTTCTTCACAAACACTTGTTGACAATTGTCATTCAAGAGTGACCAACCTTCTCAAATGACAAGGGAAAATTATTGCATATTCCATAATTTTTTTCTTATTCAGAATTATTACACTGGGAGTCCTGCAATATTTCTGAAAATCCCCCCTCCCACTTCTCCATCTTGTACGTGAAAGAATAAATAAGGGATGTACAAAAATATCCAAAGTGTCTTACCCCTACCCCCACCACCCGATAACATTTTATGGATGGCCCCATACCTTATATAGAAAGTTATTTTTTCTACTTAGAGATCCGCCACCACATAGAAAAATGATGAATTAGACCTAGGCTTGGAGACTGTAATGCCATGAGTCAGATTTTCGTGTAGAGATAAACTCGTGCCTGCTATCATTTTATTGTTTGGCCAAACTCGGATGTATACATTTTATTTTCATTTCTAGCCATGCTGAAAAGAAACTTTAGTGCTTTAGTTTTTTCTCTCCTTAAACAGCCTCTATCAGCCTCTGAGTCTTACAAAATGGCAGCCTTTACGCTGATTCTTTACTTGTTATAGTTCAAGTTTACATAGGCTACCAGCTACAGGCACATTGACTGTAGTACCAGTCTCTCTAACCAGGGGCTCAAATAGATAGCGCCGCTATTGCAATCTCTGTCACATAAATAAGAGAAAACGTAGTTACCGAGCTCGTAGAGATGACCAGCATCTCTATTAACTCAGAAACTACGTTTTCTTATCATCATTTATTATATACCTATACAGTATATTTCATAATTACGTACTACTGCTCCCTGTGAAGTATAAATTGTATACTGAACCCTGTGCAGTACACTGTTATACTAAACACGTTGAAACCTCAGCAGTGGGTGTGCATTCATGTAGACATGTCTTCTATGCCAATATATGGTAAGATTTTATTAATTCTGGGTATATATAATAAATATATAACGACCTACCATGCTTGTACATGCTACAAAACTCGATAGGAATTGATGTTTTTACAGAACTCGGCCTGAGGCCTCGTTCAGGAAAAACAACAATTCCCCATCTCGTTTTGTAGCATGTACAAGTACCAAAATAACACGAAAGAAAAACCCCAATTTTATTCAATTTTTAATTCATCGGCTCATACGTCTATTCACTACGTCTCAGTGAGCCCGAACATCATTTATACTGCACTCCTAGCAGCGGGTGGTATTTTAACATAGTTCGTGCATAGGTATATAGTAATACAACTATAAACCGCTGACACAGACTGTAAAGTATAGACTGTGTGATTCACTGCAGTACAATGCACTTCCTGGTATCTATTGTAGAACCCCACTTAAGAGACACCCCCTGTAGATCCAGACTTTAGCTATATGGTATTATAGAAGATTCACAAGCGAAGCCGCATTACTACGCGATTCAAACGAGATGGCATCGAGCTCTGACCCTAAACTTGAATAAAATTCTAAATTTATCTCACCCTTCACATTGACTAATGAGCTAACATTTGTGGCATAATCCCCCATCGCGTATTTTTAGATACTCAATGGGCGTTGGATATGAGTACTCAATGTTAAGTCTATGGGGAAAAATACCAGGGGTGAGGTAAAGCCAGAAGTCTGTTCCTGGTCTCAATCTTCCTGAGAATCAGCCCAGATGTGGTATTTCAGAGTATCAAGATGGGTCTGGCGCGGACCATGCAGATACCTCCGCGAGATTGAAGAATCTAGAAGGATCCATATGTCATCCATTTTGGACTTGCTGATATTAGAGCCAAGCAACTGTCAGGATCGAGGCCGACAAATCACGTAAATCAAGTTCAAGTTCGTAAATCAAGTTCAATTATATAGAGATTGATCGAGAATCCTAGAATTATACACAAAACTCCGAGAGTTTGGATGCGCTGCAATTGTCATTGAAGAAAAGCCGAGTGACGATTACGGCGCATCCGAAATTCGGTCCGCAGGTGAATTCGTTTAATGATCTAGGATCGTACATGTAGACCCCTTTCTGTATGCCATAGAGACCCAGGAACGATGTGCGACTTTTTTCAAAACTTTCTTTATTGATGCTTATGTATACAGTTACAATTTCATCTTGGGAAGTACATTTTTTTAGTTGCATCGTATAAAGTGGCAAAAAAAACGTGTCAGCCTTACAAGAGGCTGATTTTCTTATTCAACACTTATGGACGACCTTATGGACCGCTAATACTGTCTTAGCGAACGGATTTGAGTATTATCAAACGATAAACCTTGTATAAGGTACAGTCTTTATGTGCGATCTTAGATTATCAAACGGGTCCCAGGTTCGGCCCATTTGACCTCTATTAAGATGTCCTTCCAAAAGGATAGTTATCAGGACCGGGGTGAGGATAATGACAGATTTCTAGTGTCCGTACCTCTCCCTGACTTTTCAAAGGACAATCCATGTTTATTAAACGTGGACCTTCATATGATAGGCCTAGGACTATGATACACAGTCCTAGGAGAATCCTTCCTGATATTAAACGGCCCCCAGTGTTACCTCAACAAGTCCTGCCTGGATTTGATTAATTGCCAGCAATTGACAATCACCAGGTGGTGTCACTCTGTTTTGTAGGATATGGGGGATGGGAAGTTAGCTCAGTAGTTAAGGCACTGGACTGGTGATCCCAAGGTTGTGGGATCGAGTCCTACTGCAGCCACTCTTCTCCTTCATCCCCAGCAATGGTAGTCATACCATGTCTATGTGGTATGGGAACTAAAAGAACTCTCGCCTCGGTAAATGTGTAGGGGTGGGTTTCTTTTCCTAAATTCATCTTATACATTCGATCCCCATCAAACCCAAAGTAAGTCCAATAGATCATACCCAAACAACAACAACAACAACAATAACAACAACCACAACAACCAAGCAACCAGACGAGTTCATCACATAGATTCGATCACCAGCCTCATGTTGTGAAAAAAACCTTGAGGAAGTCTTATAAGGACCTGTCATGGCCAACTGGACGTTAAATCAATCCAACCATCCAACCAAGTAGGATATGCCTTTAAAGACGTCGGAGTCGAATCCAGTCGTAGCGGCGGCAACGGGAAGTTTAAATCTCGCCTTTCTGGTGATATGAATTTAGAGAACTTCTCCCGTCAGGCTACACAGCTCCAATAACTAATCTGCAAACTTTTGACGCGCGCTACTTGAATCCCGACTGGCAGACGACACCGTTTGTCAGGGTGCTTGGCGACCGTCTCTGGAGGTCAGGTTTTAATTTGCGTCGATATTACCGTCTGAACGTTGCCGCTGGGCGCGGAGTAGCATGACATTCTGATGGCTTATTGGCAGGGCCTGGGAGAGGCAACACGTGCGGCCATATGAAGGATGTGTGACCGGAATGTGTGTAGGTCTCTAATAGACAGCATCACGCCGATTCTTCCAGATCACATCTTTAGGCCTGGCGTCCACCTACTACGATAGAAATTTAGACCTACCGACATGGCTCCGATGCAGAAAGTCAATATCGGAGACATATGAATCGGGAAGGTGCAAAATCGTAGATTTATGTCTTGACATGCCAATTCACGACGCATTGTATGGGGTTTTTATCGGTGTCTAATCGCAGAAACGTGGTCAACTGCCCTGTTATTAAGTGACCGTCCGACGCGATTTTGAATTTTTATCAGGAGGTGCATCGTAGATCATATCGGAGCCATGTCGTAGTAGGTGGACGCCGGACCTTACAAATCGGTGAACTTAATATCGCTGTACGCACTTCACAGACCCGATTATAATCGGGTGGGGCATTACTAGCATGGGGGTAATGGTCGACTGTGCCTGAGCTTTCAAGATTGTTGCTGTACACACTTCACTGACTGTTCCC
Source organism: Alentia gelatinosa (assembly GCA_950022655.1). Taxonomy (NCBI): domain Eukaryota; kingdom Metazoa; phylum Annelida; class Polychaeta; order Phyllodocida; family Polynoidae; genus Alentia; species Alentia gelatinosa. The sequence goes on from OX465584.1 coordinate 52,257,170, forward strand.
GATTCTAAGTAGGCCGTTTAAATAGCGATAATATGTATCCCCTGGTTCTATAGTACCATATAGCAATTTGTAGGTGACACAAAGGCAAATATAGATCTGAAAATAGTCTTCCGAACAGAAGTTATTCAACTTTACATTATTGTCTATTAAGGCCTATTACCTACCTCCCGGCCCAGCCGGGCCCGGCTCCCGGTCACACTCTTTGATCTCAATCAGGTCGTTTTAATATGAGGTTATAAAGGGAGGAGGTGTGATCGGGAAGAACTGCTATATCAATATATGAGGGTATAAAGCCTATAAGACAGTAACACGCCGATTCCTCCCGATTAAACCTTTGCCCGACGGATCCGTCGGGTCGGTCAGAACCGGTAAACTCCCGGCCGCTCTCTTTGATCTCAATAAGGTCGTTTTATGAGGTTATAAAGGCAGGAGGTGTTATCGAGAAGAATTCGTGAGGGTATAAGACAGCGACATTATCTGTCATATATGCGCTTAAGACAGCGACATCATTATTCCCAATTGTTAATGTCAATCGTCAGATTCATGAGTTGTGAGTGAAAGGTCTATGACTGGAGAGTAGAGTGTACCCGGTATAAGTTGAGTTGTGAGTGAAAGGTCTATGACTAGAGAGTAGAGTGAATACGTTGTGACTAAGGTCGATCTGCGGCGTATCATAAGGTGTGAACGCTACGTGTTTTGTGAGTATGCTAAATGCCACAGAAGATGTTAAGTCGGGCTCATTGGGGATTAAGGCACGTTGATTTATAAAGCTGGCTGGCGGGGCGGAAGTGGGAGGGAGGCGGGGGAATCCCGTAAAGAGACATCGCGGTCGTGCCGGGCTCCTCCTGTTGCGGCATCCATCACATGGGAGACAGCGTGGCGAACATCAGGGGCGGGGAAGGCGAGGATTAGTGACCAGACACGCGCCAACGTGAAGTACAGTAAAACCCCGCTTAAGGGGTGTGCTCCACCAGGCCGATTTCTCACCCGATCAATTGTTCCTGGGCCCTTAAGAGGAAGCTCACGTATTGTAATTAATTTAATTCTGATAATATTAGTTTAATAAATGACCATTTTCAAAGATTTGAGAAATTCTAGGGCATCCGATAATAATCGGCGATTGTCTGGCTACGGAATCGGCTACCGTCGGTCCAATGGAACACCCCCTTTAAAGGGGACACCCTCCGCTCCCATCAAACTGTCCCCTTAAGCGGGGTGTACCTTAAACCGAGGTTTTCAGTCTGTTGATGGTTAGGCTATATCGTAGTACAGTAAAACCCCGCTTAAGGGGTGACCATCCGTTCTGACCAAAGGGTCCCCTTAAGCGAGGTGCCCCCACCCCTTAAGTGGGGTTAAAATAGACTAAATAAACAATTCTGTTACGAAAAAGTGGCCTCTTAAGCAGAGTGACCCTTAAGCGAGGTGTCCCAGAAGCGGGGTTTTACTGTATATGATACCTCAAGATAGGGGATACTTTGTCATAGAGACACGGTTGTAACCATATAGACACCTATATGGTGTCTATATGGCCGTTGCTCGGTGTCTGATTGCTTAGACACCAGTTTATCCACCTCACACACACACCATATGGCCAGATGTAACGGATCGTCGTCAAATGACCATTATTGCTTCTCCAAACAATAAAAAGCTAAATTTGATAGAAATCTAAGATTTTATTGTGTATTCTGGTCGGGCTTAGTAAGATCTTGAAGGGGAACCATAGTTTTGCCTATGTGGGATCATAAATAAGGGAGCTAGGAGGCCCAAACTACCCAAAAAGAGGGTTTTTTTCACGATAAAATGCAAATACCATTCCTGCAACTGTCAGCATTAATGGCAAAAGATAATAATATTGACAATTATTATTCTTAACTGAGACCCCTTAGGCTAAGGAATTTTTTGGGACCATTTAAGCATTTATGGCCAAGCTAGTATACTCTTTGCATGGCAAAATGTTCATGTGTAGTTTTAGAGTGGAAACGATTGACTCCCAAAAGAAGAAACCCTCCCAATACCTACCTACAGCACAAACAGGAATAGAATATTTCCTGGTAAGCCTTAACATGCACCTATTTATATATGAAAAAAAATACATCTAACTATATTATGATAGCACCAGGAGCCTATTCACTTGGTTTGTGTACTTTTTGTGTGGAAACGATTGACTCCCACCCTATGGTGATAGCTAGCATGTATGTTATATCTAACTATTGTCCATTTCATATAACTACCCCCTAATATCAAGGTAACTTCACATGGTAGCAGATTTCTTGTACTCCTTCTCTTTACATAATTATAAACCAATATCTGTGAATGTGGAAACGATTGACTCCCTGTGGAAACGATTGACCCCCTGGCTGATTTTCCCTTAGTAAGGTTCAAAACCAAAAAAAGTGTAGTGTAAAGAAAAAGGGAGTCAATCGTTTCCACATAGTAAATGTACTACCCAACTTTGGCCCTGTAGTGTATATTTATTATTGGTATTTAACATACCCTCATACATCCAACATATACATCATCAACTGTACTACTTATACACAAAAGATTTTGACCATACTCCTAACTTTATTTTTCACCCCTGTCCCTATCCATTTAACGACGATCCGTGACATCTGGCCATATACAAGCAATCAAGATAATTAGGAGTGCTGTCCCAACACTGTCCTGTCAGATTTGATTAGGTGTCCCTCCAATGTGTCCCCTTAACCGGGGTTAAAAAGCATTCCCTACTGAAATAATTATCACCTTAAGTGGAGTGTCCCCTTCAGAGGGTGTCCCCAAAACGGGGTTTTACTATATTGGTCTCAATCGTCAGGGTCAAAAGAAGGCTAGGCTCAGCTGGGAGGGAGATAAGGCCCGTTTCCATTGGCCGACGAAAACAGTGTCGATTTTCTGTGTTCTCCTAATAGGGGTTTTGTCCAAGGTTAGTTGGGGAATTGTTTGGAGTGAGATGGGGTATTGTTCAGGGTGGGAATGGGTATTATTCGTGGTGAGATGGGGAATATTTCGGGTGAGACGGGGTATTGTTCTGGGTGAGATGGGGTTTTGTTCGGGGTGAGATGGGGTATTTTTCAGGGTGAGATGGGGTATTTTTAGGGGTGAGATGAGGTATTTTTCCGGGTGAGATGGGGTATTTTTTGGGGTAAGATGGGGTATTTTTTGGGGTGAGATGGGGTATTGTTCGGGGTGAAATGGGATGGATTGGTAGTAGATGGTCAGTAGCGAATGGTGTATGAATATGTCGGGCAGCATACATGATGTAGAGATGGATAAGGGCTGAGAAAAGGATGACATTGAAGGATGTGTGTCGGGGATGGTCAGAGACGTGCCTTGGGTGAGAAAAACAGGTGAGAGAACGCATTAGTCCATGCAGTGTTGAATATTATGCCCTAGTCATACTGGCGTATAATTTCACTGTTTCTTGTACGTATTAGAAAGAACGACAGCTTCACATATCTAGTATGCAAATTGAATGCTTTCATCTTTTAGTATGCAAACCAGTCATACTGGCGTAAACTCAAAGGTTTTTACTGCATATTTGAGATAGTGCACACGACGTATAGGCTGTGGGATGGGAACATATCTGTTGGCTTTGCTTGAACTTTATATTGCATTCATTGACGTTCGTTAATGATTATATACGCTTTTGTACATATTGTGGCATATCACTACATAAATTTACGCATTAGAAATGCTTAGAGATAAGTTTGAAATTCTTTGAATCAATTCTGACGCCGCATTTTTTCCACATTTTCCTCACATTTGTTTACGGATTCCGACTTACATTGACGTAAATCTGCATGTTCGCTTCCATCAAGGCGCATTTTTATCTTTCGAAATACGTAAAAGAACGTAGGCGTGCGTACACGGGAATACACCGTCTTTATCTTTTTTACGCCAGTGTGCCTGGGGCTTGAAGGACCGGAAAGGCACTGGAGTGTTTGGTCGATTGGGGGCGATTGACTAGGACATAGGGCTGGTGATTTTTTAGACCTTATGTTTTAGTCAGTGAGGACTATTTTTTGCTGCGACGCATAAAAATGGGGCGTTTCCAGCGTCTTCCTCAAGTCCTCTCGGAGGATAAATTCCGAGCACGCAACAAGACATTACTAATGTAGCAGCACGAAGGTATGCTTGTCTGAAGTTCGTCGATTCTTTCAGCATCCATAATAGGGGTACCCTGAAGAGAACAAACACTCCTTTGTGACCTTCTCTTAACCTTTCCCTGACCTTACTGACACCTGTATAGACCACATTTTCTTCATCGTACCTCAAGGGTGGCCCTGAGAGCCCCGCTTCCCCTCCACCTATCCCATAATACCATTCGTGCACCGCGCAGCCGCCTGTAGGTACATTTGTCTGCTACCCCGATTATCGCCCAAAACAAAGCTGTAGCTGGTTCGCGGCGGGACGAGTTCACTAAGAGCCTGAGCCCCGGCGTAAATGCCGCCCACTACACGGAAAGCCAATCACGCACACGTGACCCTACAACCACTCTCCGCGCCACCTAGTGTGTGTATGCGGCATCTCCAGTCACGTGATATCGCCTTTTTTGGTCACGTGATGGCACAAGGCCTACAGGAATACGTAAATAAGTAAACAGAAAATGGGTTTTGCACAAATAACGTGGGAATGGATGACAATAGGTTTCCGTATGGATGTGTGAAGCATTTATGAGGTACAAATTGATTAAAATAAGCACTGACACAAGGAATGCTAAGTGGTAAGCATATTGTAACTTTCTAGTTCAAATGATTTCAGGAAACGTGCTATAATTGACTACTCAATTGCACTGAATTTCTCCAATTGCATAATATCCTCGACCCAGAAGTTGAAAAACTTTAGGAATAAAAGAAATAACTATGGGTTGTGGACGATATTAAATTGGAAAATAATCAGAAATTTCATTCAGGATTCTCACGTACATGCAAGTTATTACTACCAAGTTGTAATGAATAGACTGACCGTTGAAACATATGCACTACGTTGCACTAAATTAGATATTGGTATATGAGGCATTCATACAATACTGAACCAGATTAGTGTTATAAGTGTTTATTGCACGACGGGCAGGACACGTATTAATTACTGCGCGAGGCGTTGGCTAAGCGCAGTGAGTAGTCAACCTGAGTGCGATAAACACTAACACTACTTACTCGAGTTCAGTTTGGTATTTATCCTACTCTATCTCCATGCCAAGTAAGGTCATAGGTTGTCTACAATTCATATAGTACAATTCATAGACCGCATACGTGTGACGTTGCTGACAGTCTGGCCACTGATCGGTCAATTTATTTATTGCTCGTGAAATAGTTAACAATTTACTGCATGTTCGCTCGAATACAGTGACCCAATGTTAAACCTATGGCGTTTTTTATGAGGGGTAGGATAAGGATCCGTATACCACATTTATGCTATCTGACAGGTTTTATATAGCAGCTCGTGGTTTACTAAATCCCCATACATTTTCAATGGGGTCTTTGTATACGATGGATAATGAAAAAAAAAGAGGTACATAGCAACGGAGTGGCTAATAATATCAAGTTGGGTCTCTTGCCGTCGAGCAGATAGATATTAAATATGACGCTAGCGAGCAACAGACTCGCATGTTGAGTTGTATGGTGGGCCCCGAGGGTGAGCTTGTGTGAGCTGGTGTGAGCTGGTGTGAGCTGGTGTGAGCTGGTTTGAGCCGGTTTGAGCTGGTGTGAGCTGCTCCCGCGGTTCTATGTACCCCCTGTGGATGGTCTAATCAAACAGTTATTAATCTACCGCTTCTGTTGCCATAGTTACACTGATATATGGATACCAAAACGCGTCAAAACATGGCAGCAATTACTGAAAGAAGCCAGGTGCTGCTCCCTACCGGCCAATTAGTTGGTCACCCAAGTCCCCTGCCACTAAACAGCGGGTACTTCGTTTTCGGATCAATTTTCTCTATTCGTAAGCTCTGTTAGTATTTCACGTTGGAACCGCACTTGGGTGATCAAGTTATTACTTCTTAACGTGTCTTAATCGAGTGTTGTCTCATCCCTAATGAGGCGATTATTTATTGTAGTAAGAAGTATGAGTCATTGATATGGCTTTTTATTATCTACGTACGCAATACTAAGTGTCCATAGAAAACACATAAGGAGTGTGTATGGGCATACCCGGCGTATACGGATATGTTGTATGCTTCGGGTGGCGCATGCGGAAAAATAGTGTATACAGAATAATAGTCCTTAACTGAAATGAACTGATATCGACATGCCATTTGCCCAGAAAAGTTGGATGATAAATACAAGATAGACTGGTTTCAGATAAAAGCGAGTGTATGCTGCTCGGAGTTGCCTCTAGTCTGGCAGCGAAAGCCCGTTTTTGGGGTGAACCTTGCTTTCGCGTCCAGACAGTTTTTTATTAATGATTATTTATCTCCTGAATCTTCTAATTTCAAATCTGCCGGGTGAAACGCTGAAATGTTTGGGCAACTCAAGTTATGAGCGTTTGAAGAAAAAAAGTAAAAAAATAATTTTTTAATCAATGAATAAATATGGCTGCAATAATATTATTCTCATTGCTTAAAAAATCTATAACTTTTGAGCCCAATCATATTTGGTTTGATTTTTTATGAAAAATTTTTCTCTGCCATGACCTACTTAAATTGAATAATTAGGTCATGATGATAGAATTCTGTGAATCAGCTTCTTCACGTGATCGATGGTTTATATAAAATCTTTGGAGTTTTGGAATAATATAGGGAAAGATTGATCAATGTGTACTAAAGAAGAAACCAACAAGTGATATGAATCAGGTGACAGGTGAGTGAATATCACACGACTTCTTTGACTAAAATGAGTTGATTTCTGTATTTATCTCACCCATGTACACACTAAAAGAATGGACAACATACAGGATATAGACTATGTAGAAGGGACTGCAAAATACTCATAGAGGCATGGAGAACGAGATCCCAATGTTAAGCCTATGGAAAAAGATTCCAGGGGTGAGATAAATGTAACTTCCCCAGCATGGAGGTATAATGTCTTTTTAAAAGATCATATGGAAAAAGAAAGGATATCAAGTATCATGTGTTATATCACATTGTAATGTGTAGTGAACAGCATGTATAAACCCTAATTATTGCTCACTCTAGTTCCCGGACTGTCCACATGGGGGCAAGTACTCTTACACTGACACTCTCAGTTGTTAGTGTCATGAGTGTCCCTCCTGTCATGTGAAACAGACCAAATTCTGTGCTGTGATTGACTGTTGATTCAACAGCCAATGAGGGATGACCAGTCTCGTTCCAGTCTTTCACACATATCAGGAGGGACACTCATGACACTAACAACTCAGAGTGTCAGTGTCGTTTCCCCATGTGGACAGTCCACAGACTGGTAACTAAAGCGAGCAATAATGAGGGTAAACCATACACTATATATCAAGACAGGGGGGCTACTTCAAAATGATGACAGTTCCAATTCAGTCATTTTTGATACTAATAATTACAGACATTTTAGGTGATTAATCCCTTTGAATAGAAACAATTATGATTAGTCATGATAGGAATGCAAAGACCAGAACATTACAATGTGATATGACACATGATTTTCCCATAAAACACTTAAATAAAACATTCTACCTACATGCTGGCGAAGTTTCATGTATATATTAATCAATTATTCCCTATGTTATTGTAGCGAAACCCCATGTCACTGAAAGTGTATAACCACTTTCTGCCATCGTCAGTCGACTAAGGGCCCGAGACTATAGCCGCTACCCCGTACTTACCATGCCAGTACGGGTGGGTTCGGATTGACCTACTGGAAAGGGCAGGGAGATGCTAGATCTACAACCTACCACTACCTATGGACACAATACCAGACTCCGGACTATTTCAATATACCAGCTTTTATTTTAGTATATCAAGTTTACAATACGTTGGTGCTACGGGGCACCAACTAGCGCGGGAAGAGATTCTGGTCTCTTCGTCGTTGAAAGGTTCCGAGGCAACCTAACCAACTCATGAGGCTCCAGGCATTCACTCTACAGAGAGGCACTGCGAGAAGTCCTGTCAACCTGCTGCAGACTCAGTCTTATATACTAACTGAGTTATGTAATGCGGGCGACCTCGTAGTATTAGCATACATGGGTCCACCGGCTTTACCACACAGCAGGGATCCGCACTCGTGCCATCTAGCGTAAAGTGAAACAACGCTGCTCGACTACCCTGACCCCTACATTATTACAAAAAGATTTCATACATATCTTGGAAAATGATGCCTCAGGCATCACTCAATCTGGCATGGTAGTGCCTCGAAGCATCACCCACAATGAATTGGTTAACCCTTTAGGATGAGTGCCTGTGGCCAAACTACTCCCATAAGGATGGGTGCTGGTGGCAGTTTGTCCCACTAGAGGACTGGCACAGACTGGTTAAAACATAAATTTCAAGGTTGTAACCACATAATATGATAGATAATCATAAATGATTTCTTTCTTTTGAATAGAAATACTAAATATCATGATATATCCTCACAGTTTACATGAATGCTCATCTTAGAAATTTTTTGTAAGTATTTGAACACTGATGCCTCAAGGCATCATGCATCTTTAGTGCGATGATACCTTGAGGTATCATGCATCCTTAGAGGGTTAACTCTACTACCTTATGGAAAATTACTGATATAAAAGAGAAGGGTGCAAAAAACAGATCATCTATAAAATATAAATTGACAACTATTCGAAAATTGTCAATTTATTGATGAAAGTGTGAACATGAAATTTGCTCATTACTACTAAAATACATATGAGAAAGCGACATTTGAGTGCCTTACATTATTTTCTTGTGATCCCTTATCTGTTTCTTGATGAAGCGAACTACTTTACATAATTCTATCATTATGACCTAATTATTCAATTTAAGTAGGTCATGGCACAGAAAAAACTTCATAAAAAATCTAACCAAATATGATTGGGCTCAAAAGTTATAGATTTTTTAAGCAATGAGAATAGTATTATTTCAGCCATATTTATTTATTGTTTGAAAAATTATTTTTTTACTTTTTTTCTTCAAAAGGTCATAATTTAAGTTGCCCAAATATTTCAGCGTTGCACCCGGCAGATTTGAAATCAGAAGATTCTGGAGATGAATAATCATCAATAAAAAACTGTCTGGACACTAAAGCAAGGTATACCCCTCTCGCCGCCAGACTACTCTATGCATTATCCTCGCATATGCTTGGATATAACTACGCGTCAACTCCTCGAAGCATACGACCGATTGTATCTGAAACCAGTCAATATTACATACATGTATGCTCCAAGATGCGCATACGGAAAAATAGTGCGTTCCTAAAAATAGTGCATAACTTAAACGAATTGATATCGGCTTGCCACTTGTCCAGAAAAGAGAGATAATAAATACAATATAGACTGGTTTCAGATAAAAACGGCCAGATGTTCCAAGGAGTTGATGCGAAGTAATATCTAAGTATATGCGAGGATATTGCACAGAGTCAACCCAATTAGTATTGTGTGTGTATTGCCACTTACCCACTTGCAGACTATCATCAACGCCCCTGTTTGGAAAATCACCACCACTCTCCACCATCTTGGCTCTACTTGTTCCCCCCCCCTAACACTTCTAAAATCTATTTCAATGCTCCATTATTCTTTAGTGGTCACCGAGTTAAATCATTCCCCTGGCCATGATGGTCAAGCTAACCTAACTTTGGTTGATATAACTTGCGAATCCACAGGTTGGTCTGAGGTTGGAAAAAATCCTCACTCACACCAAGACACGGGAACACACATGTACGAGTAAACTATACTTTATTCAAAAAAGTGTATAGCTATATGCTGATATATTCCCTAGCTGAAGCTAGGTAACTCACAGGCAGTTTTGGTACAGTCAACTGAGGTTGAATAACCCAGACCCAGCCACAGAAAGAATAGGGAAAATCACTGTGAAAACCCAGGTATGCTTCTCTCTCGTGAAGCATGAAGAGTGGTTTGTCAGCCCAGCTGCATGTCACACTACATATATACAGGTCACATAAAAATAATGGACCCATGGCACTTCCGTGCATGGGTTTTATTTTGCTAACCACAGCCACACTAAACTATTCCCAAACTATAAGGCCCGCCGTCCACGTACTACGATATGGCTCCGATATGGTCTACGATGCACCTCCCGATACAAAATGAAAATCGCTTCGGAATATCACCTAATATCGGGGCAGTTGACCACGTTTCTGCGATTAGGCACCGAAAAAAACCCATTGGGATGCGTGGTCGATTGGCATGTCCATACATATATCTACGATTTTGCACCTTCCCGATATGTCTTCGATATTTGCTTTTTGTATCGGTGCCATATCGCTAGGTCTAAATTTCTATCGTAGTAGGTGGGCGCCAGGCCTAATATATGATTGTAACACGACTCTTGCCTCCTGAGCAATGGGTCTTGTGCTGCTGTAATGTTAGAGCTGCCAATTCTGAGCTGGCGAGAAGGTACGATACTTTAAACTGAATGCAGAAACGGTATGCTATTTTGTGCCATTCGACTCCTGACCAGACGTTTGGGAAAATAGAGTAAAGAACCAAGCAAAGGGGAAGGTAAACGTGTTGGTGCTGTATTCTTATGCAGTTGTGACATTGATTCATAGCGTTGTTGGCAGGTGGCAAGGCGTCTCCAAAACGAGGCTTACGATTATAAGGCTCATTTGCATTAGCCAACGAAAACGATGTAGGTTTCTTTAGTTCTCCCATTTCATTGGCCGTCACCGAACTACAGTCAGGAACCACGGACAGACCTTTAGCACTGCCGATGCAAAATGGAAATGAGCTTTTAGGAGAGCTAAAAAAATCTACACCGTTTTTGTCAGCCAATGGAAACAGGCCTTTTGTGAGAGAATGACGGATGATGAGTGGCTAGGAGTGTAGTATGAGGGACCTATACAGACCAGAGATCAGAAAGCAGGGAATGTATGAGGCATACAGCCTAATCACTAAGCTGGCCCTTTCTACTATGTAATCAATCTACACAATGTGCAACATCTACATAAAGATGTCTATATTGCGAATGGACTGTCTATGTATGATTTATCGCAATGCTTGTCGTTCACTTGTAATCCCCTTCCTATCTAGTCCAGTATAAAATACCTAGAATGCTCCCGAAGTGAAGAAAGCAGTTTCATAGCATTGATTTGTTAGGCAATGATTTAGTTGTGCAAAAGGTCTTCTAGAAATATTTGGCACTTAACATGTTTTAGACTATAGCTAATTCTGATGGTGCCGAGGTCTTACAGAATTTATTACTTCATAACCAGGATTATTACAGATAATATATTCATGACCAGATATTGCCCATGATTTATTTCAGGTAGTGTTAAGGAGATCAATTCTTTGTCCCGCTTCGCAGCCAATCCAAGACACTTCATTAAGTCAGCTCCTTCTATGATGACTTTTTTTTACCTTCGACTTGGTGCAGTAAATAATAAATCACCAAAGTGTGTATCCTACTTCATAATGCCTGGATATTCCTGAGGATAACGGTATTTGAATTTTTATTTTCATCTCATTAATATATACATGTATGGAGATTCTGTTAGTAATCTGTCTCTATCACTTATGCTAGGGAAATATGTATAGGTTTGTTTCTAGTTACCACCCCCATAGAACTTAGGTAGGGAGAGGGGTATCTTATCTATTTGTTGATGGTTTTGTTTTTCCTTCCTACTATTACCATTAACAATAAAGACGATATAAAGAATATGAAAGACTTTTATTCATAAACTCATTTGTCACTTTGAAATCAATACATCTCTATACACCAAAACTTCCCAGAACAGAATCCATCCAACAAAACTCACCCTGTATTCATATACTACATAGATAGTATGCAAATTCCTTGTTGACAGGTTATTCTTTTGCTATACTAGAAAAACATGTGCTGTTAATTCCACTGAACTCACAATAAGCTGTTACAAAAGAAGATGGCATAATGAAACTCCTAACTTCACCTTTATTGAAACAATCTAATGGCTCATGCTTTACAGTTGATTCGCTGTCAAGTATTAGCATATGAGAGAAACTAGGAGCAAATAGTATGTTCAACACAGATGATTGAGCGCGCAATTATAAATGAATAACAATTAAAAAGTTTTAGTTAGATTGAGCCTATGGATACTTTTCTGTAACCCACTGGCACCCAGTTAACTTGCCATTTCTGCAACTGCCTTTCTAGGATCCAAACACATCAAGCACTCGTGGGTCTTGAGGTTTTTGGTCTTGAGTGATTGGTCATGGTCAGCTGGGCACGCCACAAAGAGACTGTGACACTGGATCCCTGCTCTGTTCTCAATACCACAGTGAATATCACACAGATAGTGAAGGGATAGTTTGTATGCAGTACCCTGAAAGTCTATATGGACCTCTCTAACCTCTAGATGATGTATTTAGTGCGTGCAAGTACGCTCTAATATGTCCCAGCTCTGCTTCTATGAATGAACTTCATCAGAATACTCTATGCATGATGTAAACATTTTCGTTATGCCATGTTTTTCTGCATTACCGTTGAGGTGTGGGGAAAACATATTTAGTCCGTTCGGAAAAAAAGTTTTGCTCAAGCTAAATCTCTCGTTATAAACAGAATACTCTATGAACCTTTCTGTTAGCAGTCATAAACTGTCATTTTGAAACATAGCTACGATGTTGGCTACGATGTTGAAGGCTCTGAAAAGACAATGGTTGAGCAGATAAGAAATTGTATGCTGTAAATATGCAAGAACACTGAGAAGTCCAAATGCTTCGAGTATGACAATGCAACTACATGAAACTTTGTTGAATAATTAAATACCATAATCTCTGTCGTCAACATCACTATAGAACCAGTGTCTGGATGAACCAACTTGTGATTCCTCTGTAAGTAAATTATTGAAAGGTACTGTACAAATCCTACAAAGTTACCTAGAGCTGGGATGGCACCTACAGCAGTAACCTATAGATCAAATTGCGAGGCTTTCTCAAAATCTGTTTCCGATTTGGAGTACAAGGATGCTATGCTATGGCACCAGTTACTAGAAACATGGGAACATTATACAGAAGAACCCTGCCTAATACTTGTCATTGCAGGAGGAGTTTCTGTAAAACAGTTCAGAATCCATCAATTATTTGATTATGGGTTTGCACCAGGATGTTACAGAACACTACATTTAAACATAGGAGTAAAGGAGCAGGCCCAAACAGAATGTTTTGTGAATTTGTATAGAAATGGGTGTTCCAATTTCACACTGTAAGGGCACTCATACCGGTTAACCACCGATGTCTTTGCAGTATGAATAAACAAATTTTTAAAAAATTAAAAAAAGTCTTATGCATAAAACTATAAGCTAAAACACTATTACAAAACCCCATGGAAACAGACACCCTTCATTAATGGACAATTTTGCTCTGAACAACTCCCTCTATTAAATGTATATCTTAATCTGGTGTAAGCAGACACTCCATGTGAATAGACAACTTAAGATTATGATCTCTCCAAAATACACTGAAAAACAATCAGGTGTTTTCAGTGAAAACAAATATGACTCAAACCTAATATCTACATATTTTGCCCTGTTTCATTTCTCGTATTTTAGGGTAAGGTTTTGCTAGGTTGGCAAGGGGGGAAAACAAAAGGTGTACCTTTTTTCATTTGGCCTAAGATCATTATTCAAAGTCTGACTTGAAAAGTTTTTTTGCAATGTGATACATCAGATTTTTCTCATATATTTTGTTTCCATACATCAGAGTATGATTCAATAAGATAACTGAGGTTAGTCTGGTAGCAGAGATAATCAAGAAAAACCTTTATAAATACTAGTTCGGGGCCTGATGGGGATGATGTATCGCTAAGGAACATGGATAACCATAACGTTATGCCTACAGATACGTCGTTACTAAATTGCCATAAGCGAAGATGGATGACCTCTGAGGGTGGTTTTGATGGTGACCCATGTTGCGGCTGTAAATACGACCTGCCTGCAGTACGGGGCGGGTACAGGCGACCCTGGCAGTCCTCCAGACATGGTGCCCCGTACAGCCCCTGTCCCTGGCCAGTCATTCACCGGTAATGAGTCTTCAGCGACTCACTTGGTTTACATTTGCAATTCGCTCGCCACCGTTCAGGGCCCACTGGACCACAATTATCCCAAGAAAGACAAATCGCAAAGCAACAACCTAGACATTTCCTGTATCCAATATGCACATTTTGTACGTCTCTAGAGATGCACAATTCGCCCATTCTACGCCGTTAGTGTGAACTCGCCAATATGCCATACATCAATGTAGTTGTGAAAATACTTTGTTTGGCTATTCTAAAATATAGAGATATAAAATTGTTCGACAATTAAAGTCTTGTGAATTCAAAGGATCCTTATGATATTGGGTTCTCCTGATGTTGCAATTTGTTACTAATATATATGGACCATATTTGAATAACTAATCCCTTCGCATAGACCCTATTGGGGTATCCCATAATTCGGTCTGTTTACAGGATCCGGTGTTCACTGGTTGCCCTTGTTATATGGTGACGCTTGAACCGTAACCCACATTTATTGCAGTTTAAGGCCTAGCGTCCACCTGCTACGATAGAAATTTAGACCTACCGATATGGCACCGATACAAAAAGCGAATATCGGAGACACATCGGGAAGGTGAAAATTTGTAGACATATGTCTGGACATGCCAATTCACCACGAATTGTATAGGGTTTTTATTGGTGTCTAATCGCAGAAATGTGGTCAACTGTCCCGATATTAGGTGACCTTCCGACGCGATTTTGATTTAGCATCGGGAGGTGCATCATAGACCATATCGGAGCCATATCGTAGTAGGTGAACGCCGAGGCTAACGGTCTTTCTAAATCTTCAAATAGGAAATCCGATGCCAGAAATGGAAATTTCAGTTATTTCTACATAGACTTTTCAAATTATATTTGGTCTCTCTGGTTATAAATCAGAAAATTATTACGGCCAGCCTGTACCTATCTGAGGCGATATTAGGGAGTATAGTAACCTCTGGAGGGTCCATAGAAACCAATAAAATTAGTCACGGGAGGGAGATAGAGACCAGAACTTTACAGTATGCTGCTATTTATAATATATATATATATGTTAATTACATATGGCTTTTTTTATATCCAGGTGATGGTGTATGCCCGCCAGAACAGCTCCGACTGGATGCATTGGCCATGGGACAAAATGGCGGCCGTCATGGCCATAGATTACCATGACAACGACCTGCTACGTCACGCGCGCCAACACGGAGTCAAGTATGGCCTCCTGGGTAAGTCCCCGGCGAATTCCCGCCCATTTTCTGGGAAGTTTTCATCGATAATGGCGCATACAGTATCTGAAGGGTACTCTTATCATGTTGCGTTGCTCTCATAGTTTTATCCGTACTCTCAACTCTTTAAGATGTTTTTATCCCCTCCCTCCGTGGTAGCCGATTGTCCTTCGGGAAAACATCCTTTGCAGATATGAGATTGAAGGAAGAATCCGTTTATGAATGAGGTTTAGCAAACATAATTTGGGCGTCGAGTTTGATCTGGGTTTTAGTGTGAGAGGGAAGAGGAGGATGAGGCTGTGGTTTGCTTTATGTGAAATCGGCTTACGGACGTTATTGAGTTTGCTGAGGTTTTCTCGGACCGTAATCCAATTGTTCCTGCAAATTCCCGCAAATTCCTTTCCACATTATGAACTATAGTTGTATTGGAAGCCTTCCTGCATTTTAGATGTATTTGTCTGATCATTTTCTTGCCACATGGTATTACCTATGGCTGAAATAAGTGCCCAACCGAAGGAGAAAGTCTTCAAGCCGTATTTTCTATTATGTATTGGCTTAAAAAAGTTTCATTTCATTAGTGACGAAGAAGCAGATCCATACAGACTAACAGGTTCATTGTGTTATGAACAGTCCTGAATAACCAGTAACCTTCTGTTGTTCCCTTGTGGTTATAAAAAGATATCCACTTGATCTAAAATTAGATTCACACGTAGAGACTCATGCACCTGAGATGGATGTACTTCATACCGTTCCCCTAGTCTCAGACAATTCCCCTTTGGTACAAAACTCTCATGGCATAGTGCCTTTCCGGCCTCAAGGGAAAATGGCGAATTTGATTCACATGGAAGCATATATATCAAGTACCCTTGATGTTAGGAGTGTTACAAACATGTGATCATGCTTGCTGGCCTCCTGTTGGCTAGGGCAGTACTTAGTCGCAGCAGGTCAATTTGTCTCAAGAAAATGACCCTATAGATTTAAAAATGTTTAAATCAAAATCCCATGGGATTCTGTACCTTGTTAGGGGTAATTGTATCCGACAATTGCAGTGGAAAATACTTTTCCCAGGGAAATGGAGCCATACAACTCAGACGAGGAAATTGTGTTCCAGTATAGAATCTCATCAGGATTTGTCTCAGACAAACACCTTGTGAGGTATATGAATTCCATCGTGTGAACCATACAATTTAGACGAGGAGATTGTGTTCCAGTACCGAATCTCAGCAGGATTTGTCTAAGACAAACGCTCTGTGAGGTACTTGAATCCCATCGTGTGAATCCCACTTTAAGTAGAATTCATACGGTGTGATTCATGTTCCTCACATGGTTCAAAATCTCATGAGATTCAGTTCCTTTTTTGTAAATTTAGCCAACAATTGCAAGGGGAAAATATGTCTCAGGGAAATTTAACCCTATAATTTAGACAAAGAGATTTGACAAAGTGTTTGAGTACAGAATCTCAGCAGGATTTTTCTCAGATGAACACCCTGTGAGAAACATGAATCCCATCGTTTGTATACCCTTGACCCCTTTAAATGAACAGAATCTCACGAGATTGTGAACCCTGTGAGGTGCATGAATCCGACCATGTGAATTCCACTTTAAAGCATGATTCACATCTTGTTGTCACTTGATGGATGATGGTAATGTATTGACATATATATATATATTCAGTGACATAGGTGAAAGGTTCATCAGACTTGTAATCTGATATAGGTGACGATATAGTTATGATCCACAGAGAATCTGGAGCAATGATTTCGGTCGCTATTCTGCGATCCGCAAAACCTGGAGCCATGCCCCCATGAGGTGGCAGAAATACACACTCCCTATAGGGGACAGAGCCATTGTTAGTTCATGAAGCAGTCACTAGGTGGCCAGCAGTATGGCAGGTCCCTTGAAACATATGTCAGCAAGGCTAAAGTTGTAACACTTCCCAATTATCACACACTTCTTTTGCACCTCCTTTAGTGAAGAACCTACTTTTTCACCTCCATTAGTGAAGAACACCTACTCGGGGGGCGTCAAGCAGCCACCATGGATCATAGGCTATATGCCCTATAGGTTTAGTATGGAGACTCCGTAGTAGGTGAATACTACACACTCGCTATAGGTCTGGTATGGAGACTCCGTATTTGGGTAATAAACAATCATCTATAAATTATGTTCCTCGTTATTTACCTCCTTAATTCAACCTCTGCCCTAGATATTGCCGAAGCAATGAAGATATTTTTGCTATCGTTATTCGTCAGTTGAGCGCAAAATATAACAAACTTTAAGTGTTTGCACGAGCATAACGCCGATTTGTGTTGTAATCGAACAAGTATTCTCGGGTATTGTTTGCAATTCCACTCTTAAATACCATGTAGAAAAATATTTTCATTAACTCAGTATATGAAATTGTCATGAGGTATGATATATCGATGGTCGTCTGGAGAAATCCTGCCATCCATATTGCATAGTATGACGGTATGATTCATTATCTCACAACTAATTAGATTCCTTAGCTTTCATTGATTGCGGCTCAGCTGAGTAAATAGTACGCCAATTGTAAGGCGAGTACGATCGATAAAAAGGGATATACCCCACGTATTGTGCTGTAAATTAACACTCTCCAGCAGATCTTTCGTGCCGCTTGCGCTTCCTAATCTCTGCTCCAACGCAGTGACGTCATATAGAGAAACTACATTTGTAACTGTCAAAAGTTATGAGACTCAAATAACTCATATATTCCGATTTGGGAAATACTGGAATTGTTATATGATCCTTACAGACAATGAAGCTCAGTTCTAAACCACTGTATTGGGCTGGTTCGATTAAGCCAGTCTTATGGTTGGCTTAATGTGTGTTGTTATTGTGTATTGTCCTATCAACGTGTAGAATACACCACTGACCCACAGGAGGGTTTAGCAGTTGTGCAGTGTCCTATGTGTTGCTTTTGGGGAGGTGCTAGCTTCAGCTAAAGTATTAGATGGAATAATCCATGGATGTATCACATTGGAATAACCACTGGATGCAGGTTGATTACCAGCAGTTACTGGAATACCATAGCTGAAGTGAGGTAAGTTGTAGAGTATTGCTTGGCAGTGTCAGCCCTTCACAGATAAGATCTTCTGTAGAGGTACTTCTATGCTTCTTTATTGAGTCCACAAACGATATACACCTCTCACCGACTCAGGCCAAAGAACCTAGAGTGATGGTTACAACTAGCTTATAAAGGAAACCTCAAAGCCGAATACATTACAATGTCAAGGTTGCTTGTCCCAAATACCATGTCCTTATTTGTAGATCCCTATCCTGTACCCTTGGCAGAGTGAAGGACACTCAATGCTCACACCCACTGTGATGGGCCAGGTGCCCATTTATGGCCAAGGACTCTCCGTGCCCTTGGGCCTAGTGGAGAGGTGTGATATACTTATACCCATAGTTATTATCAGCTCACAGATATATTTGTAGTTTTTCTGGATTATATGATTTGTGCATGGATCTGGTCCAGTGCACTCCATGGGTTTTTTTTAAAAGAAAGACACATGTCTTTCTTTTAATTACTGAATAGGCATTTACACACATTTATATATAGCTACAAGCAAATGTATGCTATTGATCTTTGTTTTGTTTTTGTTTTGTTTTTTGACCAATTTATTGCCAAAGCCAGATTGCTAGGCAATATAGATTTTTTCCTAATTTACCCGGGTTCTCCACCATATGGGCTGGTTCGATTAAGCCAGTCTTATGGTTGGCTTAATGTGTGTTGTTATTGTGTATTGTCCTATCAACGTGTAGAATACACCACTGACCCACAGGAGGGTTTAGCAGTTGTGCAGTGTCCTATGTGTTGCTTTTGGGGAGGTGCTAGCTTCAGCTAAAGTATTAGATGGAATAATCCATGGATGTATCACATTGGAATAACCACTGGATGCAGGTTGATTACCAGCAGTTACTGGAATACCATAGCTGAAGTGAGGTAAGTTGTAGAGTATTGCTTGGCAGTGTCAGCCCTTCACAGATAAGATCTTCTGTAGAGGTACTTCTATGCTTCTTTATTGAGTCCACAAACGATATACACCTCTCACCGACTCAGGCCAAAGAACCTAGAGTGATGGTTACAACTAGCTTATAAAGGAAACCTCAAAGCCGAATACATTACAATGTCAAGGTTGCTTGTCCCAAATACCATGTCCTTATTTGTAGATCCCTATCCTGTACCCTTGGCAGAGTGAAGGACACTCAATGCTCACACCCACTGTGATGGGCCAGGTGCCCATTTATGGCCAAGGACTCTCCGTGCCCTTGGGCCTAGTGGAGAGGTGTGATATACTTATACCCATAGTTATTATCAGCTCACAGATATATTTGTAGTTTTTCTGGATTATGTGATTTGTGCATGGATCTGGTCCAGTGCACTATTATGTGAATCCACAGTTGATTAAACTGCCCCTTTGAATGAGCACATGTGCCATGTAGACAAACAAAACCCAGCAACATATGAGGCGCTTTCGACTAAAGAAAGTAATCCCTACGACTATGCTTGATTTAACTTCGCCAGATAAAAGGAATGAGTGCAATATTTATCCTATATCACAAGTGTAATAAAAAGTACTTCTCAAATTCTTCCGAATTTAGGATATGTGAAAAGCTGGCGCATGGGACAGATTCTGCCCCAACCAGGCAGACTAGTGCTGAGATAAAGCCGTTTTCCACTGGTCCACTATTCGCCGCCAATCTGCAGTTGGGAACAACAGATCCGTGAATGGAAAAAGCCATGAAGAGAAGTGCCCACTGATAAATTCTGCATAGATCATGCAATAAGGCCACTGGTGACCGACTTGGTCAACAACCGGCAGAATCAAAGGGGTCTGAAATCGCCAGTGATGGTCATTTTGTTTGGAGGACAGTTCTGTCGGTATGGACCTGTTAAATGCATCATACACAGTCCCCTCACCGATTTTTAGATATCGACGTGCAGTCATTGGCCACCACCAACGCACTTCAAAGGCCCATTTCCATTGGCCGACAAAGATTGCTTAGACTTTTTGAGTTACCCAGAAAGTCTACCGGTGGTGCCACAGACTGTGCGTGGGTATAGAAAAATCGCTGAGGGTAGTAGATTTCACTCAGTGACCAAGCTTTCACTCAGTGGTTGGTGGTGCCACATTGCATAATCTAAGCAGAAAAAGTCGTGGGGCATTTCACGACTTTGGTTGTTTCCATTGACCGATATTGGGTCCACAGTGCCAAAAGTCCGTCGGTGGTCCCTGACTGTAGATCGGTGACGGGAAAACGGCCAATGGAAACGGGCATTTAGGAGCACTCAATCAATCGGTGCCGTTTTCATTGGCCAGTGGAAAATGGCTTATACAAGCAGGACAGTGAGTAAAGCACAGAACCTATGCTTGGAGAGTGGTTAATTGAAAACCATCCACTCGTTGGTGTAGGGTTAACTAATCATATCCTTTACCGAGTTCCCTCCTGCCTACCCCGCTATCCATCACCCAATTTATCGTCCGTTTAGATAACTCTTCATTCACTCCGGCAGAAATAATAGAGGTCACAGTAAGTTGGCAGATAGTGATCACTTCATTTTGGCCCGCATCCCTGAGTGTTATTTGCTGATAGATTTTGAAAGATGAAATGGGAATGGTAATGAACGTTGAGAACATGATGAGCAGTCTGTTTACCGGCAGCTGAGTAAATGTGAAAATGGATTTTAAATCCCAGATGACCTTAAAATAACCTTCAATCCAGGCTTGCGTTAATTTACTCATGTGGTGATAAGCGGTTTACGCTACATGGATCTAATTATAGCATTATTATTTTCATTACTACCATTAACATATGGCTGTTATTGTAGTAAATGTTGTTGTTGTTGTTGTTGTTATTATTATCATCATCATAACTATTATTATCATTGTTCTATCATTATTATCATCATTATTGATAAGCATTAAATATACTACATTCCTGGCGAAGAATGGGGTCAGATTCGTCAAATTACTGTCAGTCTGTGCAATTGATATCCAATAACCAATAGATACTGAGTTAAATAAACGGGGAGATATTCTTCAGCAGATAGATTATGCTGCGGTAAAGCGCACTTCTTGTGCACTACTTCCGTGGTACAGTAGCGAGGGGACTACTCGACCATGGCCTGTTTATTAAAGGCATATCCTATAATACACCTGGTGATTTTCAAATATTATCAATTATCAATCAAACCTGGCTCCTTGTGATTCATCTTATTTCTAAATGAGTGAATTTAACGTTTTGTCCAGTTTATCCAATATTATTAAGTACAATAGGCCAAATTACATTTATTTGATTTACGTAGGTTTATTTTCAATTCTGTCAACAACAATAACTATGACCTATGAGTCATCGATGAGTTTAAGACTTAAATGTGTAGTACATCTACTATAATTGGTGAAAGTTTGAGGTAAATGACATTGGGTTTATTATGTGAAGAGCAACCTTTTAGAATTTCTATATTATATATATTTTATCATGAACTTATCATGATTTTTTTTAATTTTTAGAACATATCTTAACTGGATAACTTCCTTTATTTCATTTAAATTGGCCTATGAGATCCCAGTCTCAATGCTGGTAATCAAAGATTAATGCTAATCTCTCATTGGGAGAGGGCTAGATGGATGGGCTTCAGATTATGGAGTCAGTGCACTTGGCGACAGTTGTTTAATATCGGGGTCCTGCTTCGGAAAACTATCAGAGACTAGCTAGACTCTGTTTACATGCATATTATTCTATTCTTACCTACTTGTATTTTGGAAATGTTATATTACACACAGCTGTCGCCTCATTCATATCACTGCACATCAAACTGGTGGAGAATGATGGCTTTGACCAAATATTGTTGGTATACTCTATAGTACTCATATGAAATATATACGTTCAGCGTAAGGATATCAGTGTCAAATAGAAAATATAGACTAGATCTAGAGAGGTGTATGGACAGATCCCCCTCTGTGGTGTATGGACCGACCCCTGTGTTTGGTTTGTTTGGTTGACTTTACATCCAATCAGTTTAGAATTTCTCTTCCCAGACTTTCCAATGGCTTAAGAACTTTACTTCTTTTCCATATTCCTTACAGAGGATGGGATGCCTGGATATCCAGGCTTCGGGTTGCTTATATCTGTTCAAATATCTTGAATTCTCTTAGGAATTCAAGAAGCTCTTTTCTACCAGTGCTGTGGAAGGCACTGCGAATTGACATTATATTCTTCAGGAAATTTTCCTGGTTCTTCTTTGTTACCTGACAGTGGAGCATCAGATGTTCAATGCTCAGACGTGTTTAGTATGTCTGGCACATTGGTGCCAAATCACCTTTCAAAAGGTGTCCATGTGTCAGTTTGGTGTCACCCGTCCACAGACAGGTCAGTTTTACTGACCCTTGTATAGACCGAGACCTGTGTAGTGTACAGATCAATGACCTGTGTAGTGTATGGACTGACCCCCTGTGTAGTGTACAGTCGTGTATAGTGTACAGACCAACCCCCTGTGTAGTGTATGGACCGAGCCCCTCTGCAGTTTATGGACCGACCTCTCATGTAGTGTACAGACCTGTGTAGTGTACAGATCGACTCCCTGTTTAGTGCATGGACCGACCCCTGTGTAGTGTATGGACCGACCCCCTATGTAGTGTATGGACCGACCCCCTGTGTAGTGTATGGACCGACCCCTATGTAGTGTATGGACCGACCCCCTGTGTAGTGTATGGAGAGACCTCTCATGTAGTGTACATACCTGTGTAGTGTACAGATCGACCCCCTGTGTAGTGTATGGACCGACCCCCTGTGTAGTGTATGGACCGACCTCTCATGTAGTGTATGGACCTGTATGGCCATTTAGTCCTTTATGTCGTCGTTCACCTTTAAAGGACGACTTTCTGGAGGCCTACCCCCGTACATATTATCTCGTGAATGCGCATTTTTAGGCCATGTTAGGCCTGTGTCAGGCGGAGGGGGGGGGCTCCCTGCTGTGGTGTACACCCCCTACAGATCATGACTCCCATAACATGCCCTACCGGTCTGGTCTGTCAGTGACCTTTCGTCCTGATACTGACCTTTACTTGGCATTATGAGATGGCTATAACCGTCATGCGGCCAGAGGTCGAGTCAGAGTCCACCCCTCGGCAAGAGTATCAGCAGCAAGCCTTCTTGATGTTGGTGATTTTAGTCAATATCGAAGGTTTCAACTATGGAAACCCCACCGATAATTTTCACGCTGTACAAAAGTCGGTTGGTGGTCCTCCTTGTGAAAAGTTGGTGGCACACAATCGGTGACCTGCACTGCCCGCATGTATTTCCATTTGCCATTTCAGGGTACACCAATAATTGAGTCTCTGTTATAAACTGCAGACTGCTACTGATTAATTCAACCCCGTTTGATTTCGTCCGTGGGCTCAAAAGTCGGTTGGTGGTGCCCTATTGGATAAGGAGGAAGAAAGAAATCATTGATCATTTCTGTTTCCGCCTGACGATTATTGTGCGGAATGTGTTGCATAATTAGTCGGCGTTGCGAAATGCCATTATTGGTGATCATAATGGGCAATCGGAATTGTTTGTTTGGGTAGTTTGGGATTTGGGATTGACCGAATCTATGAGATGAATGTAGGTAGAAATCTCACTCCTACAAATTTACCGAGGTGAGAGTTCTTTTACTTCCCACACCAAATAGACATGGTATGAGAGGGATTGGAAAATCCACATTAGAATTACCTATATAGACAAACAGGATGTACGTTGCAAAAGCAACGACTTCCTTGGAGTCTCAGATTGTGGAGGTGAACATTTTAATTAAGTATGACATACTGAATGCAGACATGGAGAGTGTGAAGGTTGGTAATTAACACGATCTCAGGTTATACATGTTTTTTTGTTTTAATTCAAATAAGAAGATACATTTGACCCTATAATGGCGTTTTTACAAGTAAATTTCATAACAGGTAGACAAGACAAATGATGGTAGAGTAGTGACAAACACAGGACAGTACAGATAGAAAACAAATTTGACAAATTATACATTTTTATTATATGAAAATTACAGTCGTATATACAAACATTGGTATCATATAAAATGTAGAAAGTTGATAAAGATAGCCCATGGCAGAGCTATGAGCTGTTCAGTTTGAGAGATATGGTTTCATGGAGAAAGTTGGAGTTGTGTTTTTTCACTTCCCCGAGAGAGACACCTGATTCTACAGCTGACTGGGCTCCCCTCTCCTGAGGGAATGGACAATGTTCATTCGAGACACCAAGGCGGCTGAAAGGTATGCCGAGTCTGCGGGCAAATTGAGTCCCTGTAAAAGTTATTTTCCACTGGCCAATGAAAACGGCACCGATTAATTGAGTTCTCCTAAAAGTCAGTCGGTAGAAGCCAATGACTGCAGTCAGTATCTAAGGTCAGTGAGGGTATTGTGTATGCCTTATTTCTGCTGCATTTGACAGGTCCATACCGACAGAACTGTCTTCCAAACACAATGACCATCACTGAAGATTTCAATCCCCTGTGATTCTTCTGGTCTTTGACCAAGTCAGTTGGTGGTTACCGGTCTTATTGCATAATCTATGCACAATTGATAGGTGAAACCTTCTCTGCATGCCTGTTTCTATTCACTGCAGATTGGTAAGGTATAGTCGGCCAGTGGAAAATGGCTTTATAGGGGACTCCCAGCTTTGTAAGGAGCATTATCTCACCCCTGGTACTTTTCTCCCATAGGCTTGATATTGGGAAATCATTCTCCCTGCCCTTACAAGTATTGAAGTATGTTCTCCATGGTCTATAACCTATGTGTCATCCATTCTTTTAGTGTGTACAGGGGTGAGATGAATACAGAAAGCAACTTGTTTCAACACAGGTCATTTGACTCTATGCTCTTACTGATTTTATTTCAAGGTCCGTTGTTCACTTATAGTCATCATCATTATCACTCATAGCTGCTGGGAGTAGAAATATTCTCGTGAACAATACAATATAACAGGACATTACATAAACAAGACAGGACATCACCATAACCCCTGTCTCATGTTCTTGACTCTCGATATAGGTGTGTCTATACCAACTGTTATCGACTTTCTTAGTAGTATACCTATACTTTCACATAATAGAAGTTCATTACACACTAATTACAAACAACACAGTATTCATTCTATTAGGTTGTAGTCCTTATAGTTACCACCTAGCCATGTGGTCATTTGACTCACTCTGTCATTTTTCAATGGTCATTTGACTCATTTTTACTAATATGCTGTTCACCATAACGATATATACCTAGTTTAAGTGGTCATTTGACTCACTTACTTTTGTTCTTTACGGTCATTTGACTCGTTTTATCATTCATTCATTATCCCATTTAATATTTCAGTTTGCAGCAGATGTTTTTTAACTTGTGCTTTCTATTCTTTTATACTCCCAGTGAGGGTATTCCATAACAGCATTCCCTGATAGATGGGGCTATTTCTATATTTTTCTGTTCTTGGTCACTTTGTGTTTTTTCACTAATCATTGGCTGACCTTCAGATGCTCTTTTGTCACCGCCGATGGTCCGGACTCACTTGCCAAGATTTTATCAACATATTGATAAATTCTGTCAGTGGTGCGTACCAATATTGGTCCATAATTAAAATACTTAGTCGCTGGGTGAGGAGTTTTTAGGGATGCCACACACAGATATGTGGTGAGATGTGGTCCGTCAGCGATCAATGCCCCCTGTGGCTGACTTGACCAATGACTCGGGCCCGGGGGGGGGGGGGGGGGCGGGGGTTCTTTTATTACCCACCTGATACGTAGTCTCCATACTAAGTCTATGTAGCTTACTATCGTAAAACTGGATGAGGTTTAATCTTGGCCACCGTATTTCACGACTGGAGTTTGGCAAAGTGACTTCATGAGGCGAAGCCGAGTGAAGTCAGGAGCCAAAACTTCAGGAGTGGAATGCGGTGGCTAAGATTAAATCGAATCAGGTTTTGATTTTATCCTACCCTTTCTCCTCTATTTTGGAATATTACGTGATAACAATGCTGTATGCCACTAGTGGCATATAAAACTCTGTATGCCAGTCAGCGTGGCATACGGAAACCCAATGTTAAGCCTATGGGATTTTATATTAGGGGTAGGATAAAGATCGCTACTGAGTAGGATACGGAGCTGGGTACCCTCCTAGGAGGATACGGATTTTTGAGATGAAAGTAGTCCCAAACATAACTTCTTAACTATGTTGAAAAGTTTTCTAACGATCATATTTATTGCTTAAATCTAAAAATAAGTGAGTAATAAATACAACATTACCATGATTTCGATCTGAATGGCCGTATTCTCCTTGTAGTTGACGCTACGCAATACTCCTCGCTATCGCTCAGAGTATTACTACGCGTCAACTACGCGGGGAATACGGCCACTCAGATCGAAATCACGGTAATATTGTGTATATACCATAACATAATCGGAGGGGTACATAATCGTATCTCAGTTTGTTAGTGTAGACCGATTTGCTTAGGCATAACACCCACCACCCCCTCTCTGGTATCCCACTGTGATGGGCGTCGGTCGAGCGCCGGGATGCGTAATTTGCCTGCCCTAAGATCTCCGATAACCATGCAATTTTGGGAACTAATCGTTCAATCCCGAATCGGTTGGTGTACCACACTAACCGACATCAGCCGACACTGTTACCATGCCTCACCTGAGACAAAGCACTGTTCCTTTGTCGTCGAGAATGGAACATTCATGTTCAGAAATGGTACAGTGTGTATTGGTCTTAAGGGGAACACAAATAGTCAGTGCCCTTTTCGTCGACCAATGGAAAATGTCTTTAAGTCTTCCCTTCCTTAGTCCAGAGTAGAGACGTGGATACTAAAATTAATACAGCGCCCCTCGTAAAGCCTCCTCCTAACTTCCCCGTATCACGGCCAGTTGCTAAGGGAGCTCCCACTGACAGAAATGATTGCCTCGGGTAATTTATTAGGCAATTTAGCCACCAGTTGCGGGCCCACATAAATTTGTGGTTGATACATGAAGCTGTGGAGTAACCCCGGCCTGGTCCACCTGTAATTACCATACAGCGTCTGGTGAAGTGGCCAGCCAATCAGATCCCTCCATGGCTGTCACGTGCTACCACCGGCTTGTGGCGAGGAATGATGGCGAAACCAAGGAAGGCTCGTGCAGTTTTTTCCGGCTCGATATCTGTCGCGTACTCAAAACATCAACTACACTGCATAGCTGTAGATTACTAGACTGGCTTTCTATCTCTAATCACTAAAACCTCCTACAGAGGTGCAATAATTCTCATTGACATTCTTGGTCTATATGTTTGCTCTTGGAAAAGACACTTTATTTTGAGGGCTGCTCAATGCTTAATTCACTTAAACTGTTTGGGGAACCCCTAGAAGGGCTAGGACAAAAATTCCAACTCTTCTATGTAGGTTCATACTTAGGTAAGTCCAACAAATAGCATATTATCCTGAGGGATATTTCAGATGGCGATATCCAAAATAAATATTTCGAATTTTAAATGGCAAAAAGATTCCTCATTGATTAGACATAGGAATACTGACCTGAAGAATTTGTTTATGATGTAAGTGTAACTTTCATTATGATGGATTTTTAGATAAGCGATGTATAAAATTCTATGCAGTGTATAGAAGATGCAGAAGTAAACATAGTTTGGGTGTAATGTAATAACATTTACAAATGATATACAGCGATCACTCAAGTAAAGTGACAATACTACGCCATGGTCATGGCAGAGTGATGTAATACGATGTCACAGGCGACTGGCCAATCAGCGGGCAGGAATTGAGAAGGTAGTCAAGATATCAAAATGGAAATTTATCCATTCCTAACTGGATTTGCAAAGTGATTTTTATACTGTGATGCTATTCGAATGTCAATGAACGGGGGGAAATAGATCCACACTCAAGTCATAAAATTGACAATACTCCACTCATTTGGATGTGCCATAATTATCACTTGGCTTCGCCTCGATGGAGATTGCGGCACATCCAAACTTGTAAAGTATTGTATTTTTATGTGATTTTCGATCCAGTTCTATATAAATCAGTTACTATTTTCTTCGGACTAGGGCAAAGTTGAGTTTATTATATACCCATTTAGTATATTTGATAATTACGTACTGGTGCTCCCTATGCAGTATAAAATGTATTCTGAACCCTGTGCAGAACACTGCTATAGTGCACACGTGGGCTTTCACGCTGACATGTCTTCTATGCCAATACATGGTAAAATCTTATTAATTTTTGGTATATGATAAATATATAACCACCCACTATGCTTGTTACCTACCTCATATAAAACGTGTAAATTCCGGTAATATCCGCTTGGAGAGCCCCCCCCCCCCCCCCCCCCCCCCCGCACATAGGGACAGAGCGAACCAGACCTAGGCGTGGAGAATGAAGGCCCACGAGAGTGAGATTCTCGTGCAGTGAAAAACTCAAACCGGTTCTTCTTTTTTGTAGGCCTATACTCAGACAAACTTCTTCTCTTATGATTCATTTCAAGCCATGCTGAAATCAAAGTTTAATATTGTAGTTTTCTAATCTATTTTTCTCATGAGAAACCAATGAGATCACATTTCGCTGGTACATGCTATAAAACTTGATGGGAATCGATGCTATTTATGCAATTCAGTCTGGGGCCTCATTCCGTTTAAAAAAATCCCCATCTCGTTTTGTAGCATGTGCAGAATGGTCAGTGCGTTCTATATAAATAGCTCACCTGCAGTTTAATGTTTCTCTGGCAGTGACACACCTGGACTTCCCGCTGTTCGGAGAAGTGATGGCCTACGACTCGTGGGTCAAGGGCGTCGCTCACGTCATGGCCAACCAGGGACGTGACGTCATTCACTTTGACCTCAAGGAGATCTTCAAGGACACTGGGATCAGTGACGCGCATGCGCCAATCGAGTTCACGCGAGATTTCATCGCCGCCATTCGTCGGCAGATACCGGAAGTGGAGGTAAGCAGTTTCCTGTTCATGTTTACAGTGAATTGTAAGGAAAGATTTCATCACAGGACCCACATGTTTTCTTGTCTTAGCTCCACTAACGACGTTGAAAATGTGTGGGGACTCAGTAAACCACGACCCATTATTTATCATCCATCGTATACAAAGTCCCTATTCAAAATTTGTGAGGTATCAGTAAACCATGACTTATTATATAAAACCTGTCAGATACCATAAGTGTCGTATACAGATTAAAATCTGTGGTATACAGCCTCAAAGCCATGGTATAGTGGAAAATAGTTCCTTTGTGATATAGAGCAAAGAAGTAGTCCCTAGGTTGCCATAGTGCTAATTGCAAAAAAGCATTACCCGTAGAACTATAGGCTTGTTTCCATTTGTGCAACGAAAACGGTGTAGATTTTTTGCGTTCTCCTAATAGCCAATTTCCATCGGTCATCCCAGATGAACAGTCAGGAACCACTGACGGACCTTTATCATAGGCCACCGTTTCATTTTTTAAATAATTTAAGAAAAACATATTTTTCAGTACATTTCCTATGTACATTCTTCCGAGAACACAACCACATTAACTGTTAAAGATACAATATTCATATAGGCAAGTTCGATAGGGGGAGCTTTCATAAGGCAGTTACCGTAATGAGATTTGCTAGAATTTAAATGTCAATATTGGAGTAAAGTCTGATTCTCTTTGATATTCGGAAAAATTGCATCAAGACTATGTTCCTGAAGTGCAAAACCGTCTTATTTAGATGTATCACGTCGAAATATATAAATATACTCCTCTCAATATGATAACCTTTACAAATCATTATTTCACGGAAGAGTTTTCCCAATCTGAGAAGTAAATGTCTGCAGGACATTTCTATTTCACAATTTCTTTGGTTTTCATCATCCACGCTCCAGGTAACCTTTCCTGTTTCTGTAAACACCTTGTATCTGGTTAAATGTCAATATTCAACCTCAGCGAGCAACAATGCGATTGGATTTTAAGCTGGTCCGTTACACTGTCTCTCCACATGTTAGAGGGGGTGTCCATCTAATTCGATTTGCTACGATTAATTAAGGCCAGCTCCCACCTACCACGATTCTGGTTCCGATAGGCCTTAAGATTTCCTTCCCGACACCCTACCGATTCTATCATGAGGTCAGAAAAAATTGTGGTAGGTGGAACAGGTTTCTGCAGTGTCGTCTACAATACCTCACGATAGACTGCGATAGGAAACGCCAATCGTAGAGCTCCCGATGAAATCAAACATGTTGGAAATTGTTTAGCCTGTCGTAGGGTATTGTGTGTGATTTATTGGGAAAATATCTCAAATTCTGGGATTAGGTAGAACGCATAAAGATATATAATTGCTATAAATATGGTATTAATTGGCTAGGTCTAAGGGTCTGAAAATAGTTTCATAATGGAATTAGGATTCTACCACAGTTATATTTTTCAATTTGATTGTTTTAGTGTCTGAAAAATAATATCATAATATGTCGTAGATACCTCTAAGAGATTATTCAGATTCATTAGATATTTCTAAAATCATAGTTTATTTCATTATCAAAACTCTGGCTGAGATCTAAAATGATACACCGATTGAGTCGTGAGGCAATCATGACCATGGTTTATGATTTTGGTCCTTCAGAGGCGTTTCTAGGCTCTACGATGTCAAACTATGTCCATGATTTGAAACTATAGGGGACCTCCCAATAGGTCACGATTTGAGCATTTGAAATCGTAGCTTTCGATGTCGTAGAACATCGTGATAGATAGGGGCTGGCCTTAATGTGTCAGTGAGTTCTGCGACACAACTATAAAATCGGGGTGCAATTATAGAGCTCGGCGTCAATTAAAGACAAATACGGGTAGGTATCGAAGTGCCCCATGTGTCTACTAGATTTAATACTAGTGCCGCCATCTGGTTTCATGAAAATATAGCAGTTTTCCATAGACACCAATAGATAAGCACTTACCTTCTTCAGATGGCCTTCCCATAGAAATTAGCAGGGTGACATAGTAATTTTTCTCGTTTGTACGTGTTCTCAACTACCATGGTCCAGAATTATTTGAAGATAGCAATAGTACATCAGTGTCATTTAGCAACAAAGACAAAATATTGCATTTTCCCATAGACACCAATAATTAAGCACACACATTTTCAGATGGCCTTCCGATAGAAGTTAGCATGGCGACATGCCATCCTATTTGCTGATATATGGAACTTATGTTATCCCTAGTTATTTACAAAAACCAATAGAATTTAGAAATCACCCAACTACCAGCATTTGTCTTTAAGCCTTGCACCCACCACCGCCAATGGTCTACGATAGACCTTCCGATAGGCTACGATTGAAAATGGCACGCCCGGTACGCCCAGTCTCAGACCAGCGGGAATCGTGCAGTTCACACATTGCATTTTACTGTGTTGTGCGCACAAAGGTACGCCTAGTCTGAGACTGGGCCTACCTATATACCTCAAAACGCACAGTGTGAACTGGCCATTACAAGATCTCTATTCAACCGCCACTGCGCGCTCGATAGTTTCACGCGAAATTAATGGTTCTGCAACAATAGAACTTAAAAACTCCTTATTGTAAATGAAGAGCATCTTGAGATGGTAAATCAAAAATGAACTTATCAAAAAAGAGAAATTATGATCATTAGAACTTCATTTGTTACTATAAATGTCAAATCCTCGCTTATCTAGTACCCACTTACTATGAAATTGGAGACATCATTAATGCCTCGATGATTCTATTCTCCACATTTAGTCACATGAATCTCAGTATGACGTCAACTGTTTCTATCAAATCTGAGTTAAAGGCAGATCCTACAATGCACGCTGGCACCATCCGGTGATCTTTAAATATTGCGAATTATCAGTCGAAACTGATTCTTTGTATCCTTTATTATAAACAGTAGAAATAAGGTATTTGGGGAATCTTTTGAGGGAGAGAGGTTGTGCTGGCTCTCATTGCCACTGCAAATCAGCTGGGATGCAGCAAAAGTTCAAGATCGATCACACGTTCCTCTCGTTGGGCGTTACTTGTCCCATTGTTCATTGGGGCAGGGAACTAGGGAGGGGTTTTCAAAAATAAGAACGATACAAAAATCGATCTGATCGTGGTCTTTGTTGCATCCTCGTTACCTCATTTGATCCGCCTTTATGGAGAATGCTCTTGCAAGACGATCAGAAAAATATCTTAATTTTTTTAATAAGATCACAGGTTTTACCATTTTCTAGGCCTGTCGCTAGATAAGTTCGATCATTAATCTTTTAAGGACGGCCACCTGAGGCAGAGCTGTTACCATAAGGACGGGTGCTAGTGATAGTGCATATCTCTAAAGGACGGACACATTTTGGATAAAGTCCTGATTTGATATTCCATCACATGATATTATTGGTAATCAATAATATTTCACTTATTTAGTTTACTAATATCAATTTTGATAGTATACCTACATTTTCTGAAGATTCTGAAGATAAATCATTTCCATGTCAAAAACAATTTTATAGGTTTAAGAGAAATGATGCCTTGAGGCATCATTCGGCCTGGGCCGGTTGATGCCTCAAGGCATCATTAGGCCTGGGCTGGTTGATGCCTCAAGGCATCATTCGTCCTTAAAGGGTTAATACCAAAACTTCTTCCACTCTGAGGAAAAAGGTGAATGATAAGTATTATGAGAAAACGTGGTTACTGAGCCCGTACAGGTGACTGTTCGAGGTCATTCATGAAAAAATACGGCCCGATGCCGTAGGCTAGTGGGCCGTATTTTTTCATCAAATGACCGAGAACGGACACCGTACGGGCTCAGTCACTACGTTTTCTTATTACTATACACCTCCTACTCGTTGAAAAATATGCTTTATTATCTTTTCTGCAGCTCAAAAAGCCACTGCTATTCAATACGGCCCGCTGCTACAGCGGGCGCGAACATTATTTATACTACACCCCCAGCAGCGGGCAGTATTTCATACATGTTCGGCCATAGGTGTATAGTAATACAAAAAATGTCATGGAATTCTGAGCAAAACATTTAAAAAACGGACTGAGACTCCAATCACAGACACTATCACTTAATGTTAGTCCTAATCGTAATTGTTCATCCAAAATTGTACTTATTTTTAAAAATACATCCCAGTCTAAATGACAGGCCACTTTAGATGGAAAGAGGCCGGGGTAGGGAGAACAGACCATGCTCATAGTTGGACAAGTCATTTGTCATCCCTGTTCTCACCAGGGACCTGTTTCACTAGTTTCGTGACATGTCTAGATGGCGTCTAGATGGTGTGTCCGGTTTCATAAGAACTAGACATTAGAATTCGTTTTGTCCATTCTTGCTTGCACTGTTGGTGCTGCTTTTCATGTCTGTCTAACACCTTTGTCACAAAACTAGTGAAATAGGGCCATGATGTGTAGATTTGTCTAATTCTTATGTTTGGGATCTGTCTTTTCCTAAGGGCAGCTACTTGTGTTGTCCCGAAACTAGACAACCCCAATGTCTGTATGGTGTCACAGACATGTCATGAAACTACTGAAACAGGTCCCAGAAGTTTTGAAAATACATCCCCGTCTACATGACAGGCCACTTTAAGTTGGAAGAGGCCAGGGTAGGTAGAGCAGGGACCTGTTTCAGTTGTTTCGTGACATGTCTAGATGGCGTTTGTGACGCCATACGGACAGATCACAAGATTGCAATCGATGACATGCGGAGTTTCACTCACTTCTGTAAGGATTAAGCAATGAAACTTTAACGTGAGTAGGGGATACATATAACCTATAATCGTTCCAAATATGAAGAAGATTAGGGCACTCCGATTTTCTGATATTTGCCAGTCTTTTTCCGCTGTTGCTTGCACTGTTGGTGCCGCTGTTGATGTCTGTCTAGGCCTAATGTCACGAGCCTACTGAAACAGGTCCCAGGCCATCCTCGTGGATGGACAAGTCATTTGCCAGCCCTGTCCTCACCTGAAGTGCTTATTACTTCCACAGATCGCCGCGCTCCACTCCTGGCTCTCTCCGTGTGACTACACCCGTCAGTGCAGCTACCTCAACTCCTTATTGGACGTCGTCGATTACATGGTCCTGGTGACGCACGGTTACCATGGCTACAGCCAATCAGCGTCCAGCGCCGACTATACGTCATCACAGCCATGTGCTGCCACCCCGCGGGCGTCGTACACACGAGTCGTTGCCGGTAGGGGGCTTACTTCTTTAGGACACTGCCACATAAACCCGCTAGGTGGCGACAGGGCGGGCGAACGCGGGCCCGTAGCCAGAAGACTTAATTATCTTCCTGTTGTGGTAAATTCTCCTGCGGGGTGTGTATGGCCATGTTCTGCATTGCTAGCTTTGCGCTGTCCACACATCTTCCCTCGTCACTCTCCAAGCAGAGGCGGGGGTCGTATTTCATATCAGACACACGGCAGGCAAGACGTATGCTTTATCTGGTATAAACTTCCATAGGCTTAACATTAGGAACTTGTACTCAACAGGCTTGCGAGTACGGTAAGGCCCGGCGTCCACCTACAACAATAGAAATTTAGACCTACCGATATGGCACCGATACGAAAAGCAAATATCGGAGACATATCGGGAACGTGCAAAATCGTAGACATATGTCTAGACATGCCAAACCACCATGCATCATCAGGGACCCCCATTTTTCATTTCTGCCTAATCGCAGAGACGTGGTCAACTGCTCCGATATTAGGTGACCTTCCAATGCGATTTTGATTTTTTTTATCGGGAGGTGCATCGTAGACCACATCAGAGCCATATCGTAGTAGGTGGACGCCGGACCTTACTCATACTCAACGGGTGATAAACAGATTAAGAAAGAAACTGATGAGTCCCCGTTCACCTTCGAGTTTGGGGCGTGCAGGATCTGAGTCCCCAGTCGCCATCTCGTTTGGAGTGCATCGGAATATTCATTAAGCTATTGCCTCGGTTATATTCCTGTGCGCTCCAAACTCGATGGCGTATGGGGGACACAGACCAAACACTCCCTTAAAGTGTTTTAACTCAAAGATGCGACTTAAGTTACTATATATCCTCCAAGTTAGGTGGCCGTAAGTCATAGGGTGTACAAGAGATGGCATTTTGAAGACAGATGACAAACTCACCTGTGTTCAGGTTACGAAACATAATTACATCCATCCTTGCTGCTTACGGGAATTTGAATCTCATCGTGTAAAAAGGTAATAGGGTGTAAAAAAGGTATTATATTCAGAATTGATTTATCTCCAGAATAGAAAACTCAAAATTAATTTCGCCGATTCAGTATTTGATATCTTGCTTTTCCTCCTTCGCAAATGAAGGTTGCATGCGTGTAACAATACTTTCGGTATTGTTGTGCCCTTTAGTGGCCTCATTATAGAATCTCGAATTCACTGTTAATCAGACATGGTTTGCCTAAACTGAGGGAACAACAATGGATTTATAGAAACGGTAGTTGGACGTCTAACTTTCCTAAAGCTCAAATAATACTTTTGCAGTTGATCCTTCTGTGATTAACTCGCATATATCAAATCCTATTTTCCCCTGTATACAGATTTAAGTTTTCCCTAAATTTAAATGCTATTTATTGTTAACCTATGAAAGTAATTCAATATATTGAAGACATTTGAACGATAAAATGATAACACATATATTTAAACCCAGGAGCTCCAGAATCAGGACATCCTTACCTCTTAAGTGGAATTCACACGGTGAGATTCATGTACCTCACAGGGTTCAAAATATCATGAGATTCTGTTCCTTCTTAGGGGGCAATGTCGCCAACAATTACATGGGGGGGACATGTCTCAGCCAAATGGAACCCTACAATTTAGACGAGGAGATTGTGTTCGAGTACAGAATCTCAGCAGGATTTGTCTCAGACAAACACCCTGTGAGGTACATGAATCCCATCTTGTGAATCCTGCTTGAAGTCATTCCTATTCTTATGCTGAATGTACTTCGAGGTATATCGAACAAATTGGCTTGAAATTAAAGCCATGTCATTTTCCTGAAAATTGAATATAATGATCTCTAAGTGATGTAGAACACATATCTAATGTAAAAGTCAGGGGTCACTGTGCTAGTTTTGAAACTAGAGATCAATATTATGTCATTTTCTTCAAACATTTACAGAATATAGTAGATGTATTGCACTACACATATAACCTTTGAAATTCATAGGTCATCACCCTTCTTTCTGAGGAAATTGAAGAATACCTTGGTTTTCCAGTACCAGTACATTTAAATCATGCAAATGTAAATTAGCTTATTATCCCTATTAAGATTTGAAAACTGGACACAACTTTAAATTTACTCATTCAGAAATAGAAAGGATCACAAAGAACTAGTTGTTTTTTTTACAAATAAATGAGAATATTTGAAAATCCCCAGATGGCGCCACTGTGTATTGTAAGATGTGCCTTTAACACGCCATTCTGATTTAGTGAAAACAAGTCTGAGAATCATGTTGACATTTGTTCTCAGGGATTGAAGGCATGATCTCCTGCGGGATACGCCCGAACCGGATCGTACCGCTCTTCTCGTGGAAGGGGTCGATGCATACCTGTGACACCTACAGACCCCAGGTAAGACTGTTCTCTGTATAAGAATGATCTACATCATACCTGTGACACCTACAGGCCCCAGGTAAGACTGTTCTCTGTATAAGAATGATCTACATCATACCTGTGACACCTACAGACCCCAGGTAAGACTGTTCTCTGTATAAGAATGATCTACATCATACCTGTGACACCTACAGGCCCCAGGTAAGACTGTTCTCTGTATAAGAATGATCTATATCATACCTGTGACACCTACAGACCCCAGGTAAGACTGTTCTCTGTATAAGAATGATCTACATCATACCTGTGACACCTACAGGCCCCAGGTAAGACTGTTCTCTGTATAAGAATGATCTACATCATACCTGTGACACCTACAGGCCCCAGGTAAGACTGCTCTCTGTATTAGAATGATCTACATCATACCTGTGACACCTACAGACCCCAGGTAAGACTGTTCTCTGTATTAGAAGGATCTATATCATACCTGTGACACCTACAGGCCCCAGGTAAGACTGTTCTCTGTATTAGAATGATCTATATCATACCTGTGACACCTACAGACCCCAGGTAAGACTGTTCTCTGTATTAGAATGATCTATATCATACCTGTGACACCTGTAGACCTCTGGGACCTGTTTCACTAGTTTCATGACATGTCTAGATGGTGTGTCCGGTTTCATAAGAACTAGACATTAGACTTCGTTTTGTCCGTTCTTGCTTGCACTGTTGGTGCCGCTTTTCATGTCTGTCTAACATTTTTATCATGAAACTAGTGAAACAGGTCCATGATGTGTAGATTTCTCTAATTCTTGTGTCTGGGTTCTGTCTTTTCCTAAGGGCAGCTACTTGTGTTGTCACGAAACTAGACAACTCCAATGTCTGTATGGTGTCACAGACATGTCACAAAACTAGTGAAACAGGTCCCTGGTGTGTCTGCATTCTGTATTATTATATACCTATGTGCGAATGTCTCACTTTTACTGGCCATGAGTACAGATTCCGTCCATGTCCAGGGACCTGTTTCAGTAGTTTCGTGACATGTCTAGATGGCGTCTGTGACACCATATGGACAGATCAACACAAGTTGCAGCACTAAGGACAAGACAGACCCCAAACACGGTGTGTCCAGATTTAAGAGTATTAGACAATTTCACTCACTTTCCCTGAGAATTAAGTAATGAAACTTTCACACAAGTAAGGGATACATATAACCTATAATCGTTCTAAATATGAAGAACATTAGCCACTCCTATCTGCTGATATTTGACTTCAACGCTGACATGCATTTTGAAACCCGACAAAAAAAATTCCGGTGTTGCTTGCACTGTTGGTGCTGCTGTTAATGTCTGTCTAGGCCTAATGTCACGAAACTGGTTAAACAGGTCCCTGGTGTCGAAAAGTTTAACTTTGTGTCCCTCTGTGTTTACTGTCAGTCTCATATAAAAAAAATAAACAAACAAAATGGCGGACGTTTCCCTTATTCAGAGGTATACTTACACAATACGATCGCCCAGCACTACCTAAACATAAACATTCCCCAGTACATGATAATAAAGAGACATAGTGAATGTGACTGAATTGCATCTGTTCCTTAATATTTTGGTCGGAAATACCCACCGAGTTCGAAGAATGAGGTGATATCTCTGAACAAATTCTATTAAGTCACACTAACTATGTCTCTATATATCATTACTACCCTCTCACGGGGGTGTAGGATATATGGAATACGGCCCACTACGGAATGCATCGTCGTACTAACGAAATTTAACGTTCTAGGGACGACAGTAACGAGAGCAACATAATCGTGGCAAATTTGAACATGGCTAACGCCATCGCTTCATGATTTCGCAGAAATCTTATGAACTCCCGCTAACAAGTAAGCATTTGCAGTAACCAAATATCGAGGTATCTAACGTGAGGTATTCACCTGACACAGTTTAGATAGCTTAGATATGCGAAATCAATCGATAACAAGAAGTTCACTCGCTGAGAGCCGCAGCCGGCGACACACAGACAGACTGTCAGTTGGCATAACTGAGGCTGCGGATCCCTTCACGTTTGGCCAAGCGGAAAAAGGCCTATTCTATTGTTCTTTTTCACCATCAAAGAAGAAAAAGGGCAGCTAATTGTCTCAGCTGTAGCTATACTGTGCGACGATGACCTTATCTTTAAATGCCCTGGGTATAGTCTTCCCTTTAGTTGCTGGATCAATGACATAGCTTGCTTGCCTCTTTAGTTACTTACCACAGCATTAGTCAGACTATCGAAAGTAGCTGCCCTTGTCTAGGCGTGTAGGTTTACTGTTGAATACAGCTTTAATTAGTTATTTGATGGGTCCTGTCTCTCCTACATGGCATGTTGACCGTTGCTGATGGCGGGTTCATGAAGCAGATGTTAAGTAATATTGTTTATCCTACCCCTAATAAAAAAACGCCATAGGCTCAACATGGTATTTGTTTATGTCACGGGTGTGACCTAAAGTGTTGTTTATGCAACTACTTTCTAATACTGAAAAAATGGGGAAACAGGGTAGGATAAAACCTAGACGCCACTCGTCTGAGTTTGAGTTTACTTATATCACTCATTTTGTTGGTTCCGCAATATCACTTGTCTTCGACTCGTGAAATTATGGAGCCAAAAGAATGCGTGACATAAATGAACTCAGACTCAAACTCGTGACGTCTCTTGATAATACCTATGTCTGTATCAACTACGTATATTTGAATGGTACTCCATACCTAGCATTTTGCATTATCAGAGATTATTTGTTCCATATTATTGAGCTTATATACAATGGTAATTTATCCCATATCATATAGCTTATATATAGAATGGTGTTTTATCCCAGATCATAGAGCCTATAGACATTGCTAAGTTTTCCCATATTATAGAGCCTATATAATAGACTGTCCTGCTTTGTCCTATATTATAGAACTAATATACAGCGGTGATTTGTCTCATATGATAGAGCCTATAGATAGTGGTAAATTGTCCCATATTATAGGGCCTATAGGGCACATAGTGATTGCTAGTCCCGCCATCATCCGCCCCGAAACAACCACTGTTATAAGTTGTTATAATCTATAGATAATATTGAGACAAGGCTAAAATGGCAAGCCAAAAAAATACTTTGGATATAATCCATTGATAATTGGTCTCACCACCTGGTGTTTTGGATGGCGTCGGGGGGCAAGATGGCCGCTTCCATAGCACAATAGTTATGTGCCCTATATACAGTGATGATTTGTTCCATATCATAGAGCCTATATACAGTGGTGATTGTGCCTATTATCCCCATGACTCATGACCTGCCCATGACTTGTGTATATTTTGCCCATGACTCATGACTTGCCCATGATTGTGTATATTTTTGCCCATGACTCATGACGTGATCTCGTGAATTCTCGCTGCAGACTGACGTGTGCATGCTCGCTGACTGTGACGAGGTCGGCAAGGTGATGGAACTCACAGACATCATGCGCCTGCGCAGTACGATGCGCGTATCACGTGTCTGGAACGCCACCTACAGCGCCCCCTACTTCTCCTACTACGTAAGATCTATGGATTTGTCTATAACCAATTTATTCAATACACAGGAATTTAACGACATACTACATTTGCCTATAAGGCGTTATTTTATGTAGGAATTACATACAGCTACCAAAACATAGAGACACATTTATACGTCCAGAACAAAGACACACAAATAACAAAAAACAATCCACTACAATTATTTTTCTTTAAGGTCGATATAAATGGGGCCCGTTTGATAATCATGGCTCGTATATGTAGACCCTTTTCTGTATGCCATAGAGACCCAGGGACGATGTGGGTCAGCTCTATTCAACACTCATGGACGGCTATTACTGTCTTAGCGAACAGACTTGAATATCATTAAACGATAGCCTTTCTCCGAGGTACAGAAAAGGCTCGTCATGTACGTTCCTAGATTATTAAACGGGCTCCAGATCGGAGTGATCATTTAACAGGAAGTGATCACTCTTCTGTTGGTCTATCAATCTGTACGGTGCTCGGCCATGCAAGTGTTTCCGGGCAAAGTAGGAAAACCCATCTGAATTCATATCAAGTTATCTCTGTTTCTCTCTTGCCGTTCTCCTTGTGTTAAGCATTAACGACTGGTCTTATTAGACTATGTTTTGTAAAGGGAGCTTTATTGTGTTCTGAATAGAGAACCAAGCCGACTTCTTTTATGTGGTGTACTGGGTGGAAATTCCCTCGAGGAAATTAGCGAGCAGATTTTCCTAAATTGGACCCCGATTTCTTCGAAAATAGATTTCGTCTAACGCAATATACATGTACTATTAAAGTCCAACGAAATATCAGTTTTTTGTTTATTTCAGATTTAGGCACTAAATCTCTAGAGATTTATAACCTGGGTGTCTCTGAATGCTCATCCATTGGCACGGCTTAGTTGTCCTAGATAGAAA
Organism: Alentia gelatinosa; assembly: GCA_950022655.1. Taxonomy (NCBI): domain Eukaryota; kingdom Metazoa; phylum Annelida; class Polychaeta; order Phyllodocida; family Polynoidae; genus Alentia; species Alentia gelatinosa. The sequence goes on from OX465584.1 coordinate 52,298,488, forward strand.
TAAACCATACGGGAAGCAGCTGCTATGGGTGTAATACCTGTTATTCCCTCTTGAGATATAAAAGTTTGAGCGTAGAGACTATCATAACTCTGCCATTGCAGCTATGGCAGTGAATGTGCCTTTGACCTTTTACAGGACTCGACATCCGGTAGGTGGCGCCAGGTGTGGTACGAGGACGTGCAGAGCCTCGGTTTGAAGTACGAGTTGGTGGAGCTGCTCAATTTGCGAGGTAAGCCATGTGTTAGCTGCTAACAGCAAGGGCATCAGGTTGTGTGGTAAGACATGTGTCAGCTGCTCTTAGAAAGGGCATCAGTTTGCATGGTAAGCCACATGATAGCTGCTCACAGAAATTTGTTATTTGCTTACAGTAAGGGCATCAGTTTGCGTGGTTAACTATGTGTTATTTGCTTACAGTAAGGGCATCAGTTTGCGTGGTTAACTATGTGTTAGCTGCTTACAGTAAGGGCATCAGTTTGCGTGGTTAACTATGTGTTAACTGCTTACAGTAAGGGCATCAGTTTGCATGGTTAACTATGTGCTAGCTGCTTACAATAAGGGCATCAGTTTGCGTGGTTAACTATGTGTTCGCTGTTTACAGTAAGGGCATGAGTTTGCATCGTTAACTATGTGTTAGCTGCTCACAGTAAGGGCATCAGTTTGCGTGGTTAACTATGTGTTAGCTGCTCACAGTAAGGGCATCAGTTTGCGTGGTTAACTATGTGTTAGCTGCTTACAGTAAGGGCATCAGTTTGCATGGTTAACTATGCGTTAGCTGTTTACAGCAAGGCCATCAGTTTGCATGGTTAACTATGTGTTAGCTGCTTTCAGAAAGTGCATCAGTTTGCATGGTTAACTATGTGTTTGCTGCTTACAGTAAGGGCATCAGTTTGCATGGTTAACTATGTGTTATTTGCTCACAGTAAGGGCATCAGTTTGCGTGGTTAACTATGTGTTAGCTGCTTACAGTAAGGGCATCAGTTTGCATGGTTAACTATGTGTTATCTGCCTACAGTAAGGGCATCAGTTTGCGTGGTTAACTATGTGTTAGCTGCTCAGAAAGAGCATCAGTTTGCGAGGTAGGCGATGTGTTTGCTGCTCGCACAAAGGGCTGCAGGTGAAGCACCTCTGCTGGCATAACTTTTAATATGGGAAAACCATTGTTGTACAAATCGTATTTCCGCATCTGTAAAGGCTTCACTGAAGTAAATGCTCTGAGGAGAATCAACCTTCGCCATGAGATTTCGATCGTTTTTGTAAATTTTTACGTTAAACGCTGAACATGCCTCTATTTTACCTGAGATGAATCGACTGCATGTGCTTCGTCTCATGTCGCCTTCATTCAAAACCAAAACATTTAGCGTTCTTTCCGATGTTGCATTACAAATACATAGCATCTGAGATCAGACTGATGTTCAATTTCCCTGCGTGTGATGGATGGACTTTTCCCATCTCCGAAAGTAACTCCATATGTTTCCCACGGCCAAGCAGCTCTTGTATGATATAGCAATCAGCTAATGGTTGTTTTTCTATCGCATATACAACGTTGATTTTAATGGGAAACATGAAGGAAAAAGAAAGACGAGTTTTTAAGACTTCAATGACAATAGACATCATGCTTCTCTATGGAGAGCTGCAAGTCTATTTTGATATTTCTATCTGAAGTGCTTCACATCAAGCCGGCAGGTGGCAGGTCGACGCATTTCCCTGCCCTACTTCCGCCATACCTGGGCATGCGCGGGAAGCAATATCCGGTTGCGCGGCACTCAGGACCAGCCGTCGTGCATACTAATGAGGGGCATCTTTTTTGGCGGCGGGGGACGGGGACATATGACGGCGACTCCGGGCTAATGACTCCATCTGGCGGGCACACAGCTGGCCCAGCCCCAGACACCATCCATAACATACTTAAATAAAACGTTCTGACCATGCCTTACAAGGTGCAAAACGAGAAAATGATTTACCCCAGACACCATCCATAACATACTTAAATAAAACGTTCTGATCATGCTGTTCGAGCTACAAAACGAGATAATAATTTACCCCAGGCACCATCCATAACATACTTAAATAAAACGTTCTGATCATGCTGTACAAGCTGCAAAACGAGATAATAATTTACCCCAGACACCATCCATAACATACTTAAATAAAACGTTCTGATCATGCCTTACAAGCTGCAAAACGAGAAAATAACTTACCCCAGACACCATCCATAACATACTTTAATAAAACGTTCTGACCATGCTGTACAAACTGCAAAACCAGAAAATAATTTACCCCAGGCACCATCCATAACATACTTAAATAAAACGTTCTGATAATGCTGTACAAGCTGCAAAACGAGATAATAATTTACCCCAGACACCATCCATAACATACTTAAATAAAACGTTCTGACCATGCTGTACAAGCTACAAAACGAGATAATAATTTACCCCAGACACCATCCATAACAGACTTAAATAAAACGTTCTGACCATGCTGTACAAGCTACAAAACGAGATAATAATTTACCCCAGACACCATCCATAACAGACTTAAATAAAACGTTCTGACCATGCTGTACAAGGTGCAAAACGAGAAAATAATTTACCCCAGACACCATCCATAACATACTTAAATAAAACGTTCTGACCATGCTGTACAAGCTACAAAACGAGATAATAATTTACCCCAGACACCATCCATAACAGACTTAAATAAAACGTTCTGACCATGCTGTACAAGCTACAAAACGAGATAATAATTTACCCCAGACACCATCCATAACAGACTTAAATAAAACGTTCTGACCATGCTGTACAAGGTGCAAAACGAGAAAAATAATTTACCCCAGACACCATCCATAACATACTTAAATAAAACAAGGTGTATTCTCATAGGAGAATACGACCACGCAGACCCAAATCATGGTAATATTGTCTACATATCATTTAAGATGTACTGTCATGCTTATTATGTGATGTCAAGTCAAATGAAATAGATATAAGGCGAAATGTTCTGTCATTTGCATTATGTCGGCGCCACTAAACTAGCTCTACATCTACCAATCGATAGGATTTAAAGTAGGTCAGGCTCTTATATCATTCGACATGGGCATGGCATTGGAATATATGGAGGAATATTGTCATTTCGTATTTATATAGAACGTCCTCACCATGCTGTACAAGTCACAGAACGAGATGGTAATTTACGATTTGTACGGAACGAGGCATTTATGCCGAGTTCCGTTCAAACTGTAAATTATCATCGAGTTTTGTGACTTGTACAAGCATGGTTGGATGTTGTATATTTACTATATACCCAAAATTTAAAAAAAACAACATTAATTTAATTTTTAACAACCGATATGTTAATAAACATGTTTGGCAAGGTGGTCCGTATTTTAGTGTACGGACCAGTGGTCCGTACGGTATTTTTACGTTATATGTCAAAACGGTACATATTTACAGTAAATACGGCATGGGTATATAGTAAATGACTGAATGGAATCTGTTCCGAGTTGTTTTGGTCGAAAGTATTCACCCAGTTCGAAGAACGAGGTGAATCTGTTCCGACCAAAAAAAAACATTTAAATTCAGACAATCTCACTATGTTTCCTTAATATTATATACCTCAAAATCATCAAAAACGCCATTTTACAGTTCACTTTTCATTGTCTCAGCAAGTCACGTGGTACGGAGGGACGTGTGAATATTCTTTCGTCACTCAGTAACAAACGAAATCCGTACTTCTGGTCAGTAAAGGCCCGGCCCCACTGGTGCGATGCGATTGTCGCAAGTCAATAAAAAAATCATAAACGGCCGCCGAGGGTCGTAAAAACGGCGCCGCCCGTCGCATCGCACACAATCGCTCCTGTGGGGCCGGACTTCCGCGCGTGTGCGATTATGTGCCATGCGATGGATACAGCATCGAAATTATTTTCCTTTATGGTAAGCCTACAGGGATGTCAATTTGGATCGGAAAAACAAGTGGAAATAACTTAGCTTTATTAAAGAGGTCCAAATAATACTATCTTTGTTTTACACAAGAAAAAGAATCATATAGAAAAAATAAAAACATGGATTTTCATAGATAGGTGATATTTTTTCCATAGGGGGCGCTACAAACAGTACGACGAATCCATCGCATCAGTGGGGCATACCCTGGAATTTCCATGCGATTGAGTGAGATGAAATCATCGCATTATGGACAATAAAAACCGCCGAGGGGGCATTTATGAGGTCATAAGTGGGGCCGGGCCTTTAAGGTGAAATATTCGTACATAGGTATATGATAATAGCAGTCATACCCGGAGCATTAAATTAAAATTAAAGTATGCATGAAATTATGTGTTTCAGGAGTTGGGATATGGCAGCCGGGAAGCTTATTAACCAATCAGAAAGACCATCACATAGAAGCTTTGGAGCGCGAGATGTGGCACCTGATTGGTCCAGCAGACTGCCCGAGTCTCATGGAGGAGCAGTCCAAACCCGAATGGAAGGGTTTATCAGGTAACGTCAGAATACTCTATTCCTATATACCTATGAGCGAACAACCTACGATTACTTAACGCTGCTGGGGGTGGAATAACTTTTGAAGGATTGGAAAAATTACTGCCTCCGGCTATGCCTTGGGCAGTAATTTTTCCAAGCCATACATCGATACTTTGACTTATTCCCACCGGAACATAGTTTCCCTCTATTCCTATACACCTATGGCCGAACATGTATGAAATACTGCCCGCTGCTAGGGGTGTAGTATAAATAATGTTCGCGCCCGCTGTGACAACGGGCCGTAGTGAATTGCAGTAGTCTTTATGCTCTTTGTAAAGTTAATAAAAGGGCGTTTAAAACGATTGGGAGGTGTATAGTAATAAGAAAACGTAGTGACTGAGCCTGTACGGTGTCCGTTCTCGGTCATTTGATGAAAAAATACGGCCCTCCCACCTGCGGTATCGGGCCGTATTTTTATCATCAAATGACCTCGAACGGCCATCCGTACGGGCTCAGTAACCACGTTTTCTCATACTAATGCATCAATCATCATATTGTATTACCCACCTAATACGGAGTCTCTATTCTAAGCTTATGTAGCCTACAGATTGCTACTGAGTAGAATCCGGAAAGCAGTATTTTCTTAGGAAAATACGGTTTTTTCGGCCACCTCACGGGCATCAAAGGCTCTCCTCTTGTGAAGTTATCATTTGTATTCGTGTAATTATGCCTATCCCGGCGATTACACTAGACGTCTAAATATGTGGTGACTGTAGGTCGTCAGGCCAATAGTCGTCAGGTGCTGCCAAATTGCGTAATATGACACAATCAGACGATCTGCAGTCGCCCCATGCTTGGCCTCGACACTAGATGATTTCTAGGCTTTTCTGGCTGAAAGTTGTCAAGTGGTGCTCAATTCAAGAATCGCCGGCTATAATCGTCTCGTGTAAACGCCAGATAAGTCTTCATGTGCTGCTAAAACCAAGAATCGCGGCCTATAATGGTTTAGTGTAAACGCCAGGTTAGTCGTCAGTTGGTGCTAGATTCAAGAATGGCCGCCTGTAATCGTCTAATGTAAACGCCGGGTTAAAAGTAGCATTTCCGTATACTACTCACCACTTTTTAACACTACAAGAATACCCGCTTGGGGCAACATTCCATATACTACTCACGGTGATATACTTTGTAAAAGGTAGTAAAGCTCCATTAGTACTTGATTGCTAGGCTGGGGATACACCAAACCAGAAACGCAGCGATTTCCAGAATCACCAACACAAAATGGCGTGTATGTATTTCATATTTCACCTGATCATTGTTTCTGACATGCTAAATTATTGGTGGGAGATATTCTTGTGAAATATCTCAGATACACGAAAATTTGTGTTGGCAATTTTGGGATTTATGCGTTTCTCGCTTAGTATGTCCCGGTCTTTAGGGGTCATTTTTAAGTAAGGTGTTTTAGGAAACATTCAATCTCTTGTCTTATCCTTTATGTGTAGCAGAGGGAGGGGCACAGAAACTGCTGGCTTTCCATTTTATCTCAACCCTAGCGTGTTTGTCCCATAGGCTTAACATTGGGGACTCCTTCTCCACACCCGTATGAGTAATGGAGTCTGTTCGCCATCGATTATTTCCTTGGTGGCGTCCAATCAGGGGTGAGAGAAATACAGAAAGCAACTTGTTTGGGTCAAAGAAGTCGTTCTCCAACTCTTTTGAATCCTATGTAATATTCACTCGGCTCTGGCCTCATTCATGTCACTCCGCATCAAACTCAAACAACTTTGAGCAAGACTTGTTGGTTTCTTCTCAAGTCCTTTATGGTTGGTTTTCAAAGTTTTTGTGTTTTTACCCGGCGTTGGACTTCACAGATCACATGGTATAACCAGATTGATTAATTAATAAAGAGACAAGAAAGGGGTTAATGTTATTTAGTACATGCATCAAGTACACTTATTCATAAAGGTAAACACAATTTTGTAATCTCTTTAATCCATTGCGCGTATAGAAAACATACTAACTTCCCATCAATTTCCGCAAAATTCTTGCCTTACTTAAAAGTTGAACTTCCTGAACTTCCCTGCGGCCACTGCACCACTCGGATATTACTGCGCGTCAACTCCTCGGATCATACAGCCGCTTGTATCTGAAACAGGTCAATATTGTGTATTTATGGCAAACTCTGTTTCCGTGTACATTCGTCCTAATATTTCTGACCCAAAACTTACCCTAGTTCTCTTGCGTTCCGCACAGTGTCGCTGGGACCTGCAGTGGGCCTCGTTATCGCCGGCTTCCTGTTGGGCAGCGTCTCTGTCGGCAGTTTCCTGCACTACAAATACAGACGGCGCCATGTACTCCACGCCTCCTGTGACGATGAGGTCACTGTACTTCCGGCCGAGACCCACTGACCGATTGGGGGCGCCACCAGCGGCAAGTCGTCCATTATACTCAGAGATCTAAGCCCGCCGGGGAACAGCGAAGCCCCGTCCTTTTTGGAGAACCATTCCTTCCGGTCGCCCCGCAGTGAATGCTTTGACTGATCTGTGTGGATCAATGTGTGTGAGAATGATGTGTTAGGCACGAGTGTGTTTGTGATTGCCAGCGTCGTCAGAGGAAGAAACGATGGTTTTATTTTCACCCGAATAATGCTCTCCGACCTTTGCCGACGTGCAGGTACACACGGACTTTCCTATAGAGATTATCCCTCACCAAGCACAGTTTTTGTAGTTTATTATCCACCTAATACAAAGTGTCCATAGAAAACACATAGGGAGTGTGTATCTCCATATCCGGAGCATACAGATATATCTACCTAATACAAAGTGTCCATAGGGAGTGTATATCATCATACCCGGAGCATACAGACACAGAGCATACAGACTTTTAAATTCTTTGATGATGTGGGAGATTCCAATTTATTATACACATGGGGAGTATGTATCACCATACCCAGAGCATGCAGATATATCTACCTAGTGCAAAGTGTCCATAGAAAACACATGGGGAGAGTGTATCACCATACCCAGAGCATGCAGATCTATCTACCTAATGCAAAGTGTCCATAGAAAACACATAGGGAGCGTGTATCAACATACCTGGATAATACAAATATGTTGTATGCTCGGGGCTGCAAAAACCGGTGCATACAGAAAAATAGTGAATATGAAAAAATAGTGTGTACCTAAATGAACTAATATTGGTATGCTACTTGTCAGGAAAAGGTGGACAATAAATACAATATAGACTGACTTCAAATAAAAGAGGTTGTATGCTCATCGGAGTACACTCTGTGCAATATCCTCGCATGTGCTTGGATATTACTACGCGGCAACTCCGTGGAACATACGACCGCTTGTATCTGAGATCAGTCAATATTTTGTATGTTTGATTGTGCCCATTACTGCAGTGAGTAGCGCATGGGTTAAGGGGCGATAATATTTGTGATAACTTGTCATAAAGTTAGATGTAATAAAATGCCCAGACCGGAAGCGCCCTGCGCGAACCTAGCGTTGATATTGAGAACCAAATTATGTCCCGGTGTATTAGAAGACAGCGTTTGGATGGAATAGAATGTGTTCAAATGAAGAACACTCAGATAGAGGGTAACTTGAAATTAAGGGTAAGGACTTCCAGCCTTCCAATGGAGGTCATGGACTCCACTAAAGCTCTGTGTGGTGACACTATTATGCGGCGTTTCCACCTGCCAACGAAAACCCCACCGATGATATTCCCGCTGTACAAAAGTCCGTCGGTGGGTCTCCTTGCGAAAAGTAGGTGGCACACATCAAGCTAGTTTTACTTCATCAGTTGGCTCAAAGTCAGTCAGTGGTGCCATATTGCGTAAGGAGGGAGAGGTAAATCGTTAACCATTTCTGTTTTCACCTGACAATTATTGCACAGAATGTGTCGTATAATCGGTCGGCGGTACGAAATGCCATGATTGGTGGTCATAATCGGCAGGTAGAAACGCCGCATTGTGTGGCGTTTCCCCCTGCCGATTATGACCACTGATAATGGCAGTTAGCAGTGCCGACTGAATATGTGATACTTTTGGGGCTATAAGAGTCAGGTGGAATCAAAAAGGATCAACGATTTTTCTCGTCAACATTACATTATATGGCACCAATGACTGATTTTTGAGGCCACTGATGAAATGAAACCATGTTGAATTAATGGGTGGTGGCGAGCAAAAATTGGCCAGTAACTACCTCCATTTCAGTCTAAAATCAGCCACCGCCACCAATTTCTATGTTAACCCTATTTCAAAAGTAGGTAAAACACTATTTAGTTTGATATAAATACATTCGGCTCTAATTTCGGGAGGGTTAATCTTTGTCAGATTCTTTGCATGTTGAATTAACAGTGCACAATTAACACATAATCGGTCGTCAGGTAGAAACAGAGTGTGTGCTCTGGGGTTAACGATTGTTAGCACAAACAAATTTTCAAGTAGGACCACTGACCGACTTTCGTACAAGGTGCACATAATCGTGGGATTTTCGTCGGTAGGTGAAAATGCCATATTAGTCTGTCGTCCGTTCGCTACACGCTTTGGATGCAGGAATTTCCCGCCAGGGAGAGAGGCTTGGAAGAGGGTTTCCGCAAGTGACAGGATTTATTTCCTATTGTGGGTCCTATAAGCTTTTTAAGAGCACCTCCGCTTCATTTATCACCCTTTTTATGAGTGCTTATTGTTGCGTCAGTGATTTATAGCCTTTATGAGAGTGTTATGATTTATTGGCAAGCTTAAGATGAAGAAAGAAATGATGCAGAATCTCACTTGTCACATGCACAGGCAGCAGTTGGGAGAATGGTCCAGTCAAATAGGCGCAGCGCCTTTCATTCGGGGTACAGGGTACTTATATAGAACGACCTGGGACCCGTTATTAGACGGGATAATCGTTAATAGCGACCGTTTTGAGGTCCTATTTTCATCATACATTTTGGCAATAATTATTGAGCCCTTGGGGCCAATGGTTGTTGTGTCTTGAATGTTTAATAATCTCTATTAACGAGTATCTCGTCTAAAAAACGGGTCCCTGATCATGCTGTACAAGCTACAAAATGAAATGATAATTTACGATTTGTTCGGAACGAGGCAATTACGCCGAGTTCTATACAAGCCATAAATTATAATCATATTATATGTACAAACATGGTGGGTTGTTCTATAATTACTATATACACATGTACTCGGAATTGATGAAATATTGCACTTATTTTGGCCTAAGAATGAATGTCTCAGTCTACGCCTACGGAAGAGTGTTCCGTATTTTGCCGTACGGAACACTGCTCCGAACGGTATATATATACCTTATATGGCAAAACGATTTTCCAGTACATTTCCCATATAAATAGGCCTACTTTACCGACTGGATTATGAAAACTGGATACAATTTGTTTTAATCCATGAACAATAAAGGAGGAGCATGGACATGTGGTTGATGGGCCATAGATGAAGGAATCACCTTTCTGTTTATTTGATACATTTACCCACCTAATTCACCAATGTCTGTGTATATTCACAGCGCGTCAGTCATCGGTGAAGTAGCAAAGGACCTGCATTGGTGTTATTAAGGGGTGATTCCACCAGCACGTGTGATATATGCCGATCGTTGACTCGCTAGGTCGGGATGAATCGTGTATGAATATATGGTAGAATCGCTGCAGTGAAATAGCCCCCCCCCCCCTGATCGATAATAGGGGCTACACACACAGGGGTAAGTGCATAACCAGCTCTTATGATATTTATAATCATTCATCAAGATGCAGCAAGGTGCTACAAGACACAGCCCGACCTTGCCAGGCAAAGAAAATCGTGCTGGTGGAATCAGCCCTTTAGTGTGGGTGGGAATACAACATTCCCCTGGAGAATTAGTTTTATTATCAGGGACATAAAATGCGAACTGAGGAGAACTGCAGGTTTATTGTGACATCGCTATAACGCATAGAATAAATCCGAACTCGTTTAGTAATAGATATACCCAGAGATTTACCATGAATGAGCATATGTTCAACTATGTCGGCCGTTCAAGATTCAAAAGCACTCGAACAAGATAGATATTGTAGAACTGATTGAAAATCTAAATTCTAGCATATGTTAAATACTTTCATGGACTATTTCTATTTTGTTCGGAATATAGATGCAGTCCTTTAATGGAGGTACAGAAAGAAATGATTTTAGGAGTTTCATGATACAAGATTACTTAGTGTGTTTGTATTATATGAATGAAGTGTTTTTAGTACAAGTTAGTGAAATAAACCGTATAGTGCCCTGGCTTTAATTCTATGGATTGTCCCCTCGTTTTCCTTTTATAAGCACTCACCATGCTTCCATCATTGCACTCACTATGCTTCCATTACTGCATGGTTGCTCAATGTAAAGGTTTTCCTCATTGTCCCTCTATAGTCAGACACCACGCCCTCTAGGAGAGACGCCGTGCACAACAATACACTCCCATATCCCGTGACGTCATTATGGGGGAAACTTCAGCCGTGGAATGACAATATGACGTGAAAATGACGCAAATGACGTGCCGCGTGACGTGCAGCCTTCCCTGAGACGCCACCATTAGCCGACAAACATCAGCGCCGCCTGGTGTTTTTAGAATAAATACCCTAGACTTCCGGTCTGGGCATCACCCACACTCTCCCAGCAGATATTTCATGGCGCTTGCGGCTACCAATCTCTGCCTCAACCCAGTGACATCACAGAGAGAAACTACGGATTCAAATCAGAGTAAATGTCAAAAGTATTGAAACTCAAACTACCCGTACATTATAATTTAGGAAGTACACCAATTGTTAAATTAGCTTCTCAGACAGTAAAGCTGTTTCTTTTTCAGCTCTAAACCACTTTATAATGTGAAACCACAGTTGAGTAAACTGCCCCTTTGATTGAGCACACGTGGCACGTTGACAAACAAAATCCTACAACACGTGAGGTGCTTTCCAATGAAGAAGCTAATCCTACAGTCTATGCCTCATCACACATAACAGGATGAGTAGATATTATTTACCATATAAACAAATGCATCTCCTTTTACAAGTAAAACACAAAATACTCCCCAAAGCGCTCGAGATTTAAGATATTTGAAAAACTGGCGCATGGGATAAATTTTGCCTACAAAAGCAGGTTGCTGCAGAGATACAAGTATGGCAGGAAGCAAGGCTCGGGATCTATGCTAGGAGAGTGGGAGTCAGGACATGGCAGCTAAAGGCTTGGTCTGCCTGCAGCTGTTGTTATAATAGAGGCACTGTACCCTTTGTACTGAATGCAGCGCCAACATTATTGACGTCGCAGTCTCCTATACACTGCCCTTACTGTTAGATTTGCCAAACCATTTATCAAATATTGTTTTGAAAAAATAGTAAAGGTGCTTCATAAGCACTTTAAACATAGCTTTGGTTATTTTAATTGTGTTTTACTAATAAGGATCATGCTAATGATTTGGTGATATCTTGAATATGGAAATCTAGATTGGAAACTGGATGGTGATGAATGAATATATGTACTCCTACAAGCAAAATACCCATGGAATGAATTATTTCTGAAATTAATGTAAACTCTATTTTGGGATCCTGAGATTAGGAAAATTGAGTTTTTGTGTGGGGTTCAACAGCGGTAGTATCTTATTTGTCATGAACGGTAAATATGTGGGAAAACATTTCCTTTCTTTTCAAAATGGTCATGTAGAAATTCTAATTTTTGCAATAAACCTGCAACTGATAGGACACTTTTCTAGGTAATGTTGATTCTTAGATTATAAATTTAATTCTCAAACCCGTGGATGGATACACGAAGGTCAGATTACAGTATCTTGCCACCACTATAGGCCAGCAAGGATTATAAGGGACTCTGGTGAGATCTGGATTCAAGTTTTCTTTTACGAAAAAAGACCTTAAAGGTACACGTCTGGCATCAGTTAAAATATAGTAAGTTTTACTTATTGAAGTACAAGAGTGTCACCCATCCAGTCCGTTGTTTTATAGAGGAGAGTGAATATGTACTAAGGTCAAGATCTCTGTTCATAGGTGATTCACTATGATTGTATGTACACAGACAAAAAGGTGTCTTTGTACTATATCACTTGGTTATGACTGTGTGTAAATTATACTTCTCGTATACAGGGCGATCGGATTTGTGTAAATAAATATTGAATACCCTTGTCTTATAGAGTGGTTGGAGTGGTCAGTAGGTGTTAATGCAGACACTGTCTATGTACATATGGGTAATGAAAAGCACCCGCTATTTTATGTGGTAGCACAATGGACTGTAGATTAAAATATCGAAGATTGAGCTCAGCATGTGCAAAAAGGTTGATTCTAGTGAAGGTACTACAAAACCATAACGATGAAATACTTGTATGTGTATAAAGGAGCAAAATTGTGTGATTCTGGGAGGTGTTTTTCAGTCGTAATAGTATGGACGATACATATGGGCGAGCGAGCGAGTGTGTGGGCAATGAATACTTATGATAATGTCCATCCTTCGTTCTAGAAACATCCTTACTCCTTGGATGGTTCTCTCACTCGCATTTTACAAGTGAATTTGCAAGCAATAATGATCAAGCCATAATTAGAAGGAAACCCACGAGATGAAAAGAGCTTGGTCCGTACTCCATCGAGTTTGACTGCAGAGTAATCCACGAAGCGAAGCTGAGTGAATTACTCTGCGGTCAAACGAGGTGAATTTGCAAGCAATAATGGTCAAGCCATAATTAGAAGGAAACCCACGAGATGAAAAGAGCTTGGTCCGTACTCCATCGAGTTTGACTGCAGAGTAATCCACGAAGCGAAGCTGAGTGAATTACTCTGCGGTCAAATGAGGTGAATTTGCAAGCAATAATGGTCAAGCCATATTTAAAATGAAACCCACGAGATGAAAAGAGCTTGGTCCGTACTCCATCGAGTTTGACTGCAGAGTAATCCACGAAGCGAAGCTGAGTGAATTACTCTGCGGTCAAATGAGGTGAATTTGCAAGCAATAATGGTCAAGCCATAATTAGAAGGAAACCCACGAGATGAAAAGAGCTTGGTCCGTACTCCATCGAGTTTGACTGCAGAGTAATCCACGAAGCGAAGCTAAGTGAATTACTCTGCGGTCAAATGAGGTGAATTTGCAAGCAATAATGGTCAAGCCATATTTAAAATGAAACCCACGAGATGAAAAGAGCTTGGTCCGTACTCCATCGAGTTTGACTGCAGAGTAATCCACGAAGTGAAGCTGAGTGAATTACTCTACGGTCAAACGAGGTGGAGTGAGGACCAAGTTCTTTTCATCGAAATAATTATCGCAAAAAGTCTTGCAAAGTTGGCCACCATGGGCTTGCCCGCTACAAGTATTTATCACATAGCTCTGCGATATTACGACTATAGAATGATACCTCTCGCTCGCATCTCAATAAGTGTGACGATCACAACTGAAAAACAGCCCCCTTGGTTGCAGTTCAGGGTACCAGAATTCACATCAATATGTGAGGCATTGCTGGCTTTAGAAGTACCGATGTGATCACTGTACATAGAAATATGTGTTATATATGTGGTTTTATAATCAGGACCATCTTTACTGTAAAAAAGAATTATTTTGAAAAGGTATGTCACAGATCAGCAAAGAGACACTGGATGTTGTAATATTGAAACACATGATTCTATTCATACTCACACTTGATGGTTCTATAATTTGTTAATCGCAAAAGCTGATTTCACTTTTGTAAAATATTTGTAAATCATCCACAGCATTACATACAGTTATGGAGCCACACACTGACAGCTGACTGTACGTTTTTATAAACTGCTGCCGGAAATACTCTATTATCCTACCCCTAATAAAAAAAACTCCATAGGCTTAATATTGGGTCACTGTATTCGGTCTGGAGTTCAGAAAAATGAAAAATATTGCTCTAGTGGGATGCACTTGACAAATGATGTCATTTGTTAATGTAGAAGTAATTTAGACGGGCGGGGTAGGATAAATTCTAAACCAAACTCGAGTTAGTTGTGTTGTTGTTCATCGCATTACTGCTCTCGGCTTCGCCTCGTGCAGTAATATGCGATCTTGCCGTCGTGCGATAAACAACAACACGACTAACTCTTGTTTGGTTTCTCCATATTATCTACGCTAAACGCGATAGTGCAGAATAAATTCCTTTGGATCAAATATTTTAAAAATGTCATGAGCAAAATCTTGGATCATGCTAGCTTGTGAGTTACTTCCATAAAGATCAGCAATAGCAGTACCGTAGGTAAATAAAACTGGATTTAGAATCGTAAAAATAAATAATATTCCACAGGTTTGGATGCGCCGAAATCGTCATTGAGGCAAAGCCGAGTGATGATTACAGCACATCCAGACAAATGGAGTATTGGTGTGTTTTTTCAATCCGAGTATGGTTCTGGATTTATCTCATCCCTTTCGCTGACATTATAATAGCATCACAATATCAGAACAATTCAAACTACTTCACAAATCCAGTTAGGATATCTTTCCTACCTTCTCAAATCCTGGCCACTGATTGGCCAGTCGCTTATATCGTCATCTCTCATCACTCTGCCATGATCATGGTGTATTGTAATATTTTGATGTAATTCTATGGCTAAACTTGTACCAGGGGTGACATAAAGCTGCATCGACAATGTAAATGTCAGCAATATCTAGGAAACACATTTACTCATGTATTTATGTTGAGTTCTAGGTTCATGTTTTATGATTCTACAGCACCTTGTAAATGTGCTCCTAAGTCAATTCCACCTGTCTCTGTATTCCATTTCTAAGATGAACCATAAAAGCTACTCCATTTGATATTTTAGTTACTACAATCTTTTAGTATTCTTATTTCGACCGATACATACAGATACCAATTTTTGGCAATTTTTTTAAAATTTTTTTATGCTTTTATTCACATCTTTCAGACGAGAAAGCTCTTCCCGTGAATGAATCATAGGAGAACCAGAGGACAATATACACCCAAAGAGACATAGAAATGCAGGTCACTTTTCTCCAAATAGCTTCGATCTCTCAGGGATTGGCCAAGATAAACCACTATAAGCAATTTTCCACTGGCTGACTGTTCACCAAGAATCTGCAGTCCGGACCCACCAATCGATTTTTAGGGTATACCTAAGCCAGATCGGCGAATGGAAACAGACATGCAGAGAAGTGTCCACCAATTAATTGTGCATGGAATATGCAATAAGGCCACCACCAACTGACTTAGTCAAAGACCAACAGAATCATAGGGCATGAAAATCGTTAGTGATAGTCATTGTGTTTTGAGGACAGTTCTGTCGGTATAGACCTGTCAAATGCGGCAGAAACAAGGCATAAACAGCACCCTCGTCGACTTTTGCATACCGCCATGCAGTAGTTGTCCACCACTAAACAAGTTTTGGGAGAGTTCAATTAATCTGTGCCGTTTTCATTGGCCAATGGAAAATGGCGTATCTGTGCTTTATGATGCATTATTAGCCATGGTATACAAAGTTCCTAGTGAGACTGTATGGGGACTTAGTAAACTACATTTATTATTTAAAAACTGTCAAATACCATAACCATGGTAGACAGATTCAAACCCCTTTACAGTATCATATACCACTATCTGTGCTTTATGAAACTAAACCATGACAAGTCATTTGCGATTAAGCATCGCAAAGAATTGTCTCGACACCTTGTTTGTTCAATGATTTATTTGATTTAAAAAGGGGTATTCTTGGCAAATAGACGAAACTGGCATCCTACTTACCATAGAGGCTCATTCACAAGAATATTGATGTGCTGCTTTAAAGAAGAAACCAACAAGCTTTAGTCAAAGTCGTCCTTCTCTACGAGTTTAATACGAGTAATATGATGGAGGCAAAAGCCAAGTGAATACCATGTAGCATTCAAACAAGTTGGAAAACAATGGCTTTCACAGAAACAAGTTGCTTTCTGTATTTATCTCACCCCTGCACACACTCAAACAATATAAAACACACTGGATATATGGACTGTAATACTCGTAGTGCCATGAAGAATGAGTTACCAATGTTAATAATTTGGGACAAAAATACTAGGACGAGATAATGTACTGTAATGGAGACTATGGCAAGAGCTTCAATAATACCATTCAGCTGCTACAAGCCTGCTGCAACGTTGAGGCTCTCTTTACTAATTCTCCATAGAAAATAATACAACGTTCAATAACCTTTAACCTCAGAAACAAAAAGGAAAACTGGTTTCAAATCTATTCTACATTTTCGACAACTTCAATTAGGTATCATATGCCGATAGTCCACAACATACCATTCCCTTTGGCTATTTGCACTTGATAGCCCAGTCACACTGGCGTAAAGAACAGCGTTTTTTCGTCTACGTGCCTTTACTTATTTTCAAATATAAAAATGTGCGGTGATGCATGGGAGAACATGAAGATACATAATCAAATGTTGGAATGCGCAAAAGATTATGAACATAGCATGGGGGAAAACGCGGTGTCAGGTTTACTTTTACAAAATTCTAAACTTATCTCTACGCATTTTTCATATATAGATCAACGCAGTAAAACACCACAATACGAACAGAAGCGAGCGGATCCATAGCCTATCAATGATTCCCAGTATAGGATGCGTAGTAGATACGCCAGACGTTGCGCCAGAGTAATTAGGTTGCATCGTAAAATATGAATGTGTAGTGAATACGCGGAACTGTCTCCCTTTCAAATACACAGAAAAGACGCCAAAATGTCCGCCAGTGTGACTGGGCCATAAGTATACAACACTCGCTGCTATTAACTGCTATGGGAAACCTGTTCGTGTAATATCTAAGAAAAGGCTCGTCCATGACATTCAATCATGTCCTTTTGAACAAAGAAAGGGGAATCTCATTGCATTGAAATACAATGTATTAATGTTGCTCGAGGACGTCTTTCTACAATATTCCAGAAATTGGTTTTATCAATTACAAAAGCTACCCTGTGGAGAGGCTTTTAAAGCACTTAATAATGTTAAACCTATGGCAGATAAAACGCTCATTGCATCATTTCCTGAGAGTCTGCCTATCACAGATGATGTGAAATACAGTTTCTTCGCTGATTCACGATGTGTTGTGATGGAACACAAATCTGCACCGTCTACGTTGGCCTGATGTAGTATTTATAACAGTTTGCTAACTGTATTTCTCCTTGTGTTAAGAAAAATATAAATCACCAATAAAGCAAGTCTTCGTGATACGTTCTTGTTGAGGCCTTATTTTCTGTGTACATGTACATTCACTGTATTATAGATATACAACATCTGTGTTACAGCATAAGATCTGGGGCTTTAATAATCTAGGCTTGTACATGAAGACCCTTTTCTGTACCTCGTACATGGGTTGTTGTTTAATGATATTTAAGTCTGTTCGCTAAGACAGTATTAGCCGCCCATAAGGTCGTTCAAAAGTGTTGAATAAAGCTGATCCACATCGTCCCTGGGTCTCCATAGCATACAGAAAAGGGTCTTAATGTACGATCCTAGATTATCCTAAGATCCCCAGGCTGTATTGCAGGCCTCATACTACACAATACAGAAATGTTAAGGGAATCTTCCCCGAAATACAGGAATTTTAAGAAATTATAGAAATGATAGGAAAAGACATTTACTGAATTATGTTTTTATGGGTTTTCTTTAAGCTTTTATAAGCATTCAATGGAGTTCCATTGTTCATCCGTTGCAACATAGAATAACCGAAGAGTCAGTATATAAAAATACAATGAAGTATGAGATATCCAATTTCCGCTTATTATAAGCACAAGTAATAAATCATTATTTCATGGTACATCTCATACAATAACCTTAAGTTTCTCGAACTATCATATCATTCTTTATATAATAAAGTTTAGACTTATATTTCACCACAACAAAAAGATAAGACTTCCACAGGCGTTATTTCTGACTTAGCACCTACAATATTCTTTAATCTTTAACATTATGTTGTGCACCAACATTTTCTTAGAACCCGTGTCTTGTACTCGTTTTGGTAAGCAGTTCCAAAGTTGGTCTATGAAAATGTATATTTCGTTTTGTATATGGAACGTGTGTTACAATGAAAGGGTCTGTATTACAGTATTGCAGGCCTTATACCACACAATACGGGAATGTTAAAGGAATTCTCCCGAAAATACTGGAATTTTAGATAAAATATTTCAGAAATAATTGGGAAATACTTTCGTTGCTACGAATAAAATATAAAAAAATGCATTTTTATCAATCGATGATTAGATGCACGTGTCCTACATGAATTTGTGATTGCTTACCTGAAATTTTTTATCTATTGGTGCTAATGACAATAAATAGAATACCAACAAAAAGGATCTTGCCGAAGAGAGATAAACACGCAATATTGACTGGTTTCAGATATAAACGCCTGAACGCCCCTAGGAGTTGACACGAAGTAATATCCGAGAGCATGCGAGGATATTGTGTAGGGTCAGCCATTCATACTATACCTCAGGACAAGAAACACTATGCAATATGAAAGATATTTTCTCTCAATCATAATAGTACTATACAATTCTGTTGGATGGTTATTGTCAATTTTTTTGTCTCACACGATTCCCATATTTCTCTAGCCATTTTATGGCATCCCTCAGATTGTATGCCTCCTCCATGTTTGACATACACCAAGGCTGTTAACACTTTTACATGGACCTCTTCTTAATGAATAAGAGATTTTAACCAAAAAAAGGATTGCCGTCAATTCCAGTACATTTATATGGTTCTGAATATCTGATTCATTCCATCTACCATCTCTGGCTACTTTTCCAAGGTGTGCTCCCCAACCTTTTAGCATCAGTACAGATGGTTATCGGGAGTAAGTCTATCTTAAAGTTCTGTCTAGCCTCTGCAATATGTTCTTATGACCATGTAATATCCTTCCTTCTGGGACCAAGATCATTCTCTTATCAAAATTTCTTTCTAGGGCCTGATTCTTCTCCCTCACAAGTCCCTTGATATGGACTGTGCCATATTCCACTGCAGGAGAGTAAGCTGTCATTATGTCTACTATTCCTGCTACTGCTCTATTGAAGGTGTATCCTAGTCTAGCACCCTCAATGCAGCTTGTCTAACCTTGTCCCTCTTTTCTCTGGCCAAATTTATCTCCCATTATTTCTGAGTCAGTAACGTCAGTTGGGGTCAGAAAAAAACAAGGATATATTTTTCCTGGCAATACAGGGTTAGACATTAGATCTATATATACACAAAAAAGACCTGAAATATAGTAGATACAAATAACATTATCACTACGGAACATGGGGTCTGAAGGCAGGTTAATTGGGGAATCTACGAGTCATGGTTGACTTGAGTATTTTCAAATTGTTATGATCATTTTACACAAGAAAAAAGGATTTCTTATACCAAAAATGAAAACAAGGAATTCCGTGGAAACAAGGAAACCTGACATCCCTGCTGAGTTGATATTGAACCCTGGGAAGAGTAGTTATCTCGTGGGCCAAAGCAAGCTTCCTCTAGAACGACTTCCACACTAATGGGGTCTACGCCACACGGCCACCTAAATGAATTATTTCTACTGATCCTAGAATGCGAAATTCATAAAATGCAGAGACCCTTCTAAGTAACTCGGACAACATTCCTTGTACAAATATATACACGTTTTATTCACAACAGGAGATACAGGTAGGGCATGGCAAAATATCTGATCAGAGAATAAGTTCTGAGGTATCTGTCGTTTTCTTTTTTTGCAATGCACCTTGGAATCAAATATTGAATATTTATATCTTGCGGTGACATTGATTCTTTGCAGTAACATCACATACATATGTAAGATTCGGGTTGTATGAAATTGTGCCGCAAATGTTCAAAGGAACAGGTCTACAGTCACTTTCTTTTTGCAACATAGACTTCAAGTGTCGACGTTTCATTGAGTAATTTCATCGTCTAAAGGCAACTAAATAGTCCTTATTTATCTCAAACGATTTACATGTATTGAAAGCTTTTTCAATGATATACAGCAATACTTTCGAAAAATATATATTCCCTTTTAAAATGAACTGAATCTTTACTTCTGAACTTTTGTACAGGATAGAAAGTTGGGACTGAGGAAAATATCGGAAATTTAAAGAATAGTTCATAACATTATTTTGGAACAGAAAGGCTATAAATCGATATGTATTCCAAAGATGCCGGTGTTTATATAAATTCCGTCATTGGTCGGAAAACTTGCATCCCGGTTTGTACATGGGGGTGAACTCAAGCATATCAATGACTGAGTTTAAAGATTAATTTTTTTGGCTCCGTTACACAATGTCCCTAACAGCACACACTAAGATATATGTACAAACCATTTTCCACTGGCTTACTAATTGCCACCGATCTGCAGTCGGGAACCACCGAACGATGTTTAAGGTATACCAATGTCAGATCGGTGAATGGAAACAGACATGCAGAGAAGGGCTCATTTACTAACTGTAGGGTACATAGATTATGCAATAAGGCCACCGCCGAAGGACTTCTTCACCCTCCGACAGAATCAAA
This sequence comes from Alentia gelatinosa, assembly GCA_950022655.1. Classification (NCBI taxonomy): domain Eukaryota; kingdom Metazoa; phylum Annelida; class Polychaeta; order Phyllodocida; family Polynoidae; genus Alentia; species Alentia gelatinosa. The sequence continues at coordinate 52,319,469 of OX465584.1, forward strand.
GTCAGGTTTGAAGGACTATTCCATTGGTATGGATCTGTCAAATGCGCAGAAACAAGGCATACACAGCACCTTCCCGACATTTTAGATACCAACGTGCAGTCGTTGACCACCATCGATCAACTTTTACAGGGTTGCCAGCTGGGGTCAGAGGAAAACATTGAAATATTTTTTAATTTAAATACAGGGTTTACGCATTATATATGCATTGCAGTGGGAATCAAGGGAAAGCTCAAGTTTTTACATGGGTCAGTGGGGAGGTTCAGTTGGGGATCATGGGCTGTGGGTGAATTTGGTAATTTAACAGTTTGCATATCATTATTACATGAGGATTTTTTTTTCATTCTGAAAACGAAAACATGAATTTCAATGGAAACATTGAAAACTGGCATCCCTGCTAATTAATTGGTGCTGTTACAGTGACAATGTACCAAGCATTACGGAAGGTTTATTGCATAAACGGGAAGAGAATATCAAACGGTCCATTGAGAAGTCTTCTCAAGACATTTTGTAAAACATGCATTTCCCTCTGTATAAAAGTCCAACCAAATCCTATATGTACAAAAGAATAGACTTGCATTCATGTGTCTGAAGTTATCATGTACTATCACCGTTACAATCGGTATCGTGCAAACCCTGAATTTCATTACATTTTATTTTTACACCTAAAACATCTTGATCATTCATAATACAATTCCTGGACAGCTACGGTAAATTCAGAACATAATTGAATTTAACCATTTTTCATTTTCTTTTACAACTTCTAAATTTCAGAACTAATATGTGAATCTTATAGTGATATTGTATACATTTAGTCATTAGCTACATAGGTGCTGGCTTACAGCGTAGCCATTTTAAGGCAAAATATTCCATCCAAAAATAGATACAAGAGGAAATTATTGCGGGTGAGAGACGTGCAAGAGTAGTGCCCTATGGACCCTTTTCTATGGGCCATTCATTAAGTACGTACGCACTGAGGGGGGATGGGGTTCCAAAATTTCGGAAATTTTGTGTTTGCTCCTTCTTTGTTCTATTGCGTAAAAAATCGGGAGGGGGGCGGGTGGTCAAAGATTCCGGAAGTTCTGCGTACGTTCTTTATGGATGGCCCCCTACAGTAAGCCAGTTTTGTACATGTATTAAGTTTAGATATCATTGTAGGAGCACAAATGGTCGTCTGCTTTCAATAATTCACAAAATATTCAGACAGAATGACGTTATTGACATGAGTCCCTGGTCTCCTGGTGAGTTGACGGGGATTTGATTGTAACCAGTCATCGGAAAACGCCCCCTATACTGAGGCTGAATGACGTCACACTAATGCGCCTTATGATAAACTCGAGTTTTATGGAAACGCTATATGGTGAAGTGCACTTGTGAGCTATATATCTGTGAGGAAATGTTCAACAATAGGGCAATAAAAACGTTACTTTGTACATGAAGATATTCATCTGATACAAAGCCATGACAGGGTTACGGTGAATGGATCCATACATGTATGGATTCTATAGGGAGCTAACGTGAACCAGCTGAAACCGCAGATACCCGTTGACAAAAACACCATTTTTCGGAGAAAGGCACTCAGTAATATACACACAGGATTATATGTGTTATTCACCACTCTTTTGAAAGCATATTTTTGACACACTTAACAACCATCATCATAGCTTCGAGACAAGCCTATTCAGAGACGATAGTAGAAAAGTACACTTCAATAGTAACAAACGAGACCAAAAACGAAATTCTAGCCTTAAAGCCCTATAGCTTTAACATTAAGCCTCGTTCTTACTGGCCTCCAGAAATGGTGTTTTGAGCATGGGTAGACCGTTTTAGCAGGATCACTTTGGCTCGCTATATCAAACGACACATGAACGCATGTCTACTAGTGAGAGAGCAGATTGAAATAATGCTGCACAACTGACCTGGGGTCTGTTAAATAATCTAGGATCGTACATAAAGACCTTTTCTGTACCTCTTACAATGATTATTGTTTAATATCTTTTATGTTCGTTCGCTAAGACAGTCGTAGCCGTCCATAAGGTCGTCCATAAGTGTTGAATAAAGTTGACCCAAATGGTCCCTGGGACTCCTTGGCGTCCCATAAAGGGTCATCATGTTCGAGCCTAGATTATTAAACAGGCCCCTAATGTCAATTCCTCCCTTCCTCGCCTGATCCAATATGAAGCAGGGGATGCTTGTATTCGTTCATGTAAACGACACAGATTCATTAACATGCATCATACTGTCGCGATTGATCGTTGGAGATTACGTGTGCTACGCTGACTTATCATGTGCACGTTTGATGCTGAGAATGCTTCACATGCGTCTATGATGTCAGATTACAAAGATGACTTTAATACTGTCCGACGTCCATGAAATACTACCTGCTGCTATACAGAAACTGGTGCCTGGCATAGTCGCGAGGAAACGCCAGTCGCACAGCTGGTGGAGGGCTTAGTCAGTGACTAGTGGCCCAAAATTTTAAACATGTTTGAAATTAAATCGCAAGGGACAAGTGCCTTTCTGGGGATGAACTTGACGGTGGGGCACGGCAAGAGTCGTCAACAATTTTGCATTTTTGCGTTCCCACTTAGCGACATGGGAGATTCCTAGAAAATTCTGCTGATAGTCACCGAATGAAGTCCCACACAAGCCCCAAAATCGCCTAGTGGGAATCGGGCATTATGCAAAACATTTTCTCATATTCCAACCCAATTCAACAACAAAGTAATATTAATATGATTGAGAAACCTGTACAGGCATGTCGGAGAGGCCACGGCTTTGGTCCACCATTTCTTGAACCACTACCGATGAATGTCAATTGATTAAAAAAAAACCCATAAATATCTTACAACAAACTGAGGGTATACTTACACAATGGTCAGTTAAAACAATAAAGGGATGGGATGGGGCGATGGTGTGTGAAGAACAGTTTGTGGTGAGGCTGATCAATGAGACTACAGCTAAACATGACGCGACGATAATATGAAGGTGAAACCCTATGAAGAAGTGACCTCTGTTCCCTATAACTAATAGGGGCCTGCACTAAGGGCACCTTACTCATTAGTTTAAGGAGAACAGTTTGTGGTGAGGCTGATCAATGAGACTACAGCTAAACATGACGCGACGATAATGGGAAGGTGAAACCCTATGAAGTAGTGACCTCTGTTCCCTATAACTAATAGGGGCCTTCACTTAGGGCACCTTACTCATTAGTTTAAGGAGAACAGTCTGTGGTGAGGCTGATCAATGAGACTACGGCTAAACATGACGTGACGATAATGGGAAGGTGAAACCCTATGAAGAAGTGACCTCTGGTCCCTATAACTAATAGGGGCCTGCACTCAGGTCACCTTACTCATTAGTTTAAGGAGAACAGTTTGTGGTGAGGCTGATCAATGAGACTACAGCTAAACATGACGCGACGATAATATGAAGGTGAAACCCTATGAAGAAGTGACCTCTGGTCCCTATAACTAATAGGGGCCTTCACTCAGGGCACCTTGACGGCCGAGTGTAGCGGCCTCACTTTGGACTTCTTGGACAGACCGAGCCGGATCCCTCCTGGTGACTTGACTTGCGCGCCTCCTTGCGGCGACCGTCCGACACCTGCCGGCCCTGAAAGGAATCAACGATTCAGGAATCAGGGATTTAACACTGGCAGTCAGAGCTACACGATGTTAGCTCTGGTTGGGTTGAATATGGGACAACTTGACCCACTACCTGTAGGTGTCTGTTACTCTCCCAGCAGGTGTTTTATGTGACCTGGACCTATGCTTAGAGATGGTGATATTTCTCACTCTTGAAACCATTTTTACATATTCTTATTTCCCTTTGTGTGTATTTTGAATAAAATAACCATAAAGGTAGACTTGATTATCAATTTGATGAACTGTGAATATTTTTCGCTAAATATTTCTTCGTTCAGAACCCACGTTAAATAAAACAAAACTTGGACTGAGGGTGAGATTCATGGACATGATCTGGGTTTAATCATACCAACCTCTAAGTTGGAACGGAGTGGAGACAGAGGTGGTGGCTAATCTATCAGGGATTTTAGATTGGCAACCAACCTCTTTCTGTGCTGAGCTACGATATAGGGGTTGGTCGGGTTAAATCACATACGGTTTCTTCTGTTCGCCTCAAACCAGGTATTTTTTATTCTATTTACTATATACCCATGCCGTATTTACTGTAAATACTCACCACTTCACCACATAATGTAAAAAAATACCGTATGTCTTCACTAAAACAATAGCTGCTAGGCCAAATTGAATTACTTATTTCATTAATTTCGGGTATATCGTAAATATAAAAAGACCTACCATGTTTGTACAAGCTACAATAACTTACAGTTCGTACGGAACAAACCGTAAATTTCTATCTCGTTTTATAGTTATTTATAGCTAACAAATTGATAAAGAAACCAAAGTGTAGGTTCATTATATCTTTAAAAAAGTAAACAGGAAGGGAAATAAGAAAATGGAAAATTGGCCTTATTCACACCTTCTGCTATTTCGGAAAAGATAAGAGACTTTGGCAGCAGTGAATCGTACAGTTCCCGGAAGAAGGCACCACTGACTGGACGACGCAGGGTATAGATTTGGTTCTCACAATTGCTACTAGAGGCAGGTAGGTGTTGTTTAAACTAGCATTTAGCTCTATCTAACGTACAAGTAGTCACGAAGAGTGAGTGAGTGAGTGAGTGAGTGAGTGAGTGAGTGAGTGAGTGAGTGAGTGAGTGAGTGAGTGAATGAGTGAGTGAGTGAGTGAGTGAGTGAGTGAGTGAGTGAGTGAGTGAGTGAGTGAGTGAGTGAGTGAGTGAGTGAGTGAGTGAGTGAGTGAGTGCAATGTCACTCTTAAGATATGCAAGAGCTGCATCGAGATCCGTAGCCAATGAAAGTATGCCATGAGGTTTCGTTGTGGAGTAATTTCAAGAGGCAAAGGGAAGTAGAGCAAGTAATAATGAGGGTAAACATGCCATTCGCTGCATGGCTGCTAAACGCAGGGATGAAAGTCGGGACTGATGAAAAAGTCGGAAAAAAGACTTTTAAAAAACTGGGGCGTATTCGGGGGGGGGGGGGGCAACCCCCCCCCCCCCCCCCCCCCCCGTGCCGTCAAACAAAATTTCGGCACTTGACGGAACTCTGACGGCAATGTCAACGGCCCTTGGCGCGTTTAACTGCCGCCAAAGTACTGACTGGAGGTTTATACGCCGTTGGTGAGAGCCTGCTGTCAGAATTTCTTGGAATTTAGTTTTATTTTATGATTTTCATATTTTGTTAATGATCATATTTCAAGATGTAGAAATTTCTGATTTCCGTCAATTATCGGCAAACTTGCATCCCTGTAAACGAATCAACATCAAGAGAGGGAGGAGCCGCTACAAAATGGCGACTGTCTTAATGCAGTCATTATGGTACTAATGAATATGGGCAATTTAGACTACTAATCTCTTTGCATAGAAACCAATATAATTGGTTCCGATAGGGATGTAGAGACCAGAACTTTACAATGTGGCAGACAGATATGAAGTGTTACTTACCAGGAGGTATCCAGTTGGGTTTACGGATGTTCAGGGACCCCGTCACGGACCCCCTCGGCACGGATGGTGAAGGCGAGTGGTGGGAAGATGGGGCCTTTGTCACGCCTTTACCACGACCTTTATTCACCGGTTGTACTATAAACACAAACAATAGGTTTATGAAGAATAAATGATTAAAGAAGAAACCAATAAGTCTTGGTCAAAGTTTTCTTTCTCCACGAGTTTGATGCTGAGTGATATGAACAAGGCAACAGCTGAGTGGATATCATGTAGTATTCAAAGAAATTGAAGAACAAGAACTATGACAAAAACAATATGCTTTCTGTATTTATCTCACCCATGTACACATAAAAAGAATGGACGTTGCAAGGGATATGGACCATGGAGAATGGACTGCAATACTTTTAGGGGCATGGGGAACGAGTTCCCAATGTTGAACCTATGAGACAAAAAACAACAGGGTTAAGATGAATACCTTTATCTCACCCCTGGTATTTTTTCTCCATGGACTTAACATTGGGAACTCGAATCCAACATCCATGAGGTATTTAAGAAAAATATCAGAAAATTGAATCGCATTTGAGTCGCTACGTAATTGACGCGGTTTCGCCTTGTGAATTACTACATGATTCAAACTCGATGGGATACGAGCTCTGACCCTAAACTTTCATAGGTTTCCTCTATATTTCTTCATTCAACGGACATTTCAGGTGGGACAAAGGACCGCTATTGAATAGATATAAATATGCATGTAACGTGAAAAAGTCACTTCTGCATCACAGGCATACCATACAGCAAGATTAGACCAGGATAATATCAAAATATACCTATTACGTTCAATAATAACACACAACATATCATCGAACAGCCTGTTACTAAATCAGCGATGAAGGTGGCGACTGAGGAAAAATCGGAAATCTAAAACACTTATAAAAAAAAAGAATCATTTATAACATTATTTGGAACAGAATGGCTATGGATTGATATATACCTTAGTGTTGCTAATGTACATATGATTTTTTTCATTTGTCTGAAAACTTGCATCTCTGCTAAATACAAAGCTAAGATTTCTTCTAAATATGAATAATTCTCCTCCCATTATAACCACTGAAGAATGTTCTGGGTTTTTTTTTATCATTTTTCTTTGCATCGGTTGACAGGAGTGCATTTCGCCTGGTCGCTGAAATTGAACTACAGAAGAGTGACGAATATAAGTGACTCACCTGTGGCGGAGAGTCTGGGCTTCACCTTGGGCGTGCTCGGTCCCTGGGCCGCCCGTCCGCCCCGGCCCCGCCCCCGGCCCCGCCCCGCCGCCGGCTTCTTCTTGCTCTTAGACCAGTGGCCCTCGAAGTCGCTCTCCCCGTCACTGTCGTCCTGCGGGTCCTCGTCCGAGTCGTCCGGCTCGTCGGCCAGCTCGGCCTCGCTCGACTCGTCACCTGGTGTAGACACACAGTTACCTTTATTAACCCTCATGTCTTTAGTTCGTGAACGGGCTCCGCACAAAGAAAAACTCATGCAGATATGTTTGCAACTGATTTATTTGTTAGTAATTAAGTCCTGATTTAGATAGTTAGCTAGAGCATATGCCAAATCAATAAGACGTACATGTACAACATGCTGGTGTGGTCAGAAGACAGGCATATCTTGCCTTGTACCTTGCCAGAGTAAATAAAATTATCTAAAAAAAATAATTTTTAAACAAAATTAAAAAAAAAAAAAAAAAACACTTCAGGAATGCCAGTTGGGGTCAGTGAAAAATGTGGAAATACTTTTCATATGGATTTTTATTCTGCCTTAGAGAGACCGGGAAAAACTTGGATAATATGTCGTTGTCGGCCATGGCATGGGACTCAGGGTCTGTGGGAAGTCTGAACCACTGTTCTATTGGAGTAAATGAGGCTAAATCAGTATTATCTTTGTTTGACGTAAGGAAAAACAATGACATGTACTGAATATGAAAAACGTGGTGTATTTCCAAGGAAAAATGGAAAACTGACATCTCTGTAACCATCATGCCTTTAATTTGTGAACGGGCTACACACAAAGAAAAACTCATGCAGATATATTAGCAACTTCATGGATGCCAATTGTGGTCAGTCAAAAAAAATGGAAACATTATTCAATGTGGATTTTTCTGCCACAGAGAGACCAGGAAAACTTGGATAACATATCCTTATTGGCCATGGCAAGGGGCTGAGGGTCTGTGGGGAGGTTCAAATCACTGTTTTACTGGCATACATGAGGTTAAATCAATATTTTCTTTGTTAGACACAAAAAAAGGCAATTACAGATACTGGATATGGAAAAGTGGATTTCCATGAAAAAAAGGGAAAACTGACATCCCTGCAACTTGTTTTCGCTGAAGAATGAAAATAAGACAGAACTTGTATATCAGTAACTGTGTTACTCAAAAACAAATTTTGTGATGGTGTTACCTTCCTTACCGGACTTCATGTACTTGTTGATCTTCCAAATGAAAGTGCATATGATCCTCATCGTTATTAATGCTCTAAAATACCAACCTGCACATCATTGATATTTTGATGCTCTAATTAATGCCCTAAATATTTTCTGGTTGAAAATGTTTTGACGATCAAGATTTGGTCATCATAAAAGGTGTATATAAAAGCTACAATTTGAGTTGTATGTTCATTCTTGGTCCTGATGAAGGTCCGAAAGGAATAAAGGTTTGTTAAATGAAGATTCTGTTTTGATTTATAAAACGTGGCATGAACACTTCTGCTCCCAACCGATGCTACCTTGAAAAAAAAAAAAAAAAAATAAAATAAAATGAAGATTCTGGAGTCGTCTTGTTAACACGAAGTTAGTCGTTCTCTACAACTTTGGATCTTTATTAACCCTTTACAGGCGGGGGTCCTTCTCATACCATGTCTTTGTAGTGTGGTGTGCAGCCACCCTCTCCTTCAACCCCCACAGTGGTAGACTTTCTGATATATTAACCCTTTATAGCCGGGGGTCTGTGACAGACCCATGTTGGTGGGGACGGGTACCAGGGACAGGTATAATGCTAGGGGGCGAGCCTATTTTCATTCAAACCTAGATTCAATTTTCTGATAACCTGATATGACACATCAAACATTCTCATCATTTGTTTTACCTTATAATGTTGAATATTATACCATAAGAATGTTCTCTGCAAGTTTTATTTATTTTTTGATAAAACAAGAATATCATATATATTGTAAATGATGCCTAAATTCATCATTCGCCCTATGCTGGGAATACCTCAGAGCATCATTGGCCCTACACTGGGGAACGCCTCAGGGCATCACTCACCCTGAATGGGTTATCCACCTAATACCGTATCCATAGAAAACACATGGGTAGCGGGAATCTACACACCAAGGGCATACAGATATTTATTCGGAGCATACAGATATGTTGTATGCTCCAGGTGGCGCATACGGAAAAATAGTGCGTAGGAAAACATAGTGCATAATTAAAATGAACTGATTTCGACATGCCACTTGCCCAGAAAAGGTGGATAATGGATACAATATAGACTGGTTTCAGATAAAAGCGGTTGTATGCTCCTCGGAGTTGACTATGCGCAATATCATCGCATACACTCGGATATTAATATGTGTCCACTCTTCGGAGCATATGGCTGCTTGAATCTGAAACCAGTCAATATTGTGTATATCCACCAAAAACAGTGTCCATAGAAAACACATGGGCAGCGTGTATCTACATACCCGGAGAATATGGAAATGCTGTATGCTCCGGTATACAAAACCAGTATACAGAATCGATAGAAAATTAGATAATTGGTTATTTTGGTAACAGAGATACTCGAGAAAGACCACCCACCATCAGCATTCTGTGGGGTTTTGACGTCATTACTGGTGGTGACGTCACCATCGTCATCGTCATCGTTAGAGGTGGTGAATTGATTGACAGCCTTGACGGCGGCACGGCGCTTCTTCCTACCGCCTGAAGGGGGCGTGGTGGGCACATTCTCCTCTAAGACCTCAATGCAGTCGGCATCTGTTGACGTTTGAATGATAAACCTTCCTTATTTGTTATATCAGGGATTTCAGCAGCCCTTGAAGAAAATCGCTGAAGTTATTTGGTGAGACACGCCTCCCCCCCCTCCCCGACTATAATGAACAAGCTTACTGGGAACTCAAACACGCTCAAAGCTGTGTTCCCTGGTGAGTAGGACTAGAACTACAGGCTGTGCTCTCCAATCGGAGCCCTACCTTGCATGTCTTATTGATGTTAAACCAAATATGTGCATGGGAGATTGTATTATGAAGCCTGGTTCCTGGTATTAGCTATGTATTCAATATGGTTTGCATGGTAACAGTACAGGGGATTCACGGATTTCCATCCATGCATTATCTAAGGGGAACTTGTCAGGGAAAACCCTGAAAATCATGGAAATAAAATTGCACATCAGGTAATATATGGGATTCCTGAGACAAAATGCGGTTCACATACATAGGTTCTATTGAAGCTTTTAAATAGAGGACAATGTTTTTGTGTTTTAGAAAAACCCTCATTTCAGGGATTTCCCCAAACTCTGACATCCCTGTTATATAGACAATATTGATGGTTTTGTGGACAGGCGGCCGTAAACTACGAGAGGTCGGTTAGTAGGAATAGCCGGGCGCTAGAGCTTCATTTTTAAAAATCTACATTAATTCTATAAATTATAAAGTTTGAAATAGCATAATCATCAAGTAAATCTGAGTAGTGTTAGGCATTTATTAAGAACCGACGTTTCGTCCATTACATGGACTCCTATAAATTTTCTGAATTTGTGGAAAAGCTGAGAATACAGACTTGCTTTGGGCGAAAAGGATGAAAATCCACAGAAAAGTGGAAGTTTGTAAACCCTGAATTATTGCATTATAAACACCATCCTCCTGTAGAAATGATAACATATGGAGACATGGTCAGTGTAACTGAATGAAGTCTGTTCAGAGATATTTTGGTCAGAAATATTCACAGAGTTCAAACCAAGGTCGACCAGAATATCGAGGAACAGACAGAATTAAGGCACACTCACATGTCTCCCTATGTATGAATATTATTTCGTCACTCAGTGACGAACGGAATCCATACTCCTGGTTAGTAAAAAGAGAGACATTCGCTCATAGGTATATTATAATAAGAAAAACAAGATAAACGAGTCAAAGCAGATATAAACGAGATAAGCAGTCAGCCAGCAGCCCTGAAGAAGGCCACAAGGCCGAAACTAGTAGGCACCAGTTGCTACTCAATATAATAACTACCAATGAACTGTTTGTACCACGAAGGTTATCTATCATTAAAAATTTGTCAAACCAATTCTGACTTACTCATGGTTTATGGTCTCAACACCAAACAAGATAAACGAAAGTTGAAGATAGAGGATAAAGTTGACGAACTGACCGTCCTGTGTTTTTTTCTGTGGAGATTTCTTGGGAGATTTCTTTCTGGGAGAAGGTTTGGTTTCGGGTAACAGGACTGGCATGTCGAAGTCATCGTCATCGTCTTCGTCCTTACCGTCCTCCTGGTCTCCGGCCTTCCCGCCCGGTGACTGCGACGTCTCGTTCTTAGACAGCTCCAACGCCAACTCCAACTCACGCTCGTACACCTTCTCATCTACCGATTTCCTGAAAATGTGCATTACATTTTTTTTTTTTTTTTTTTTTTTGGTGGGCATTTATCAGATAATGTGAATTAAACCACTCGGGGCTTAGTTCCACTTCACTCTTATCTGATTTTTTATTTTTTAAATCCATGGTGCCAGCACTTCCGACGGTATGTACACGAATGTCAATGTTAAGTATGAACGAACCCGGTATATACGTGTACAGGGATGAAAGTTGGTACTGAGCAAAAAATCGGAAATCACAAACTTTAAAAAATAAGAGAAGTATTTCGGCATATGTAAGCCTAAGACGTAAGCGGCCTATAATGGCTCGGACCGCGGGGGTGACAGTCTAACACCAGGTACCTCCACTGGCGAGCGAAGCCGTTGTGTAAATAATGTTTATTTAACAGAATTATACATAAAAATCTCAGAATTTGGAAAATCTCGGAATTTGGAAAATCTCGGAATTTGGAAAAGTTCCGATTACCGTCTGTTTTCCCCTCAAACTTGCATCCCTTATGTTAAAGAAGCATCACGAGCAAAAATGTGTTGTGACTATAAATTGTACTGCATATGTAGTGCGGTAAATAGGGCAGTGTCAATCGTTTATTTCTTTATGTGAAAATATCACTGATATGAAACGTATGAAAAGTGACTCCTCACGCAAAAAGAAACGCATGGAAGATATATATACTCACCAAAGTGTAAATATGTCAAATCTACTCGTTTGTTATAATGTGATGTAGAAATCTTACCGAACGTCCTTTTTAGGTTTTGGCTCTTTTTTATCTTTCTTCAATTTAAGTTTTGATTCTTTGGCCACTTTTTGTTTCTTCGCTGGAGGTGGAGTCATATCTTTAAAGTCATCTTTAAAAGGAAACATAAATTAAAATGAGAAAACAAAACCTGGTAGTATGTAGGTCGCTCGAGTGCTAAAGAATAATTTTCAATCATAAACGTACATCCAGTCTATGACACCAACTTCTGGTGAATCAGAAAATCACAGAGTAAGTCTAGTCTAGAAAAACACATAAATATACAGGTTAAACTACAGATAAATTCTAAATATGTCTATTTCTTATTATACAAAGAGATTCATACCACGATAGACCAAAAAGAGGCAGCTGTAATGTGGTGTAATGCACATGTTTGTCTAGAGTGCTTATCTAAGCTTTTTCTTGATAACATGAATATTTATTAAATCTAATATTTTAAGAAACTTGTGGGATATTTTTACCATCAAAGTCATCATCGCCTGCTCCAAACTGAGCGTAGTCAACTTGTTTTCTTGCCCTTGAATGAATAACAAGCAGAGTTTTGATAAAAAAGTTTTGACGCTATTGATACATATATATAATATCATAATACAGGGATGTCAGCTCGGGTCAGGGAAAAAAGTGGAAGCATTTTTCATGTGGACTGTTCTGCTTCAGAGAGACCGGAAAATGTGGGTTATATGTCCTTGTCGGCCATTGCATGGGTGTTAGTCTTTGGGGAGGTTCAAACTAGCTTTATTGGTGAAAATAAGGCTAAATCAATATTATCTTTGTTTGACACAAGGGAGAGCATTTACATATACTGAAAATAAAAGTGGATTTCCATGGAAAAATGGATATCTCTGATAATAAAGCTAAAATGACTTCTAATTATTGTATTGCTTCCAACACTCGTATGTGAGACCCATACTAGATTAGGATTTGTTCTGTTCTGTTGAGGGCCTCTTCCACCAGCACACAAGATTTGGTTGACTTGTAAAGCCTTGCTAGCCTTGCTCAGTTGTTGTGAAGCATTGGTACGATTAAGCAACTTCGCAATTCTTGTTGCGATAGATCATGGTATGCGACAGTATGTCAGGCAAGAGATTATGAGGCATTGTGGCAGTGGAGCATCAAAATATACACACCTGAAGGGCTGATTCCACCAACAGGTTTTAAATAATCGCGTTCATATTTGCTGTGAAGCACTGGTATGGTTAAGCATCCTCGCTACATTCTTGTCGCGATATGCCATGGTATGTCACGATAGGCCTTGAAGGATTGCAGCGGTGGAGCACCAGAATATATACCCATGACATCGTGAAAAAGTACATATATGATCGCACGTGATGTGTCGCGACAAAGGAGGTAAGATATATCGCACAATGTAAGATTTTATAAGACATACCAAGATATAACAAGGCAAATGCATCCTGTTGGTAGAATCAGCACTTAAGATATAACAAGACATACCAAGGCATAATATGGCATATCGAACCTGCTAGTGGAACCAGCCCTTAAGGTTACAATCAATATATTTCGATCTATTTGCGATCAGGCAGGTAGTATATGGGAACCGTAGATGGTGTGGCTGAGGGTTTATAGACGATATGGCACAAGGCGCTATGGCACGGGTGCGTTATGGCACAACCCTTGACGATATGGCATAGAAAAGAAGCCATTTGGCATAGGTTGGACCATTTGGCACACTTTCTGTTTTAATCATATCAGAGGTTTTTGAGACCGTATAATTATTTGTTGATAAAAAAAAGTCAATGTTAATAGACTGATAACTGGTCTTGCTTTTTTTTTTTTTTTTTAAAGTAAACATGTGTTTGTAGGGCGTTTTGACAGATTGTGATTTGACAAGTGGGACTCCTCTAGTACTCGCACAGTTGGTACTGGCTACAACTTTAATACAAGGCTACAACTACAATCAATTACAGAGGAAATAATGTTTATTAATATTTAATGTAAACTACATTGTATTGGCTAAATTGTATGTGTAGTTTCCGATTCTGAGCTATTTATTGCGTTAAAATTGACTGTTTGGTTCGAAAACAACAATCTCAACTGAGGGAAAGAATATTTAATGAAGATAGCTGTTCAGGAGAATATAGAAATAAAGGCCGTTTTTACATAGTAAAACCCATGTTCATTTCTTCAAACTTTCACAGAATATATTAGATGTATAGTGCTAAGTTTCAAAAACCATAGGTCGCCTTACTTGTTTTTGAAAGAATTGAAGAAAAACATATTTTTCTGTACATTTCCTATAAAAATCAAATGAATCCTAGAATCTTCAAATAAAAACTCAGATAAAGAATATATATTGAAGAATTCAATTCCCCTAATAAAAATAGTGTAGATATTCAACAGAATATTGAAATAAAAAGTATGCCAAATCGTCTAAGCAAGTGTGCCATATCATCTAGGTGAGTGTGCCATATCGTCCATGTCCATACGGTTAATAGTCGTCCTGACCCTTTTCCGCAGTGACCCGGTTTTTCGCGCAAAATTGTGGTCGTCGTGACCCGAGTTGCTAGTCGCCGTGACCCTTTGATTGCCGGGAAGACGGGCCGCGGACAATTATAAAATGTTTGCTGATGGAGGTGTTTGGTAAAGATGATAAATATACATTTATGGGTTTTCTGGACCTAGTCATTTGTTTTTGTGTCCAGACATGCAAAACATGGGCTATAATCAGCGTTCGACTGACATTCGTAACTCGGGTGACTCCCACCCCAGAGTTCCCGGGGGTCGCAGGGAGGCAGGGCCGCCCGTAGCCCATCGAGGAGCTTGTGTATTGATGGGTGGAAGGCGTGGGAGTGAAAATGTTCATTCAAAGTTATTAGGTTGCATTATTTGACACAAATGAATAGTTAATTGCATATTATTAATGTCGATAAATGTTTTTTGGTGGACCGTGTCTCTGTTTTTTAAAAAAAAATATGTAGAGGTTGGGGGTAAAAAATTTCGAAAAGTGCATGTGAATGTCATGTGTGAAAGCCCGCAGACGGCTGGGTATGTGTCAGGGAGGTGCCGCCGGGCAGGCAGGCCGATATTACAGCTTGGACGGGCCGATATTACCTCGGGCCGTGAATACCTTGGGCCGACCTCCGAGCCGGGCTGATATTACTTGTATTCTTTGTCGCACCTCTGCTGCTAACCTCGTAGGTGCGTATCTTTTATGTGAGATGTGAGTTGTGAGCGGAGTCGGGGGGGAGGGTCTACGTGGGTACTAATAGGGGCCAAAATCGCGTTTTTAGTCAGTATCTTCTCCCACTCTGACGAAGCATCATCAGTATGGGTAGAAAAGCAAAGTATCCGTGTATTCGCAAGAAGGCTTGGAAACCAAAGGAACCTGCTATAGAATGTGAAGTCTGCAAGTGTTGGCAACATCTAGGCTGCGACTCTGGCATAAGTCAAGCCATGGCAGAGGAAAGTTTCGAGTGGCTGTTAACTATCAGAATTAACAAAATACCCAAAAAATACTCATAATATCTATTGAATAGCTAATATTAAAGAATGTCCCACAGGGGGGTCCGATTTCCCAACTTCCCCAAAAGTAATAGCACATTTCCCTAAAAGTATTTGGCCAATTTCCCTGTAAAATGAAGAAGGGTCACCATGGCATGACGAGTCCTGGGTCACCACGACCAGGACACAGGGTCACCACGACCATGACACTGGGTCACCACGACCAGGAAGTAGGGTCATGGTGACTCTGGGTCACGGCGGAAAAGGGTCACGAGGTCTAATCACCGTCCATACAGTGATACACCTAGCCGAGCAGTAAATGTTATTCTCCGATCCGGCCAGGAAGTAGGTGGCGCTACAAACTCCCTGGGCGGCCATTTTGGAGAATCCCCCACGCAATGATAAGCCTATGGCACGTTCGGACGTCCATTTATGATACTATTTAACATGTGAGGATGTTTTCAATACTTCTAAAGATTTCTCTAGGTCACAATTACACTTCCCTGGCAATTTCAGACCAAATGATTATGTTTTCCCCCAGTTTCGACTATAAACGCGATGTCAACAAATCCTTCGAAACAACCGTTTTTCTTCGAGCAGGCACGTTCAAATTATGTCTAAATAATGTAAATAATCCTATTTCAATTATTACATGTATAGGATGTAGATGAGAAGGTTGATTAATATAGTTTTTCGCCATTTTAGACTTTGACAGCGCTTTGTATTCACCAGGCAAGATGGCGGACCCATCCGTTGTCAGGCGAATTTACATATATTGGAGGGTATTTTGAACCGGAAGTGTCCATCCGGATCGGAGAATAGTTAAGTAACAACAACTAACAAGCCCATGCATTGTCAACAATCTCAAGTTCCCTTACAGGTAAACTTTCGGGGGGTTGTTTCAAAACTGTTACCTTGCATTTATCAAGCAAATCTGCCGCAAGGATTATTAATAAAGAAAAACATATTACCTCCTCCCCCCCCCCCCCCCCCCCCCAAAAAAAGCACCCGACAGGCATCAGTGCAATATCTTTTTGGACATTATTAACACTGTCGGCGACAGTACTACTAATACTCAATCTACTACTACTAGATCTAGACTACTAATATACGAGCAGTGTAATATCGGCGTTGATTTGTAAGCCCTGATATTTACTTTTTGTTTTCCATTGTGACAAATTCCAATCAATGCAAGTACTCGAACACATCAAAACACAACACGGCCACACTCGATGTCGAAGAGTGAACGAACACTGTGAAGCCAAGATAAATGTTTGGGATGATGATTACGACAGATCACCTAATAATTAGTGGAATTAAACAAACCTGCGACTAGTCCGCCCTTCTTCCGCCATCGTCTTTGTTTTATGAGTCACATGTATTGTGCAGCTCTAGAAAACACAGCACTAATGAGTCCTATTCGGAAATGCCAGTTTCGAAAGTTTCCCTCCACTCATATGATGGTCAGGATACGAAGTAAGTTTTAGTTTCGTAGATTTATTTAGACATAATTAAAATGAATACATAGTTAGTTCTAGCTTTTCTCAATATATAAAAAGAGATTGTCAAAAATTGTAATTTATCTTGCTATTAGTAAAGTGTTTTACAAAAATACGCAACTAAAGGCATTCAGCTCAATCGTGTTATGGCGGACCGATGCCGTTATATATTTATCATACACGGACGCCACATCCCACCCCCAGACCGCCAAATATCTTACGTAGATTTGGCGTGTAAACTTTGATTTTATAACTTTTATCTAGAGTCTGTTATTTGTACTAAGTTATCAAATTGGCTCCTCGAGATGCAGGCTTATCCATACCAAATGATTAATTGAATTAGCATTGTCGAATTTGACCCAAACCAATCAGTAAATCAGATTACTTAAATTTCTCCAATTTATATAGGAATCATACTGAAAAATACAGTTTTCTTCGATTTATTCAAAAATGAGAATAGTGACCTAATAGTGATCTTTTATTTCAAATGTATAGGTTAAGATCTATATGAAAAGCAACTTTTAGAATTTTCATATATTCTAATATTTAATATTATCATGATATCAATCTCTAAAGCAAACAAATAACACGACGACTGCCGATCTTTAAGCTTGATATGTGTTCGAAAAAAATTAGTTACCGGGTAATAGATTTTCAGGATATAGACATGTTTTTTTAGTTTTCAAGACAATTTGACGACATATATATATATGTGTTCTGGAGGAAAAAAAATCCTTTCTTTCCAAGTCTGTGACCGGACTGTTTATTTGCTTTTGCGCGGGGGGGTCATATTTGCCTTTGACAGTAGGATAGAATTCGAGATCCATTAGATGAGTTGCTAGGCTGAATATATATATGTGTCATTTGTGATAAGAGCAAATTGTTTAATTACTCATTTGACCCACCATAGTGAGCAGTCCAAAGGGTATAGCTCTTCTAGCAGAGACCCCGAGATTGGCAGAGAAGCGGCCGAGCAGAATATCTGCGTGAAGAATGAACTCGGCCTTGACCTGACACACAAACACCACTCAGCAAAAACGGAGGCCGATCCACGGAGGCGGACAGTGTGTTTTCTCGGCAAATTGTCGTGTTGATCCCGTGGAGTTAACAGTTTCCAATATAAAGTAAGTGTTATTCATGCTTCTGACCTATCTGTTACCATTAGTTTTTGTCGTAGACTGAGGAGATTCGTTTGGGATCGCCGTGGGGAGATGGATGGGTGGCACTGGCAGTGTGGTTGTGGATGGTGCCAGGTTTGGTTGGAAGCGCCCAGTGCCAGGCACTTCACCTACCACTGCCCTGGTACAGTGCCTACACAGTAGATGCTGATCGACTATGATAGCCGCCAGCATCTATCAATTAGATAGCGTGGTAATAGGCGTAGTTTCGGAGGAATATGAATCTTGTGGGTTATGCATGTGCATGTTACCAATACCATTAGTAATTACCTAGCAAGTGTGACTGAGTCACCGAATGTAACCAGCCCTGCCCCAACAGCCCTCAATGAAGAGATGAGGGGGTGACGATTTTGCCTATCATTATTAAACCATGTTAATATTTTGACTCTTATGTCTTATGTCTTATTAAGTATTAGACTAAATCTGAAGAGTAATACTGGTGGATCTATCGACTGTAAATACAAGGAAAAGAAATACTCCATATGTGGTAGAAATATAGAAATAAACAACAACTGAATTTTCAGTGTAGCCTGTAGGCTGTGTAAACCGTTCATGATTATCAAATTAGTGAAAGCGTGTACACGTATACATCAGGCCTTCAGTGAAGGCTGCGAAATGCAGTGAATGATAATTATATAGAACGACCTGACCATGCTGTACAACTCACAGAACAAGATGGTAATTTACGGTTTGTACGGTCCGAGGCATTTATGCTGAGTTCCGTACAAACCGTAAATTATCATTGAGTTCTGTGACTTGTACAAGCATAGTTGGACGTTATATATTTACTATATACCCAAAATAAAACAAAAGTATATACCGGGTATCATTAATTTAATTTTTAACAACCGATATGTTAATAAATGTGTATGGCAAGGTGGTCTGTACTTTAGTGTACGGACCAGTGGTCCGTACAGTATTTTTACGTCATATGCCAAAACGGTGCGTATTTACAGTATATACGGCATGGGTATATAGTAAATGATTGTACAGTGTATATGGTTAACTGGGATTCAAACGGAGAGACAAGTGTCTCTCCTGAGATTATTTACCGGTACAGTCTCCTTGTGTGACACCCCTAGTTCTAAAAATCCCTGAAACTGAGGTGGAGAAGGGAAAATCGTCGGCATCAATGTCCCCTATCAAGGCACATAGTCTCAAGCAATTTGGATCTGAAACATGTTTAAAATTGTCCAGACATTTTTCTGATACTGGGGTACCTCCCACTGTTAATGAGGGTCCCCTAGCATCAGTGGTGTGATTTTTTTCATTGGTCACAGTGAAAAATTATCAGAGACTGGGGAAAATGGGTGAGGTACACCCGTCTCAAGTAAAAGGCGTCCACAGAGGTGGGCTCAAGGCACCCACAGAAAGGCTCAAGGTTTCAACAGAAAGACTCAAGGAGTTCAAGCCTCAAATCGTCCTGGGTTTAAGGCGTACATACCACTCAACCTGGTTGAGTGACCTTTCTCATCGAAGAGGTGGGTTTTTCAAACAAGCATGTCCTGCAGGCATCAAGTGGTCGCCAAATGACATCGTAGTGGCATCTAGTTCCCGTTGGTGCAGTTGAACACACACTTAAAAATGTGGTTCTACCAGGCCAATACCCACCCGATCAGGATCTTGTACTTGTAGCCAAAGAGAATCAATGCATACATTTTAAAAACCAGAGATTTAAAACGAACGAGGCGAAAACACTTCTGAAGTCAACCGAAAAAAAATATATTTTTTAAGAACCTTAGAGAGTAGAGATCATCTTGGCTGGTACCCGACAAAAGTTATTCCAGTCGGTTCTGTCAGCCGTTGGTTGTTTGTCTTTTCTCCATTCATGCATAGAATCTCATATAATGATTAAGTATTGTGGGACCGAATGACGATGACACCAAATACAGGGCAATGTGTCTTATTGTGGCGTAACGCAGTATAAGAATACAGCCAAGACATTCAATCTAAACAGCCATAAAAACAGCTACCGCCTCTGTAGAGTATCACAGGGCTCATCACGGTCTAGCAATTATCTCACCCCAGTATTTTTCTCCATAGGCTTAACGTTGGGAACTAGTACTTCATGGCTGTGAAGGTATTTTACCAAATACTCAATGGCTGATTTGGTGAGTTATTTCATCAATAAATGATGTTATTTGGGGTGAGATTAAATCATAAACCCATTCGATGAGCATAATTTGGTCTCTACTCCACCTCATTTGACTGCTACATAATTCACTCAGCTTCACTTTGTGAATTACTCCGCAGTCAAACTCAGTGGAGTACAGACCAAGTTATGCTCATCTCATGGGTTTTATCTCACCCCTGGAATAAATGTCCATAGACTTAACATTGGGAACTCGTTCTCCATGCCCCTACAAGTATTGCAGTCTGTTCTCCACGGTTAATATCCTGTGTGTCATCCATTCTTTTAGTGTGTACAGGGGTGAGATAAATACGGAAAACAACTAGTTTTGGTCAAAGAAGTCATTCTCCAACTCGTTTGAATATTATTACGACGTGGCAATAAACACCTCTGTGACAAGCCGATGCTACCTTGAAAGTGAAAAAAAAAATCCAAAAAAAATCTAACTCGTTTGAATGCTTTGTGATATTCACTCTGCATCAAACTCGTGAAGAATGACGACTTTGACCAAAACTTTTTGGTTTCTTCTTTAATACTCTAAGTATCAGGAGGTATCGACCGAGAGGTTCACACAGAGCTGTCCGGAGGTGGTCCAATCCCAGTCCTGAGACAGAATGCCGTTCAGAGGGTGACCAGAGCCTTCTATAGTAAGTCCCAATGACACCCTCCGACATCACTTCCAGCACCTCCTGATTTTTTTTCTTCGGAACATTCTTTTTATTGTTGTCAACTCATAGTACAGTCGATGATCCCTTTTCACAGTATTAAGAGATGGTTCTCATTATGCTAGTTTATATAAATACAAGTTCTTTTTTTTCTTCTATTTTCTTGAGCAAGTAGGCTTCCTCAAATCTCCTCTGATAAGCTCGCTCGGTGGTCCCGAGACCAACCTCCGGAGCCCCTCGGATCCTCCGGCAACTCCGGTGATCTGGAGGAACTTCTTGCTAGCCAGAGGTACCCCTTCTGAAGGCTTACCGTAATGTCTATAACAATGGATAAATTTGTGAGATTTAGCTTTGGTGTCCATTTGCACTGAAAAGCAACTTTCAGGAGGTGGAAGTAATCCCTGACGTGGCCGTAGACATGGGCGTAGTCCCTGACCTGGTCATAGAACCTCCATTCTTTTGCATTGATGGTCACTCTATCAAGCGTTCATTTCTGTATCAAATCCCTGTGGACTGATCCTATGACAGGATCATTGCCAACACCCACCCCAGACGATTTGGCTCATCCCTGAACTGCTTCGGGAGTCTCAGGTATCACTCCCTACACCCACCCTCCCCCCGAATCTAGGCAATTTGGAAACTGAGTTGACGAGAGTCTGGAGTCTGGACATTAAACTTTGTGGTGGATGTGGCCCCTCAACACCTTTAAAGGGCTGTCTCCACCAGTATGATGGATTTATTACATTATATCTTGGTATGTCTTATTATGTTGTTATTATTATCATCGCGATATGTTTGACTTCCATAGCCGTGATATGTCGCACGATGAAGCATGTAATTTTTCTCAATAATGTGTGTATATTTTGGTGCTCCACCATCACAACGCCTTATAATCTATTGCCTCACATACCACGGCATACCACAATCTATCTCAGCAAGAATTGCAGGTGCTTAATCGTACCAATGCTCCGTGGCAGAAACGCACACAAGTACTCAAAACCTAAGACTTAACAAGTCAACCAAATTGTGACAAATCTTGTTGCATCTTCTGTGCTGATGGAAGGGCCCATTATGACCAGAAATAGCAGTTTCCCAAAAGCTATGAAGGATCTGATAGGAGAGTGAGAGCCCCTACACCATGTGCGGTTTTCTTGAAAATAGACTGGCCTCTGTCCCCATGTAGGATTTTTTCCTTACCCCAATTGGCATCCCTTATTAATCAATGCACTATGCACATCAATCCTATATTACAACGCATACCAACTCCACGTCAGAGAGTCTAGGACCTTGGCTTCGCCAGGTGCTATTTTGTTCACTGAACGGTGAAGTGGAGTGGTGGGGGCCTCGTTTATCTTACCGTGAGAAAGTTGTCGCTAACAGAAGTGTTTTGCAATTTTAGGCTTTATCATTACTGGCATTGATTCGACGTGTAAGACATGAGATATATACTAAGCAAGGTGTGGGACATGAAAAACGTACTGAAATAAGAAGGTGTGGGAAATGTGATATGTACTAAATAAGGTGCGGCACATGCAAAACGTACTAAATAAGGTGTGGGACATGCAAAACGTACTAAATAAGGAAATAAAGGAGAGTTGTTGGTGGGAAACTGAGCCGCCATTCTACCATTAATCAATGCAAAAATAAAGGTTGTTAATGTCAGTAGATATGATATAAAACTGTCACAGATGCGTCAGACCGAGAAAACGAGAGACATTCCTCAACGCTTTAATATGCTAAAAGGAACGAAATGAATTATATTCACATATGTACACATTCTTTATATTTCCTATGTTTATTTCCATTCACTTTAAAAAATATGGAATGGATTAGTAGATTCAGAACACAGGCACAAAGTCTCAATATTCTAAATTATGTTTGATTACTCATTAGATGTCATATTGAGTTTTTTGTTGTTTTTAGTCACAGAGGAGCTATTGCCACGTATTCTTAATCTCTAGATATCATATTGAAATCATTGATTTATCTGGCCTTTCGTTGGCCTGTGGTTTTATGCTATGATAAATTCCAGGTTACTTTCATAGCGAGCTGGAATTCTTACATAAGCCCAGTGTTATTATAGACTTGGGCACGGCGACCAAAAGCCAGCATGCGGTCGTGCGCTTTAACCATTCCCCTACGACACTACAATTCACTTATAAGTCACATACATATAGCGGTTTCTGAAGACATTAATTCTAATTTACGGTTTTTAACAGTATATCAGATATCATATCAATTCAAATGAAGAATTACTCGGTAGGTTTCTATAAACCAGGGGAGCCCCTGTGAATATGATTTGAAGAATAGTTCCAGATAACCCTGGCCCTGACCCGGCCCTGTGGCCACAGTTTAATACGTTCTGTTTAACCAACCTAAGGCGGCATATGTTGTGATCATGTGACATACCCTGGAGGTGGCGGCGATCACCTCCCCACGACAGCCGTGAGAAAATCAACACCTGTTCACACGGGCGACGTTTATCCGTGAAGCACCGTCACAACCAGTCCACAGGTAATCGATAAACTATAACTGTGACCCTTACTCTGAAGACTAGGAGCAAATAGGAGGTTCACCTTGGATGAATGAGCGTACAATTATAAATGAAGGTTTGGGGTTTATCCTACCCCTAATATAAAATCCCATAGGCTTAACATTGAGTTTCCGTATGCCACGCTGACTGGCATACAGAGTTTTATACGTCACTAGTGGCATACAGAATTGTTATCACATAACATTCCAAAATCGAGGAGACGGGATAGGATAAAATCAAAACCTGATTCGTTTTAATCTTGGCCACCGCATGCCACTCCAGGAGTTTTGGCTCTGGACTTCACTCGGCTTCGCCTCATGAAGTCACTTTGCCAAACTCCAGTCATGGCATACGGTGGCCAAGATTGAAACTCATCCAGTTTTACGATAAGATTCAGTCTATGGATAGTTTACTGTAACCCACTTGGACCCAGTCAACTTGCTATTTCTGCAACTGCCTGAGTCTTGGATCATGAGGTATTTCGGTCTTGAGTGATTGGTCATGGTCAGCTGGGCACACCTCTAAGACCCTGAGACACTGGCTCTCTGCTCTGTTCTCACTATCACAGTGAACAGCATGCAGATAGTAAAGGGATAGTTTTTTGGAAGCTAACTGAAAGTTCAATGTGACCAATCTAAACTCTAGATGATGTATTTAGTGTGTGCAAGCACGCTCTAAAAACCACATGTCAGTCTACGCCCTTAGTTTTTAATCTGAACTGTGAGCTCAGTTTTTTGAGTTGGGAGCATTTACACAACTACAGGTGCATGACTTTTTTTTTCTTTAAAGCAATTTTTATTAAGGGAATGTTGTGTTTACAATCACCAAATTTGGCGATCTTCCACTCGGGCCCGACACAGGCAGTGATTTAATTAGTCTAAAATTATCTGTCATTTACAGTCACCTGCAGCATATCCAGGTATACCCAGATGAAATTTACGCAGAAGACTTTCTCCGCCAGAATTCCATATTGCTCACCTCAGTCGGATTTCCCACCCAACCCACACCATTCAGTGTTATGTGGCGTTTCCACCTGTTGATTATGACCACTGATAAAGGCATTTAGCACCGCCGACCGATTATGCGACACATTCAAAACAATAATTATCAGGTGGAAGCAGAAATTATCACAATTTTTCCCTACCTCCTTATTCGATATGTCACCAAAGACTGACATATAAGGAGACGGATGAAAGAA
This sequence comes from Alentia gelatinosa, assembly GCA_950022655.1. Classification (NCBI taxonomy): domain Eukaryota; kingdom Metazoa; phylum Annelida; class Polychaeta; order Phyllodocida; family Polynoidae; genus Alentia; species Alentia gelatinosa. The sequence goes on from OX465584.1 coordinate 52,344,052, forward strand.
ATCAAGCTGGGTTGAATTCATCAGTGGTGGTCTGTAGTTCACAACCAAAAGTAAGTTATCGGTGTACCTTGAAATGGCAAATGAAAACACATGTGTTCAGTACAGGTGACCGATGATATATATACATAAATGTGGCATCGATTTTTCACAAGTAGAACCAGCGACTGACCTTTGTACAGTGTGAAAATTATCGGCAGGTGGAAATGTCACAATAGCTTTAATCTGAACTGCTGTAGTTTGCTCAGCTGCTGAGTGGGGAGCATTTAAACTTGAGATTGCATTACATAACTACTGGTGCTTTAATTGTGAGGTGATATCATTTAGCTTCACAAACGCCTTTCCCTACGGCCAGCTGTGTCGCTGCAGCATGGAGTTGTCCCATTACACTAAGTCCATATAAGGAATAGAGTGGACCGAGTAGCCAATGACTGCATTCGCAGCAAACCCTGACCTTGACCCTGACCTCCTTACATGCTATTTTCTAGCGCCTTGGGACGGCTCTACAAGCGAGAGTTGACCTAGAATCTAATGGGCCACAACCACCCTCCCTTGTCATTTTCCATATGCCTCCTCTGGGCACTATCTATGAAGAAAACGATAATCGATTCGGTCCCTGTTTGTACCATTGATTTACATATATTTATCTCACCCCTGGTATTTTTTCTCCATAGACATAACATTGGGAACTCGTATCTAACGCCCATTAGATATTTAGGAAAAATATCCAATGGGGGATAACGTCACAAATGATAGCCCATTAGATAATGTTAAGAGTGAGATAAATTCAGAAACCCCTTCAAGTTTAGTGTGAGAGCGCGATACCATCGCGTTTGAATCGCATAGTAATTCACAAGGCGAAGCCGCGTGAATTACGTAGTGATTCAAACGCGATGGTATACGAGCTCAGACCCTAAACTCTCATAGGTTTCCTCTATGATGTATAATTACAATATATATATATATATATATATATCAAGTTATTTGTATTGGTTTGGTTTTTTTTAAGATAAAAAAAAAATAAAAAAAGAAGTTCAACTGTGCGCCTGTGGGAGGAAAGTAAAATGTCAGGTACCCTGCTGACTTAGCCACTGTCAAGTCACTCTCTGAAAATCAATGCCCTCAGAGATCGGAACGTGTCTGTATGTGTATTGTACTGCAGTTTGCCTCCTTCTGCTTCCTACTCTTTAAGTTGTATATGGAAATTAAAGGGTAGGTTTCTTATTTGTATTGGTGGTACAGACATTAGTATGGTACCTTTAGTGCAGTGATTATTGGAGTGTGTCTAAGGTGTGTAAGTGTCCACTCTACTGGTAAACATTTGCGCATATTCAGCTCCCCTCAGGTGTGTTGGACAGTACGGGACAGTGTTGGCACACCATAGACTCGTGACCAGGAGCGTGAAGGGGTCTATATAAGAGGAAGTCGTGTCAAGAGAATATTGGCTTGAGCATACTGGTAATTATATAAAACGACTTGACCATGCTGCACAAGCTACAAAACGAGATGCTAATTTACGGTTCGTACGGAACGAGGCATTTATGCCGAGTTCCGTACAAACCATAAATTACCATCGAGTTTTGTAGCTTGTACAAACATGGTAGGTCGTTATATGTTTACTATATACCCGAATTTAAGGAGAAAAAAAATTCCATTTGGCTTAACTACCAGTATTTTGATAAACGAGCGTGGGTAGGTAGTCCGTATAATACTGTACGGACCAGTGGTCCGTACAGTATTTTTACGTTATATGGCGAAACGGTGCGTATTTACAGTATATACGGCATGGGTATATAGTAAACTCCATAAAAGAGCATAAGATAAGGTTGGACTCTCAAGTAAAGGCCTACGCTTGCAGGAAGATTTCAGACTTGGGCAAAGGTTTGCAACTACGACGTATAAAGCGTGATTCACACGTAGAGACTAATGTACCTGAGGCTGAGACGAGCGTTCTTCACACCTTTCCCCTAGTCTCAGAAAATTCTCCTTTGGTACAAAAGTCCCATGGCAAAGTACTTTTACCAGTTCCAAGGAAAAATGGCGAATTTGATTCATATGGAAAGACATACCTGGTGCATAGTCTCAGACAGACATAGTCCCAGTGGACATTCACCATGGGACTCAAGTACTCTTGAGGTGGGGGGTGTGATCGTGCTTGCTGGCTTCCTATTGGCTAGCTTGGTTACTTAGTCGGTGAGTCAGCAGTGGTTCCATTTGTCACACCAAAATTCCCCTGTGGATTTTAAACATGTTTAAAATTAAAATCCCATAGGATTATGTACTCCGTTAGGGGTAATTGTCGCCAACAATTGCAGGGAAAATACTTATCTCAGGGAAATGGAAGCGTACAATACCGACGAGGAGATTGTATTCCAGTAGAGAATCAGAAATATCGAGCAATTTTTCTGAAAACCGTTATGAACAGGAATCAATATATTATTTTCTTCTATAAAATCAATTGTATATTTGTGATTTATTTTATCTAGTATCCTCCCGGCATTGACAGCAGTGCTACCGCTCTCAGGATACATACATCACTATTGTCTCCTCCATTTTGCAGCGGTTACATCACTGATATTGTAGATCTATTAAGAATACTCACAATGAACAAATGCGAACTGATCTGAACATTCAAATAAGAAACTCCGTGCTGTTCATACAACCGTGATAGGAAAGAGTCATAGTGAACAAATGAAGGTCGCCCATCTCAGACTAGGAGTCCGTAGACTTGAACCTCTGAGAGGAGAAAAACTCCTTGCATTGTTCCTGTGACTTTATCATCCTTCGTATACAAAGTCCTCATTAAAAATGTATGGAGACTCAGTAAACTACAACCCATATTATCTCATCCCGGTTTATTATTTCCAGACGCTTAACGTTAGAAACTGATACTCCATTGCCGTGAAGGTAGTGTACCCATTATCTCACCCCTGGTACAAGTTTAGCCATAGGAATAACATTAGAAAAATATACTCAACGATCACCCCCGTAAAGTGACATTACTACGCCACGGCTGTGGCATAGTGAATTTAAGATGACGTCATATATAATTTTGCTAAGTATATTCTGATTATTCTGAAGTTGTGATGATATTTAATGTCAAAGAAAGGGGTAAGATAAATCCAGAACCGCACTCGAATCGTAAAATACACAATACTCCACTCGTTTGGTTGTGCCATAATCGTCACTCGGCTTTGCTTGGATGATGATTGCGGCCAATTCAAACTCGTGGAGTATTGTTTATTTATACGATGCAGTTCTATATAAATACTCGATGGCTAATTGTGTGAGTTATTTTAGGGCCATCCATCCATATGCACTGAGGGAGGTTGGGGACTGGGGGGGGGGGGGGGGGGGGGTTCCAAAATTTTGCGACTGTGATATCATCTCTCCTCACATCAATTGTTACCTGCTTATCAATGATATTATCTTTTTGATATAAAAATCAAGTTTTTTTTATAGCAAGTCAGTCTTATTCGTGATTATCGTATATATGCTATTTAAACAAGGCTATATAATTCGTGTGCCGGGCTACATTTACATAGCGTATACGAGCGGCGAAACGCGGTCACTGGGTGTGGTGGCAGGCCTCGGGTAATAACTCATATTAGATTTCCATTTCAGATTGATATACCAATTTAGAAAATCCAAATTCCCATCAGCTGCAGGGCGGTGGCTAATGATTGATACCAGGTCTTTCCACTGCTGCTATGTCCTCATTACTATCACTATTACTTTTTTTTCTTCTTCAAGTTTCCATTAATCTCATTACTATCATGGTCGCCATGATATATTAGAGGGGTCGGGGAGCAGCTCACCGACATTTTTTTTAATCTATTTAATACACCTGATACAAAATATCCATAGAAACCACATAGGGAGTGTGTATGGACATACCCAGCGTATACGGATATATGTTGTATGCTCTGGGGTTGCATATGGAAACATACGTGCATACGTAGATCTAAAGCATTTGTCTGCAGGAAAAAACTAGTGTCAAAGGTGAGGTAAAATTCAGACATGATTAATCCTGTTATTAACTTCACAAAGACAAGCTTTCACCCTGCATTTGTTTATCTTTTTCAGACATGTGATGCCTCTTAGAGACCCACAGGAGGAGCCTGGCCTCGGCTTCGCCACCAGACCTAAGGTGAGCCTAAACATATGTGACTCTGACCTAAGGTGAGCCTAGAGCTATATGACTCTTACCTAAGGTTAGCCTAAAGTTATATGACTCTGACCTAAGGTGAGCCTAAAACTGTATGACTCTGACCTAAACTGAGCCTAAACCTATGTGACTCTGACCTAAGGTGATCCTAGAGCTATATGACTGACCTAAGGTAAGCCTAAACCTATATGACTCTGACTTTAAGTGAGCCTAAAGCTATATGACTGACCTAAGGTGAGCCTAAAGTTATATGACTCTGACCTAAGGTGAGCCTAAAACTGTATGAATCTGACCTAATGTGAGCCTAAACGTATGTAACTCTGACCTAAGGTGAGCCTAAAGCTATATGACTGACCTAAGGTAAGCCTAAACCTATATGACTCTGACGTAAAGTGAGCCTAAAGCTATATGACTGACCTAAGGTGAGCCTAAAGTTATATGACTCTGACCTAAGTCCTGGGGGTGGGGGTTAGGTCAGTGGTTAAAGCACTGGACTTGTAATCCCAAGGTTGCGGGTTCAAGTCCCAGTGCAGCCATTCATCTCCTTCATTCCCATAAAACAGTGTGCTGTGTGAACCTCCCCACACACCCTCAGCCCCAATGTATGGACAACACCAATGTGTTTTCCATGTTTTCTCAGTCTCGCTTCGGCAGTAAATTCCACATGGAAAATATTTTAACTGTTTCTCCTGACCCAAACTGACATCCCTGAAAATATATTTAAAAATCACTAGAATTTTTATTCTGCTCAGGTATTCAATCGACATTTGGGATATACCGCACCCCTCCCCCACCCCACAGACAGGCACTCATACTCATACATGCCAGGCCGCTGTGCGGGTTTCCTAGATAGAGTATTTGTGGGTGGTCTATTTGTTTTGCTTGTTTGGGAACTTTATTTTACGAGGAATATTACGAGAACCACCTCATAAGAAGACATGTGTTTGCCGTCCATGCTGACAGACTGGACTTTTTCCCACCACCAATACTTAAATAAAAGTGGATCAAGCATCGTATAAAAATACACAATACTCCACCAGTTTGGATGTGCCGCTATTGTCATCAAGGCAAAGCCGGGTGACATTTACGGCACATCCAAATGAGTGGAGTATATTTTATTCTACGATTCGAGTATGGTTCTAGATTTATCCCACCCCTTTCACGAAAATAAGAATAGCATCACAATATCAGAATAACTCAAATGACTTCGCAAATCCAGTTAGGAATATATATAAATCATCATGTAGATCTCTTGTCCGGTTTTCTCACATCGTGGCTGCTGATTGGCCAGTTCCTTATGACATCATCTCACATCACTCCGCCACGACCATAGCGTGGCATTATCACTTTATGCTGTTGATCGCTGCATATATTATTCATAATGTTATTCCTATGGCTAACCTTGTAACAGGGGTGAGATCAACACACAAAGACTTACGGTGTAATGTAGGCCTCGACACACACAGAATTATGGCGTAATGCAAGTGAGTCTCGAGGCACAGTCTAACGCTGGTCTTATTATGTAACTGAGCCGCCTTTCCCTGTATTGAGAAAGGGGATTAGAGCTCAGTACAAAGATAGACCGTCGAGTAATAGACTCGTTAGATAGACCTCCCAACAGGCGCCCTGGAACCGCCTCCACCCTAGATTGGCCACCACCTCTGTCTCCAACTTCGAGGTTGGTCGGTTCCGATCGCTTTGAGGCCACAGAACTCGATACAAATATCTCGAAGCAGTGTACACTTTAGGGGCATCGTGGAATATAAACTACAACTGAAAATACTTACTACAAAGCATTATTAACTTAGCTTTTTATAACAAAGTGTAATTTAATGGTCTCAAAATGGTCAAAATACACCAAAAAAAAGAAGAAAATAATGATATGGATAATGGGCTTCCAGGGTACTACAATCTCCTCCAACAATAGGCTGGTGTGACAGAGACTACCACGACAAAAGATTTACTGGAAGAATGATTCACTCTTCCAGCAGAGATTCTGACTCTGGTAGAAAGAAGATCAGCTAGGAGAGTGCAAGTCAAGCTGGTTCAGTTCGGATTCCACCAGAGCTAACGTCAGTGGGCTCTGGTGGCCAGTGTACCTCCACCCTAGACTATGGCAACCAGCCAAGGGCTCTGGGAGGAGAGTGAAGGCGACATGCTCATTGTACTTAAATGACAACATTTAAGGCATGTCCTACAATTCACAGTGGCGCCACCTGTTATTATTTTTTTTTAATATTGTCAATTATAAGACAAAAGTGGTTCGTTGGGATTCATTTTCGTTCTAGTACGTTTGACGTGTTGTTCATTCAATCCGAACAGGTCAAATAGGGCCATTTATATTTGCTTGATTTACACAAGAAATATACTGATTTTTTTTCCAAACAAGGATGGTAAACTTTGACTTTCAAAGCTTAAATATGTAGTACTTACGTTTACTTTATTCTGTTAAAGTTTGAGGAATATGACATGGGTTTTATATGTAAAAAGCAACTTCTTTTAGAATTGCTATAAATACTATTATTATATCATATTATTGATCTCTAAATAAATTTTTATATTTCACCTGATTATTGCTTCTAAGACACTAAATTATCGGTGGGAGATATTACTATGAAATGATATCTCACATGCATGCCATTTTTTGTTCGCGAATCCGGATATCGCTGCCTTGACTCGCTTAGTGTGTCCCTGACAGTCATAGATATAGAGAAAGACTGTAGGCCCTATATCTATGCTTAAGTCGGTGAAAGCGGAAGGCAGTATTTGTGTTTTCATGAGACATTTTGTCGGTTCATTAGACCTCGCGATGGAATTGCAGCATCCCGTTGTAAAGTTTGCTATAATTACCAGGATGGACATTAATCGATATCGTTCATAGCTTCATAGCCTTTGACTGCTGATAAATGTGCGTTATGTGGACTTATACCGCCAATTTGCAAGCCACCTGCCTACACTACAGTCAACAGTGAAGTGATTGAAAATCAATGAGACTTGGTAGCCTGCCCACTCATCAAGCCCATCTGCGCATGCGCCTCTATGACCACTTCCTGTTTTGATCAATGATGGTTTCTGGCAGGTAACAGACCTGTTTCTTCTATGTACCACGTCAGCCAGAAAATGAAAGTCAAGACGAAACCACTATAACTCTCAACACCGTTACGTATGTATATATTAGTACAACTTATCACTAGTTTCACAGAAAAATGAAGAACTCACCTGTAATTTTCACTTGAAAAATATTTATTTCCCTGACCCAACTAACACCCCTGATTACTATATCATGAGTGAGGGTGGAACTGTCAATGGTAAATGAGTTTCATGAAGGCATGCTAGTTCTAACACTGAATAATTAACACTGAAAACAATTGTGCTTAAGACCCGTATTGAGAACATATATATAGATCTACTTATTGTCTAGCTAGGACTGCGTGATGCAAAAAGAAAAAACTGAATAGTTTCGATATGTACAAATATGCTGCTTATCCAACTGTCACATCTCTCATTTATCATCACCAAATCTCCTCTTTAGTTTGATATACCAACGAATATACGGCGGAATGATAATGTACAACAGGCAGGGACGACCGAGGTCAGATGCTTGAAAATAAACAAATAAAATTCTTCTTCAGTGGTAAGTAAGACAGGGGCCCGTTTAATAATATAAGATCGTACATGAAGTCCCTTTTCTTTACCTTGTAGAAGGGATATCGTTTGATAATATTTAAGTATGTCCACTAAGACAGTATCAGCCGTCCATAAGGTCGTTCAAAAGTGTTGAATAAAGTTGACCCACATCGTCCGTAGGTCTCTAGGGCGCACGGAAAAGGGTCTACATGTAGGATCCTGGATTATTAAACGGGCCCCTGTGTCGTGTGCCATCAGAGATTATGCCACTCACAATCAGAATGAAGCATCTTCTTCTCTTTATCTTTTAAATCTATAGCAACCCCAGCAGAGGAAAATCCCTCAATGAATTTTAACAATCTTGACAATGGGAATAACGACCATAGTGTCACGATGAACCCTCCGGGGGACCGTAGGCCAGTGAAAGAACGGCCTCGTCAGTACAATCCACAACGCCTTGATCTCCACTATGAGTGACGAGTCACAATGAATGACGAACTCACAAGGGAACTCCTCAGAGAACTTGAGATGACCTCAGATGAGGAAGATGATGACCAACCTGACATTAACCATGTTAACATCCCTGAAAACCTAATTGTAACTCAGAGGCGAACCAGGCCCAATAACATGGGATGAGAAATAAGAGAAACATGAAACAATTTTTCAACGCGAAAGATTTTTTTAACTTTTCCAATCTTTTAATCTAAAGATACAAAGGCAATGAGCAACATTTAACTTTACTTAACCCTTTCCCTGCAGCACCCAATTAATTTGATCCCCATTGTACAGCAGGCATTGCCTGCATAAACGACCCTGCTACAGCAGGCACTTTTTTTGGAAAATAGCAATGTCACATGATGTGTCATGTGATTTGAGTAATTTACCTTGGTAGCTGATGATATTCTGTTATACCAAATCAAAGGTCAATATGCTGTTTTTACCATGTCAAAATTTCTTTCAATTCAAACAATTATTTTTTTATTCATTGAATTTTGTATATAAGTATCAATGATACCTCTATGATGGCTGGAGGCATCATGCTGCTGTAGCCAGGGGAATGCCTGGAGGCATCATGCTGCTGTAGCCAGGGGAATGCCTGGAGGCATCATGTTGCTGTTAAAGGGTTAAGCCCTGACGACGATCGTTGACCCATTTCTAGTAACCAAGAGACAGTAACTGTGATACACAATCAGCAAACCGCTCCCAATTTGATATCACCTGCATTTCTTTAGCAATAGAACACACCCTGAAGAAGGACCATAATCGGCACGAAACATGTCGGTAATTTAAAAACAACCAATGACTTCCTTATTACTTCTTTAAAACGGACCAGGCCCAGCACCGAGTTAGTGGGGATATTTATCAACATCTTTTCAGAAAAAAAATCAATTGATTACCTGACTCTGAACACAACAAGCGGATCACCACTTCACCCTATAAATCATAGGGATGAGGCTGATAAAGATTAAGGTGGGAAATGGCATAATCACTAATGTCCGGCCTGCTGGGGTCGACAGCTATTACCCTCTAGGCCGGATATGTTTGCATGCAAGCATAACAAAAACAACTAGGTTAGGGTGATGCGGTTAGCTCAGTGGTTATGACCACTGGACCATTCATCCCAAGGTTATGGGACTTCGTGGGTTCGGATCCCATTCCGTCCTCCCCAGGTAGACTTACTTTCCCCAGGTAGACTTACTTTTTCCTTCATCCCCAGCAGTGGTTGATTTACTGCTATATCAAAGGCCGGTCCTTCTTATACCATGTCTGTGTGGTGTGGGAAGTAAAAGAACTCTCACCTCGGTACATGTTTTGGGGTGAGATTTCTACCAAAAGTCATCTCATTGATTCGATTCCCGTCTTTGTGGTGTAAAAGAACCTTGTCAAAGTCTGGTAAGAGCCTGTAATGATTAACTGGACGTTAAATAAAACCAACAAATAAAAATTGAGAAATATAAAAAGGTGGCGTGCAGGACCATTTTGCTCCCCAAAAAGTACCCTGGTCCAGAGACATACCCGGCGGTGGAGGACCTCTGCTGGGAGAGTGGTAGTGAATGTAATCCGTTCGGGGATTGGTTTAGGGCCTGAGCCCCAGACGGTCACGTGGTACGCCTATATCCAATCAGACGGGGCTACTCCGATCACGTGTCTAGCCCCCGGTGCCTGGCATTGTTTCAGTGTAATGCGCTTAACGTGACGTCATGTTGACGTAATACTGACGCAATTGGCGGCTTTGCGCGGGCGCGGCCGACAAAGGGCGGGAAACGCGACTCCGCGAAGCGGCCCGGCTCGTCTGCGCTGTTTTCCGGGTAACGGATTTCTGATTAGAAATTAGAGCGAGCATTATTAGCCGCGGTTAGTATTCATGACGAGCAGGCACTAAAGAGAGGCTGTTTTTAGGTCACGTGGTGAGCGGCGTGATGGGACTGCGCAGGCGCGCACGGTCACGTGGTGAGCGGCGTGATCTGACTGAGCAGGCTCACTGTGTTGTAAGCAGACTCTAAGTGGGGAGGTTACACCACCTCGTGTCTGATGGAGAAGGTGGTCTATTGTGTTAAGTGCAGGCTCAGTGGCCACTCTCATCAATATCAAGTGGAAAACACACTGTGCGATTTAGTTTTCACCAATTAGAGTAGATCCGCGTCTAAGCGGCATCACCAACCTGTTCACCCTCTTGGTCGCCTCGCCTCCTCGTGGTGCAGACTGGATATGCTTGCACGCATAACAAAAGCGACAGGGTAGGGAGTTAGCTCAGTGGTAAAGAGCACTGGATTTGTAATACCAAGGTTGTCAGACTTTGTTGATTCGGGTCCCACTGCAGCCACTTTTCTCCTTCCCCCCCAGCAGTGGTAGATTTACTGCTATATCAAAGGCCAATCCTTCTCATACCATGTCTATATGGTGTGGGAAGTAAAAGAACTCTCACCTCGGTAAATGTGTAGGGGTAAGCTTTCTTCCTAAATTCATTTCATAGATTCGATCATCACCCTTGTGGTGTAAAAGAAACTTGAGAAAGTCTGGTGAGAACCTGCAATGGTTAACTGGACGTTAAATCAAACCCACAAACCCACAAAAAGCGGCCTCCGTTAATGCAGGGTGTCCGCTTATGCTGGGTGTCCGTTAGGCGGGATGCTACTGTAACTCCTTTTATGGTAAGCTAGTCTTTTGTGAAGAAAACAAAAAATGTCTAATTGCCAGACGTCTAGAATATTGAAGTAATTATTAAAGTAATTATAGTGTCAAATACCATCTTATTTATAATATGACCGAAAATGGATGACTCCCTACCAGACCCTACCCACATGGAAAGAATAACGAGTATGAACTTTACAGACTCATTGTATATATCATACTAATGACTTAACCTTGCCTATACATAATACTTATCTACTGTTATTTTTATGTATTATCACTAGCAATATCCTTGATGTATTCTTCCATTTCAATAAAACATAATCTGTGAACTGGACAAATATAAATGGCTCTGGAGCCTACTGAAAATAGGACAACATTGTCCTACTAGTTATTAACATCAAGAAAACCAAACAAACATGTATCAGGCTAATTTACACAGGGCGTCGACCATCACAGCGTGATACCAGAAAGGAGGTGGAATGAGTTAGTCCTAAGCAATCCTCTCCACACTGGGTGATAGTAATAAATACACAACATTACCATGATTTCGATCTGAGTGGCCGTATTCTCCGCGTAGTTGACGAGTATTGCGTAGCGTCAACTACAAGGAGAATACGGCCACACAGATCGAAATCATGGTAATGTTGTATTGATTACTCACTTATTTTTAGATTTAAGCAATGAATATGATCGTTAGAAAACTTTTCAACGTAGTTAAGAAGTTATGTTTGGGACTACATTCATCTAAAAAATCCGTATCTTCCTAGGAGATACCGCAGGTCCGTATCCTCCTCAGTAGCGATCTGTAACCTCCATAGGCTTAGTATGGAGACTCCGTATCAGGTGGGTAATAAGATTTTCTACCCCACCAACTATGTTATGATTCTCGTCATTGGTCAACTCAGGGGCACTTATCGGTGAGTGACCACATCTGTGTGTCTCACCCCCATTTCTCCTCACCCAGCGGCTAATTATGGGCCAGTGTAAACACCACGGGGGTATTTCTCAAACTCTGTTGTCAAAGACAACGGTAAGGAACAGGTTCCATTATTTATTGGGGCCGAAATAGGAACATCAAACTGGAATTTGTCAGTGACAAAGTACATCTTCATGGGGCTATCATTTAATCTTAAGCCGAATGCCCACTGTACGATTCATTTCCTTAGGACAAAATCCGTTTATCCTAAGCGTATCCTAAGGTTGTCTCAGGCAAATCCGCACCAAACGGCAATAAACACAGCATGATACGGGAGAGGGGTGGTAGGAGTTGTCTTAAGCAATTCAGTACACACTGGACGACAGAGATACGATTTTTTGTTCTCAAAGACTGGCTGCCGATTTGAGAACAATCCTATAAGGTTAATATGTATTGGAAAATATTTATATTTATATGTATATAAGATATATAATTCAAAAATACCTAAATTTCTCCTTTTTTTCTCAAGTCTCAAATATATATTTCACTTTTTAAAAAGGGTTTGATGGAAGACCGTATTGTATTTATACAAGCGAATCAATTCCCAATAAAAAAAAGAGAAATAATCGGCCTCTGGGGGTAAAAATCGGCGGAAATGACAATTTCGGTGTGTGGCATACTCTTTTCAGCAACCCTTAAGACACATTTGGGCCAATATCGGAACACACCATGGGGGGTATTTCTTAAACTCCGTTGTCGCCGACAAAATTCATCAACATGTTGATAAATCTGTCGGTGCCGATTTCGGAACATGGACCTGTACTTTGTCGGCGACAAAAGAACATCCCTGCAGGGGGTTAGGACTAGTCCTAGGCCAGGGACTGGAGGGGGTGCCACACTGGGCGATTCTGTACCAGGGGCCTGGCCTGAGACTTAAGACTATTCCTTTGTCTCAGACAAAGGAACATCCATGTTCCGGAATCGTACAGTGGGTAATGGTCTTTAGGCAAATTTCTGGAGGGGGGGTGCCACACTGACTGACTTCATTTTGATGCCTTGCTTGAGCTTATAACTGTTCCTTTGTTGCCGAGATCTGGGGGCGTGGTTTGTTGTCGTAGCATTGTCTATACACAACAAATAGTGGTTTCATCTTTAAGAATCATCAGGCTGCTTATGTTTAAGTGTCAGAGCATTGTTCTGACACTAGGTCAGCGTCAATAGCCAGTTGACAAGCAGTATCCCACTGGTTGTGGGAGAATATTCATGACCCTAAATGAATCTAAAATGGTTTAGAACCCGTAGGCGAGTGCAGGATAAGTTAATTTTATAGTAATCTAATAGATCAAATTGGATGTTTTAACCCTTTCCAGGCGAGCAGGTTGGTGGATACCAGTAGCTGCGGGGGATAGGATGCCCCTGGGCTGTATGTCTCTGGGGGTGAGAATGCCTTGAGGCATTCAGGAAAGTTTCACATGTGATGTGACCTAGAGAACTTCTTTATTGCCATAGTTCAATTTATTTTGAAACATTATACAAAATGTATTCTTTTTCACACATATCTCTTCATATTTTACACAAACTCTTTGAATTCTTCTTGTATTTATTGGAAAATGCCTGAATGTATCATGAATACCTGTAGGCATTCTCGCCCCCCTGTGTACATAATGCCTGTAGGCATTTTCGCCCTGAATGGGTTATGGCACATCCAAAACTCTATTCTGTTCTTTTGTTAAACTTTATCAAAAAGGGTGAGTGAGGTTGGTGGAATCAAGTCAAAGGTCTGACTTAATTAATGACTTAAACACACTGACCGAGATTACTGAAAGTAAACATTTTTTTGATGTGGCTAGGTCGGTCAGAGTTAATGTGACTGGTTTGTTAGTGTCTGGACTGCTGAAAAAAGTTTTATTTGGAAGTATTTGAAAATATTCTGAGGGTTCTTCAGAATAGCAGCTTGGAAATGTTTACTTTCCACCACCCACGACGCACATCTTCTAACTAAACCCTTTAAACCGCCACATAGATGAGCTCTCACCTGGTATTTTTTATAGAAATTTTATTTCACTGATATAATCACTGTCAATATAGTTCAGGTACAATAACTTGTGTACAGGTGTTCATACTTCAGTTGATATGGATATAAGCGGTCAAATATAGTTGCCTGTACATCAATAATTGAGATACAAATTGCAGCAACGAAATCAGGGCGGATATCAGATCTGCATTGATCTAATTTTCATACCCTACCACACCAGCTAACAAGGGTATACAACACCCACACCATATGATCCCATACTTCTTGAGTGGCAGTACAGAGAAAGAAAGAATCATCAAGTACATAAAATAATGATAAGAGTAAATGATAAATAATAGCCTAGCAACATTATGGCGTTCATTCAGGATATTTAAGTGGAGGTAGTTTCGTAATACAGATGCTATGAGCTACATGCAGGTATCTTGTTTTTAAGTCCAGACTATATGAGTTAGGTATACTATCCATCATTCTAACTTTCGTAAATGATTTAAAACTATTATAGTCATCAATCCTCCTTATGCTGGCATTTAAAGCATTCCATTTTGGTGCCCGTAATGCAGGACTGATTTTTCATAGGCCTGACAGTTGGTCTGTAGACAGGTAATAATGGTGCAATTTTAAGCCAAATTGTCCGATATGCCTTTAAAGGCATATCCTGCATGTCACACAGGCGCCACCTGGTGATTTCTAAAAATGGCAATTATCAGTCAAACCTTCTTATTCATTCTAATTCTAAATGAGTAAATTTGATATTTTGTCCAGTTTATCCAATTTTGACAGGTAAAATAGGACAAATTACATTTGCTCGACTTACATAAGAAATGTGCTGAGAAATATGGTTTTCTTCAATTCTCTCAGAAACAAGAAAGGTGACCCATGATCTTTATGTGTAGGCCTATACATTTATTATATTCTGTGAAAGTTAGAGGAAAATAACATGGGTTTTACTATGTGACCAGTAACTTCTTAGAATTTCTACATATGCTATTTTAAATTTCATAATATTGATCTCTAAATAAAAATCTAGTGTGGTGACCCCCGATTTTTAAGTTAGATACGTGTACTGGAACACTTGGAGATCATCATGTTCAAATTTCAGGAAACCGACATGGGTTTTAATTTTCAAGCCAAATTGTCCGATATGCCTTTAAGGCACCAATTTGATCTAACGATTAGACGGGACAGGCGAGGTTATTAGCGGGAATTGATGGGAGATGCGGTCGTAGTGCTGAGTGCGCTCTGAGAGCAGAGATCGATGACGTAAGCGTAAATGGGGCACATTTGATGACGTAATGGTGCACATTTTGTGTCGTGACTGAGAATCCACCCTACCGGCTCTCTGTCTCACTCTATTTGTACGCACGGTCTCACCTTTAACCTTGATCCATAGGATTATTGATTGTTCCCAGTACCCTATGGGATTTGATTCCCCACAGCAGTAGTGAGCTTATGGGAGATTTACATGGAAACACGAATTCTGATGGATTAGAAATGATCAAATTGTCAAGATACTGGCGGTCTTACATTATGTACAATAACATGTAAAACCCCCAGTATATTGGCGAATTTTGTTCGAATTTAAAAAAAATGCATTTGTATTGATCAAAATTCCACAATATCCTCAGCGACCAGCTATACTCCGACTGGAGGCTACCAAGATGCACCTGGAAGGCCTTCGAAAGGTGCTTCCCGAAGGATTTCTTGTAATTATTTACCTCACCCCTGGTGCGTTTTCCCCATAGACTTAACTTTGGGAACACGTACTCAATGCCCATGGAGTATTAAGTTAAATCCCCAATGGGGGAATATGTCACAAATATTAGCCGGTTAGTCAATATGAGGGATGAGAGTTTATGGTGTTTTGTTTAGCCTCGGGACAAGATGGCCACTTCCATAAAACAATAGCTGTGTGCCCTATACAGCACATAGCCTATGATCCATGGGCGCCGCCATGACACCCCCCCTCCCCCCCCGAGTAGGTGTTCTTCACTAATGGAGGTGAAAAAGCAGGTGTTCTTCACTAATGGAGGTGCAAAAGAAGTGAGTGATAATTGGGAAGTGTCACAACTCTAGCCATGCTCACATATGTATATAAAGTGTTCCATGTAAAAATACATCATGTCCTGGGTTTAATCATTATCTCATCCTGCTCTGGGATGGGTGTAGAGATTCAAGGGAACCATGGTAAAACATTGAAAGGCAGCTGAATTTCGTAAGAAAAAAGAGCCAGAATATAGATATGTCCCCCAAGGGGCTTGCCATACTGCCAGCCAACTAGTGACTGCTTCATGAACTAACAATGGCTCTGTCCCCTATAGAGTAGAGTTGAACCCACTGCTCTTTGTTTAGTTTAGAACTGTATGAGCCGCTCGTAGTACAGACGATGGATCAACCCACTCCAAGAGTAGAGAAGGGAGATAGGGGTCAGTTGTTGAGTTGTGGCAGTGAAGAAGTGTTCGGAAGTCTGTCATCAGGCTCGACCCGGCACCTAATGAGTTGTGAGGGAAGATAATGACACGGTATTTACTACTGACACTGTCATGTCAGGCCCAGACTCGTGCGGAGTGCACTCCGGACTAAACCCTCCTCCTCCATCCTTATAGGGGGTCGGGAGCGCAGTGGTTAAAGGCGTATCCTACAATACACACTGGCGCCACTTGGTGATTTTCAAATTTTGTCAATTATCAATCAAAACGGGTTCTTTGTGATTCATTCTAATTCTAAAAAAAGTAGATTTAATGTTTTGTCAGTTTATCAAATATCAATAAGTGAAATAGGCCAATTTATATAAATAATGATTTATTTGATTTAAATACGGAATGTACTAAAAAATATGGTGTTTTTTCAATTCTATCAAAAAGAAGGAGGGTGACCTATGAGTTTTAAGATATGGAGTACCATACATCTACTATAATGCGTGAAAGTTTGAGAAAAATGACATGGTTTTACTATGTGAAAAGCAACTTTTTAGAGTTTCTATATATTCTATTATAAAATTATCAGAACATTGATCTCTAAATCAGAAACTAGCATGGTGACTGCTGATTTTTACATTACATATGTGCTCGACAACGCTTGGAGATTGTCATATTTAATTTTCAGGAAAAAGACATGGGTTTTAATTTTAAAGCCAAATTGTCCGATATGCCTTTAAGGCACTGAACCTTTAACCCCAAGGTTGTGGGCTTTGGTCCCACTGCAACCACTCTTCTCTTTCAACTCCAGCAGTGGTATACGGTTACCTACTGCTATATCAAAGGCCAATCCTTCTCATACCATGTTTATGTGGTGTTGGAACTCAAAGAACTTTCGGTAAATGTAGGGGTGAGATTTCTACCTGAATTCATCACATAAATTCGATCACTCCCTTGGTGGTGTAGAAGAAACTTGAGAAAGTCTGGTAAGGACCTGTAATGGTTAACCGGACGTTAAATCAAAACAGATAACCAAATTAACCAAATAACCACTCTTACCCCCAACCCTTAATTCTCACCACATAAAGAGAGACTTTCAGTTTCTATGGTCTAGACATCCATCATAAAGCCATTTTCCACAGGCCGACTATCTGACACCAATCTGCAGTCAGGAACCACCGATCGATTTTTAGGGTTTACGTACACCAGATCAGTGAATGGAAACAGACATGCAGAGAAGTGTTCACTGATTAATTCATAGATCATGCAAGAAAGCTGCCATCAGCTGACATGGTCAGCAACCGACAAAAGCAAAGGGATTGGACTATTTCATTGGTCTGGACCTGTCAAATGCAGCAGAAACAAGGCATACACTGCACCCTCACTGATTTTTAGATACTGACGTGCAGTCATTGGCCACCACCAACAGACTTTTAGGAGAACTCAATTAATCGGTGCAATTTTCATCAGCCAGTGGGAAATGGCTTATCAGGGACTCCATCCATAGACAATCCTGCACGCACTATTAGAACAGAAAGAGGGAAACTATGTTCCGGTGAGCAAAAGTTCTTCGGTAAGGCTCGGAAAAATTCCTGCCCAAGGCCTTTGCTGCGGGCAGTAATTTTTCCGAGCCTTACCGAGTAACTTTGACCTTTAATTACCGGTACTTGGTTTCCCTATTCCTATATACCTTCAACTATCGATAAAAATGATTATTTCTTTTTCTGCAATAGCCCCAGAAAAATGGCCACCCTTAGCGAGTAACTGCAATAGGTAAGTTTTCGTCCGGCTGCTCTTTAAGTCACGTGGTCAAGCCGGGACAAAAACGTCAGCCTGGGACGAAAAAGTCAGCCTCACTACATAACTTATAATTACTGCACCCCCAGCAGCGGTATGTAACTATAGAAGTTTCGGAAATGGGTATATAGGAAGAGTGATTCACAAACCGTCCATCAATAGAACTGGGACCTGTTTCACTAGTTTTGTGACATGTCTGTGACACCATACAGACATTGGGGTTGTCTAGTTTCGTGACAACACAAGTAGCTGCCCTTAGGGAAAGACGGACCCCAAACATAAGAATTAAGACAAATCTACACCTCATGGACCTGGGACCTATTTCACTAGACAGTGACATGTCTAGATGGCGTCTAGATGGTGTGTCCGGTTTCATAAGAACTAGACATTAGACTTCGTTTTGTCCGTTCTTGCTTGCACTGTTGGTGCCGCTTTTCATATCTGTCTAACACTTTTGTCACAGAACTAGTGAAACAGGTCCATGATGTGTCTAGATGTAACCATCCATCAATAGATGATCTCTGCACACGCTATTAGAACAGAGTGTGATCCACAAACCATCCCTCAATAGACGATCTTTGCACACGCTATTAGAACAGAGTGTGATCCACAAACCATCCCTCAATAGATGATCTTTGCACACGCTATTAGAACAGAGTGTGATCCACAAACCATCCCTCAATAGACGATCTTTGCACACGCTATTAGAACAGAGTGTGATCCACAAACCATCCCTCAATAGACGATCTCTGCACACGCTATTAGAACAGAGTGTGATCCACAAACCATCCCTCAATAGACGATCTCTGCACACGCTATTAGAACAGAGTGTGATCCACAAACCATCCCTCAATAGACGATCTCTGCACACGCTATTAGAACAGAGTGTGATCCACAAACCATCCCTCAATAGATGATCTTTGCACACGCTATTAGAACAGAGTGTGATCCACAAACCATCCCTCAATAGACGATCTTTGCACACGCTATTAGAACAGAGTGTGATCCACAAACCATCCCTCAATAGACGATCTTTGCACACGCTATTAGAACAGAGTGTGATCCACAAACCATCCCTCAATAGACGATCTTTGCACACGCTATTAGAACAGAGTGTGATCCACAAACCATCCCTCAATAGACGATCTCTGCACACGCTATTAGAACAGAGTGTGATCCACAAACCATCCCTCAATAGATGATCTTTGCACACGCTATTAGAACAGAGAGTGATCCACAAACCGTCTTTCAATAGACGGTCTCTGATTGTGCTATTAGAAGAGAGTTTGATCCGCGAACCATCCATCAATAGATGCTCTCTGCACACGCTATTAGAACAGAGAGTGATTCATGAACCGTGCATCAATAGACGATCTTTGCCGACGTGTCCCGATTACTGTGTCGCCCGAGGAGGTGAAGCTGGTGCCTGGCGTGTGTGATGGCGCCTTGGCATGGCCGCCGGCCGCCACTTGGAGGTCACCAATTTAAAACGCATTTCTCTTTGTCCTCATCCGCAATTTCGTCCTTAGATCTGTGTGCTGTTAAATCCCCACCATTTCCGAGCTACAACGGTGCGTTAATTACTTAACAATTACAAATCAAGAGGTAATTTGCCTTTTACAAAGGTCTGTGTGCAAATTGGGCTGACCTTGAACTGGCCTAGATATGACCTTGGATTGACCTTGTTTCGTGGAGATGTGTTTGTAGTGCCCATAGGGGAGGATGTAAAGATCATTACTCCTCTGTGTGCGTGAGTTTTTAGTGGCAGTATGTTTTTAGTTGCGGTATGTGTAGCACATCTACTACCTGACTGAGGGAGCTGCCGTGGAATATCAAATTTGAGGGGATAGATCTTAGACAATGGGAATATTCCAGGTATCAGTTCTTGTTTACGTATATTCATTGTACTTTTTCAATTGAAAACAAAAATTATATTTTTAAATTGAAGTCTTTTCCTATGTCGGTTTCTTTTTAACATGTTATATTTGTATTCTTTTAATTCATAAATTCCCAAAAGTATATCTCGCATAACAGTTCATTTATGATAAGATATTTTTATGATGTGGCAAAATACATTTTTGGCTGCAGCTGGTGCTACCATTGCGTCGACCGTTGAAAATATCGATATCTTTATTTGATGGATGTCCATTGTGAAGCTGTGCCACATGGGTATGTCGGTAATCATGCAGATAGTGGTCAGAACAACTAGTATCAATTTGATCATACACGTATGTATACATATCTCAATCTCGATAGACTGGTGGCAGTCGATGATCGTACATATGTAGGTATACATATCTGCATCCTTGATAGACTGGTGGCAACTACAATCGATCATACATATTTATCCTACCCCTAATATAAAATTCCAGAGGCTTAACATTGAGTTTCTGTATGCCACGCTGACTGGCATACGGAGTTTTATATGCCACTAGTGGCATACAGAATTGTTATCACATAATATTCCAAAATCGAGGAGACGGGGTAGGATAAAATCAAAACCTGATTCGTTTTAATCTTGGCCACTGCATGCCACTCCTAGAGTTTTGGCTCCAGACTTCACTCGGCTTCGCCTCATGAAGTCACTATGCCAAACTCCAGTCGTGGCATAGATTAAAACTCATCCAGTTTTACGATAGTACACATATATGTGTATTATGTATTTATACTATTCGAGTGCGGTACTGGATTTATCTCACCCCTTTTATTTAGACATTAAATAGCATCACAATATCACAATAATTCAAATTACTTCGCAAATCCAGTTGGTCAATAGCGTATGATGTCATCTCACATTCACTCCGCCACGGTCATGGCATATTATCCTATCCCTAATAAAAAAAAACGGCCATAGACTTAACATAGGGAAATTTTATGTGGCAGGCCGTGACATAAAGTGTTTTTTATGCCACTAGAGTAATAACAATATTGACCAATCAGAGAGCAGGATGTCAGCTACTTTGAAAAATGTTCTGTTGGTCGTTGACTCAATATTTATCTTTTTAACAGTAATATAAGCATAGACGGGGTAGGATAAATACGAAACCGAACTCGAGTTCTCGTTTGGTTTCTACTAAGTATTCTTAGTAAGTTACTTTTATGGGGGTGATCTTGGGTATTTTTTGTACCAGAGGTGAGACAAAAGTATACACTGGACCCTCACTGATCTTTAGACACCGACGTGCAGTCATTGGCGACCACCTACTGACTATACGGAGAACTCGATTAATCGATGCCGTTTTCGTCGGCCAGTGGAAAATAGTTTTAATTGAGACAGACACCATAGAAAGGTGTCGAGATCGTGTGACTTATCATTCCGCGAAAGAAGACCGTTAGCTACCGAATCAGCTGAGAACGGTGGAACTTTGCCAACAGGTATTGATTTGTAGAACACACCGTTCTGAGACTTATGACGGCTTGTTTTGTTGTTGTTGTTTTTTTGGTGTTTTTATACTTTTATTGGGTCAAAAAGTTATTGTTCACATAACATCCAGACTCGGCTGGGCCGTTCTTCTGTCTGGTCCCAATACAATAGGGGAAAGATCAATGGAGTAGCAAAAGGCAATGCAGGCCTATACAGAATATCACAAGAACTATGAATAACTTAGTTCTCACAGCAAAGATCAATGCAGTAGCAAAAGGCAATACAGGCCTATACAGAATATCACAAGAACTATTAATAACTTAGTTCTCACAGCAAAGATCAATGCAGTAGTAAAAGGCAATACAGGCCTATACAGAATATCACAAGAACTATGAATAACTTAGTTCTCACAGCAAAGATCAATGGAGTAGCAAAAGGCAATACAGGCCTATACAGAATATCACAAGAACTATGAATAACTTAGTTCTCACAGCAAAGATCAATGCAGTAGCAAAAGGCAATACAGGCCTATACAGAATATCACAAGAACTATGAATAACTTAGTTCTCACAGCAAAGATCAATGCAGTAGCAAAAGGCAATACAGGCCTATACAGAATATCACAATAACTATGAATAACTTAGTTCTCACAGCAAATGCTTTGCACCAACAGTTATGACAGATGATGAGACATGTGATTATAACATTCCCTTGTCGTATAGGAAAGTTTGTGACATGATCAGGTTTACCAGTAGGAAAAACAGAATATAATATTATCCAAATTACAGTTGATAAAGAAAAGATTAAATACAACAAAGTAGGTTGTCAGACACACACTCAAAATTGTTATACAATTTTTGATACAGTCGTAGTAAATATGTTTTTTATGATATATCCCAGTTGCAACGTAGATCTGGGTATAGTTCGAGTATAGTGACATACCATGTAGGACATAAATCCCAGTTGCAACGCAAACTGGATTAAGTAATCGGGCACAAATAAATTTGTAAATTGATAAGGGTGAGTTGTAGTAAGACGAACAAGCAAGTAATTAGGTAGATAGATAATAGGTAATAGATAATAGATAATGAATAATGAGTACCCCGATGATTTATCATTTTGATTGGACTTGATAATTTGATCGTGTTTTCATCTCCAGCAGCGCAAGTGTGTTTTAACTGTGCACAGCGTTAAGCGGGTGTTCCACTACTCCGAATTCTCACCCGAAAGATTTTTCTTGTTTTTTTTAATTGGGTCAGTTTGCAAATTATACATTGGCGGTCTGTGAAAGAAAGTACATGTTACAATCAGGACTAATTTAGTGATAAATTCAGTTAGGTTTTGTAAAATATGCTTTCAGTTTTGAACAGCTAGAAAAGCTAGCAAAAACAATAACATGACATGATATGTACAGACTACAATACATAGAATAGACATTAAGACATACAATTTACTATATACCCATGCCGTATATACTGTAAATACGCACTGTTTCGGCATATGACGTAAAAATACTGTACGGACAGCTGGTCCGTACACTAAAATACGGACCACCTTGCCATACACGTTTATTAAATAATTGGTTGTTAAGAAAAATGAAATTGATTTTTTTTTAATTTCGGGTATATAGTAAATATATAACGTCCAACCATGCTTGTACAAGTCACAGAACTCGATGATAATTTACGGTTTGTACGGAACTCGGCATAAATTACCATCTTGTTCTGTGAATTGTACAGCATGGTCAGGACGTTCTATATAGATACTCACGTTAAACCTGAGGGAGTTATACAAAATGAGAGATTGTTAAGTGATTAAGATGTTATCATGTGCAACACTATTATCTTCATAATTTTACTACCATCGCTACACACAAAGTAAATAACAAGGAAGGAATTATGTTGGCCCAATTAGTGAATTAAAACTTTTGCAAAAATCATGTCACAAGATTTTACAGAAAGTGTCATTGGGCGAAGCACATTAAATCCATGCCCTGTTTCCTTGCATACCAACATCACCATGGTTGGAAGGAGATGTTAATCAGCTAATAAGCGATAATTAGATAACTCATGGTCGAGGAGTTGGGGGATCCCCTGCAAGTGTTTTTTGGTTTTTCTAATCAAATATATTAGGGTAAAGCGGTATAGTACAGTATCCATTCTGCTGGCCTAGGCCCCTGCTCCCGCTGATACTAGATATACAATGTTCATGGTGGAGATTACCGTACTAAGCTGTAGTATTACAATAAGCGAGTCTCCTGGCGACTGTAATAAACGGGCAGGTTATTACACAGCATGAAAAGTGCAATTCATTTATCTTTTCACCAACATGTAATTGCACATATAGGCTGTATATATATTAGTGTTTCCATTTGAATAAGTCCATATTTGGTGCCCATGCATGGAGCATATCTACAACATAGTTTTTGTGTGTACATGCACAAATTGGCTGTACAATAAAACCCAGCTTCTGGGATACCTTGCTTAAGGGGATACCCCACTTAAGTGGACAATTTGCTTGGAACAGAAATTTGTATTAAGCAGAGATCAGAATAATCAAACCGTGGCATGAATTTGTGCATACAATTGGCCTGGCATGGGATCATCATTTATGTGTACAGAAGCAGACCTTATTTATACCTGAGAAGCCATATTTTCACAGAAATTAAATATGTGTAAACTAAAATCGTCTCTCTCAAATATCGAAAGAAAATATGCAAAATCAAAAAAGTTATGGCACAAAAGTGTATCTGATATGATTTTTTGAAAAAAAATACTATGTTGCCATGGGAACTAAAATTGAAAAAAAATGATATAAAAATCATGACCCTCATGAAGTTGATTCAGACAGGAGATGTTTTGACCTTCATTTTGGTGTGTGATTTGTCTGGTTTAATTGATGTGCGAGGTTCGTCAGATTTTTTGGCTCATTACTGTTCTACGCAAGGTCAACTAGATGATGAATGATGAACAGAGCGCTTTAGGCATTTAAAGTGCTATAGGCGTGGTCCAATTCAGGCACCTTTGGATCATAATTCTTAGTGATATTATTTTGCAATGGGCCTGACATTATACTCATGTTTCGTAATATACATTTTGATATCCCCATCCTTATCCCTTGCTCATTTGTGATAAAGTGATAAAAATGAGATATGAAACGTACGGAATAGGCAACATTAAGCAAGTTTCTAGAATTTCTCATGCAAGAGGCCAAGTAGCGTTTACGGGTTAGACTATGGCTAGATGATACCTGATCATGTTTAGGTCGTCTATAGACTGGCCTCAGTCCGTGAGTCCTAACCCTCGACCTCCTTTACCCTCCCGCTCCACTCCACATCGCGCCTCAACCTCAGCTGTTGATTCATGGGCCTTTAAGTGGAAAGTCACATGTTGTAATGTATTTGATTCTGATGAACATTAATAATTCAATAAAAGTTCAGAATCAGAGACTTGAACAACTCTATATGGAAACATGGTTAAATTATCGAGGAACATATGGAATTCAGAGATACTCACTATGTCTCCTTATTATTATACACCTAGAAATATTTTTTTAAACCATTTTACAACTTTGCCACTCACCTTTTTCAAGAATGAAAGTGGTCACGACAGGACGTATGAATATTCTTTCGTTTCTCAGTGACGAACGGAATCTATACTACTGGTCAGTAAAAGTGAGACAATCGCCCACAGGTATATAGTCATATGGCATCTGATACGGATTGGCGAGTGTCTGTCGACCAAATAGGCGACCATCGTCCAGTGGAACACCTCCCTCCAGACCTGGGCAGGTTCTGTCTGTTAGTAAGTCATTATTAGAAGTTCGATGGTTATTAGAAGGAAACTCACGAGATGTAGTGGACATACAAAGCTGAAGCCGAATGAGCACATGGTAAGATGAGGAGTCATAACAAGACCTTGTCACCCATGGTGTTCACCATGCAAAAAATATAGTCCTTGATATGAGGCAAGATTTCCAAAGAAATTGTTGTTAAATTCATGTTTGTACTTCTTTCATGGTTAGATAAACACAAAAGATCACTCTAAGACATCAGAAAAAACTGGCGTATGAGGCATTATCTCACCCCTGGAATAAATGTCCATAGGCTTAACATTGGGAACTCGTTCTCCATGTCCTTACAAGTATTGAAGCTCGTTCTCCATGGTATATAGCCCGTGTGTTTGCCATTCTTTTAGTGTGTACAGGGGTGAGATAAATACAGAAACCAACTCGTTTTGGTCAAAGAAGTCATTCTCCAACTCGTTCGAATGCTATGTGATATTCACTCGGCTGTCGCCTCGTTCATGTCACACCGCATCAAACTCGTGGAGAATGACGACTTTGACCAAAACTTATTGGTTTCTTCTATAGATTTTCCCCCAATTTGCGCCTCAGAGGCACTAAGAAAACATGGTATACACATCGGTGTAGGCCACGGTGTGGAGCTGAGGGTCTATAGGGAGGCTCAAACTACATTATTGGCCACTCTCCAAGCATTGATCTTGAGCTGTGCCCGCTTGCATCTTAGCCTGGAAGCCTGGCCTAGTAAGACTATAGGCCGGGTAACGGGTTCCATTTTTGTGTTGCATTATTGGTAACGCCTCCTGGTTCCCTGGTCATCCGCTAGAGGGCTCGGCGGAATTAGGTGTATGACAAGCGGATACCAGCCAAACCACTAGGCTGGTTCCCGGGGTATCCGCTAGTCACAGGCAGGCACCAGCCAAAGTTGAAGGCCATGCCTGTGGAACCCGTTACCTGCCCCTTATTCATATGGGCAGGGAACCAGTCTAGCTTGTATCTCTGCACCGACCTGCCTGGGTGCACCCCTCTCATAAGATCTCACACTCTTTCAGTGGTATTCTGTATTCCAGTCCAAATAAAGCCACTATGCCGCCAAGTACACAGTATTCCCGCTAAGTG
This sequence comes from Alentia gelatinosa, assembly GCA_950022655.1. Lineage (NCBI taxonomy): Eukaryota > Metazoa > Annelida > Polychaeta > Phyllodocida > Polynoidae > Alentia > Alentia gelatinosa. The sequence goes on from OX465584.1 coordinate 52,370,425, forward strand.
TACATGACAAATATTTCCACTGTGTTTGGTGACCCCAACTAACATCACTGAGTGTGGAATTTGGGTCAGATTTGAGAAAGAATAGGCTGTGAATTTATTATTCTCTACTTTTCCTAAGTTGACCCCTCAAGCGGGGTGACCCCTTAAGTGAGGTGTCCTAGAAGCGGAGTTTTACTGTATTATATTATATATACATGAATATATATGAGATGGCAATTGGGGAGACAGACCAAACACGAATATATCTCTAATTTTATCTGAGACTGGACAAGTTTATCTGTGCATCGCCAATTGAGTATGAGTTATGTTATTCGCAAGCCTGTTGAGTACGAGATCGTAATGTTAAGCCTATGGACGTTAATAAATACCGGGCTATTAAAAAAGACAAAATTCCCGGTTTAATACGCTATAACGATTTTATTGTGATACAGGTTGGTTGAGCAGGAGCAAATATGCAGTACCTGTTATTCATAGTTGTCAGGTTGGGGGCTGGTTGGTGAATACACTGTATCTAGGCTGAGAATTGAATAATACACCGACCATAACAGAGAGACCGCTAATATGTCAATACGATCAGATAATAACGCTGTGTGCGACATGTGTAGTGTCTGATGATGCGTCAGCCGCCGGCTTATTATATTAACGTCACAAGAGTTCAAATTCTGTTTGTGTTTCGATTGAATGTAAGTAACATATTGATTCAGGTTTTCAGCTGGTCAAAGTTGTTAACAGTTTACAAATCTAAAACTACCATTAACTCATAGATCTTGATCTTAACTTTCTGATATTTTACAGAATAGCAGGACAATGCCATATGGCACTTTCTTAGATAAAGCATCGTGGGGTAATGCCATATGACACTCCCAATTATGTATTCTTAATTCTGTAATGATTTCCTAAAAATTACGAAGGAACAAAATAAGTATTATCCTGGCATGGGAATGCTATATTGTATTGCCTTGTCATGCCATATCTATAGTTGTGCCATATGGCATTACCCTGCCGTACCTATATGAGTGATATATGGTATTGCCCTGCCATGCTGTATCAATGGGACTGCCACGTGGTATTGTCCTGCAAAGCTGTATCTATGGGAGTGTCATATGGCATTACATCACAATGCCGTATCTATGGGAGTGCCATATGGCATTGTCCTGCCATGCTGTATCAATGGGAGTGCCATATGGCATTGTCCTGCCATGCTGTATCAATGGGAGTGTCATATGGCATTGTCCTGTCATGCTGTATCAATGGGAGTGTCATATGGCATTGTCCTGTCATGCTGTATCAATGGGAGTGCCATATGGCATTGTCCTGCCATGCTGTATCAATGGGAGTGCCATATGGCATTGTCCTGCCATGCTGTATCAATGGGAGTGCCATATGGCATTGTCCTGCCATGCTGTATCAATGGGAGTGCCATATGGCATTGTCCTGCCATGCCGTATCTATGGGAGTGCCATATGGCATTGTCCTGCTAGGCCGTATCTATGGGAGTGCCATATGGCATTGTCCTGTCATGCTGTATCTATGGGAGTGCCATATGGCATTGTCCTGCTAGGCCGTATCTATGGGAGTGCCATATGGCATTGTCCTGCCATGCCGTATCAATGGGAGTGCCATATGGCATTGTCCTGCCATGCCGTATCAATGGGAGTGCCTATGGCATTGTCCTGCCATGCCGTATCAATGGGAGTGCCATATGGCATTGTCCTGTCATGCTGTATCTATGGGAGTGCCATATGGCATTGTCCTGTCATGCTGTATCAATGGGAGTGCCATATGGCATTGTCCTGTCATGCTGTATCAATGGGAGTGCCATATGGCATTGTCCTGCCATGCTGTATCTATGGGAGTGCCACGTGGCCTTGCCCTACCCTGCGGTCCCCTTGGACGTAAAACTACAAACTTTGATTTACGGGAAATGCATAAAACTTGGGTTTACAAAGGCGTACAAGTTTATGTATGAAAACGCATATGCGGCAACCCAGTGCCTGAAGTGTTTTCATTGTTTTCCATCAAATTGGACCATTTTAAAAGTACATATATATCTATATATATATCTCATTAGAATTCACAAATGTTTAAAAGTGTTAACATTCTGTTTCATCAAAAACTATACCCTGTTTATCTGACGTGATCAAAGCAATTGTATGACGCAGAACTCCTGAACAAGAGCAGCAAAATGTAAAACCCCCAAGCATGGCGAATTTTGTTCAATGAACCAAAAAAAGTAGAGATACAATATGTTGCAATTATTATCCTATCTATACAAGTCATCAGCCGTTGTCTTATCTACTTTCAGATTTACGAATATCGGATTGGAATCTCACAAATGGCTCCACATCTGTGACCAGCAATGAACTAGCATCGCAACTATAATCTTCCTTTGTGGAATCCAGAAAAAAATACAAAATGGCGGCCACAGACCAGCAATAAACTAGCATCACAAGTATAATTAATATCCCTTTTGTGGAATCCCAAAAATAAAAACAACAATATGGCGGCAATTTTCTAATACGTGATTGGTGAAGTAGATGACGTCAGCACGCGGTTATTATGACGTCAGCAGGTCACCACGTGACGTCATCGTCGGCGCCGAGGCACCTGTCTCTGGCGCAGCTTCTGCTGCTCAACGCCATCGTGTGCGGGCTGGAGTTCTGCGCGAGCGCGGCCTTCACCTACATCCCGCCCATGCTGCTCAAGTCGGGTATCGAGGAGGCCTACATGAGCGCCATCCTGGGCATCGGCCCCTTGCTGGGCTTCTTCCTGGTGCCGGTGATCGGCCGCGCCAGCGATCGCTGCACGAGTCGCTACGGGCGGCGGCGGCCGTTCATCTTCGGGCTGGGGCTGGTGTTGATCGTCTCGCTGCTGGTGATTCCCTACGGTGAGCTGCTCAGTGTGTACACCTTCGGGCAGACGTCGCACACCAAGAAGTTAGGTGTGGTGTTGCTCATCATCGGTGCCGTGCTGCTGGATTTCACCAGCCAGGCCTGCCTCACACCCTGCGAGGCGTTGCTGTCTGACGCCTGCCGCAATACGTCACAGCAGGACCGCTGTTTCATGGTGTACTCCTTCATGGTGAGTATGGGCGGTTGTATCGGGTACCTCATCACTGCCCTCGACTGGAGCGATAGTTCGGTCGGGAACTACTTCGGCGGGCAGGAGCAGTCGGCTTTCTCTGTTCTCATCATCCTCTTCTCGCTCACGCTCTGCGCCACGCTTCTCGTCGCGCACGAGAACCCCGTAGAGGGCGCTGCGGGCGTCCCCGCCGCCGCCGCCGCTGGTGCCGGCGAGCTGGAGAGCAACCAGGAGAAGATCCACAAGAAACTCGACCAGATCCACCAGGCCCTGGTGCGCCAGAAAGAGGTGCACATCCAGGGAGGGATCGGGGTGGGTGTCCACGATCCCGGGTACGAGTCGGGGAGTAACCAGTCGGCTAACGACGAGTACCAGTCGCAACTCAACAGTGCCGGGTCCGGGTCCGCTGGTACCGCTGCCTACCAGGGCGATACAGTGCCGCTACTGGACGGTACCAGCGGAGTCCAGCAGAGGTCACCAAGTGCGGCCGGGTGTGGGTCACAGTCCAGATTGTGTGTGAGTATAAGTCAGCAGCAGTGTAATATTCCCTGGACGCGATGGACGTTCACTTCCTATAAGGGCTTACTGCACCTATTATCGCTCAGACTCTACAGCCTCCTGCCTAGACCTCTAAAGGCTCTCCTCAACGTTCCGTTCGTTCTCAAGCGCCTGGCTCTGGCCAACTTCTGCAGCTGGACTGCGGTCATGGGATTCAACCTCTTCTTCACAGACTTCGTCGGGCAGGCGGTGTACGGGGGCAACCCCAACGCCCCGGAGGACTCCCCGGAGCGGGCCCTGTACGACGAGGGGGTGCGGATGGGCAGCTGGGGGCTGCTGTTCCACTGCATCACGTCGGCGGTGTACGCCTTCTGCGTGGAGCGCCTGGTGAGCAGGTACGGCCTGCGTATGGTGTACTTCCTGGGCATGTTCAGCTTCACCATGGCCATGTCGGTGATGATGTTCGTACGCAGTATACTGCTGGTGAACCTGATGGCCGCTTGTACGGGGGTGGCCTACGCCACGCTCACCACCATCCCCTTCATGCTGGTCACCCAGTACCACGACGACAAGGAGGTGAGTATCGAGTTTTATCCTACCCCTAATAAAAAACGCCATAAGCTTAACATGGGATTTGTTTATGTCACGGGTAGTGACATAAAGTGTTGTTTATGCCACTACTTTCTGATACTGAAAAAATATGGAAACGGGGTAGGATAAAATCTAGACGCCACTCGTTTGAGTTTGAGCTTATTTATGCCACTCATTTTGTTGGCTCCGTAATGTCACTCGTCTTCGACCTGTGAAATTATGGAGCCAACAAAATGCGTGGCATAAATAAACTCAGACTCAAACTCGTGACGTCTCTTGATATTATTACCCACCTAATACAAAGTGTCCATAAAAACACATGGGGATCGTGTATCTACATACGCGGAGCATACAGATATGTTGTATGCTCCAGGTAACAAAATTCGGCGCATAAGGAAAAATAGTGCGTATGAAAAAATAGTGCGTACCTTAATGAATCAATATCAGTACCTAACTTTTCAGGAAAAGCTGGATGATATATACAATATAGACTGGTTTCAGATAAAAGCGGTTGTATGCTCCTCAGAGTTGACTCTGCGCAATATCCTTGCATGCGCTTGGATAATACTGGAACTCTTCGGAGCATACGACCGGTTGTATCTGAAACCAGTCAATATTGTGTATTGATCTCACCCCTGGTGTTTTTCTTCATAGATTTAATACTGGGAACTCGTATCCAGCGTCCATGAGATATTTAGGAAGAATATCCAATGGGGGATTATATCACAAAAGTTAGCCAATTGGTCAATATGAAGGATGAGATAAATTCAGAAACCTATGAAAGTTTATGGTCAGAGCTCGATCCAATTTCATTTGAATCGCTATGTATAATTCACGTGGCTTCGCCTTGTGAATTACTACGCGATTCAAACTCGATGGGATACGAGATCTGACCCTAAACTTTGATAGGTTTCCTCTATAGAGAATTATATAAAACTGGATCGAGAATTGTATAAATAGATGATTCTCAGGTCATCGGGCAATCAGTTCTTACATAATCTAAGAAGATCCAGCCAGGTAGTACAAGACTTAATAGAACTGGATCAAGAATCGTCTAAATACCAATACTCCACAGGGTTGGATGGGCTGCAATTGCCATCGAGGCGAATCTGAGTGCCGATTACGGCGCATCCAAGCGAGTGAAGTATTGTGTATTTCACGATTCGAGTGTGGTTCTGGATTTATTTCATCCACTGAATGACTTTGAATACCATCACAATATCAGAATAATTAAAACTATTAAATACTTAGCAAATCCATATGACATCATGTCGCATTCACTCCGCCACTACCATGGCGTGGTATTCCCTTTTAACGTGGGCGATATTTTTTCTAATGGTATTCCGATAGCTAAACTTGTACCAGGGCTGAGGTAAACAGCCCCACTTGGCAAGGCAAACTAATCGGCCCGGTGGAATCCTCACTTTACTGTAAATAGTACCAGGCATTAACGGTGGTGGCGCTGCTGTCTTTCAGACGTACTTCTGTGACGTGGCTCCGTCTGGCGGGACGCCGGCGCCGCGCGGGATGGGCACGGACATGGCGACGCTGGACTCGGCCTACTTCCTGTCGCAGGTGATGCTTTCCGTCTTCATGGGCTACTTGGTGGCGCTGTCAGGCACCGTGCTGGCCTACGTCGTGTGCGCATGCGCGCTCGGCGCCGTGGCGTCTGCCTGCTCCGTCAGAATCATCTTCACCAAACAGCAAATGACGCTCCAGGTGCACAAGACGCAGACGACTTTCCCCGTATGACGTCACAGCGTCCGTGACGTGTCACGTGACTATGCCAGCGCTTCAGTGATAATGACGTCATAGTGTGTGTGTGTGTGTGTTGTCGGACGTTGGGAATTTAAAATGGTTTTAAATCTTAAACGTGGATGATGTCAGAGCGCAGACGACATTCCCCGTATGACGTCAGAGCGTCACGTTGTCCTTGAAATATCTTTGAGATAGCCTTAGTACGTCACCAAAAGGATGACGTATCAGATATTGACCTTAACGTTGACCTTGACAATTGACCGCGAGCTCCTAGCCAATCTGTGTTTGTGTGTTGTTGTCACGTGATCTCAGTTCTGAATGGTCGGCGAATGATAGAAACCAAAGGTTGGAAGTGTTATCTTAGCCTGGTATAAATGTCCATAGGCTTAACATTAGGAACTCGTTCTCAACAGGTATGCGAGTACAGTAACTCATAATCAATGGGTGATAAACAGATAACTATATCCAGGCTAAGATAAAATCAGAAACATATTCCTGTTTGGTCTGTGTGCCCGGTAGCCATCTCGTTTGAAGTGCTTCAGAATATTCACTCGGCTATCGCCTCGTTCATATCCCTGAGCGCTCCAAACTCGATGGCATACGGGGACACAGACCAGGCACTCATCAGTTTCTTTCTTAGTATCTCTGAGAAAAAATACGTGGGAGAAGTTTACTGTGGTTGAATATTCGTGAGTTACTCGACGAGTAGATCTATATTCTGAGTACTGTTATTTATGGATCATTTTCCTATAGTAAACCTATAGCGAAGACAAGTGGCGTATGTTAACTGAGGTCATTAGCATTTGACATTATAGTCCAGGAACTCTTTACAATAAGTTTATTTTCTGCACATTTAGAGAGTGATAGAAGTTGGCGTATGATTTAAATCTCTTTTATTTGCTGCTTGTTTTCTCCTCTTGGCGTGTATGCCTTTCTCAGTTAAAACTAATATCCTTTGAGATTGTCATATCCAACTGATTGAATAACTTGTTCTCAGATTTTGATCTCGCAGACTTCTTCAGAAAACGTTAACTACAATGTACATTAAGGTTCGAATCGTTGAAATGTGGCTCATGTTGTAGTTTGGTTGATTGCAGGACATTAGGGCCCCAATTCCCAAAAGTCAGGACGTTAGGGCACAGCCTACTCCGGGAGTGTGAAGCCCTTAGTAGCGCCTCGGCCGCACCGCGATGCCGCGGTCGCACGTGGGGTGCCGGGAGGGAGAATAACAGAATTGGACGTCAGGGCACACCAGACAGAAGTGGTTCATGTTCAATATCTCTGTTAATATAATCCTAAATTTGCTAAAAGCGGCACAAATGACACGGTTTCCGCAAGGCTCTAGGTGGGTCCTAATGTCCTGATATGTGGGCCCTAACGTCCCGACTTTCGGATTGTGGGCCCTAACGTCTACATATGCCCTATTGAGGTATCCCATAATTCAGTCTGTTTACAAGTTCCGGTGTTCGCTGGTTGCCGACATTGTATGGTGATAGACCCTTGAACCAAAACCCACAATTATCCAGTTTAACGGTTTTTATAAATATTTGAATTGGAAATCCGATGTCAGATATCGAAATTTCAGCTATTTCTACTTATCAATCCAAAATTATATTCAGGTTCTCCAAATATAAATGGGAAAACTATAGTTCATGTGGTCGGGGTCTGCCCAGTCAGTCGCGAGCGGAACTTGTATTTACCCTGGGCGATAATAGGGAGTTTAGTAACCTCTGGAGGGCGTATACCGTTTGGTTCCTCATGTTTGTTTATGAAATGACAGGTCTCGAGTGAGTGAGTGTAGCGTATGTGTGGTGGGAAGTGTGTTGTACACGAAGCAGTTCCCGTGTGCTGTGTACTGGAACATCTGACCCAAATAAATGTCAACGTTTCACGTACAATTCCACCGCCCATGTCCCGCAATTCAGCCAAGTTCTCTTTACCACGTCCTATTGTATGTTTTTACTCATTAGATATAATGATCTGGGCCAGAAGCCTCCCAAGTCGTGAGGATTCCCTTAGATAGCTTAGTTCGCACGTTCTTGTGTATATCTGTGGTACACTCATGGTTCTGGTCTTTTATATATAGACAATAATCGATGGTTTTGTGGAAGGTGTAAACCACGAGAGGTTGATGTGTAGTAATACATGAGCGTCAGCGAGTATATTACGACGTCAACCCCGAGTGGTTTACAGAGTTGCCTGTCTACAAAACCATCTTTTGTTGTATTTATTATCCATCTCTTCAAAGACTTAAACCCAGTAATTGTCATATAAAAGAGTATATCAATAGGGACTATTTCTTTGCTCTGTAGCACAAGGGGACTATTTTCCCATATACAACGGCTTTGAGGCCGTATACCACAGATCTGACAGTTTTTGAATAATGGGTAGTGGTTTACTGAGTCCCCATACATTCTCAATGGTGACTTTGTACGTTGTATACCATGGATAAATAATGGGTAATGGTTTACTGAGTCCCCCATTCATTCTTGATGGTTACTTTGTATACCATGGATAATAGATACTGGGTAATAGTTTACTGAGTCCCCCATTCATTCTCAATGGTGACTTTGTATACCATGGATAATGAATAATGGGTAATGGTTTACTGAGTCCCCCCTTCATTCTCAATGGGGACTTTGTATACCATGGATAATAAATCATGGGTATTGGTTTACTGAGTCCCCCATTCATTCTCAATGGAGACTTTGTATACCATGGATAATAAATCATGGGTTATGGTTTACTGAGTCCCCCATTCATTCTCAATGGTGACTTTGTATACCATGGATAATGAATAATTGGTAATGGTTTACTGAGTCTCCCATTCATTCTCAATGGGGACTTTGTATACCATGGACAATAAAGACAAACTAGGAACTGTCGATTCATTTAACCCCGCACCTTGATCTAGTCATGTTATCTCCTGGCGTTCATCTTGGCGATTTTTACACTGACACAGGATTGAAGACATATTTGTATCACCCGGAGATGGTATGAAGTGTCTGCCTTGTTTCTAGATACTGCGATAGCGCATGGCGTGCGCCGAGTTTAGAGTGACTGTGAACAGTCGCCAGCGCCTGCTTTGAGCTGCCTGGTTTCTCGAGAAAACAGGGGCCCGTTGAATAATCTAGACTCGTACATGTAGACTATTTTCTGTACACCAGGGAGACGCAGGGACGATGTGGGCCAACTTTATTCAACATTTATGGACGACCTTATGGATGGCTAAAATTGTCATAGTAAACGAACTTAAAAATTATTAAATGATAACTCTTGTACGAGGTACAGAAAATGGTCTTTATGTACGATGCTAGATTATTGAACTGGCCCTGATTGCGCATCATGATATTATTTCTGTCCGTTTTGTTCTTAGCCACGCTCCTAGTCCAAACGTCCCTAAGAGGGCATCTTGTTCAATATAGTCCATATTGAACCAAGCTTAATCATTGCTGTTGACAGACTACTCTGGTGGGTAGGTTTATTGGTTCAATATTCATATAGATACCAAGGATGTACCTGAGAATCATGAATTTGATTATGTTTTTTATTTCTTGTTTTTTTTTATGACAGAAGTGCATTCTCCTCGTTTCCCTAAATGAATTTGATTATGGTATCTCTTGATAAATTAGTAAACTGGAATAATGATTATGGTGATAAGTTTTATCCAATCCCCACGTGCAATATTCATCTTCCATGATATATGCAATGACATTGAATGTGTGGAAATATTGATGTATATTACTTGTATAGATATGTTTATATCATTCAGTTATAGTGTAATTATGACGAAATTGTCATGATTTACCCAATTGTAATCTATGAAAAAAGATTTATGTTATTCATATACATGTTTGCATGATTCTGTTATATAACTTATGTTTGATATTATTGATTTGCCAAAGTGTAATTGATTTTAAAGGGATTATTATGTTATTTGTATAAATCATATGTTTGCATGACTAAGTCGTAAAGAAACTTGGGTGATTGAATGCATACGAGTACATCATCGTCAGCCACATTCTGTATCTTTAAAAAAACAACTTATTTATACTGGCGTCACTCAACAATAGTATTGCTGGTTTCCATGTGACACCAGTCTCATTTATCAAATTAGTTTTTTAAAGAAGGTACTGCAAGTACAGATTTTTAAAACCCGCTTAGTTCCATGGAAATTGATAGAGTGGGTGGGGGGGGGGGGCAGTTCTTAGATTAATCATCTTCTTAATGTGTTGAGTATATTATATGGGCATGTACTTTGTTGAGCTAGTCAAATTAATAGAAATTAGTATAATGATTAAGCCATATAATGAGCGTCTCTGAACAGGGTTTGAACTGTACAGAGACTTTTATTTAGTGTTTCATAATCTTTTAATTATTATTTTTTTATTGGTACTCTTTAGCAGATAGATGACAGGATATATTCATCAATCTCGGACGTACAATGCAGGCCGCTCCACGTAGTAATTAGTTCAAACGTGGACAATATCGAGGCTGATATAAACGCCTGACCATTGCTTAACGTTTGGGATTATGAAAGGATCACATTTAGTATTTTTAGATTCGGGGGAAAGTCCAAAACGATTCATTCATCCGACAGTTTCTTCTGATCTTTTTTTTCTGATCTATTCATGGAGGTTTCAAAACAGAAACACCAGATCTGTGTACTTGGAAATGTCAAAGATGATCTCTTTCCATCTCTTTCCATCCTGTTCATTGAGGTTTCATAACAGAAACACCAGATATATGTACTTGGAAAAGGCGAAGATGATCTCTCTCCACCTTGATGAGGATGCACAGTAATAAATTGAGGTTTTCCAGCATGAAATCAATTTGCCATTCAGGATTTTTACCAGACATGCATTCAGTCGTATTCTGATTTTTTTTCTCATCATTACTCAGTTGTACTCTGTGCCATACATACATGTACTTGACTTTAAGCGCGGACGTAATTGGTGACTTTACATGAATTGTGCTTATTCAACTATTCTCATATATTTGTATCATAAAATTGAGTTGTTTACCTGAATTGTCATTCAGTGATGTAATGTTGAGACGAAAGCTAAACCATGAAAAAGGATAACTTTAATGACTTCCGTCACTGAAAATAATGGGTTTTTTATTTACGTACCTTCAGTTCGCTTGAGTTTCCAGGGTTATTATAGTCCCAGCTTAATCACATAGACATATCCAATTAATCTAATTATTTTCAAATGACTAGATAATATCTAATTTCCAGCCTTGAAAACATTTGTAAATTCTCAATAATTGCTCTCGGTTTTACATTAAAGACTCAATATATTTGTAGGTCCAGATGTTGGTATCGAATATATTATTCTCTATCATTGAATTCAGGGATGTCAAGAGTTAAGGGGAATCCCTGAAATCAGGGATCTATATAAAACACGGAAATCGTTTCCTCACTATTCAAAAGCCTCAATAGGACTTGTGTATGTCATCCCCATATTGTTTCAGGAACCCCATATACCTGATTTCCTAGTAAATGTGTGCATTATTACTTCCATGATATTCTGGGACGTATAGGATGACCTTTTTTGGTGTTCTCTCATTGGTCTAAGCATAACATGGCCGTACGGAATAACCTATTTTGGTGTACTTTCATTGGTCAAAACATGGCATGCCCATGCGGAATGACCTATTTTGGTGTATTTTCATTGGTCAAACCATAACATGCCTGTACGGAATGACCTATTCTGGTGTACTTTCATTGGGGAAAACAACACTGGGAATGTATTCGCATGAAGCATCGTTGATAAGTTCTATTCAGGTTTTGTAGGTACAATGATTGGCAAACCTTCGGATACGATCTGAGTTCACACATGATAATCTGATTATTTAGACGCAATCTATGGTTTTGTAGACAGGTGACCGTAAACCACGAGATGCTAACATGTGGTAATACATGGGCATTGGTGAATATTAGCGAGTGTATTACAACGTCAACCTCAAGTCAGTTCCAGAGCTGCCTTTCCGCAAAATCATCATTTGTTGTATTTATTATGCTTCTTCAAGAATGAATTATAACCAGGAATTGCCATAAAAGGTCTGCTACCACTAGCAGTAGGGAATTTCTTTATGCTATTCATGCACAAACATCAATCGGTTTGGGAGGGTATTTTCCCGTAATCAATGGTTTCAAGGCCCATACTCAATTGATTTGAATTTTTTTTTTTTTTTTGTCAATTCTATTAAGGAAATATCGTGTGTACAACCACCGAGTTCAGCGATACAGCTGTTCTTCCACTCGAACCCTATACGTAAGTAGCTCGTTGCTGGATGTCCTTCAGTGAATCCTAGCCCCCCAACTCCTCATTCTAATTGCTGGTGTTAAGCCAAATGAGCAGTGGGTACCATTTTTGTGGAAGTCTTTGGTGTGACCCAACCGGCATTTGAACCCACGACCTCCCATGCTCAAGGCAAATACCCCACCATTAAGCCTTTGTTGATCTATCATCAATGGTTATAATGGATTACGACAGCCCAAAAGACAGTGGGTAGTGGTTTACCTTGGCTCCATACATTTTGAATGGGGACTAATAGAAATGAGTGGAATATCCTTCAGTTTCACACCCTCTCTATCAACATGATATACATATGGATGAAGAGTAGAAAGGCTCTTCTGGTTACACATGCTTATTTGATGTACTTGTATGTTTGTCTTGCTTCCATTGCATTTGCTTACCAACCAAGATGGACTTCCGGTGAATTATGTTTTCATGGGAATGAATCTTGAAACACAGGATGTGGCTTGATATCACTGGGAGATTATCCGTAAACGCCATGTTGCCGTGAAAGATTTGAATCTCTGAACATGTCTTCGACTGACACAGTGTGTGAATTTCCACAGACGATCTACAGATTATCACGTATATGTTATCATGGCTCAAGATAGCACTTCCCCATCGAGATTTCGTTTCTCACTTCAATAAAACGCAGTTAGTGAGCCCATAGCGATTGCCGTTCAAGGTCGTTTGTCCCATAAAATGTGTCCCACCGCCAGAGGCCGAGGGACGTACTTTATGGGACGAAAGGCCAAGAACGGAATCGCTATAGGCTCACTTACTATGTTTTCTTAATACTATACACCTAAAAACACACACACAAAATTGTACTTGCGAAGTACACTATGGGTATATTGCGCCCGAACATTCACTATGTCTCAGTGAGCCAGAATATTATTTATACTACACCCGTTGCAGCGGGTTGTATTTCATAGACGTTCAGCTATAGGTATATAATGATAGGCTAAACGTGGCATTGTAAAGTTAGCGACTGAACTGAGATGTATTTAGTGGGGAATGGGAGACTTGTTATTTTCCCTGCTGGTGCTGTTGTTTGAGGGATACGGAAGAATGGATCGCATAAAGGTTTCTCTATTCTCTCCTATGTGTAGTGCTTTAAAAGTTAACGAAGTGTTAGGAATGATGTTTTGAAATTTCTTCGTCGGCCCGGAATACCGTTCCAGCCATTGGAAAAAGTTTTAGGAATGAATTGTATAACTTTTCTGTTTATAATATTAGATGATGGATAAATATGGCGACGAGGGTTCTTACCAAATGATACAGGTAGTATCAACGGTTTTGTTTCACACCTAGATTCTATTTTTCTACGGAAGTTTACGATACTGCCATTTTTCTCAATAAGTGTACGTAACGTTTGACTATAGATCGTTACAGATGCAAGATTCTATTTTCAGATTGTACATATAGAATTGAGTGCGAAAAGGTTAACAGAAAACCATACAGCAGTACTTCATCCTTGTTTTATATACTAGATTAGAATATCTGTTAGTCTAGGTGAGAAATGGCGGCCTGTTTGACAGGCGCCTGTCTGCAGTCATGCTCAAAATGCCTGACTTTCTGGCAGTTCCAGCATCGGACCTGGGACCCGGACAGTCCCCATTGTTATTATTATCGCCATTGCGGCCGCCTCCATTTCCCTTCCAACGGCCGTGACATCCCATGCATTACTGTAGGCGTTGAAGGGAAACGGAGGTGGTAGCAATGGCGATACTAATAACAACGGGGGACGGTCTAGGTCCCAGGTCTCATGCTGGAACTGCCAGAAAGTCAGGTATTTTGAACGTGACTGTGCACAGGTACCCGCCCAACAGGCTGCCGTGGCAACCAATGTTCTAAATGAAAATCGTCCAAAGCAGGCTTGGGAAATACTTGGCTGATTTGTGCTGATGATATATATTGGTTATGCAAACCCGTAAATGATATATGAACATATATGGATATATGTTCTGTTCTGAACGAGAGAGGTGCAAAATAACGCTGAACACTTCGGGGTGAAAAAACTGTGCTGAACATTTGTTAATCATCCTGGAGATGAAAGTGACGCTGACCACGTGTATGAGGTGCAAAGTGTAGTAACAGGAATGGGCTTGTAGAGATGTGTAGGTCGTGAAAACGGTACACACGTGTACGGTCTCGACTGTTTCAAGAGGTCTGTTTGATGCTATACTCCATCTGTGATATTAATGGGTGAAATAGGGCGTGACTTTTCTGACGTTAGCATGTCAACTGCTCCTGTATGTTGAGATTATTGTGGGAACCCAGAGGCTTGAGGTTTCCGTATGTTTTAGATTGCCCAGAGCTTATATCAAGTCCTGGTGAGTAGCCAAGGTAGTCCTTTAATAGACGATGATGAGAGCAAATTGTGGGACCAGCAACTGCCTGTTATGGAATGTCCAATAGTTGCATGAGTAATAGACCGTGCTTACAAGTTATATTTATGTGTCTTGATACACTTTCTTCAAATGGTGATTGTTTTGAACATCAATGCGGGCAAAATATGGCTTCCACTGTCGTAAATTTCACGGTAGCATTTGTGAGCAGTGTGTCACTTGGATACGCCGTGTCGGACCCATATTTGATGAGGTCATTGGTGTAAACTGGCCATTTTGACGATTGATAAAGGTCATATTTTCATGTCGCTCATTAAAAAATATCACAACGATGTGTGTTATTTGACTTTGTTCATTGATAGCATTCTAGCATGCTAGGTGTTAGCTTTCTTAAAGGCATATCGGACACTTTAGCTTGAGAATTAAAACCCATGTCAATTTCCTGAAATTTTAATATGAGGATCTCCAAGTGTTCTGGAAGACATAACTAACTTAAAAATGTGTGTCACCGTGCTAGTTTTTGATATAAAGATCAATATTATGATTGTATTACAAAAGAATATATATAAATTCCAAAAAGTTGATTTTCAAATAATAAAAACCATGTCATTTTCTCCAAACTCACAGAATATAGTAGACGCGTGGTACTACACATTAGAGCTCACAAGTCACCATATCAATTCTGAAATAAATGAGGAAAACGACAATTTTCAGTACATTTCTAATGTAAATTAGCCTATTTTAGGTATTAAGACTGGTAATTGACAATATTTAAAAATCACCAGGTGGCGCTCTCGTAAACCGCCAATATGCCTTTAACATACAGGTTGTCCTAGTAACAAGTGTTCCACCAGGCAGAGAACGCCAGGAGGTTGGCAAACATGCTTATAGTGGGCAAAACACTCGCCAATTAGTGCCGATGATTAACTAACGTATTACAGGTGGGGAACCGGCCAACTTGGTATCATTGGCCAGTTATGGGTCAATTCATCTCTCTAACCTCTTTCACTGCCGTCGTCCCTAGAGCTGACGCTGTTTGGTGGCCGGATTGGGCACCGTTTGGGTTTTATTTGGCGGCCAAACTGTGAAATTCCGCCGGTCTGGTGGAGCACCCGCTTATTGGTGTCCCTTTGATATCATGACTAACGTGATCTCATGCTGCTTACATGTACATGAGTTGTGCTGATCATTGTGCAATCTCCGTATTAGGAAGCCAGGAAGGTGTTTTATGATCGTGAGAATCGTTGATACCGACCGTTTTGAGGGCAGTGCGTTCCATAGTCGAATGATAGTTCTATTGGCGAAAATTATGTCCAACAAAGGTTCTTTGGAGCCCTTCGGGTGTCCTATAGACATAATTATCTTTAATAATCGTTGCCGAAATGGTCGCCAAATCGGTTGTTATTAATGACAGGGTCAGAATAGTCGTAGAGGTGTATAATTCATATTAAAAGTTTTCTCGAATTAGATAATATTCACAGCAAAGGATTATCTTTGTATGTTATACCTTTATTCTAAATTTCAGTATTCTCTTGTGGGTATTCCGATCGTGACAAACAATTTACAACAGTGAGCATTGCACTAGTCGGCCACCTTTCGTGTAACCTACTGCATCACTCGACTATAATCGTAACTATAAAACAGGCGCTATCAAGGATAATTGCGACCCCTGTATGTCCAGTGGGACCTATAGAAACTGTTCATTTATATAAAACCTGATGATTTTATGCAAATTGCGATCGGATCTATGGAACAATTACCAGGAATTATCTCAGTATTAATCGTACAATCGCTCCCTGATAGTTGGTAGTCGCTATCACTATAAAACAACCAGGGGGCACTGCTTGGTAAAGCCACCTATTGTAATCAACGAGTACTGATTCTACCAGGACGTGCGATTTAAAGCATATGCTACAATTCAAGATGGTGCCACCTGGTGATTTTTGAATATTCTTAATTTTCAATCAAAACTCATTCCTTTGGATTCATTCTGTTGCTAATTGACTAAATATAACGTTTTATCCAGTTTATCCCATTCTAATAGGTAAAATAAGCCAATAAACATTTGGTAAAACCTGAAGTCATCTTTTAAAATATATTACAGTGAATAATTCCCCCAAAAGGAACGCCCCTAAATTTGTTAATTAAATAATTTCTCTATATGTATGTAAGTCCCTAATAAAAATTGACCAAACCAAGATGGCCGTAGTAAGTACGCTGATGATTTAAAATGCCCTGACGTTCTCTAGTACCTACAAACCTACAATTACAATATAATGTGTGATTGCATGAAATATGGGAACTAAGGCAGGGTGGTTATGGATTACTATGGCAGCATTTATCCCTATGTCTCCATGGTACCAAGGCTATGGATAGAGAGAGAAGTATGTCACAACACATTCTGTTCCTAGAAATACCACATGGAGGTCATACATGAGTAGTTGATAGAGTTGCTCACAGATGGGAGCAGTTAACAGTAGGTTTGTCATGTTAACAGTAACACATATAGGGACTAAACATTTGACATTAGATGCAATAGTATACAAGGATACTACAGCACACATCTCTTCTGAGTTCTCTGTGTCCTACCTTACACTGGTACAACGCCAGATCTGGGTTGGAAAATATGGTTTTCTTTAAATCTTTCAAAAACAAATACAGTGACTTCTGAATTTTAAAACTTAAATGTGGAGTACTTAGAAGGAAACCCACGAGATGAAAATAGCTTGGTCCGTACTCCACCGAGTTTGACTGCAGAGTAATTCACGAAGCGAAGCTGAGTGAATTACTCTGCAATCAAACGAGGTGGAGTGCACACCAAGTTATTTTCATCGAGTGGGTTTCTGATTTTCTCTCACCCCGTATAACATTGTTTATTAATGAAATGAATCACCAAATTAGCCATTGAGTATTGGGTACACGAACCTCATGGCCATGGAGTACGAGTTCCTAATGTTAAGCCTATGGAGAAAAATACCGGGGTGAGATAATATAATTCTACTCTATTCTCTGGAAGTTGAGGAAAATGTTTAACTATGTGAAGAGTAACTTTATACAATTTCTATATATTCTACATATGCATACAAACGATTGGAGAATTAGACATGATCTCAAACCTATCTAGCAAAGATTCTGATACTACAATCCAGAAATTGTGTTTTAAGGATCGGTATCTGCCATTTCAGTGGCCTCACTTTGGTTCCGTATAGGGCACAGAGTAAATAGTAGTTCTACTATCATCCAGCAGAAAATCGTAAGCTAGCACCACTGTAGGACAACCACTTTTTTCTGCTGTCATAATCTGTAGATATCGAGGTGTGGCTGAAGATATTGAATAAATCCACTGTCAGTACTTCATATACCCCAGCTAGCAGTTCATTGTCTAAAGGCCGAGAAGCTACCTTCTGTGAGCTCCTGGGGCTCAGTATATTGGCCACTCATCCCTGTCTGCGCGGAGCTACGACTTAGGAAGTGGTAAGGTTAAACCCTGGGGCGTGTCCATGAATTCTCACTCTCAGACCGATTTTTATTTTATACTGGATTCTGAGAGCAGAAATACTTATCAGGGAATATTCAAAGCTCACCAAATTTATAATAAAGTCGACCTTTATGTTTCTTTTATTCAAAATACACACAAAAGGAAATAAGAATATGCATAATTGGCTTCAAGATTGAGGAAAAACTCACTCTCCGAGCATAAGCCCAGTTCACATGAAACATCTGTTTGGAGAGTATTATAAACATACAGGTAGTGGGTGAAGGTGGCCAAATCTTTAACCCAACCAGAGCTAACGTAGTGTAGCCAGTGTAGCGGCTCAGTTGATGGCAGTGCGGTCACTGTGATCATTCACATCGTCCAGTGTAACCCGCTCGGCGCCGGTGCTGCCATCTAGCAGCTCGCCGAGGTAGCGCCAGAAGCGCCTGGCGACGCGCGTCCAGTGTTTGGGTTGAGCGGAGCAGTGCGGCGAGGAGAGCAGCTCTGACACGCGGTTCGCGAAGTGGTGGCAGTTGTTGGTGGCGATGTTGTACACGCCGTACCTGGACCTGGAAACGGAGAACTGGTCTGTAATGTGTGATTGTGTGAAATATGGGAACTAAGGCTGGATGATCGTGAATTTATATGGCAGCAGTTATTCCTATGTCTTCATGGTACCAAGGCTATAGACAGACAGACACAGAGAGAGAGAGAGAGAGAGAGAGAGAGAGAGAGAGAGAGACAGACAGACAGACAGACAGACAGACAGACAGACAGACAGACAGACAGACAGACAGAGGCAGAGACAGGGAGACAGAGACAGAGAGACAGAGACAGAGGCAGAGACAGGGAGACAGAGACAGAGAGAGACAGAGACAGGGAGGCAGAGAGAGGGAGACAGAGTCAGACAGAGAGAGACAGAGACAGAAAGACAGAGAGAGAGAGAGAGAGAGAGAGAGAGAGAGAGAGAGAGAGAGAGAGAGAGAGAGAGAGAACCAGACAGAGACAGAAACAGACAGAGACAGACAGAGACAGAGACAGACAGAGAGACACAGAGAGAGAAGTATGTCACCAAGCCTTGTTCCTAGAAATATCACATAGAGGTCATACATGACTAGTTGTATAGAGTTGATCACAGATGGCAGCGGCTTACAGTAGGTGTGTCATGTTAACAGTAACACACATATAGGGACTAAATATACTAAATGAACTGTTATATGTATGAACAAATACATGTATTTCATGTTATGAAGTTATCTACAAAGGTCAGTTCTAAACTCTTCAGCATTGCTAAACTCAAATTTCAATTATCTACAAATGCTTTGAACCAGAAAACGAATTGCCACGTGATTTAAATGAGTTTGTAGGGTGCTTGCTTGTTGGCAATTTGGTTATTTCATGCTTCATTAGCCATATCAGATTTTGGCCATTTCCCATTGGGCAGTATACACTACAAGATGATTGTGGTTGCAATTGATTGGGCCAAAATAATGCATAAGAGGAGGATTCTCCCAAAGCCAGCCTACCAGTAATCATAAAGCCTGCCTACTGAAATCACCAGGCCAGCCTACCAGTAATCATATTGTCAGCCTACTGTAATCATAAAGTCCGCCTATCAGCAATAAGCCAGCCTACCAGTAATCATAAAGCAAACCTACTGTAATCATGATGCCACTGAAGTTAGACGAGGCGTAGCAAACACAATACTCCTATCACCCACCGCTTTTTCCAACCAAGGCACCTCCTACGATGCCAACGGAACGAAAAAATTCGCCACAATGATGCCAGTCTACTGTAATAATACAGCCAGCCTACTCTAATCATAAAGCCAGCGTAGCCTGGAAGTCTGGCTTATGTGCTCACTCACATAAAAGGGCCAGGTAACGCCTGCCATTTTCTGGTGCATCATGGCTAACGACCTGCTGGAGGTTGTAGCGAAATCTGTTATATAATATTTAAAAGAATATTCTAATAGGTATTCTTCCATCTTTATCATTGCTATTCCTTTATCATATATTTCCATGCATTTCAAACGAATGTAGGTAAGTTATCTGATAAATCTCATGATTCTGAATCTCCTTGCCACTGCAAACCAGCGGGGAACCAGTGAAAGTTCAAGGGCAATCACACATTGCTCTCGGCGGGCGTTACCTGTCCCATATTTCATTGTGGCAGGGAACCAGTCTAAAAGTCAGCCTACCTGTAGTCATAGGTGAAGTCCCGGATGGCGTCTGCCGTACAGGAACTGTTTCCGGTCGGTTTGTCTTCCCAAGTAATGTCACACTCTACCACGGAGGGCGCCACTCCGATGAAGTATCCCAGCGTGCCCGTGCCCCACTCATAGAGGGCGCCCCGGTAGTAGAGCACACGATGCGAGAAACGCAGGGCGTACCGGGAGGGGATGACGTCACGGCGTTTCCGGCCGGAGGAGCTCGGCGATCCTGTCATTCCCATGACACAGAGAAGTGACTGCGTTCCGAACCAGAATCCATCGGGAAAGTCTGAAGAGGTACAAGAACATGTTAAAAGGTAGACAGGTGACAGCTCGGATGAAATATATTGCATCGAGTGCAAGAGGTGCCACATCCAATATGTAGGCCAGACAAAAAGAAAGGGTGTTTGAAAACCTGAAGTGGGTGTTCCACCAAGCCGGCACTAGCCCCGGCCGACCCCCTTGTGGTTGTCACCGATCGTTCCCGGCCTATTTTGCGCATCGGCAGCAAAGATTTGCTCGGTGAAACAGCAAATGAGGGCGCCGGCCGGTTCCTCTTAGGCATGTGTTAAAAACCCTGTCGCTGGCCCTCAGTCAGGTGGTCTGTTGCCCGCTGCGCTTTACACAAGAATTGCTATCTTGTACAAGTACCCTGACACCGGAATGTCAGGAAAAGCCAAGGAAGCTAATCTATAAGCCAAAGTAAATAGACTCACTCTACCACCGAGAGGGTATTGAAAAACCTACTGCTACTAAGTAATCTGGTGACCTGATGTCTACTCGGCCTTATATACAGACAAAGTTACGTAATCCGGGTGCACTCGTGGCACTTGCGTGCACAGGCTCACCCAAATCACCACACAGCAGGGACCGGCGTCCCACGTCCTCTAGTGTAGAGCAAACACACCACCGCTCAACTGATGCGACTCCTACAGAGTGTTTAGAAATAAATACTCAATGTGGGATTATGTCACAAATGTTAGCCGATTAGTCAATGTGAGGGGTGAGATAAATTCTAAAACCTATGAAAGTTTACAGTCAGAGCTTGATCCCATCTCAATTGAATCCCTATGTCATTCACACAACTTCGCCTTGTGAATAACTATGTTATTCAAACTCAACGGGATATGAGCTCTGATGTGAATTTTCATAGGTTTCCTCTATATGACTTTGTATCATGGTCGGTGACCTTGGCGTACATACCTTCCACATTGGCAGGTCTGGTTCTGTCCACTTCTTTGGTTTGTGCCGCAGCCTCCTGATTCTCTAAGATTTGATTGGCTCCTGGGTGGGAGGCATCTAGTACGGTGACACATGTCACCAGTACCGTCACCTGTAAGAAAATGTTCACTACGGGTTGTTCCAAACTCAAGCTGCTCATCATAGAAATAGTTCAATATGTGATCTATATCACAGACGTGTACTAAATCACATGTATATACTCCATACTAACATATTAGTAATCTTGATGTTTTAGGCCATAACACACTGTATGATTTCGGAACATGAATTTTCCGTCATTGGTGATAAATGAACTATCATAAGCTCAGAACCACACAGTAATCACACCTAAAGTGTGAACAGTGGGTGTGATTACAAAAGTGTTGTTTTTCGACAGTTTGAATTGTTAGAGCAAACTAGGGTATTGTATCAACGAGTCTGAGCTGACTGAACTTTATAGTTGATAATTATCTTGGTTTTAACTTGGAAAAAGATAAGCATATATTATAGCTAGGTCTGCCAATGTATTAGTGTGTATGCAGTTTTGGTGTCCCTGTGTTATTTAAGGTATATCTAAAGTATCACTGAGGTGATAAGCATGTATGACACCAAAGCTGAAATACCATAGAATACAATGCAATCACTGTTGTTTCGATAGAAATAATGTGCATGGGTATTATAAACGTATTACGCTTATACACTCTGTGTATGCAATGCTAAAGTATATGTTGCCAGGACTATGTTTGGCTTCCGAGATCTCGTAGCTAAGCAGATAATGTGCGACACCAGCCAGTGGAAAAAGGCCTATTGCAGGCGGATGTTCTGAAATCGCGGCCGATAGTTATAATATAGAACGACCTGACCATGCTGTACATGCTACAAAACGAGATGGGGAATTGCTGTTTTTAGGGAACGAGGCCCCAGGCCTCGTTACGTGAATAACATCAATTGCCATCGAGTTTTGTTGCTTGAACAAGCATGGTTGGTCGTTATATATTTATCATATACCCAAACTTAATCAAATCTTACCATATATTGGCATAGAAGACATTTCAGCATGAAAACCCACACACTGCTGATGTTTCAACGTGTGCAGTATAACAGTGTACTGCACAGGGTTCAGTATATTTATACTGCAGATAAAGCACGAGAGGTTGATACATTGTAATACACGATAGCTAACGAGGGCATTATGACATCATCCTCGAGTGGTTTACAGAGCCACCTGTTCACATTCATCATCGTTTGTTGCATTTATCCTACCCCTAATAAAGAACTCCAAAGGCTTAACATTGGGTCACTGTATTCGGTCTGGAGTTCAGAAAAATGTAAAATATCGCTCTAGTGGGATGTATACACTTGACAAATGACATCATTTGTTAATGTAGAAGTAAATTAGATGGGCAGGGTAGGATAAATTCTAAACGAAACTCGAGTTAGTCATGTTATTGTTCATTGCACTCCGGCAAGAGCGCGTATTACTGCTCTCGGCTTCGCCTCACACAGTGATACGCGATCTTGCCGTCGTGCGATAAACAACAACACAACTGGCTCTTGTTTGGGTTCTCCATATAATTATCCATCTCTTTGAATGAATTAAACACAGTAGTTGCCATATTTAAGAGTATAACAATAGGGACTTTTTGTTTGCTCTACAGCACAAAGGTACTATTTTTCCGTATACCATGGCTTTCGGCCGTATAATACAGATTTTAATCTATATACCACAGTTATGGTATCTGACAGGATTTATATAATGGATCGTGGTTTACTGAGTCCCCAAATATTTTCAATTGGGATTTAGTATACGACAATAATAAGTTCTTCTCCCCCCTGCCAGGGAGACAGACATTCACAGCGGCTATAGCGACCTGAAGGTCACATAATAGATTCTATATTTAGACTCTGCAGTCCAGAAATAAACATGGTAAAATAGACCCAAACAAGCTGCGAGAAGCATACAGATAGAGTCTTATACATGTATCCTGCCATATCTGCTAGTAAATCCCAACTGATAAAAAAAGGGGTAGGGGGGGGGGGGGGGTGTGCTGATAGCAATTTTATCTCCACATTACCGCAACCCAGCAGAATACATACAAGAAAGATAACACTAGCTGATATTTCCTCTCACTCTTCCAGCAGATCTTTCGTGGCGCTTGCACTTACCATAGAGCTGTTCAAGTACAGCTCTATAGACTAAATATTATCTCTGCCTCAACCCAGTGATGTCACAGCGGAACAGGAATCAAGACTACATTCGGTCTCTGTTTGTAAACAACTATGGCTTCATGAGTCCTGGAAGCAGAGGGTAAATAAAAATCTTTTGATAAGTTGTAGGAAGGTTCCCCACAACATCCTCTCCATCATAAATAAGCCTCAAGCAGTCAAGTTGTTTGTTTTCAAGTTGTACACTAGTGTAGTGGGCACCCAAAGCTGAAGATGAATGAGCACATGACTTTGTTTACAAACACTGGCAAGGCCCTGTTCACCACCCAAAGGAAAACAGTCCTAGATATGGTTTGGGTTACATTCAGTCTATGGATAGTTTTCTGTAACCAAATTGCACCCAGTCAACTTGCCATTTCTGAAACTGCCTGAGTCTAGGATCAAAACATATCAGGCACCTGCAGATCAATGAAGTATTTTGGTCTTGAGTGGTTGGTCATCGTCAGTTTGGCACGCCTCTATGACCCTGAGACACTGGCACCCTGCTCCTTTCCCAATAGCACAGGGAATAGCACACAGATAGTGAAGGCCAGCGTGCTAGAGGTATGTATGTGACCACTCTAACCTTTAGGCAACGTATATAGTAAGCTCTAATAAACACAAAGAATTACAGAAATCATGATATTTTAAAACTGTCGTATAGGCCAGACTTTGTCCCAAACAGGCAGATTGTTGCAGAGAAAAAAGCGGGCGCAGGATCTATGCTAGCAGAGTGATTTCCTCTACCTCAGCTATACATTAGACTTGCACACCTGGATAGACGGTTCCCGGTCTATCTTTCTAATCGCTCTACAAGAAAATAAATGACTCTATGAAGGCAGGAATAAGTTTATTCTGTTTTATGAAAAAGAAAAAATATACATGTATAACAGTGTTTCAGGGTTTCTTCCCCCCGGAATTCTGGAAGGAATATTGATCTACTTCATTTAGATTTAGATGAAGAAAAAGATGGATAATACAAAATAATGATAAGACTATGGCTAGTCTACCCTCTGTATTGTATGTAGGGCAGAGACTACTTTGAGCAGTCACGGATATTGAACATCAGATCCTGGGAGCGATCCCCAAGAGACAGCACAGAACGGCAAGTGACAGCACATTACAGGACGCCAATTGACAGCACAAGACACTCTCTGACAGCACAAGACGTGCAGTGACAGCAGCACATTGTCATCAGTGATTATACACAAAGGTCAGACATACACTGCCGTGTAACCTCCAATCCCTGCTTCTTCACCTAAAGCGGTTATCTCAAGAGTGTTTGGTCCCCGTTCACCATCTCATGCTCCAAACTGGAGCACTGCAGTAGGTTTTGCAAATGCAGCCGAGTGGTGCAGTGCCCACAGTTTTCAACTAAAACATGATGGTTTACACAAATATTTCGAACGATCGAAATACGCACAGGACAATTACGAAATTTGGTATATAGGTATGATATACATATCGAATCCACTCCTGAAAATATTTCTTAATTCAATTAGGTGTTAGCATCTGAAAAAATTAGTTTCAAACACCCACTGCATCTGTACGACATGTCCAACCATGTTGGTGGTTGCGACTATTTGGGCTACAATTTCATATAAGATTATAATCTCTACTATAGCACACCTCAAACCGCCCTATGTCATGTGTCACAGCCAACAATCGTTGGCCGATTCCTTCACTATCGTAGGTCTATAGGACACTGACCCCTCCCCTCCCCCAAACGGTCGCTATTAACGATTGTCGTGACTGAAAAGCACCCTCAGCATGCTGGGGCAGAACTCGGGAGTTGCTTTCTCATAACTCTTGTAAAAACATGTCACATCTTGGTTTGTCCTGACACCTCGTATAGCTTTGTAAATAAGGTCTTATTTCATATCCTCCGAGGTGTATTCATCTAAATCGTCTAAAGAGAAATACCCGGAATTAGCAGCAAACTGTTAACCACAAACCATGAACTAAACGTCTAGCTTGAAGCTTCGATGAATTATGCCTCCTCGCATCCCAACCCCTTCCCACGTCTCCGCGTTCACAACATCTCCAACTAAAATCCCCAACAAATAAATATACAGCAATGACTGGTTTTGTATTTGGGTGGCCGTAGTCTCCGAGTAGTTGATGCCTAGTAATATCCCAACGACAACTGGAGAGACCGAATATAATTTGAAATGTATAAGTAGAAATAACTGAAATTTCCGTTTCTGCCGTCAGACGTCTAATTTGAAGATTCATAAAAAAAAAATAAACAGCAATAATTGTGGGAAATGGGTCAAGGATCAATCACCATACAACGACAGTAACCAGCTAACACCGGATCCTGTAAACAGACTGAATTATGGGATGCCCCAATAAGGTCCATGGACACTTCATAATAGGTGGATATAGACAATAATCGATCGTTTTTGTGGACAGGCGGCCGTAAACCACGAGGGGTTGATACGTAGTAATACACGGGGGTTAGCGAGTGTATGTCAACCTCGAGTGGTTTACAGAGCCGTCTGTCCACAAAACCATCATTTATTGCATTTATCATCCATCTTTTCGAATATATTAGTCCTAGTAGGCCTCATTGCCATATTAAAGGGTAATACGATAGGGACTATTTCTTTGCTCTACAGCACAATGGGACTATTTTTCCTGTATATCATGGTTTTGAGGCCGTCTACCACAGATTTGATTCCATATACCAGAGTTATGGTATCTGACAGGTTTTATACATAGACAATAATCGATGGTTTTGTGGATAGGCGGCTGTAAACCACGAAAGGTTGATGTGTATTATGACGTCAACCTCTCATGGTTTACAGAGCCGCCTGCCCACAAAATCATCGTTTGTTGCATTTGATCCATCTTTTGAAATAGATTTAACCCAATAACTGCAATATTAAAGGGTATAACAAAAGGGACTATTTCTTTGCTCTATAGCACAAAGCGGTTATTTTTCCTGTATACCATGGTTTTGAGGCCGTATACCACAGATTTGAATCCGTATACCACAATTAGGCCACAGTTATGGTATCTGACAGGTTTCATATAATGGGTTGTGGTTTACCATACATTTTCAATGGGGGCTTTGTATACGATGGATAATAAAATATAAGAAAACGGACATATTGAGGCCGACTCACCAGGGCGGGTACAAACAGCATGGCGGTGATGCTCCGTGATTTCCTGCTCCCTGATTAGACCGAGGCGCTGTATATATATATACTGCGTGTTTGACCCGCTCAGCGGTTTGGCACGGCGGTATCTGGTCCCCTGGTCGCTGTGATAGCTGCCTGGCACCGTGGAGAGGGGCCCTGACGCCGTGGAGGAACTCTGACACCGTGGCGGGGCATGCGGGCGACGGTGCCAGCACGAGGAGCGGCGAGTGAGGCGGTGGCGGCGATGTTAGTGGTCTGATCCCTGCTTGTTTATTTAGACACAGTCTGGAGTCCATCACCGGCCATTTACCCATCTGTACTCGATGTTGTTAGAGTTGTGTAACGCCATCTTTCCTTCCTCTTACCAAACCCCTTTGTGGTGTTCAATGAACTCTTTCACTCCCTGTTAGTCCCGCAAATCGCAGAATTCAAGCGGGTCGCAAAAAAACCCAACCAGTTTGCGAGAAACGTTAAGGAGAAAACTCATTCCACTTGTTGACGTAGTCTGCCCCGACTTTGTACCGACATTACATCAGCACTGATCCGACTTGATCCTGACCATGTGAGACTAACAGCCTTAATTCCCACTCTGAGATCTACATTCATTATCCACCTAATACAAAGTGTCCATAGAAAACACAAAGCGAGTATGTATCACCATACCCGGAGCACACAGATATATCCACATAATACAAAGTGTCCATAGAAAACACAAAGCGAGTATTCATGTATCACCATACCCGGAGCATACAGATATAGCCACCTAATACAAAGTGTCCATAGAAAACACATAGGGAGTGTGTATCAGCATACCCAGAGCATACAGATATATCCACCTAATAAAATGTGTCCATAGAAAACAGATATAGGGAACGAGTATCAGCATACCCAGAGCATAGACGCACCTAATACAAAGTGCCCATAGAAAACACATAGGGAGCGTGTATCACCATTCGCAGAGCATACAGATATATCCACCTAATACAAAGTGCCCATAGAAAACACATAGGGAGTGTACATCTCCATACTCTCAGGATACAGATATATCCACCTATTACAAAGTTCCCAGAGAAACACATAGGGTGTATCACCATACCTGGAGCATACAGATATGTTACATACTCCAAATTCCGATAAAGCATGCATACTGAAAGATAGTGCGTGCCGAAGAGTAGTGTGGTCCTTAATGAGCTAATATCAATATGCCACTTGTCAGGAAAAGGTGGATAAGGTACAATAAATGCAACATAGACTGGTTTCAGACTCTGGGCAATATCCTCGCAGGTGCTCGGATATTACTATGCTTCAACTTCTCAGAGCATACAACCGCTTGTATCTGAAACCAGTCAATATTGTGTATTTTGCACACCCCATGCAATCAGCCATAAAAACAATCCATAATCTACAATTCACTGAGCAATCCTTAACATATATACACATACTTGTTATCCATGATACACAAAGTCCCCATATATAATAGAGAATGTATGGAGACTCAGTAAACCACTACCCATTTTATAAAACCAGTCAGATACCACAAATGTGGTATACTGATTCAAATCTGTGGTATACCTTTTTTTATTGAGGTAAATTAAAGTTTATTGACATGATAGATTCATCAGATACAACGACGATCTTCCATCTAAATGTCCTTAAATCTGGTACATAAGAAACAAAAGACACACAAGACAATATAACAAAGTATAGCTGGATTATAATCACATTTGTAAAGCTTTATACTTTCAACATATATTCCTTTACACGGCATTTAAAGAGTTCTATACTAGATATTTATTGACCTCAGGGGGTAGTCTATCCCATACCTTCATGCCTTGATACAGCGGCGACTTCACATATTTTTCAGTATTTGGTATCTTTATTTTTAGACAAATCTTGTCATTGCTTCTTGTTACCCTCTGGTCAACTTCAAAAACATTCTCTACGTACAACCATTTTATCACAGCTAATTCATGACTTTGTCTAAGATATTCTAAGCTTCTGATTTTGTAATAATTATGCAGATCATCCGTGCTCATTTGAGCCGCTGTATTCTCCAAATAATTGTATTGTAAACAATTGTATAAGGAAAATAGTCCCTTTGAAATAGAGCTAGAAATAAGGCTATTGATATATATCCTCTACTATGACAATTCCTGGGTTTAGATTGATGGTGAAGACCACTCGAGGTTGACGTCGTAATCACTGCGCGTCAACCTCTCATGCTTTACGGCCGTCTGTCTACGAAACCATCAAATATAATGTATTTACCTAACACTTAATTTTAATACCATTTCGATTTTCTGGTCATAGTTGTTTATTGATTGATCAGTCTTGTATCTTTTAAACAGAAAGTCATGACGGAGGACAATTTGACGGCCGTGCTTCATGGGAAGTGCGATCTGCGTATGGTACGTTAGGAGCTCTACTGTTACCTTCCTCCTTTAAGCGAGTGCTCCACTAGGCCGACAACGCCAGGAGGTTGCCAAACATGCTTCTGGCAACGTGTTTCTCTATACTCGTTGCTTATAGAGAGCAAAACACTGCCTCGGTCACTGCTGGCGGGTAACCAGCGGATAGTCAGCTGGCAACAGGCTGGGAACCAGTGGGGAACTGGCGGTAAACTGGCAAAAGCTAAAATATTAGATTTTGCCAGTTCATGGCCAGTTCTGGGCTGTTCCTTGTTCGGCTTATCTTTCTGACCTCTTCCCCCACCCTGTGGTCCCGATACTTGAGGTATCGTTTGGTGACCGGATAGGGTTCTGTCTGGCAGCCAAACTGTGAAATGTGCTGATCTTATGGACTCACGTTACCTGTGTCCACAGTTCATTACCCCTCCATAACTAGACTTGTAAACACTACAGAAGTAGCGCCTGTTAACAACAATGAAGCGCAATACATCCATTATCAACACTAACTCCCTAGAAAGTGTACGCCAACCGAAATAAATACAATGAGATATAAAATGACAATAGCTTTGACCAAATACATTCCTGCCCGGACAAATGCTCTAAAGTACAATTCCCCCACCAGAAGTTTATTTGAAGGCAATTTGCATTGACTATTGGTACGACAATTGAATTCACTTACAAACCTTTACTCAGGGATATAGAGGAAATCTATTAAAGTTTATGGTCAGAACTTGTATTACATCGAGTTTCAATAACGTGGTACTTCACAAGTTGGAGCCGCGCAAATTATGTGGCGATTCAAACAAGACAGGACCGAGCTATGACCGTAAACATTGATAGGTTTCTGAATTTATCTCACTCCTAACATTGACTATTTGGCGAACAATGTTCCCAATGTTAAGTTATTGGGAAAAATACCAGGGGTGAGATAAGTGATGATACTCTACTACCTGTCTCAGTTCTCTTCATTGTATGTTATCTTAATCTTAATGTATTGACTGCTGATCATTTGCATATTACAGGAAAACACGCCGATTCCCGAACCACAAGAGGGAGGTGAGTAGTTTACATGAAGATGGATGGAAAAGTAATAGTGTATGCGCATATACACATGTAAATCATACACACATATATATACAATAGACATTCCAGCGGTAATACATGTAAGATGAAAGGCAGGGAACTCGCCGAGCTCCAGACACACTACAACAAGCATTCCAACACACTACGACATAGAATTTTCCAGCCTTTCGACACAGCAACGATGTGGTAATCTTGTTTCATACTCTGACATTCTAAGAAACCGAATTTGTCAACATTCTGACATGGCCATAATGTGGGATTTTGATTCACAGCCTTTTCTAGAGCCATGTCTGAGGTATGTTGCAAGGAGTGTGTGCCTGGGTATAAGGTAATCTTTGTGGAGTTATAGTCATCCGTTATATACATCATTCTTAAAATATTATTTCTTGAAGAATCACGAGGAATCACGAGTGAATTGTTAATAACTCTGGCGAAATAAAAATGTCACCATAGAACACCGATTGTGAAAAATGGATGCCTTGGGATATTACTTGGAGCTTCCCGATCCCATGAGGCATCGATGGCAAAGTATAGATGGTTTGAGGTTGCAGTCATGAACAAATATACACAATATTGACTGGTTTCAGACACAAGCGGCGGTAATCTTCTAGAACCAAATGCGTAGTAATGTCCGAGGGCACACGAGGATATTACGTAGAGTCTGGTCTGAGGAGATTACGACCGGTTGTATTTGGAACCAGTTAAGATCTGCCTCCTATTGTAGACCTCTGTCTCCGCTCTGTTCCAACTAAGAGGTTGGTGTGGTTTATCCCAGATCGTAACCAAGAGCCGAAACATTCATCAAGAAATATTCACAGTTCACCAAATTGATAACAAAGTCTACCGAATTGATATTGAAAACTAGCTTTATGCTCATTATATTCTTTTTTGAAATATCATGAAACGAAATAAGAAAATGTTATATTGGGTTCGAGAGAACCATGACTCATTCTCTAACAGGGGCGTCAGAACGTTTTGAAAGTGGGGGGGGGGGGGGGGCGAACTGAGAAATTGCTGACTTTTTTCTTGGTATGACTTTGACATTTGCCTGTTCCACTGGATTTACGAATCTTCGAAAAGTCTGTGAAAAGTCAGCTGTAAGTCATCATTTCACGCTAAAAAGTCAGACTTTGACATTTTGCCCATGGTGAAAAGTCAGGGCTTAGCCATCATTGCACGCTAAAAAGTCAGACTTTGATACTTTTCCACGGTGAAAAGTCAGGGCCTAGCCATCGTTGCATGCTAAAAGGTCAGACTTTGATATTTTTCGATGTCAAGACAGGTTTTACAATTGTTTGAGTACAATTTGAAGATGCTGACTTTTTTGGGCTGGCAAAAAAGTGGGCCCCCCCGCTATTCTGACGCCACTGGAGTCTAAGCAGTACAGACATTTTGGGTGGAGAGGCACTTGATCAGCTACTGTGTTAAGATGGCCACAGACTTAAGCCTACCAGGGCCTTCGTAATCTCCTCCTTGCAAACTACACCCACCCAATGCATATCATACACCCAAAGGGTGGTTAATGAAAAGAAAACAACTCTTTAGAGGCACTATTCGCAATGACATACGTAATCGGTACAGATGGAATAAAGCAAAGTTGATTCATTCCGACTTTTCAATGTGCATCTATCATATTGGAAACATGAAATTACATGTTTTTGTGCTATTTCTGAATTATCATTGCTAAATTGATCATGCTTTCCGCATGTATTTGTTATTTCTACCATTCTCCTTGTGCCTGTAGCCTATGAAGTATGATGCTGATATCTGTGTTGGACAGAGGTCTTGGTCGCCATCACAAAGTGTGGCATCTGTCGGACGGACATCCATCTGTGGCAGAATGGCGGTTGTGACGACTTCCAGCCCACAGATCCCATCGTCATCGGCCACGAGTGCAGCGGCCGCGTGGTAGGCCTCGGGCGCGGCGTGAAACTACTAAACGTGGGTGAGTCGCTTACTTTTATTATCCACCTAATACAAAGTGTACGTAGAAAACACATAGGGAGTGTGTATGCACATATATACCCGGCGCATACGGATATGGTGTGTACTCCGGGTGGCGTACACGAAAAAATAGTGCGTACGGAAAAATAGTGCATAACTAAAACGAACTATAATCGACATGCAACTTGTCCAGAAAAGCTGGATAATAAATACAATATAGACTTATGATAAAAGCGGTGGTATGCTCGTCAGAGTTGACTCTACACGATATCCACACATACACTTGGATATTACTACGCATCAACATCTCGGAGCATACGGCCACTTGTATCTGAAACCAGTCATTATTGTGTATTTATCCTACCCCTCATGTAAATCTCCATAGACTTAACATGGTGTGACTGTATGCCACGGTTATGCCATAAAATATTCATATGCCACTGGGGACAAATGAAGTTAAAAAGACATGTCACGGGGTAGGAAAAAATCTTAACATCGCTATTATAAAATACACCATACTCCACTCGTTTGGATGTGCCATGTGGGGTATTGAGTGTTTACATGATTCTTGATCCAGTTCTATTTAACTTCAGGAGATACTCTTGACTGGCTTCAGTCTTTGTCTATATAACTACCCCTACACCTACCTCAGCCCTCCTCACCGTGATACAGGCCTCAGTCTCTGTATCCTATGCATACCCCTACACCTACCATACCCCTCCTCACCGTGATACAGGCCTCAGTCTCTGTCTCCTATGCACACCACTACACCTACTCCACCCATCCTCACCGTGATAAAAGCCTCAGTCTCTGTATCCTATGCATACTCCTACACTTACCTCAGCCCTCCTCACTGTGATACAGGCCTCAGTCTCTGTATCCTATGCATACTCCTACACCCACCATACCCCTCCTCACCGTGATACAAGCCTCAGTCTCTGTATCCTATGCATACCCCTACACTTACCCCACCCCTCCTCACCGTGATACAGGCCTCAGTCTCTGTCTCCTATGCATACTCCTACACCCACCATACCCCTCCTCACCGTGATACAGGCCTCAGTCTCTGTATCCTATGCATACTCCTACACCCACCATACCCCTCCTCACCGTGATACAAGCCTCAGTCTCTGTATCCTATGCATACCCCTACACTTACCCCACCCCTCCTCACCGTGATACAGGCCTCAGTCTCTGTCTCCTATGCATACTCCTACACCCACCATACCCCTCCTCACCGTGAGACAAGCCTCAGTCTCTGTATCCTATGCATACCCCTACACTTACCCCACCCCTCCTCACCGTGATACAGGCCTCAGTCTCTGTATCCTAGGCATACTCCTACACCCACCATACCCCTCCTCACCGTGATACAAGCCTCAGTCTCTGTATCCTATGCATACTCCTACACTTACCCCAGCCCTCCTCACCGTGATACAGGCCTCAGTGTCTGTATCCTATGCATACTCCTACACTTACCATACCCCTACTCACCGTGATACAAGCCTCAGTCTCTGCATCCTATGCATACTCCTACACCCACCATACCCCTCCTCACCGTGATAAAAGCCTCAGTCTCTGTATCCTATGCATACCCCTACACTTACCCCAGCCCTCCTCACCGTGATACAGGCCTCAGTCACTGTATCCTATGCATACTCCTACACTTACCTCAGCCCTCCTCACCATGATACAGGCCTCAGTCTCTGTATCCTATGCATACCACTACACTTACCCCAGCCCTCCTCACTGTGATACAGGCCTCAGTCTCTGTCTCCTATGCATACCCCTACACCTACCATACCCCTCCTCACCATGATACAGGCCTCAGTCTCTGTCTCCTATGCATACCACTACACCTACCATACCCCTCCTCACCATGATACAAGCCTCAGTCTCTGTATCCTATGCATACCACTACACTTACCCCAGCCCTCCTCACCGTGATACAGGCCTCAGTCTCTGTCTCCTATGCATACCCCTACATCTACCATACCCCTCCTCACCATGATACAAGCCTCAGTCTCTGTATCCTACGCAAAGCACTACACTTACCCCAGCCCTCCTCACCGTGATACAGGCCTCAGTGTCTGTATCCTATGCATACTCCTACACCTACCCCAGCCCTCCTCACCGTGATACAGGCCTCAGTGTCTGTATCCTATGCATACCACTACACTTACCCCACCCCTCCTCACCGTGATACAGGCCTCAGTCACTGTATCCTATGCACACCACTACAGTTACCCCACCCCTCCTCACCGTAATACAAGCCACAGTCTCTGTATCCTATGCATACCCCTACAGTTACCCCACCCCTCCTCACCGTAATACAAGCCTCAGTCTCTGTCTCCTATGCACACCACTACAGTTACCCCACCCCTCCTCACCGTAATACAAGCCTCAGTCTCTGTCTCCTATGCATACCCCTTCCCCCCCCCCCGTAATACAGGCCTCAGTCTCTGTCTCCTATGCATACCCCTACACTTACCCCATCCCTACTCACTGTGATACAGGCACCAGTCTCTGTATCCTATGCACACCACTACACTTACCCCACCCCTCCTCACCGTGATACAGGCCTCAGTCTCTGTCTCCTATGCACACCACTACACTTACCCCACCCCTCCTCACCGTAATACAGGCCTCAGTCTCTGTCTCCTATGCAGACTCCTACACCTACCATACCCCTACTCACCGTGATACAGGCCTCAGTCTTTGTCTCCTATGCATACCCCTACACCTAGTCCACCACTCCTCGCCATGATACAGGCCTCAGTCTCTTTCTCCTTTGTATACCCCTACCCCTCCCCCCGTAATACAGGCCTCAGTCTCTGTCTCCTATGCAGACCCCTACACCTACCCTACCCCTACTCACCACGATACAGGCCTCAGTCTCTGTCTCCTATGCAGACCCCTACACCTACCATACCCCTACTCACCACGATACAGGCTCAGTCTCTGTCTCCTATGCAGACCCCTACACCTACCATACCCCTCCTCACCGTGATACAGGCCTCAGTCTCTGTCTCCTATGCAGACCCCTACACCTACCCTACCCCTACTCACCACGATACAGGCTCAGTCTCTGTCTCCTATGCAGACCCCTACACCTACCATACCCCTACTCACCACGATACAGGCCTCAGTCTCTGTATCCTTTGCATACCCCTACACTTACCCCACCCCTCCTCAGCATGACACAGGTTCAGGACTGAAGTAATTTTGGAAAGTCGATATTTTTTCTACTCAATGAATGATGCCTTAATCAAAGACTTGGGCTAATCTAGAGCTGCTTCAATAGCTGCTGCAGCATGAATGCCTTAATAAGAGAAAACGTAGTTAGAGACCCCGTGGTGATTGCCGTTCGAGGTACACCTCTAAGACCCCGAGACACTGGCCCTCTGCTCCTTTCACAATATCACTGTATATACAGCATATAGCCTATGATCCATGGGCGCCGCCATGACACCCCCTGAGTAGGAGTTCTTCACTAATGGAGGTGAAAAAGTAAGTGTTCTTCACTAATAAAGGTGGAAAAGAAATGAGTGATAATGGGGAAGTGTCACAACTCTAGCCTTGCTCACATATGTATATAAAGTGTTCCATGTGGAAAATATCATGTCTTGGGTTTAATTATCATGTCATCCTGCTCTGGGATGGGTGTAGAGAGTCAAAGGAACCATGGTAAAACATTGAAAGGCAGTTGAATTTCATAAGAACAAAGAGTCAGAATACAGGTTTTGTCCCCTGACCACCTTGTGACTTCTGTCCCCTATAGTGAAGGGATATTATTTTTTGAAGGTCGCTGTAAGTCTATATGTGACCACTGTAACCTGGCAACGTATATTAGTTGTGCAAGCACGCTCTAATAACAATGTACCCTCTGTGTAACTGTGTAATGTGTGTAACTGCAGGTGATCGCGTGGCATTGGAGCTGGGCTTACCTTGTCGGCGTTGTCTTCAATGCAGGACAGGACACTACAACTTGTGCAAGCCGTTTTCACTTGGTGGGCTGACACGCTACCATGCCTGGCCAGAAGACTTCTGTCACAAGTAAGATACCACTCTCAAACGGTGCTATCAGAAGGCAATTATTAGGAAAAGGAATAAACATTCCTTCAATAGAAAGGTTGAAGGTTTCTGTCTGTTTCTCGCTTCTGAAACAGCGGGCCCAGCAATAAGTTATTGTGGCATCAGGCTGACTCACTTCTGACACCTTCCGTCAATCATTAACATCAAACTCCACAACTATATGTATACTACACTGGCCATCAGAGCTATACTACGTTAACTTTGGTCGGGTTCAATAAACGGCCACATTGACCCAATAGCTAAAGTGTCAGTAGTCTGGAAACCTGGAACCTGGGACCAGGGACCTGTTTCAGTAGTTTCGTGACATGTCTAGATGGCATCTGTGACACCATACGGACAGATCACAAGATTGCAGTCGATGACACACAGAATTTCACTCACTTCTAGCAGGAATTAAGCAATGACACTTTAGCATGAGTAGGGGATGCATGTAATCTATAATAGTCCCAAATATGAAGAAGATTGGCCACTTCGATCTTCATATATTTGCTAGTCCTTTTCCACTGTTGCTTGCACTGTTGGTGCCGCTGTTAATGTCTGTCTAGGCGTAATGTCACAAGACTACTGAAACAGGTCCCTGTTTCACTAGTTTCATGACATGTCTAGATGGCGTCCAGATGGTGTGTCCGATTTCATAAGAATTAGACATTAGACTTCGTTTTGTTCGTTCTTCCTTGCACTGTTGGTGCCGCTGCCTTCAAGTACAGATTGAGATCATGCCTCGACCGATAATTATGACTATTTCCTGATAAGTATTTCGGCTCTCAGAAGCCATATGTAACAAAATTGCTTGGTCTGAAAGTGAAAATTCATGGACAAGGCCTGGGTTGGACCATACCAACCTCTTAGTTGGAAGAGAGTGGAGACAGAGATGGCGGCCAATCTAGGACTCAGCCAGCTATATAGCAATCAGCCAATCATCATATTATATCATATTTGTTATCAATAACAAATTCTTTAACGTTGATAAAATGTATTACATAAATAAGCAATAAGTTGTATTAACCCTACCAGGCGTTACCTTTTCTGTCTTAATGAGTTAGAATAGCAGTAAATATATTACATATCATAAGCTAACAAGGAAACACACTCATATACGTATCATCATTATTGTCCATCGTGTACAAAGTCTCCATTGAAATTGTAGGGGGACTCAGTAAACCATCACAGGTCTATTGTTTAAAAACTGTCAGACAACATGACCATTGTATACGTATTGAAGTCCATTGTATACAGCCCCAAAGCCATTGAATACAGTAAAGTAAATGATTGGTGATTTTGTGATTATGACTTGTGCAGAAATGCCCCGACATTTCACAAAAGAATAAAACAGTCAATTTTTGTTTATCAAATCATTCATAAGGCATCTTTTAAAGTCCCCATTAATAATGAATGGGAACTCATTAAACCACTACTCAATGTATGAAAACTGTTAGATACCATAATCATGGTATACTGATGCAAATCTCTGGTACACGGCCTCAAAGCCATTGTATACGGGAAAATAGTCCCTTTGTGCTATTGAGCAAAAAAATAGTCTTTATTCATATACCCTTTAATATGACAATTCTTGAGTTTGATTTACTCAAGAAGATGAATAATCAATTCAACAAACAATGGTTTTGTGGACAGGTGGTTCTGTAAACCACTCAAAGTTGATGGCGTAATACACTCGTGCATACTCATGAATCACTACGCATCAACGCATCGTTGTTCACGGCCGCCTGTCCATAATCCCCATGATCATTGTCAGATGGCCTCTGATTGGCTGGTGTTGTGTGGTTGCTAGGTTACCAGACGCGGTGAGTGACGAGGAGGGGGCTCTGATGGAGCCGCTCGCCGTCGCCGTGCGGGCTGCTAGACGCGGTGACGTCACGCTGGGGCAGAACGTCCTCGTTGGGGGCGCAGGTGAACTAGTTAACGAAAACTCGACCCGAAACGAACTCGACCCCTAGTTGTCCGGAGAACTTGACCCGTTTTGGAGAAATCGATTGGAAACCTGACCCGTTTTAGATACTTATGAATAAGACATTTTCATATAGAAGGAAAGTCTGAATAGTGAGCATTTACGTCCAGTTATATTCAGGTGTAGGTTTAAGTTATAGGGAAAGGGTTAGGGTTAGGGTTAGGGATATGCTTTACGGGAAGGGGTTTCTGCTTGTTTTTCTTCCCCAGAGACAACCAAATTTGAAGGCAAGATAACATACACACTACTAAATTTAGTATTTATCTATTTGTAATGAGATACGTGAGTTGGAAAAATTCAAAGCTGGTCGAGTTCGTTACGGGTCGAGTTCATTACGGGTCGAGTTCCAAGTATTCACGAAAACAGAGTTTTATTTTAGCGTAAACAAACAAATTTTGGAAGTATATTTGGGCAAAGAAATACACCCTGCAGCATCTGTAACTCATCAAATGGGATTCAAATGCTGAGCTCATAGACCTGGATATGCAAGTCTGCACTGCTCTGCATAAGATATTATGTTATGGCTCCACAGTGTGTTTGCCGATTTCTAATCAGATATACCTTCAAAGTTTGTTTATGTTCTCGTTTACTGTGCCAAACTACTTTGCATATGACCATATATGGCAAACTCTGTTTCCGTGTATTCAAATTTAGATATTCAAGCTTCACACCATCACATTCGTTTGTTACAGCCAGTCAAAGAAATGTAGTTGTATCACAGTCACTATTCATATTCAAAACATATAGTTCTATTTTTGTCTTTTTCTCTCATCCCTGGTATTTTTGTCCCTGAACTTAATATTGGGAGCCCGTTCTCCATGATCATATGAGTATTGCAGTCCGTTCTCCATGGTCTATATAACCTGTGCTTCGCCCATTATTTTAGTGTTTACAGGGATGAGATAAAAATAGAGAAAGCAACTCGTTTTGGTCAAAGTCGTTGTTCTCCACCTCATTTGAACACTACGTGATATTCACTTTGGCTGTCGTCTCGTTCGTATCACTCCACACCAAACTCGTGGGGAATGACAACTTTGACCAAAACTTGTTGGTTTCCTTTTTTTAGCGCGTGCTTGCACGCGCTAAATACATCATCTAGAGCTTAGAGTCAGGGTTAGAGTGGTCACATTGAACTTTCAGTATGCTTCCAGAAAGCTATCACTTCACTATCTGTGTGCTGTTCACTGTGATCGTGAGAACAGAGCAGGGAGCCAGTGTCTCAGGGTCTTAGAGGTGTGCCCAGCTGAGCATGACCAATCACTCAAGACCGAAATAACTCATTGACCCACTGCTGCTTGATATGTTTTGATCCTAGACTCAGGCAGTTGGAGAAATGACAAGTTGACTGGGTGCATGTGGGTTACAGAAAACTATCCATAGGCTAAATCTAACTCAAACCTTTTAATTGTTATTCATTTATAATTGCACGCTCATTCATCTGTGATGAACATACTTTTGGCTCCTAGTTAATTCTATACACTGTACGAGCATAGAATAATCAA
This sequence comes from Alentia gelatinosa, assembly GCA_950022655.1. Classification (NCBI taxonomy): domain Eukaryota; kingdom Metazoa; phylum Annelida; class Polychaeta; order Phyllodocida; family Polynoidae; genus Alentia; species Alentia gelatinosa. The sequence goes on from OX465584.1 coordinate 52,410,263, forward strand.
TTGATTTTATCAATCAATCAGATGGATATCAATAATACCAGTATTATCTTTCTCGAGCTCTTTATGAAGATGGAGGATATAACGTTTGTTATTTACCATAGATATATTTTTGATCGACAAGTTTGAGAAAATAAATTTCAATTTTATATGAAGGCAGTCCCATTCCTGTCCCTCATATTAGTTTGTGTGGAATTTCCCTTCCTACATAATTCCACCTGACTACAGATCTAATCTTATTTCATGCTTTACACTTAGGTCCCATTGGACTATCATGTCTGCTGGCAGCAAAGGCAATGGGAGCCTCCAAGGTCTGCATCACTGGTAAAATAACCTTTCATGATTCTACTCAATATTTATATAGAACCAGATCGAGGATCGTACAAATACTCAATACTCCATGAGTTTGGATGCACAGCAATCTTCATCGAGGAGAAGCCCAGTGATGATTACGGTGCATTCAGACTTGTGGAGCATTGTGTGTTTTATGATTCGAGTGCCGTTCTGGGTTTATCTCACCCCTTCCAATGGCATTAAATAGTATCACAATATCAGAATAATTCAAACAGTTTTAGCAAATCCATATGATGTCATCTCGCGTACACTATTTATAGATGGCATTATACCCGGAATTCCTACGCCTTTATCCTAAAACCAATAGCAATTAAAGGCATATCGGACAATTCACCTTGAAAATTAACCCATGTCAATATCCTGAAAAGTCAATATGATGATTTCCAAGTGTTGTAAAACACATTTCTAACTTAGAAATTGGGGGACACCATGCTAGTTATTGATCTAGAGATTGATATAATGATAATAATGAATAGAGTATAGAGAAATTCGAAAAAGTTGTATTCAACATAGACAAACCAATGCCATTTTCTGTGACATGAATAACTCTATGTCAATATGCTGGTTTTTGTCAGAATTGAAGAAAATTATATTTCTAATTACACCTCATATATAAATCAATGATATTAAAATTAGCTTATTTTACCTATTGGATTCGGTCAAACCTAGCAAAAAGTTATAATTTGTTCGTTTAGCATTAGAATTTATCATAACGAAAGAGTTTGTACTGAAAATTGTCAATATTTGAAAATCACCAGGTGGCGTTATCGTGAATTGTAGGATATATAATATGCCTTTAACCCTTCCAGGCGAGCAGTTTGGTGGGTACAGGTAGTTGCAGGGGCCAGGATGCCCCTGGGTTGATGTCTCTGGGGGGCGACAATTCCTTGAGGCAGTCAGGACAGTTTCACTTGTCATATGAGCTGAAGAACTTCTTTGTTGCCATAGTTCTTTTTTTTAAAAACAGTATACAAAATGAATTGATTTCCACAGATATCTTTCCATATTTTACACGAACTCTTTAAACAATGTCGGAATATATCATATGCCTGTAGGCATTTTCGCCCCCTTTGTACATAATGTATGCAGGCATTTTCGCCGTGAATGGGTTAATAGTGATTGGATTGTATGGTTCAGATCTGTCTGCGGCACGACTGGAGTTGGCCCGCCGGATGGGTGCAGACCACGTGGTACAGATTCAGAGTGCGGCCAGTCCCCGTCAGGTGGCAGAAGAGGTCGTCAACGTGTTGGGGGCACAACCAAACGTTTCATTGGAAACCAGCGGTGCAGAAGCTAGCCTACAAACCGCCATATATGTATGAACTTATATATCATTTCTATTCATTGTTGATATACTTTTTTGTTGTTGTTGCATTTGTCACATAAATTCAACGGTGGGTAAAACTAGAATAGTAAATGGTACATTCATAGAATCATATACAATGTGTAATGTCAACATACAGAGAAATAGTTTTGTTCATCACGACATCAAAATCGGAGTGATATCGTATCGGGGCAGTTGGTCACGTTTCTACGATAACGCTACCGATATAAATCGTTGCACACCATTTCGGTGTATATCGGCGACGCATTTGAACGGAAAACTTGAAATAATCGACGGAAAACTGTGATATTTTCAAAATACCTAGAATATATAATTATTATGCCGCTCTGCAAATATGATGAATTTTGATAATAGATAAAGGTCTCAAATCAATCATTTCATACCTCAACATGGAACTGAGTTTTTAATCAAATATCATTATGAAATATTATATGATAATGTTTTGTATCTACAGGTAATATATCAATTATGAATATGGATTATTTCCGGAATTATAAAGGATTATACATGATATGGATGAAAACGTTGATTGTGTTGTGAGCTTTATTGGGGTGTATCAGGACCATGGTACCTTTTTTCACCCTCCCTTCACGTTACGACGTGCACCGATACGCTACGATATGGACTTCCCGATAGGCTACGATTTGGGTCATTTTGTATCGGCGTAGATCGGCGTTGGTGGGTGTCATGTCTTTGTAAGGGGCTTATTATTGATGCCCTTATTCAGACAATGCTTGAACACCGTTTAGCTACCTCTTAGATTTCGGTTTCGCGATGAGAGAGTGAATCGAATTCTCTCCAAGACTTTAAACGCCTCCGTCATTTAGCATTATCTCAAGCTGTACTTAGAACATGACCATCACTTTCCTGAGGGAATGTATCAAATATCTCACCCCTGGTGTTTTTCCCCTTAGAATTGGGATCTGGTACCCAACTCGTATTCAAGTCTATGGTCAGAGCTCAATCCCATCTCGTTTGAATTGCTATGTAATTCATGTGGCTTCGCCTTGTGAATTACTACGCTATTCATGTGGCTTCGCCTTGTGAATTACTACGCTATACAAACTCGGATACAAGCTCTGACCCTAAGCATTCATAGGCTTCCTCTATAAAGGGACTTATTCCACTCATGGAATACGACAGATTTTTCATGGAACATGATGCTGTGTGATTTGGGGTTTTAAGTCAAAAGTCAAAATTATATTCCAGTGGGTCCTCTTAATATCCCCATCACCATTGTAATGTGTGAGTGTGTGAAATATTGGAATTAAGACAGGATGATGGTGAATTAATATGGCAGCATATATCCTGTCTTCACGGTACCAAGGTTATAGCGTTGTTCCTAGAAACACCACATAGAGGTCATACATGAATAGTTGTTAGAGCTGCTCACAGATGACAGCAGCTTACAGTGGTTCTATTATGTTTTACTGTAACACATGTATAGGGACGTAATATTATACATTAGATGCAATGCTACACAAGGTTGTTGGATACCTTTTTACAAGTAAAAGCTCCAGCATACCCGGATGTTAATGCTTACTCTGGTTTCCGGCAGGCAACACGCCCAGGTGGTACGCTGGTGCCTGTCGGCCTGGACCCAGCGCATGTAAAGCTCCCCCTGGTGGTGTCTGCTGTAAAAGAGGTCGACATCAAAGGTTCCTTCAGCTATGGTCCCTCAGAGTGAGTATATACACAATATTAACTGGTTTCAGATACAAGCGGCAGTAATCTCTGAGGACAAGACGTGCAGTAATCTCCGAAGGATAGTGAGGTGATTATGAAGAGTCTAGTCCGAGGAGATTTCAGTTGGTTTTATCTGAAACCAGTTTGTATTGTATTTATTAAGCACCATTCCTTGCTAAGCTCTTCTGAAACTTGACCGATGCACCTCCTATCGTTAATAATAATATCGTACTTAGATTGCCCGTGAGGTGGCAGTCATGTATCTGTAACCTAGCTATATGTAATGTTCCCGGTTACAGGAATAACTAGAAGATGGAGCTTTTAGATGTTTAATGTAGAGCATAAGATAAGATCCAATGAACAATATAAACTGGGGAGATATTGATATAATCCACATCAAGGTACAATATCCAGTGATACAGTAACTATGAATATCCAGCACATATACACAGCAGTCCTTTGTTAATCCCACATGGCACAATATTTAACACTGACTGTAGTTCACAGTATTGCACACACAAGTCCCATTGGTTGCAGTAGTTCCAGCATAGAGGATGTCCCGTCACATAGCTGCTTGTAGCGTGGTCCCAATTATTATCCAAGCTCTATGGCAATAATAGCTGACTTCACGGCTGGTCTTACTCTGATGGTCACGGCTGGTCTTCTCTCCATGGTCACGGCTGGTCTTCTCCCCATGGTCACGGCTGGTCTTCTCCCCATCATCTCAAGACTGTCCTCCCTTATATACTGGGTACATTTAATATTCAGAGAGCACTGTAATGTTTCTAAAAATAGATTACGACATCACCTTCAAGATGGGTTTCCCCTACAAGTGACTCCCGGTAAAGCTGTCTCACCATGACTCACACACTGGCTCACGGATGTTTCCCGCTGCCTTTTCCTGGAACAGTGCTTGTCACTGCAGGATGAGTTTCTGTAGAACAGCTCAGAATCCATCAATTATTTGATTATGGGTTTGCACCAGGATGTTACAGAACACTACATTTAAATATAGGAGTAAAGTCTTATGTATAGAACTATAAGCTAAAACACTATTACAATTTTCCTCCTCTCCAAATAAAGTTTGTCCTCAAACTTTGACAAAGTTACAATATTCATAGTATATCAAGAAAATACATACTAGTAAACATTCAATATATACGCATTGATAAATATTCAATATCATACGACATCAGTACATTATTATCATCATGTTTATAGATTAGTGATTATATAAGTTATACTATCATCATTAGCATGCATAACTTCGATTTAACATTATCTTCAATTAGATTATACCATTAGATATATCATGTCATAGCAAGTACAACCATTAACCTTGCAAGGCTTTTTTTGTATTAAATGACTTGTGTCATCAATTTTCATCTTTACTTGGCCAGTATTTCAGTTACTTCATTTTATGCTCAGTGTCAGTACTAGTCTCATTAACCACTTTAGGTATATTTCATTTTATATGCCCTTAACCTTTGGCATATCTCAAGGGAAGGGTGCAGTTTACTGCTGCCCAAAACCCTTATATCAGTCAAGTCTATACTTCATGCTATATTGCTATACCCATAGCTATAGAAGATCAATATGCAAGTCTCTGCATATACATACATCTTCATCTTAAAGTTTGAGAGAATAGGTGTTTCTCATATCCTGCTTTTCTATTTTGAAAGCTGTAGAGAATAGGTGTCTCTCATATCCTGCTTTTCTATTTTGAAAGCTGTAGAGAATAGGTGTCTCTCATATCCTGCTTTTCCATGTTGAAGGCTGTTATATGACCTTGTCTCTGTAATCAGACATCAGTATACCTTACCAGTGAAAACATCTCTCTTTAGCTGCTATGTTATGCAGTACTGTAGAATTGTATCGTGTCTATTCTTGAGCTTCTAGAAATGCACTTCTTATTTCTTTCTTTGTGTGAGATGGGAGTTATCCGAATGTCTCCAACCATCCAAGAGTAAGGCTCTCTCAATGTCCCATAATTAAAAGCCATTAGAATAATTTCATTGCTAGCAACCTGAACATGATTTTGTAATAGATCAAAGAGAGAAGCCAAACAATGTGTACTTATGCAATTCAGACATCCCATCTCATGGAACCATCAGTGTGCAGGATTTCGAACTCCTGACACCTAATAATTCCATTCATATTCAATTGCTCATATTCCATTAGATATAATATCATTGTGAATAGACATTCTATCAACCTCTCTCACTCAAGTTAAATTGATATGCACAAAACACTGTCTCCATGTTTTCATCAAGGTCTGTCAAAGAATGTATGTCTGCCTAGTGGCCTTTTTCTGCACCTTCCACTAGCAGTTCTAGCTACATGGAATTCCCGTTTTGCACAGTCAGATACATCATTACTTGGTACCCATTGGGTTTGACTATGACCTTTCCATTTGACTCTGTAGTACATTCCATCTTTTTGTCTCTTACAAGCAAGTATCTTGTCTATCTCATGCCAATGACTCTTTGGCATCCTATTTGGTTTAGGAACTGGCTGACTACATGTATCATTCATGTCTCTGTCACCATTTCTTTGTGGAACATCTTGTGTATTGTCTTTGTCATTATCAATACCTTCTTCATCACTGTCAGTACATTCTTCATTGTCAACATTTTGTCCTACAAATGGTGGCTGTACTGGCCTTTTATCAGGATCATTGAACAGTTTCAAACGATTTGCATGCACAAGACTCTTCATTTCTTTGTTATCTGCACATGCTCTCATTCTATATGTATAGTTTGGACCTTTTTCTGTAATGTAGTATGGACCTGTCCACATTCTATGAAACTTTTTAGAAAGTCCTAATGGAACTTTTGTGTTATACAACCAAACTCTATCACCTGCTTCAAACTTTGGTTCCTTAACTCTAGCATAATAATACTTTTTGTATTTCAATTGTGATTCTTTCATGTTTTCTGTGGCAATTGTCCTTGCACTTTCCAAATTATTTAATATTTGCCTTAAGTGAGCTTGTGCTGTCTGACCCAAATTGCCTCTTGGAATCCATTCTTAATCAAAAGGTAAATTCATTTCTCTGCCAAAAACCATAAAGTATGGGGAATACTGCGTTGATTGTGTGCATGGTGTTGATCTATATGCCATCATTATACCTGGAAGTAAATGTGGCCAATCCTTTTGGTCTAATTTTCCATAGGTCCGAATAGATTGTGCTATTACACTGTTCATTCTTTCCACAGCTGAGTTTGTTTGTGGATGGTAGCTGCTTGTGTGGACTCTTTTAACTTCAAATAAAGAACAAACTGCTTTAACAAGACCTGACATGAAATTTGCTCCTCTGTCACTTACTAATGTATGAGGTGCACCATACCTAGTGAAAATATCTCTGTAGAGAACTTCAGCGACTTCTTTTGCTTCCTGGGTTTTAGTGGGTATTGCTTCACACCACTTTGTAAAGCTATCTGTTATAACTAGGATATGTTTATACCCTTCAGTAGAAGTTGTTACTGGACCCATAAAATCAATATGCCAACGACTAAATATGTCTGCAATTGGCAATGGGTTCAATGGTGCTTTTACAATAGATGGTCTGCTTTTCGACTGTTGACATTCCACACATGAGCTGACATGCCCATATACATCCCTATACATATGAGGCCAATAATACTTGTTTCTTAATGCATGGTATGTTCTCTCAAATCCTTGGTGTCCACCACCAATAAGTGAATCATGATAGGATTGCAATGCATCCATCCTTAGTTGCTCTGGTACAACCAATTGTTTCACAAGTCTCTCTGCTTTTGGCAAGCCTTTTGCCCTTCTGTAATACATGTGATATAGTACTCTGTCTAGAATAACATACTGATCAGCTTGTATAGCAATTCTCTTTGCTTCTCTATAATTTGAAGGTAACTCTCCTTCCTCTAGATATTTTATCATTGGACCACTGTCCTTACATTCTCTCAGCATTGTCCTTAGATCTGTGATCTCTGCAATGAATGTCATATCAGGTTCATCATCATTTTCAGTCAATTCTATGCTGTGAATAAGACTCTCAGACTCTCTTGGTTTGGGATCCTTACGATTGTATGTAAACTTGCACTCAATGCAATCAGACTGGTAATCATTACTTTGTGTCCCTATATTCATGACTGGTACTGGCTCAGGAATATCTAAGTCTGTCTCAGCCTGCACTTCATCATATTCCCTTCTAGATATTGCATCTGCAACTGTGTTCTGTTTACCTGGTCGATGGTGTATACTAAATGTATAGCCTTGCAATAGTAAAGCCCACCTGGCTAATCGACCTGTAGTCTGTTTGATACTTTTTATCCAAGTGATTGAAATATTGTCTGTATAAATATCAAAATGTCCATTCGCTAAGTATGGATTATTTGCCTTAATCCCTTCAACAACTGCTAAGCATTCTTTTTCACATATGTTCCATGCTAACTCAGAACCTCTTAATGCACGTCCACCATATGCTATTGCTCTTGGTTTGCCATTTTCATCCAGTTGTTCCAATACATACCCTATAGCATGATTAGAAGCATCACATGAGATTTGGAATCCTCTTTGCATATCTGCATATGCCAACACTGGTGGTTCGGCAAGACTCTGCTTTAATGTATCAAATGCCTTCTGACATGCATTTGTCCATTGAAATTTTGCATCTTTTCTCAATAATTGATTTAATGGCAAAGCAATCTGTGCATAACCCTTTATGAATCTCCTAAAATAATTACACATGCCAAGGAAACTGCGCACATCATGTGCATTTCTTGGTTCTGGGAATTCTCTTATTACTTTTGTCTTTTTGGTGTCTACTTGAATACCATCTTTTGAGATTGTGTGGCCTAGATAGTTAACTGACTGTGTGGCAAATTTACATTTTGAAATGTTTAGTGTTAAGTTTGCTTTTCTGAATCTGTCAAAGACCTGTGAAATATGATCCATATGTTTCTCAAAACTGTCACTGAATATCAAAACGTCATCAACATAGACAAGTGCAAATTTCCAATTTATACCTCTTAACACTTCAGACATAACCATCTGATAAGACATAGGTGCATTCATTAAGCCAAATGGTAGTCTTTTCCATTCATAAATTCCTTGTGGTGTTATAAATGCAGTTTTCTCTCTGCTTTCTTGATGTAAAGGTATTTGCCAAAATCCAGACTGCATATCTAAAGTTGTTAGATATTTTGGTTTTCCCTGTCCAATTGTATCAAACACATCTTCCATTCTAGGAAGTGGAAATGACATGGGTTTTGTAACTTCATTCAATTTGCGATAATCAACTGCAAAACGAAGCTTAGAAGTATCCTTTTTCTTAACCATCACCACAGGAAAATGCCATTCAGAATTTGATTTTTGAATGATGTCATGTTCAAGCATTTCCTTAATCTGTCTTTCAGCTTCCTCTCTAGCTAATGGTGAATGTCTATAGAACCTTTGCCTGATAGGCATAGCATCTCCAGTATCTATCTTATGTTGATAGATATTCGTTTGGCCTAGCTCAGATATATCTTTTGCAAACACATCCCTATATTGACCTATAAGACACAAAAGTCTTCTCTTCTGTTCTTGTGTCAATTCAGAATTAACTAACTTTATCCCAAGATCTCTGGCGATCTCAATGTATTGCTCATCTGTGATCTCTTCTGTTTCATCAATAGCATACACATTTTCTGTAAAATTATCTCCATCAGCCTGGAATTCTTTAATTGTATGTGTTTCAATTTCTGATGCAGTTGCCATTACATATCCTGCTCTAATATAAGCATTAGCATTTGTAGGATTCATAAGAAGATAATTTGCTTTTCCTCTATGTACTGTCACCAAGGCTTTTGTTCCCATAAGATTTAGTTTTGTGCTTATTTCCGCAACTGGTTCCAACAACACTACAGAACCTTCTCTGTATTTCGTCAATTTCACTGGAATATTACAATGTGATTTTGGAGGGATTACTACACTTTGTTTTGATTTTGCGAATTTTGCAGCATTTCTAGATTTTTCCATAATGTTCACAGCTGCCAATCCATCCTCCAGTATCAGTATATGTTTAGCAGTATCAATAGTAGCTTTGTGAGACTCTAAGAAATCAAATCCCAGAATCAGTGGTGTATACATGTGTCTAAACACATGGAATCTTTGTAATACTTTGAATCCTGACAAGGAAACATTCAAGTCAATAGTCCCAATTATGTCATGAGTTTCTCCGCCTACTCCTCTAACTCTTTTTAGAGATTGTGACTGACTCAAGTTTCTATATCCATAACCTATGTTCTGTAGGAATCTGTATGTCACACAGCTTACACTGGCTCCTGTGTCTACAAGTATTCTAACAGATCTTCCTCTCACTGAACCTTCAATATAGTTTCTATCCATTCTAGCAATACTGGCAATAAGTGGTATTTTGTTATCATCATTATACTGAGACTTTCCTTTTGTTACTGAGCTCTTATACCTATAAGGTCTATCTATGGCTTTTAGACTGGCCTTTCCATAGACAGACTCGTGACCCTAGAAATCATTTCTATTTTCAAAGGGATCATTTTTGTATTCTAAATCAAAATGGTTGAAATCAGAATTATCTGCCTTGCAATTATGGTACTGGTTGCACTTACCTTTACCAGAAACTGGCTTGTATTTCTTTCTTTTTGGAGTTACAGATCTTTGTTCATATGGAGTAAATTGTCTTTTTGTCCATGGTATTGATCTTGCTTTTGATCTTGTCCTCTCAATCTCCTTTCTCACTGCAGTTACTTGTTCTTTCAAGTCACTCATTGTAGATGTTAATTCATCTCCCTCACTCTGAAGATTATACACTATTTCAGCCATCACTGCATACTTTTCAATGTCATTTATATTTGTTGGCTTTTGAAGTAACACTCTAGTCCTGATGTGTGGCTTGAGTCCATTCACTATTGCTCTAAACTGAAGAGATTCCTCCAATTTCACAGATTTAGAGTCACTTTTTATCCTTGCTATGTAATCTTGCACATTTTCTTCATTTCCCTGTTTTTCCATAAATATGTCCTTAGTTTTGATGAAGTGGAATGCTTCACTAACTGTATATCTCTGTAAGAATGCCTTCCTCAGTTCACAAAAGTCTGACTTCTCTTCTTCTCTCAGAGAGTCATACCAAATGTATGCTTTGTCTTTCAATGCCAATGGAAAGACCTTTGCTGGTTCCAAAACGTTTTTCAGTGAAATGTATGCTTCAAATTTACACATAAATTCTTCTGGATTTTCATCTTCATTCCCATAGAAATGTCCTGGAGCATATAATTCAGGCATTGTGTCGGAGCTCTAAGCAAGTCACACACAGAGAGATTTATGAGGGCATTAAGGGCAGCATGGGCCTTGCAGTAGTGCCGGGTAGGAGTATTGATTTTCCTGAAACCCCTAACATCAACCCTTCCCGCTATCATGGGGTGCCAAGTGTGTGGTGGTTTAGACTGCACCAACCACAACAAACAGACACTGTATGCTCAAGAATACACAGAAATATCCAAAGTCTTGATTTGAGGTGTCCAGGATCTTTGAGGGTTCTCACACCAAGTTGTAACCTAGCTATATGTAATGTTCCCGGTTACAGGAATAACTAGAAGATGGAGCTTTTAGATGTTTAATGTAGAGCATAAGATAAGATCCAATGAACAATATAAACTGGGGAGATATTGATATAATCCACATCAAGGTACAATATCCAGTGATACAGTAACTATGAATATCCAGCACATATACACAGCAGTCCTTTGTTAATCCCACATGGCACAATATTTAACACTGACTGTAGTTCACAGTATTGCACACACAAGTCCCATTGGTTGCAGTAGTTCCAGCATAGAGGATGTCCCGTCACATAGCTGCTTGTAGCGTGGTCCCAATTATTATCCAAGCTCTATGGCAATAATAGCTGACTTCACGGCTGGTCTTACTCTGATGGTCACGGCTGGTCTTCTCTCCATGGTCACGGCTGGTCTTCTCCCCATGGTCACGGCTGGTCTTCTCCCCATCATCTCAAGACTGTCCTCCCTTATATACTGGGTACATTTAATATTCAGAGAGCACTGTAATGTTTCTAAAAATAGATTACGACATCACCTTCAAGATGGGTTTCCCTTACAAGTGACTCCCGGTAAAGCTGTCTCACCATGACTCACACACTGGCTCACGGATGTTTCCCGCTGCCTTTTCCTGGAACAGTGCTTGTCACTGCAGGATGAGTTTCTGTAGAACAGCTCAGAATCCATCAATTATTTGATTATGGGTTTGCACCAGGATGTTACAGAACACTACATTTAAATATAGGAGTAAAGTCTTATGTATAGAACTATAAGCTAAAACACTATTACATATCCCTTCACCATGTTGGTTTCATGTTGTCATCAGAGGAGGGACTTAATGCTAAAATATGGGACAAAACAAGGTAAGAATTTCCTGATAACTGTAATTGGACTGATTATAGACTGATTATAAGACACTGCCAAAGATGAATTCACCAAACTTGAACTGTAGACACTGTCGATTGCGATCTTGTGATCATAATAGCGTCTACTGCTACCATATTGTGTCAAACTCAAAACAACGCTCTCTAGGGGCCCGATGACGCTTTGGAAACTATTTCCAGTAATCTCCTGCAGGAAGTTACGGGCCTCAGTAATCTCCTGGTAACCAAATATTCACACCCAGTGCTATTCCTATGGAGACTCCATATTAGGTGGTAAATAAAACCTCTTATCTCACCTCTGGTAGTTTGTTCCCCATAGACTTAACATGGGGATCTCTTATCCAATGTCCATTTAGTATTTACAAAAATACTCAATGGGGGATTATTTCACAAAGGTTAGGCCATTAATCAATGTGAAGGGTGAGATAAATTCAGAAACCTATTCAAGTTTAGGGTCAGAGCTCAATCTGATTTAATTTGAATCGCTACGTAATTCACGCGGCTGCGCCTTGTGAATTACTATGCGATTTAACTGCACGGCATGCCACCACTCAGCATGCCCATGCTTGGCATGCCAATACTTGTCATGACACTGCTCAACACGCCTATGCCCACTTTGGAGAGGTTAAGGATTTTTTTATTTCTAAAGTATAGCAAAAAATGTAAGAAAATATTACAAATTTTAATTAACACTTGTACGTCAGAAAGAGATTGGATCCGCGGCAAATCGGTAAGTGAGATTTACATTGATACACGGACTGAATCGTGAGCCAATCGTGACCATGGTTTACTGTTTATTTACCTCCAAAGGCGTTCCCACAACCTACGGTAGACGCCCATGACTACGATTAAAACTATCCGGGCCGGTTGATGCCTTAAGTCATCATCCGCCCTTAAAGTTTCAAAAAGTCTCTTTGAAGATTTATATATTTCAAATTTGCATGAATGTATCTGATTGCATACGCTAATAACCGCACTGAGATCAAACGTGTGACCATGTTCCAGCAGCTGTGTTTTAAACTATGAAAAATCTGCTGGAATGTTTTTTGATGGTCATTGAATGAAGTAAAAGGCAGAAATGAAGCAACTGATAACCTTTCACAATGAACCTGAACATGCACTAATCTCGTTGAAAGAGGCAGTTCTCTTCATAGATCTATCACCCATTAAGAATAAATCATTATGAAGAAGTCAGCGTGTGTGAGATGCTATCAGCAGGTTACCATACTTTCCTAGAAATACTTAGAAATGTTATGAAAAATATAAGGGTGACAATCAGGAAAGTAGAATAAGAAGAATAAAACAGGCTGGAATTCAGCTTTTACAAATTATCTAAGGGGGGAATAGGATGAAACTAAAACCAAATGGGGAGAAGAAATAATATTCCATGGGTGAGATGTGACACATGTATTTCGAAAATCTGTAGAAACAGGGTAGATTAATTTACCAGTGCATGACAACCCTATATCATTTAGAAATGTATCTATTTCTTTATGGCTGCTAAAATACTTGTGTGTATATATCCTGTACAAGTTGAAAATAAAATATTCTCCACAATAAAAAAAAAAGAAAAAAAGGGAGCAATGTGAAGTAAAAAGTACCCATGCTTTTGCACCTGGTTTACAATGTAACAACTCTTTACAGCTACCCGGCGGCTGTTGCCATGGTCTCCTCCAGGGTAGTGGATCCTACGCCGATGATCACACACCGCTTTGACCTTCCCGAGACCCTGGACGCCTGCCAGCTGGGCAAGGTCGCGTCTGATGACGTCATCAAAATCATGATCAACTGCCAGATATGATTCCAATTTGAAAACCATAACCTTCAAATTGAGAATGTCACCGCTTTATCCATGAATGAATACGAGTATTTAACTCCAATGTACATCTACCGATTCAGGTGTGAACGATTAGTTCCCAAATAGTGTAGTTGTCACAAATGTGACAAATTACATAACCAGAAGGGGTGGTATTTTCAATGTGCCATTGTCGCCGACTGGATTTATCAACATGTTGATACAATTTTTGTGATCAATTTAGGAGCATCGATTGACAACAAAAGAACATTCCGGTTGGGTGGGGGTTAACTAATCATTGGCTGACTTTTGCCTAGCTGCCCCACATCCACCAACAAGAGCCAACCCCTATAGGATGCCTCGCCTGAGAGAAAGTACCGTTCTTTTGTCACCGACAAAGGTACATTAATGTGCCGAAATTGGTAGATGTGCATTGGACTTTAGAGAATAGATATTGAAAGAAAGTATACGTACGAATGACATAATATTTGTTTCTGGAGGAGATAGAAATTATTTGTCTTGAGAGGTAATATGAAATTGGAATACGAGTAATATCTTTTATCAAACTGTTAAAATTTAAAATAAAGATTGCGTATTAGGGTGCATCACCATCACCTTGTCTTGACCGATTGGCAATAAATTGTGAAACTTTGCTCCCAGACTTTCATTATTTTACCTCTTTTCTTTCTTTGTCCTCGATGACAATGTTTCTGAGACGATCTAAATGACAATCATGACAAGCTGCGCCATTTTAGAGTGGTTTTGGATCTAAAGATAATATCTGATAAATAATGCAATTAACCAATTTCCACAACGTAATCAACCAGTGTTCCCATGACTGATGCGTTATATAAGAAGATATCAATCTCAAATCACAAACTAAAATCTTGATGTGCTCAGCTGCTCTTTTTTCGACATAGTAGAAAAACATCTGATGATTTCTCATTTTTCGCTTTACATATTTGTAAAATGTTCTGCATTTTAACACGAAATAAAATCAGTTTTTTATTCTGTTTTTTTTATTACCCACCTATAACGTAGTTTCTATAGGAAATTTATAGGGCATCTTGAATTCGCTACCCAGAGATTCTGGCATGTCAGAATCTCCTACAGGAAATTCCGGGAAAATAGTCTTGTCCATAATGAGGTCGAATCATCATGTACTTCGAAATTAGTTTCTTGAACGTCCATTCAATGTTAATCATTTAGAAAGAATCATAGTTACCTCATTTACCACCAGAAATCACTGTTATAACACCCTTTGCATGCTGAAATCACAGGTTAATGACGAACTATATTCTTGGTGGAAGTCTACACCGAATTACTGCCATGCTTGGCAGTGCTGTGGTGTCCGGAACTAAATATCTTGGATTGTATACTGGTGACCATAATCTTTACGGCCACTCGTACACAAAACAAGTCATTATTGTGTATATAAACTCTTCCTCAGCCTTTCTTTTTCACAATGCGCAATGCCGACCTCCACAGATTTCCTTCTCACCGTACACTCCGGGCCTGTCTTGTTTCTTTATTGATTACTTGTGTTTGATGCGGGGCAGTTAGTAAACACGTGTGGAAACTTATATGATGTAAAAGTGTGTTCAGAGGCCTCGTTAGTGGTCTACCTGACCTTGTCCACTTCTATTGATGTCTTTCTTTTCACAGTAACTTCTGAAGGCTATTTTCCAATACGTTTTGCTTTGTGAAATATGAAGGCTGAATAATGATTAGATAGAAACTACAGCAGAACCTCGCCAAACGGACACCCCGCGCCAACAGACACCTTTGCTCGAAACGGACCCCTCTATCAGATGTTTATTTTAACCCCGTGTAAGTGGACACCTCGAGTAAGCGATCACTTTGACCCGGCACGGATGGTGGCCGCTTACTCGGGGTTCTACTGCATATGAAGCTGCCTCTGCTGACATTTACTTAAGGTTTATAGATTTATACATTTTCAGAAGGATCATCAGAACATAGCAGACGTAGCAGGGGTCCGTTTAATAATCTAGGATTGTACATGAAGACCCATTCTGTACTTATTACAAGGGTTATTGTTTAATGATATGTAACCCGTCCATAAGGTCGTCCATAAGTGTTGAATAAGATTGACCCACATCGTCCATGGGTCTCTATGGCATACAGAAACCACTCTCGGTATCTTCATAGGAAAATGAGATTATAGATCATCATTTCAGTTTCAATGATATGTAAACGATAGAAAGATTGTACACATAGAGTAACAAGATTAAAGCTATATATCATTTTATAAACGAGGTATCGGAATCCAACTGAATCAGGCCTGGGGAGTATTGTGACCCCCAACTTTTAAGGCCAGTCAGAGGTCGCTCTGAGAACATGCTTTTATCCTACCCCTAATAAAAAACCGCCATAGACTTAACATAGGCAAATTTTATGTGACAGGCCGTGACATAAAGTGTTTTTTATGCCACTAGAGTAATAACATTATTGACCAATCAGAGAGCAGGATGTCAGCTACTATGAAAAAGGTTCTGTTGGTCGTTGAGTCAATATTTATCTTTTAGTAATACAAAAGCAGAGACAGGGTAGGATAAATACCTCGCCTCGTGTAGTAATACACGACCTGCCCATCGTGGCATAAACATTGTCAAGTCTAACTCTCGTTCGATTTCTACTAAGTATACATAACATATACGTTGCCTTAGGTCACATAGACTTCCAGTATGTTGCAAAAAAACCTGTCCTTTCACTATCTGTTTACTATTCACTGTGATATTGTGAAAGGAGCAGGGTGTCAGTGTCTTAGAGGCATGCCCAGCTGACCATGACGAATCACTAGAGACTTAAATAAGTCATTAACCCAATGGTGCTTGATATGTTTGGATCCTAGTCTCAGGCAGTTGAAGAAATGGCAAGTTGACTGGGTACAAGTGGGTTACAGAAAGTGCTTCATAGACTGAATATATCCAAAACCTTTTAATTGTTTTTCATCTATAATTCCATGCTCAGTGATCAATGATGACTATGATCAATTTGTTCCTAGCTACCTAGCTATTTCTTACCAATATAAGGAGATTTACAAGGTAAACAAGTTAATGCTGGTCAGAGCCTAAAGGCCAACGCACACTTATTTTCTCTTGTGATATGCTTGTGATATTAAATCTCAATAGCTCTATACGAGATGCATCTATGGAATTGAAAAATGAATATCATTTCTGTTCACTTGTGACTGATTTATAGATAAGCCCTCACATTGATCTCGTCGCTCCCATTGGCTGAGCTGCTCTGTATTAGAGTGGAGTCCTACACAGAGCGGCTCAGTGAGATAGTCTAAGCTCGCCACCACCATGGTGTCACAGCTAGTCTTTGGCATCTTCCTCCTGACCCTTGTAGTTGACCCTGCCAAGCTTGTAACGGTCGATGTTGCAGTTGTGACACGATACGGGCCTGATACTGGCAGAACCAACAGTGGAAGCACCTTTGAGAATGTGGCATCTGCAGTGACCTTAGCCATAGAGGACTACCAGGCGAGTGGACGACTGACCAATGTGACCTTCAGGTAGGCATTACAACCTAAGTATTAATGCTACGACTGACCAATGTCACCTTCAGGTAGGCATTACAACCTAAGTATTAATGCTACGACTGACCAATGTCACCTTCAGGTAGGCATTACAACCTAAGTATTAATGCTACGACTGACCAATGTGACCTTCAGGTAGGCATTACAACCTAAGTATTAATGCTACGCCTGACCAATGTGACCTTCAGGTAGGCATTACAACCTAAGTATTAATGCTACGACTGACCAATGTGACCTTCAGGTTGGCATTACAACGTAAGTATTAATGCTACGACTGACCAATGTGACCTTCAGGTAGGCATTGCAACCTGAGTATAAATGCTACGACTGACCAATGTGACCTTCAGTTAGGCATTACAACCTAAGTATTAATGCTACGACTGACCAATGTGACCTTCAGGTAGGCATTGCAACCTAAGTATTAGTGCTACGACTGACCAATGTGACCAATGTTATTAAACGGTACCCAGTTTGATAATCCAGGCTCGTACATGGAGACCATTTTCTGCACCTCATACAAGGATTATGGTTTAATTATATATTCGTTCGCTAAGACGGTCTTATCCGTCCATAAGGTCGTCCATAAGGGTTGAATAAAGTTGACCCACACTGCCATGGGTCTCTGTGGCGTACAGAAAAGATTCATATCACTGTTTCCCACAGATGTGGAAGAACGACGTATGTATAGTCGAATGGTCTGTGAATAAAACAATCAAAAGAAAAAAAAGAAAAAGGATCTACATGTACGAGCCTAGATTATCAATCAGACCCCACGATCCGTTACCCAGTTGTCCCATGTCCATCGCGGTTCCCCTACGGTGCCCCGAAACGGACTCGCGACTTTTCTGCTAATTTCATTGATATACAGGTGATACGACAATGATCGATCCATGGTTACTCCTAAATATTCATAACTTGTGTCTCTCTTTTCCCTTCTAATGTAAGAAACACTGGATTTTGTTTTTTCAGGGCTTTATGAGTGGCAAAAATCAGTATTTTCGGGGTTTTTCTTTCACAATTCATAGATGACTTGTTGATGTCACACCAAAGAAGTAGTTATCTAATGCTAACTGTAGGACATTGCAGGCTTTATCTTCTGAATTTGAGTAAATATAAAAAATTGTATCATCCGCATACAGTTCACAGTTCACACCATTGAGAATATCAACAAGGTCATTGACATATATATCAGATATTCATCCCGATTACACCTCCTCCCTTTATAACCTCGGGACCGGGACCGGAAGCCGGACACGGCTGGGCCCCAGGCCGGGTAATAGGCCTTTATAAACAATAATGCAAAGTTTAATAACTTCTGCTCTATCTAAGATATGGGAAAACCTTAAACTTATAACCACCGATGTCTCCCTTACAAATCGATATATAATACTTGAATATCACACGGGAGGGGTAGACTGGGAGGATACCTATCATCGCTATTTAGACGGCGTACTCTGAATCGGGAACAATCAGTGAAGTGCGGACAGCGACAATCTTAAGTGGGGCGTCCACCAACCACGACAAGGCTACGACAAGGGGTTCCCGACAAGGTCCACGACAGGTCTACGATTGGAAGGCCTGAAGGCCAAGACAGGCTGCGACATGAATCTTGTCGGGGGCCTGTCGGGGGCCTTCCGACAAGGTTACGACAAAATCGAACATGTTCGATTTTTGCCACGACTGGAGCCTTGTCGTGGAGTGTTGTGGTTTCCTCGATATCACTGTCGTAGTGTGTCGGGACCATAGACGCCTTTTTTACGGGAACCAGCAACGTCTATGACACGCCCCGACACCGCTGTCGTAAAGCCTCTCTTCTCACGACAAGGCTGCGAGAAGGCGCCGATAGGAACTTTCTTGTCGGCTCTTGTCGTAGCCTTGTCGTGGTTGGTGGACGCCCGCCTTTAAGGTCGGACAGAGTCGGTCATTATCCCCATGATCCTATTGAAGTATCCCATAATTCAGTCTCTTTACAGTTTCTAGTGTCCGCTGGTTGCCGACGCTGTATGGTGATAGACCCTTGACCTGTGACCCACAATTATTGCAGTTAAATAACGGTTTTCAGAAATCTTCAAATTGGAAATCTGATGCCAGAAATGGAAATTTCAGCAATTTCTACATGTAATTCCGAAATTACATTCAGTTTCTCTAATTATAAATCGAAAAACTGTGGTTCATACGGTCGTGGTGTGGCCAGTCAGTCAGGAGCGAAACCTTTACTTACCCGAGGCGATAATAGGGAGTCATGTAACGTCTGGAGGGTCTATAAAGTGAACCGATTCTGATCGACCCGACGGATCCGTCTGGCCAAAGTATGAACGGGAACAATCAGTGTGTCGCTGCCTTAAAGGCTCTAACAGGGCATTTTCTTATTATTTGCGCACAGAATTATCAACCAATTTGTGACGTGTCGCTTGCCAGGCGATTTTGGGACCTTCATAAATCTCTACTACCAGAAGAAGCCGAATGTCATAATCGGTCTGATCTGCTCCACGGGTAAGTGAGCTCCTGCCTCTACTTACCTTTACACTCAACAACCTTGGAAGTAATGTGGGAAATAAAAAAATGAGAATTTTTCAGGATTCTTTGTGTAAGGTTATGTAACACTCTGGAGGGTAATATATACAAACATAGTTAGTGTGACTGAATGGAATCTATGAAAGATATTTTGGTCAGAAAGCCTCATCGAGTTCGAAGTACGAGGTATCTATCACATTGCTTTGTGATATTACGACTATAGAAAGATACCTCTCAATCTGAGCCCAAAAAGTGTGAATATTACAACTAAAAAACACATCTCCCAGTATGACGTTTCACCAATTTATTCTTTGACCTCCTCCCTATCTTGTATAAATGTTACCCTCTTGACAGTGATGATTCCGTTGGATCGTTACCTCTCCTACTGGAATGTCGCCCATTTTCCCATGGGAGGTATGAATTCTATTCTGGCCGATAAATCTGTCTACACCACTCTGGTACGAGTGCAAGCTACAGGGGACAAGACAGCAAATGCCTTTGTCAGCATGTTTACGAAGTATGGTTGGCGCCGGGCGGCCATGGTGACCGATACCGGCGGATGTGATCTGTCAGGAACAGCAATCTATAATGGCCTTCGGGTAAGCTTTTTTAATAAAAAAATTTTAAGTTTTTTATTTTGACTGGAAGAGCTCAGTTTTTTTTATAAAACTGGGTTTCATGCCCAGCCAGTAGTATGGTAAATAACAGTTCTTTTTTTTTTTTTTTTTTTATTCAATGAAAAGGTTTCACGACGTACAAAGTTCACCATCCAGGGGTGTTCTCCCACTTTGGAGTCACATATACACAAGATACGGACATAACAGGACAACGATAGTGACAGTACAAACAAGATCATCACAGGACCATACAATTAAAGTTAAAGTTAAGCGATTTAGTTCTTATGAACTTTCTATTCTGTATATCTCGTGATATTTTTATAAAATTAAGTTGCGTCGAGTATATTCTTAAACAGAAAGCAAGTATTTCGACGATACGTTCGTTACAGGCAACAATATAAATAGAATATATACAAAAAAACGCAGATAAGAAATTTCTGGGCTAGCAACATCATGGGAAGCTGCTCTTCTTGTTGTAAATTTTTGGTCTCTACATCTCTATCGTGATCATTTATATTTAATTTTAATATGAAGAGAGTAGTCATATAAATTGTCTGTATTGAGTAGTGCCAAAATGACTCCATTAATACAGGCACCATTTTGTCATTGCTCCTCCCTTTCTTGATGTTGACCGTACAGCGACCATGTAGTGAATGGCATGTTTACCATCATTATCGCTGGCTCTAGTTCCTGGTCTGCCCAAATGGGGGCAGGGCACTCTGAGTTGTTAGTGACATGAGCTGCCCTCCTTGCATGTGGAGCACGTCTAGTCAATCCTCATTGGCTAATGCTTCAACAGCCAATCACAGCACAGAGTTTGCAAGCTCAACCTGCAGCAAGATGCCACCTGCTGTCTGTACATAAACTGAACAATCTGTCATTGAAATTAGTTACGTTCTTGACTCACAGTAGTTACTAATACATCTGTGTTTGAGTCCTTAGCTAGTCTAGATCTCTAGGCTTCACTATTTTTTCTTATTGAGGGAATAATTCGCATGTACATGACTGAGCAGTCTTATATCAAACCCTACCTAGGTTTGTAGTTGATAGAGATAGATAGATAGATAGATAGATAGATAGATAGATAGATAGATAGATAGATAGATAGATAGGTAGGTAGGTAGATAGATAGATAGATAGATAGATAGATAGATAGAGAGATAGATAGATAGATAGATAGATAGAGTCAGAGAGAGCAAGAGAGTGGAAATGTCTTTAACAGTGCAAGGTGACTGTCTTGGATTACACGTACGCATCTCACCAGTTGCCGTAAGATACAATTAATGGAGACTTTTTGTAACACATTCATCTACGATTTACCATACTTGTTAGCAGCGAATATAAATATGTTTTATTAAGGAAGAGTGAGACCTTTTTGACTAGATCACCGATGAGAAATGTTGCCTACCTCTCCTTTACCACAGGCTAATGGAGTAACAATTACAGAATGGATTCGGCCAATCAGGGGCTTCATTGAAGATTACCTGTTGAAGGACTACCTCGACCGAGTCCGTGAACGAGCCAGAAGTGAGCTGCTCAAATACTTACATAGAACTGGATCGAGAATCATATGAATAAAGAATACTCCATGTGTTTGGATGTGCCGTAATCATCATCGAGGGGAATTGATGATTACGGCACTTCCAAAAGAGTGGAGTGCTGTTTATTTTATGATGTGAGTGCGGTTCTGGATTTATCTCACCCCTTACATGGACATTAGAATAGCATTACGATATCAGAATAATTCAAATCACTTCGTAAATCCAGTTATAAACATACAAATCTCCATGTTGGTGTCTTATCTACTCTCTGGAATCCTGGATGCTGATTGGCCAGTTGATTATGACATCATCGCGCATTACTCAGACACAACTATGGCGTAGTATTGTCCCTTTACGTGGTTGATTGTTGCATATCATTTTTTAATGTTATTCCTATGGCAAAACTTGTACCAGGGGTGAGATAATATTGCAAACACTGAACTGTATGACATTGGGAAACGTAATATGGCGTTTCCATATACAGAATATTCTTTGTCACGTTGGTGAAATTTATAAATACACGATAAAAGAGTTGTCTTTTTTTAAAATCATTGTTATCACTTTTTTGTTGTTGCTGAATCTCTACATGTAATGTCCTGTTACTGTTTTGTCTGTGTCTAGGCTTGTTCTTTCTGTGATTCAGCCTGAGGTGAAAATATTTACTTTATATTTATTCATGTATTACATACTTACAAGCATTGGCTGATTGATATGCATGTATTTGAATAGTGTATAATATACAAGGATCGTTTAAAATACTACCTCATGTGTTTGCTGTTTCATAGTACCTATTATTATATACCTGTGGTAGTATATCCTACACATACTGCCCGCTCCTACCCATGTCGTATTTATACCCGTACGACACCTAGGTGACGTACGGGGTATGTATGTGGCGTACGGGGCATGTACGACGGCAAAATCCAAATATTCCCTCAGTAGCAAAGTTAAAAATTCGATATTTTAAGGTATATAATAATAGAGAAACAGGCTGACTGTCTCCGTACGGATAAAATACTTGGTAAAATCGGCGATCAGATGAACCTCTGCCTTCGGCATCGGTTGATCTGATCGCCGATTTTACCGCGTATTTTATCCGTACGGAGACAGTAAGCCTGTTTCTCTATATTATCAACTAGGCTTAAAGACTCATGAATGAAAGATCGTGACATATGCCAAATAAATAAACACTTCTGTAAAAAAAAAAAAGATAAGAAAAAGAAGGAAACACAACCTGTATCTGAGAAGAATTAAAATCTATCAGAATACCATTGGACCTTAAACTTTTGAAAGTTAATTATGAAGCTGTTACATTACCATAATTAAACGATTGCTTGCAGTTATAATTGAATGCCTTGGTTGGAGCAATCATGACAGATTTCTCCTCATGGCCTATGAAAAGGGTATGAGGGCTCCTGACTTTGTCTTCATTAACTATGGGATCACCCCTGGCCAGAGCACCTATGAACCTTGGATCCGTAACTACGAGGACCGACCTGATTACTGGAGGCAAATATTAATCGACATCAACTACAAAATGGTAAGCTCAATGTTCAATTCCGATGAAGCGATTTCAGAACATCCATTTACTTTTGCCGGCAACAAAGGAACGGTACTTTGTCTTAGGCAAGGCATCCTAACGCAGTCGGCCCCAGTCGGTAGACCTGCAATTAGTGAATTACCCCCCCCCCCCCCCCCCGCAAAGATGTTCTCTTGTCCGATGTTCCGAAATCACTCGCCGAAAGTTTATCAACATATTGAAAAAAATCTGTTGGCGATAATGGAACATTGGAAATACCCCCCGTTCCGCAGGCCGACAGAGGCCAGCACAATTTGCCTTTGACAAGTTCACCGATAACTATACATTTTGGGAACTGATCATTCAATCCCAAATCGGTTGCTGTGCATTAGACTTTACTTTCTTTCCTCCTAAGTCTGGCAGAATCTTAACGCACTGACGTAGGTTCTGATGTAGAGTGTTTGTAACCCCAATATCCTTTAATATCTTGGATATGTATATCCGATCACAGATCCAAACATAATAAATCCCTAGCATGAAATGATTATACAGGAATGATTATTTGTAGTAACTTCCTTTTAAAGGGGACCATTAAATGACCTTTGCTTGTGAGGTACGAGAGCAACGGAACCACTAGAGCGAGAGACGATGGTATGGACGAGGATAGCGTTGAATAACATGTGTCACCCCAAGGTAGAAAAATCCTGGGGCCGTTGAATAATATTAGGAAACGTCCTTACTGTGGACGAAACGGTTCCTGTTCGAGGTCAGTCGTCAATATCATACTGCCTGACGCCATAGGCGGAAGGCAGTATGAAATCGACGACTGACCGACATTTTAATGACTTATTAAGTCACTCTCACAGCGGGCACGAACATTATTATTACTGCACCCCTAGCAGCGGGCAGTATTTCCTAGACATTCGCACACAGGTACATAATAATATTTTGTTGTTTGTGAGGCTGGGGTCCATCGAACAATCTAGGATCATACATGAAGACCCTTTTCTGTATGCCATGGACACTCAGGGACGATATGGGTCAATTGATTTCAACACTTCTGGACAGCTAAAACTATTGTATGAGGTACAGAAAGGGGTCTTCGTGTATTATCCTTAGTCTATACACACCAACCGATTCGAGGTTGAACGATTAGTTCCCAAATCATATAGGACTTGGTGAACTTGTCGCACGCAAATTCTGTAACCCGTTGCTCGACCGGCGGCCATCCCAGTGGATAACAGAGAGGGAGTGGTTGGTGTTAGTCCTAAGCAGATCAGTCTGCACTAACAAACTGAGATACGATTATGTACCCGTGAGACTTACTTACCTCGGAACTCACATTCTCATAATTCCTGACCAATTGCCTCGGCAACTGCCCCGGGAAATATTGGACAAAAAACCTCCCACCTACAAGGCGAAGCCGCGTGAATTGCTGACCCTAAACTTGAATGGGTTTCTGAATTTATCTCACCCTTAATATTGATTAATGGGCTAACATTTGTGACATTATCCCCCATTGGATATTTTTCCTAAATATCTAATGGGTGTTAGGAACGAATTTCCAATGTTAAGTCTATGGAGAAAAAATATCTGGGGTGAGATAAAATTACATAGTTGTCTCATAGAACACTACTTCCAGGACACCCCGTATGAGGGTACACCCCATGTAAGCAGACAGTTTGCTTGAAACAGGCGGTGATTCCTCAAACAGGGCTTTCCTTCAGTAGATGGTATGGCAGTAGTTTCTGTCAATTCTTTGTGCTTCTTGGGGAGGATATATCATGTAAAGATGGTTTATTTACTAAATTTACCAAACTAGCAGTTTCAGCTATCATTTATCTCATTCAGGCTTTGATTGGCTGATCTTTTTGTCACTGCAGTTTAATTTAGGTAATTTGGGCAATTGGGTGGGACCAAATCTTTCTTCTGGGACCTGTTTCAGTAGTTTCGTGACATGTCTAGATGGCGTCTGTGACACCATACGGACAGACCGGGTTTCACTAGTTTCGTGACAACACAAGTAGCTGCCCTTCGGACTCAGACCCCAAACACGGTGTGCCCAGTTTCATAAGAATCAGACATTGCCTTGTTACTGGCACTGCAGTGTCACTGTTAGGCTTGGCTCCGCCTGTGTACTCTGTTCTTGCTTGCACTGTTAGTGCCGCTTTTCATGTCTGTCTAACACTTTTGTTACGAAACTAGTGAAACAGGTCCCAGGTGTGTGGTTTTGACATTAATGTCAGTCTATGGTTTTTTGCGAAGTAGTCATGAAATTTCCTTTTCCATGAAAATATTGATTTGTACTCAACTGTGGCCAGGTGCGTGTGGCCGGCATACGAGGTCAGGAGGTGGAGGACTTCTACGACCGGGTCCCGGTGAGGCTGACACAGCCGCCGTGGAACTTCAACATGAGTCTGGAAAATGGATGGCGGGTGAGACTTTACGTTAATCATGATAATTTACATATAATTATGATACCTGATGAAGGCTCAGACAGCATCCGAAATGTTGTAATCTAAAACAAGCAGTAAAATACCATCCTGTAATCCAATTACATTTCTTTGTCTTAGGTTGTGCCTTCTTTGAACTTAATAATTTATAATTATCCCCAAATTATGAGGGGACCTAAAGTGCCTTAAATGATGTTTTATTCAAAGAATAACTGTTATTCAGAATAAAGTCAGACATTCGTAGAATACCCCCCTTCACTCCGATAGCAACTTAATAAGTTGTCTTGATGTTGACCATACGGCAGCCATGTAGTGAATGGCATGTCTACCCTCATTATCGCTCCTTCTAGTTCCTTGGCTGGCCACTTGGAGGCAGGATGTGCTGACATGACTGAGTTGTTAGTGACATGAGCGGCCCTCCTGGCATGTGCGAGAGACCAAAACAAGACTGGCAATTCTTATTGGTTGTTGCCTAAACAGCCAATCCCCACACAGAGCTTACAAGCTTACCCTGTACCAAGATGCCACCTGCTGACTGTGTATAAACTAATGCACCTGTCATTAGATCAGTTACGTTCTTGCCTCATAGTAGGACCTAGCACATCTGTATTTGAGTTCTTACTCCTTTCTTCATAAGGACTACACCTAGCTAGTCTAGGCCTCTATGCTATACAGCTTGTAATAATCATCACCTTAACGTTGTATGATCTTCATGTGATGAAGGTTCAAATAAAGCTGGTTTGATTTCCCTTTTAAACGTTGCTCTGACAGGGAGGTATAAGGGCAGCTGACCTTTACGATGCCACGATGGCCTACCTGACGGCTCTGCATGACATACTGGAGGATGGTGGAGACTGGCGCGATGGAGGACTCATACAAAAAACAATATTCAACAAGGTCGTCTACGGTACACTCGCTTACGATACTCTGCAGTCACAACTGAATGTTACTTGAACAAAGATTTACCACGACAAGTTTTTATGGGAGATATCTTTTATCAGAGGAAATAATTCTGAAATAATACTCCGTTTGTGGCACTCTTGACCTTTTTTTGACTTTCTGCTTCAGTCTAAATACCTTTATATTCAAACCTTAGTATTGGAATTGACAGTTAGCATATAGAAATGTACATATTGAAGTTATGTATAGAGTATTACCCTGTATGCCACGGTTATGCCTTAAAATATTTATATGCCACGGATGACATATGAAGTTAAAAACATGTGACGAGGTAGAATAAAATCTAAACGTCACTTAATTTCATATAATGGTTTACATGGCGGCGTTTGTTGTCTCCCACTACAGATATCACTCAGCTCCGCTTCTTGATATCATTCTGCGAAGAAAACTCACGCCATATAAACAATCTTATGAAATTTCATGATGTTTCTTGATATTACAGTATTTCACATGGAGTGGAATCCTTTATTAGCTATTTGACTTGTTTATTATTGTTTTGCCATCTAAATCTTTCACACACTGAGACTAATGGTTGAACTTGCCAGTATCTCATTCCATGCGATTAGAATTGGTAACCTGCTCTCTATAGCCCTACAAGTATTACAGTATTCTCTATGTCATGTCATACATATAGTGTGTCATCTCTCCTTCTAATGTGTAAAGGGGTAAGATGAATACAGAAAGCAACTCCTTTTAGTCAAGGTCATCATTCTCCAACTCATTTGAACGCTATGTGATATTCACTTGGTATCGCCTCGTTCATACTCATGGAGAACTCGTGGAGAATGACGGCTTTGACCAAAACTTGTTGTGTTCTTTTACCTCCCAACAGGTCTATGATGGTTACTTCTTGCAACCAAATTATGGTCAGATTCAGCTTTAGAAAATCCACTAACTGTGTCCCATATCATTTGAATCATTAGGTTTGCATGGCAAGATGTTATTTGATGATAAGGCAGACCGCGAGGCAGACTACTGGATATTTGATATCAAACAAGGCGAAGAGCGCTATGAGGAGAGGATTCTGATCAGCATGGCTGAACCTCCTGAAAAGGTACTAAGTTAATTACTATAGGTCAGTAAGTATTTGTTTATAAATAATAACTAAAGAAAAATACATTCTCTTAAATTACAATATATAAATATTGCATCATTTCCAAGCAATCCTTTTCCCCCCATTTTCTACCTACCATGTCAGTGCTTTGACATATGGCAGATATCACAAAATGGGGCTTTTTGCTACTTTTCTATTTTTTATAACAATACAGTCCATTTTTACTTCTACTGTGAAAACTTTCAATGCCCCCCCCCCCCCCACCATCAATCTTGAGTATCTGTACTTTGCGATAATCTCTAAATATTACTTCTATTTTAGAGATTTGTCCCCATAGAAAATGGCTACCTGGTTTGGGGAACAAAAGGAAATATCCCAACACCTGATACCCCAGCCTGTGGTTTTCAAAATGAATTGTGCTCGACCGGTAAGTGCTGACATTGACCACCTTAACACTTTATCAATCAGCAAGACCAGGGCCTATTTCAACAAGCATACCAGTTTTTTCATAAACCTCGCCTGTGAGACCTGAAATTGAAGCTGCCTCATCTTCATGTTGTGAAACATTTTGGGTATGAATGGTGAAAGATGCAGAAATACAGAGCATCACAACTAATTCAATGTGCTTTGACTACTTGGTGCAGTGGATCGGTCGGTGGTGTCATATTGCCTAAGCGCCAGATCCACTAAGGCGAATTTGGGTTCGCAGACGTTCGCAGACATTCGCATGGACATGCGAATGCCTTGCGACAATATTCAATATATATTGAATATCATCGCATGGGATTCACACAGTCGTATGGATCGCAGATGCATTCGCATGGTCGCCTTAGTGGATCTGGCGCTTGAGGCAGGGGAGAGAAATGGATGACCGTTTCTGTTTCCACCTGATGATTATTGCAACAAGAAACTGGCTGACTGTCTCCGCACGTCATATACTAGGTAGAA
This sequence comes from Alentia gelatinosa, assembly GCA_950022655.1. Taxonomy (NCBI): domain Eukaryota; kingdom Metazoa; phylum Annelida; class Polychaeta; order Phyllodocida; family Polynoidae; genus Alentia; species Alentia gelatinosa. Next base: position 52,439,048 of record OX465584.1, read on the forward strand.
TTATTGATCAGATACATCCCCCTGACTGAGGCATCGGAATGAATCTGATCAATAATTTCACCGCATATTTTTGACGTACGAAGACTCGGCCATTTTCTGTACATTCTAACAATGTGTCTTGGGATCCCCATGGATCAGTTCCAATACATCAGCACAGCATTTAAGACATGTGAACCGGGTGTAGCAACTAGGAGCAAATGGTATGTTCATCATTGATGAATGAGCATGGAATTTTGAATAGATAACAATTAAAAGCTTTGGATTACATTCACTCTATGGTGCATTTTCTGTAACCCACTTGCACCCAGTTAATTTGCCATTTCTGCAACTACCTGAGACATACGTGATCCAGATATATCAAGCACCAGTGGGTATGTGAGGTATTTCGGTCTCTAGAGACTGGTCCAGGGGCCCGTTTCAATAGTCTGTAGGACGTCCGTTATTGGGTGTAGTGACATGATAGCGACAGGTTGCGTTGCAGTAGTTTAGTGACAACCGATTCTGTGACTCCGGTTTACAGACGGGCGCTAATAGTGGCCTGACCATTTCATAAGACCGATGTCCAGACACTGTAGTGGTCATTATTGTGTCCTAAATAGCGAGAGGGTATACCCTCTCACTTCTATTGTCACAAACACGTAACTTTACTTCCTGTAGGAATTAAGCTATGAATCTTTAACCTCAGTTAGGGACACATAAAAATTATATTTGCATTTGAATTTTGTCACAGCAAATGCTGCACTGGTGGCCAGTGTAGGATTACTCAAGCCAGCCGCTAATTTATGCAGTGACCTTCACCTTGATGGCACTTGTTCCCAGTAGGACATGAGTATGTGAGATGGGGTACCCCACATGTTTTTCCGCTATGCTGTCCCAAACTAGGGACACATCCACAATAGTGACAAGACACACCTCCCCTACTGTGACATGCCTTATGAAATGAGACTTAGATTTTGTCACTATTCCTGTCACTATTGCTATCACTAGTTATGTCACTAAGTGGCTTAGTGACGCATTCTATTGAAACGGGTCCATGGTCAGCTGGGCATGCCTCTCGGACATTTGAGACAGTGCACTTCTACTCTTTTCCCAATGTCACAATTAAGCCGGAGACACACCAAGCAAGTCAAGGTGGTGATCTCTGGAATCGCCAACACAAAATAACATATATCTAAGATATTAGTTTATAGTAATATCTCCCACCGGTAATATACCGTATCAGAAGCAATAATCAAGGGAAAATGAAATAATATCCAGAAATCGCTGCCTTACTCGCTTGGTACGTCTCCGGCATTTAAGTTTAGTTTTTTGAACAAGGGTTAGTTGCAGCAAGATCAAAGTGTATGTGACCACTCTGATCTGAGTATATAAGCATGTGAACATGAAGTAAAAGAATGTCCTCCTCCTAACAGGTCCCAACGTAGTTCTTATCGCGTCGTCGACAGGCGGAGGAATGCTACTGCTGCTTATCGGCTTCTGTCTGATAATCCAGAGGTAATTCCTTCATTTCTTCTTTCATTTTCAGAGGATCTACAGGTAATAGGTTGGACGGTTTTAATTCCAATCACTTTACAGACAGTCCGTCCAATTATACAGGGCTCTCATTGGTTGCTGTACCAACAGCCAATAGAGGATGACCAAATCATTCCAATTGAGCACCTGGGACCTGTTTCAGTAGTCTCGTAACATTAGGCCTAGACAGACATCAACAGCGGCACCAACAGTGCAAGCAACAGCGGAAAAAGACTAGCAAATATCAGAAGATCGAAGTGGCCAATCTACTTCATATTTGGAACGATTATAGATTGTATGTATCCCCTACACATGTTAAAGTGTCATTGCTTAATTCCTACGAGAAGTGAGTGAAACTCCGTGTGTCATCGACTGCAGTCTTGTGATCTGTCCATATGGTGTCACAGACGCCATCTAGACATGTCATGAAACTAGTGAAACAGGTCCCAGTTCTGGTCTGTTGCACATGCCAGGAGGCTGCTCATGACACTGAATAACTCAAGGTGTCATTGGTAGAGCACCCTACCCCCATATGGGTAGACTAGGAACTAGAGCTGAGCGATAATAGGGGTATTCTAAGCCATTCAAAGCATGGCAGCTGAACTGTAAATATCAGGGAGGAAGACTCTAACCAAAATGGGGACTGTTCCAATTCAGTCAAATTGTTTTCTGATAAATAGGGACAATTTAGCTGATTACTTACTTCTCATAGAATCCAACTTGGCCACGATTGGAATTTGTAGACCAGAACTTTACAAGAAAATGAGAAGATCAGTAGCTATTTGGTCTTTCCTTTGATAACTTATAGTTGAAGTCCTGAATAGTATACCCAACATTACCATGATTTTGGTCTGCACTACACGACGCAATATCCTCGCATTCGCTCAGATATCACATCACATTCGGATTGAAACATGGTAACTACACAATACTGGTTTCAGATACAAACGGTTGTTATCTTAAATCTGCTTTTATCTTAAATCAGTCTATGTCGTATATATTATCCACCTTTTCCTGACAAGTAGCGTGCTGATATTAGTTAATTTAGGAACACACTATTTTTCATATGCACCATTTTTCCATATGCGCTGAATTATACAGCAGGGAACAGACAACCATGGACAACTCTAGATACACTGTCCATGATACGACATATCTGTATGCTCCAGATATGATACACACTCCCTATGTGTTTTCTATGGACACTTTGTATTAATTGGATATATCTGCATGCTCTTGGTATGGTAATACACACTCCCTATGTGTTTTCTTCTGACACTTTGTATTAGGTGTATCTATCTGTATGCTCTAGGTATGGTAATACACACCCCCTATGTATTTTCTATGGACACTTTATATTAGGTGGATAATCATATTTTGTATTGATTCAGGCGTCGAAGGCTGGAGGAGGAGGCTCTGCAACAAACAGTCTGGAAGGTCAACTTCGCCGAGATACAGACTCAGGGGAAGCGGACTGGAAGCGTGGTAGGTCTAGATTAGGAAAAGATTAGGAAAAGGTGTAATAAATGGCAGTAGTATCTATTGAAAGTATACCAAAAGCTATTTTTCACTGGCGGACTATTCACAGACGATCTGCAGTCAGGAACCACCAATCAATTTTTAAGTTATACCGACACCAGATCGGTGAATGGAAAGAACCTAGTAGTTGCATTATTGTTTCCAATATGGCTTTGGTATACCCTGAACATCGATCGGACGCCAGATCTGCAGTCGGGAACCACCGACGCCAGATAGGTAAATGGAAACAGACAGGCAGGGGAGTGTACACTGATCAATTGTACAAGGATTATACAATGAGGCCACCAAAACTAACTGGATTTGCAAAGTAATTTGAGTTATTCTAGTATTGCGAAGCTATTTAATATCAGCGAAAAGGATGAGATTTAGAAGGAAACCCACGAGATGAAAATAGCTTGGTCCGTACTCCACCGAGTACGTTTCGTGAATTACTCTGCGATCAAACGAGGTGGAGTGCCTACCAGGTTATTTTCATTAAGTGGGTTTCTGATTTTATCTCACCCCATATAACATTATTTTTTGATAAAATGAATTAGCCAATTAGCCATTGGATACTTCACGGCCGGGGAGTACTAGTTCGTAATGTTAAGCATATGGAGAAAAAAAACCGGTGTGAGAAAAAAATCCAGAACCGCACCTGAATCGTAAAATATACAATACTCCACGAGTATGGATGGGCCGCAATCATCATTGAGGCGAAGCCTAGTGACGATTACGGCCCATCCAAACAAGTGGAGTATTGTGTATTCATATGATTCTAGATGCAGTTCTATATAAATCTTTTTATGATCTACTGCAGGCTAATATGAGTCAGAGGAGTATGAAGTCAGAGGGCTCCAATGCCAGTGATGGAATAGAGCAGCAGATGTCCCGCCAATTATTTACCGAGGTGGGGACCTACAGAGGTAACCTTGTTGCCATTCTCAAGGTGGAGAAACTCCGAGTTGACCTTGCGAGGGAGGACCTGAAGGAAATGAAGGCAGTAAGTTGAGTAGCATTCCTCTTTTCTCCAATACTTAATTGACTGGGTCTATGGGACACCTGCCATCTTTAGTCGTCCAAACTGTCGTACATTCGTTGGGAGATCTTAGACAATCGTTACCTACGATTTTTGTGTGAGAGGAAAAAACACCTCCCTGATCTATGAAATGAGGGTGACTGTAGAGGAATCCTATGAAAGTTTAGGGTCAGAGCTGATATCCCATCGAGTTTGAATCGCGTAGTAATTCACAAGGTAAAGTCATATGAATTACATAGCGATTCAAACGAGATGGGATCGAGGCCTGACCCTAAACTTGAATAGGTTTCTGAATTTATCTCACCCTTCACATTGACTAATGAGCTAACATTTGTTACATAATCCCCCTTTGGATATTTTTCCTAAATATTTCATGAGCGTTGGATACAAGTCCCCATTCGTAAGTCTTTGGAGAAAAAATACAGGGGTGAGATAAAGGTCAGTATAGTTCCTTCATTCTGGTAATACTTGTCGGCTCCTGTCATTATCGACCACTGAAATAGCCCGCTGCTTTTCCATGCCTCACAGATGAAGGACATGAGCCACGACAACTTGGCAGTCTTCGTCGGCGCATGCGTGGAGGCGCCTAACGTGTGCTACATCATGCATTATTATACCAAGGGAAGTCTCCAGGTAGGTACACTGCAGTAGCCTTTCACTTGGTGAAGGGGTGGGTTCTTATGAAACCATTTAAGACTAATATGTTATTGGCTGATTAGAATTAGATCATCCTACCAGTACACTTATTCACTATCCACTTAGCACAAAGTGTCCAGAGAAAACACATGGGCAGCGTGTATCTACCTACCAGGAGCATAGGGATATGTTGTATACTCTGGGCTGGAAAACCCGGCGCATAGGGAAAGATAGGGCATATAAAAAAATAGTGTGTGCCTAAATGAACCAATATCAGTACCTCACTTGTCAGGAAAAGGTGGATAATAAATACAATGCAGACTGGTTTCAGATAAAAGCAGCTGTATACTCCTCGGAGTTGACTGTGCAATATCCTCACATACGCTCAGATATTACAACACGTCAACTTCTCGGAGCATACAGCCACTTGTATCTGAAACCAATGTGTATGTATTTACACTAACTCCTGTCTACATAACGTACCCTTCTAGTATCATATTAACAAATTTAACAAGGTTACTTATGTAGTTCATGACAGTACTTACATCTTCAATTTCACAGTAATTGAAAAGCTTGTAATTTTGTCATATTGTACAAAATTCTCAATATCTGACATAGCATTTATCTTTCATTTATCATGAATAGGATATCATAGACAATGAAGTCATTGGATTAGACTGGATGTTTAAGACGTCGTTACTCTCTGATCTTGCGAAGGTAAGGTAGTTGTGTACAATGTAAAGCAATGCTAATCCATGAATAAGACTTATACAGAACGACCTGACCATGCTGTACAAGTTACAAACTGAGATGATAATTACGATTTGTACGGAATGAGACGTTTACGCCAAGTTCCGCACGAACCCTAAATTGTCATTGAGTTGGTTGCTTGGTGGGTTTATTTACTCTTTACCAAGAATTGATAGACTAATCAAATTGATTTGGCCTAACAAATAACATTTTAGTCAACGTGTACGGAACAGTGTTCTGTATTTTTCCGTATGGAACATTGTTCTGTATGTTGCTTGATCTACATTCATTCTCAGCCTGTCTACTGGTAAATCATTTTCCGACTACTTGTCGGACAGCATGATAGTATGTCGGATGGGACGGGAGTATTATTGGAATAAGAAGCAAATATTTGACCGGTTATAGGCAACAGGAGGTTTAATTACTAGGGTTCCTTTCTGGCGAGTGAAGGCCCAGGGTGTAAAATTCCCCTCCACCTACCTTTGGTATATGGTAGTAGTATACAATTGTAACCCTGCCCCGGGTGTTCAAAATGTGTACAGCTTACGCGGGTTTTTTAAAGTTTCCTCCAGTCCGACGTACAACTGTTACATATCGATGTGTAAATTACCCGTTCTCTTATATCTTATTTGGATCCAAAGTTTCTGAAATTATGAATTATTTTCTATGAATACACGCCAACGGCCCATGGCTCACCCCGGCTGGGCTCCCGGCGGCTCACCCTAAGCCATATTTGATAGGGTGTCCGTTTACACGGGGTTAAATGGCATTTCATACCAAAATAAATGTCCGCTTAGGCGGGGTGGCCACTTAAGCGGGATGCCCGCTTACGCGGGGTTAAAATAAACATCTTACAGAGGGGAATATTTCGTTCCGAGCAAAAGTGACTGCTTACGCAGGGTGTCCGCTTAAGTGTGGTGTTCTACTGTAAAGGTATATGTTTGTAAATAGTATAGAAATGTAGATTGACTGCTCGTCTTTTATGTGTAGTAACTTTATATATAAGCCCTTCCCTAATACACTTATAAATGCATATCGAAAGTATAGAATGGCTAATTATCTTCCTATGATGCAGGGTGTGGCATATCTGCACAGGTCAGAGTTGGGCTCCCATGGCAGTCTCAAGAGCTCCTGCTGTCTAGTTGACAGTCGCTGGCAACTAAAGATATCCTCCTACGGCTTGCACGCATTCAGAACAGGTATATATACTTTTATTTTCCATTGTATACAAAGACACCATTGAAAATGTATAAACTATGCCCCATTATATAAAACCTGTGAGATACCATAACTGTGGTATATAGATTCTAATCTGTGGTATACGGCTTCAAAGCCATGGTATACAGGAAAATAGTCCCTTTGTGCTATAGAGCAAAGAAATAGTTCCTATTGTTATTACTCTTTATCATGGCAATTCCTTGGATTAAGTTATTGAAGCAATGGATGAAAAATACAATAAACGATGCTTTTATGGACAGTCCCTGTTCGCCATCTCTTTTGGGGTGCTTCGGAATATTCACTCAGCTATCACCTCGTTCATATTCCTGCGCTCCAAACTCGATGGCGAGCTGAGACACAGACCAAACACTCATCAATCTTTTGCTTAATCTCTGACAGGCAAAGCAGTTAGTGACTATCAGATGCACCGGAAATTGCTGTGGACGGCTCCGGAGCTACTGCGCATGCCCAGACACCATTGGCCTCGCTATGGGACACAGAAAGGAGACGTCTACAGTTTTGGAGTTATTGCTCAAGAGGTCATCTACCGAACCTCTCCTCACTTCATCGACCTGGAACCACCTGAGGGTGAGCACCAAACAGTAGTATTATTAAATTTAACTTCTCTATCACCAAGCCATGAGAAATATGACGAGGGCGCTTGTTTCCTTGTTTTTTGCTGGATCAAAGATGGCTTTTGTATCATATTCTATCAGACTGCTGTGGTTATTAAAGGCACATCTTGCAATACACAGTGGCGCCACCTGGTGATTTCTAAATATTGTCAATTATTAGTCAAAATTAGTCCTTTATGATTCTTTCTATTTCTAAATGATTAAATATAAAGTTTTGTCCAGTTGGTCCAATTTTAATAGGTAAAATAGGCTAATTTACATTTGCTTGATGTACACAGAAAATTTACTGAAAAATAAGGTGTTCCTCAATTTTCTCAAAAAGAAGAACGGTGACGTATGGATTTATATGTGTAGTATTATACATCTGCTATATTCTGTGAAAGTTTGAGGAGAATGAAATGGATCTTACTATGTGGAAATAAACTTTTTTCAATTTCTATATATTCCATTATGAAATTATTATAGTATTGATCTCTAAATCAAAGACTAGCACAATGCCCCCCTGTTTTTAAGTTAGATATATATATATATGTTCTACAACACTCAAAGATCATCATATTCAATTTCCAGGAAATTGACATGGGTTGAAATTTTCAAGATAAATGGTCCGATATATACCTTAAAAGTATGCATAGGCAACTCATTGACATTTATACACAACCTCAATATCTCATATATTCTTCACAGAGATCATAGCTAAGATTAAGAAGTCGGGTGCCCGACCGTACCGGCCCGAACTGCCGAAGGTGGACGATGACACCCCGAAAGAGGCGGTGAACCTCATAGAGAGCTGCTGGGCCGAGGACCCTACAGCTCGACCAACCTTCTCCACAATCTCCAATATGATTACAAACCTCAATAAAGGCAGGTGAGTGCTTCAAGTCTTTTGGTAGCCATACGGAGGGGTACCTCTGGAGCCCACCAGGAGGTGCCCTGGTCCCGGAAGTGACGTCAGGGGGTGTCCTGGGGACTTTGATGTCTGACGAGGCTTAGCAATGATTTGTGGGTCTTCCAGCTACCGCGATGCGACCACGGAATATCTTCCAAACACGGCGCTTTATAACGAAGCCCATACGAAACGAAATATTATGAAAAAAGGTGCCCTGGGACTTGCTATATTTTTCGCCAGACATCCTCTGGATGGCAGTCTGTCTCAGGACGGGGCTTGGACCACGTCCGGACCCTTTTTATGAGGTATCATTATCCCACGATAAATCATTAAACGCCAATGGACAATAACTTGGGCATCGTCGGCCACAACTGTCCTGGCCCACGATAGATCGAATTATTAGATCCAAACGCTCCGACGACCTCACCTCGGACCTTGAGGTATTGTCGGGGTGGGTTATGAAACGGCCCCCTGGTCAACATTCCCCAGGGACTTGGCGGACCGCTATTGGCCGCTTGGGCTTACTGTTGGGCCCGGCATCCACCTACTACGATAGAGATTTAGACCTCCCGATATGGCTCCGATACAAAAAGTCTAAATCGTAGACACTCTACGATGCAGGTTTTTCATCGGGACCAAACCGTAGATGCCCTTTTACAATGGAGTCTAATCGCAGAGAGGTGATCAACTGCCCCGATATTAGTTGACCTTCCGACGCGATTTTTATATTTCATCGGGAGGTCCATCGTAGACCATATCGGAGCTATATCGTGGTAGGTGGACGCCGGGCCTTAACGTCGAGATAACGACAATCACCGGAGCTGGAACTTTAGCCACTATGTGTGACCTTAGGAAGGCTCTTAACCCTTTCAGGGTGGATAATGCCTTAAGTCATTTCCCAACTTCAACCAGATAATGCCTTAAGGCAGTCCCAGCATAGACCGAATAATGCCTTGAGACATTCCCAGCATAGATCGGATAGTGCCTTGGGGCATTCTTTATAATATTTAGTAATATACATGATTTCATTGTTTTCCGACGGATTAATCGATTAATCAATATAAAACCTTTAAAATAGCACTTAACATTATTAGGTAAAACAACTATAAGAACAAGGATGACATGATTTACCACGTGATCAAACAATTGAATATGGGTTCGGATAAAAATCTGCCTGTCCCCTTGTATTATACCCGTCCCTAGTACCCGTCCCGACACTTTGCCCTGTATTCGGTGTACAATACAAATATTTTTGAATAGCACTTCTGACAATTTCCTTTTGGAAGATTCTTTCTGACAATTCCCCTTTGATTTATTGCAAATTGCCCATCTCCGACAACCTAGATATTTATATAGAACGACCTGTCCGTGCTGTACAAGCTACAAAACGAGATGATAATGTACGGTTCGTACGGAATGAGGCATTTATGCCGAGTTCCGTGCGAACGGCTAAATATCATCGTGTTTTGTAGTTTGTACAAGCACGATAGGTCGTTATATATTTACTATATACCCAAAATTGATTTTTTTAAATGACTAACTTAATTAACTAACTTAACTTAACTAATGTTTTATCTAACACTTATCATGCCGTACGGAACAGTGTTCCGTACGGTATTCTTACGTTATATGTCGAAACGGCGCATATTTACAATACATACGGCATGGGTATATATAGTAAAAGGAGAGAAACCTGTATATTCTTCCAGGAAGGTAGACATAATGTCGTCCTTGATCGAGAAGCTGGAGAAGTACGCCAATAACCTGGAGGACATTGTGAATAAGCGGACGGCCGAGCTGGTCATCGAAAAGAAGAAAGCCGACATCCTGCTCTACAGCATGATACCAGAGTAAGGGCCATCTCATCTAAAGTGGAATTCACACGGTGGGACTCATGTACCTCACAGGGTTCAAAATCTCATGAGATTCTGTTCCATTTTGGGGGTAAATGTCGCCAACAATTGCAGGGGAAAAAACATGTCTCAGGAAAATGGAACCATACACTTTAGACGAAGAAATTGTGTTGGAGCACAGAATCTCAGCAAGATCTGTCTCAGATAAACACCCTGTGAGATACAAGAATCCCATGGTGTGAATCCCACTTTAGACCCAATGCATATCTACAGATTTCGGGAAATTGATGTACCTTTGTCAGCGACAAAGGAGCGGTACTTTGTCTCAGGCGAGGCATCCAAACAGAGTCATCCTTGGTCGGTAGATGTAGTACAGCTAGGCAAGGGTCAGGCAATGATTAGTGATTGCTCCCCTTGAGATGTTCTTTTGTCGCATGTTGATAAATCCCGTTAGCAACAACGAAACATTGGCAATATCTCCCCCCCCCCCTCCCCCGTGGTGCGTACTGATAACGGTCAATAATAAACATAATCACCCCTAGGGTGAGGATATTTGGAGGGTGCCACACACAGATGAGTGGTCAGATGCGGTCCCTCAGCGGTGCGAAATAACATAATCGGTGGTCATCATTACCCTACCCCTGGATGAAAGTAGAGAAGCAGTAGCTGGGAAAATAAAATTTTATTGAATTTTATGTAGTAAAGTAGTAGATAAAATTTTATGTCGACCTTACTGGACGACATATTATAATGAAATATTAATATGAAGTAAGTAAGAATACATGGAATAATTGATGTTAGAAAATTAGTCAATTATGAGTAAGTTATAGAATAAACGTTACAATGTTGAATTGTATGATAGATAATACAATGATAATTGTAAATGATAATAAAAAAGGGCCTACGTGAGTAGTAGAGAGGAGAGAAGGTGAGGGTGGGTGGGACGAGAAAAGTGTGGAGTATGTGTGTACTGTAAGGAGGTCTGAGTAGAAGTGAGACCGGGGTCCGGACCGTGGTGTACCACGTGACCGCGTGGTAGGTGAGAAAGCCGCGAGGGGGCAGGAGGGGCGCCCGGGAGGCGCAGTAGAGGGAGACACCAGAGGTGGCAATGACTACCCCTGACCAAAGGCCATGAGTCACCCATTACCCTACCCCTGGATGAAAGTAGAGAAGCAGTCTTTTTGGTTTATGGAGTTGAGGAGAGCGAGATTTACCGCTTTCTCGTTATCGTCCTTGATATACGAGCGGTGGGCATTGGACTTCCACCCTCCATACCGTTGTATGGAGATTTCAGGCATCCCAGCCTGGAATGCCTGTGTTGCTGCTGCCTTGCGAAGGCTGTGCAATGTATAGTTCAACTCCTGTTGGGCCGCCACGAGGAGCTGCTTCCATCCCTTTGTAAGCATATGGGTTGTGACCGTGGTTCGGTCCTCGAGCATGAGGAACGGGTCCTCGGGGGTGGCTGTGGGGGCGGCCGCCACCATTCGTCGTATTGCCACCAGCGGGCAGGAGGATGGGGTTGGCGATGTCTTCTCCTCCCCCGCAAGCTGTAAGTTCTTTGCAGCCTTGATACGGATTATCACGCTGGTGGGCGTGACCACCACGTCTTGGCGTGACAGGTGTCGCGCTGGATTGTGGGCGGCCGCCGTCGGGGCTCTGTTGCAGCGCCGCGTAGTAGATGATCAGGACGGCCGCCCAGAGAACGATGTGCATGGGAGAGTCCGTTAGGGCCCCGAGGGCAGCCTGGAGAACCGCCATCGGGACCGGAGGCTTCACGTTGGGCCTGTAAGCCTTGTTGCGTTTCATGGCCTCCAATGCCCGCTTCACCCGGAAATCCTCGGTCGGCGCGACGTCGCCCCCCGTCAGTCGCAGGTGCGACCGCACGTGTGATAGCTGGTTGGCGACCGTTGCTGGCGAGGGGGCGTGTTCCGCGACGTATTCGAGGTAGGCCGTGGTGAAGCTGACTGTAGGTCTCTGCGGATCGGCTCCCATCCGGCGGCAGAACGCGAGGTAGGTGGAGACGGCACTCTTCTGGTTGGCGACTGTTCCGCGGGCACGTGCCTCGGACTGCCGCGCAGATGCCCTCGTCTGGAGTGAGAGTAGAGCCGGATCTGCATATAAGACGTAAAACTGGGGTGAACGAGGCATGCGTACATGGTATGACCTCTGTAAGGGAATGGTATGTGATGAACATAGCGGCAGTATTGTAATCCCTCGAGGTCAGATGCGCTCGGCTCAGTGCATCGGCCACGGTATTGAGGGCCCACAGCACGTGCGTGTAGAGGAATTCAACCTGCAGTCTCGCTTGAACCATCCAGGCTTGGCGGGCACATTCGGCGAGGACAGAGTTACGTGCCCTCCCACTGGTGAGTGCCTGGACGGTTCCCAGGTTATTGCAGAACACCTCCACACGTGTCCCACGGTCACGGTCCGTGAGGAACGTGTTCATGGCGTACACCATGTTCAGGGCCTCGAGTTCGGAGATGCAGTTCACGGGGTCGCCGACCGGGCACACCCGTCCAGCGTAGAAATACGTGCCGTCGGTGCCGCCGACCCCTGAGAGGCACGCATCCACTATGATACATTTGGTGGGTGGTCCTCGGGGGATTAACGCGTGGCCATTCCAGCCATCGGCGAACCGCAGGAACCAGTCCAGATCTTGTCTCATGTCAGCGTTGATGTTTAGGTAGTAGCCAGACATCCCCCGTAGGGCCTCCAACAGCTTACTGACGAACGGCCGTGCCGGCCGTATGCACTTTGAGACGTGAAGTATTTTCCCGAGGACCGACTGCAGCTGGCGTTTGGTCAGGGACCGCTTCCGGGCGACTGCCCTGACGTGTTCACGGACATCCTGCAGTTTGTCCTCGGGGATGGTGATGGACATCTCGGGGGCATTGATGATAATCCCGAGCCACGTGACCACCTGTTCGGGAGGCTGTGCCTTGTCTGTGGCCTCGGGGAGGCCCAATTCACGGAACAGATCTCGTGCGATGCCGAAATCGGATACAGCCTTATCCCAGTTGGGTGAGAGGATTATTAAATCGTCAAGAAACATAGCAGCGTCGACACCCTTTTGTCCTAGGATCGCGACAATGGTATTGGCCACACACTGCATATGATACGAGGAGGCACGGGCACCAAACGGCATCGCCGTGTTACAGTAGTACCCGTCCCTCCACGCAAAACAGAGCAACGGCCAATCCAGCAGATCGCACCGAAAGTTCTTGTATGCTCTGGCAATGTCAATCGTGCTCATATAACTCTCGGGCCCCGAGGCCACCAGGCGGCCGACGAAGCCGTCAACGGTCGGCAGGCCGTGTTCCCGCTCCTGACCGAAAACAGAGTTCTTTATTATATAAGCGTTGACACTGCTGTACTTCGGGTACGTCATGTCAGTTATGACACGACGGTCAAGGCACCCCCGTTTCTCGCGTGTCATCAACGGCGACACGTGACACCAGGGAGAAAACGGGGAGTGGTCGAACGGACCTATGAGGTTGCTGTGTGTCCGTTCCTTGCTTATGAACTTGTCGACTTGCTCCGGGTATCCCGTGGCACTGGGGTGGTTGGGTACCTCCTGTGTGTCGCTCACCGGCCCGAGGTACCCGAGGGGAAACCCAAACCGGATGAAGTCGAGAAGTTCCTGTTTTCCGGGCATTCCGGAGAGATACCGGACCCACACCGGAATGTTTAAGTCCGTAGGGAGCTCAATCCGTGCACCCAAAGCGTTGGGTAGGCCGGTATCCCTTACCTCCCCGTAGATGTGGGCGTGTCCCGGCGGCCCGGGCCCGGCGAACTGAGGCCAGTGGGCCCGTCTGTGTCCGGCGAAGGCGGCCGGGTCGGTCCGTATCCCGGGGACAGGCACCCCGGTCTCACACACCTCCCTAACTACGGTGAAGTCAGGGGGATTCACAATGTCCATTCCTGACCGGGGTAATTGCCGAGGTAATTGCTCCTCCGCACCGTTAAGGCTCCCAATGGCGGGAGTGTATTCCCCGGGGTCGCTGTCAACACCTCCACGCTCCATGTGTTTGACACGCGGTGTTGTTGTCACGTGGCCCGGAGGTGTTGCGTCACACATGATGCACTCGCTGGGCTTTGTCGGCCCCCTGACCGGGAGTGCATCCGTACCGAGTGCAGGGGGGGTGTCTCGCACCGCGCCTACTCCTGGGGCGCGGCGGGTGCGTTTTTTTAACCTTGTTGTGGGAGTACATGAGTCGGCCGCACTGTGTGTCCGGCTGGGGGTGCTCGGCGTGGGGCCGCGGTCGGTGTGGGTACAGCACTCTCGTAACCGACTCCGTAGGACAGCTTCCTGTTACACGCGTGGATGGAGTGCGTGCACATCCGGCCCACGGAGTCGCAAAACGAGCAAACATGAAGCCACTTAATACTCCCGTCCTGGTGACCGTTGCGTTGGCGGCACCCCCTCTCAGAGTTGAATGCCCGGCACAGGAGCTCTTGTCCCCCGGACTTGTTGACATCTTGGCCGTTCGTGGTCGCCGTCGTGGCCGTCATGGCAAGACGCACACGTTCGTCCTGTATTCTGACGTGGTCAGACCAATACAGGCGTCCGGCCTCCACCTGATCAAAGACATAGTTTGACCACCTCCATACCGCGGCCCAAGGCCGTGTCTGCGCATCGGTGGTGACCTGGGTGAGGTGGCGATACAGGTCCCAGCGGTCCTCCTCACGCACGGCCCGGTGGTCCTCCATCATGGTGAGGAATGCCCCGATGTACTCTAGTGGGCCCAGAGTGCTGCGGACCCCGAGTTTCTGCGCTATGGTATATACACCCTCACGGTCAACGTACATATACGGTTTAGAGATCAATCGGTTCGTATTCAAGTCAGTGGTAAGCTTACCGGCCATCCTGTCATGCCGTAGGGCCTCCCGTTCGATCTCCCTCTGAATGTAGTCATCAGATACGTAGCGGTCGCACAGTTGCCGTGGTGGTGGTAGCCGTGAGGCCTGGTCGTTGGCCCAGTCCCTCGTCCTATCTTCCGCCGCTGACTGTACCGTTGGCGGTCTCGATGCCCGGGACGGTGACCGTTCGCGAGACCTTGACGTCTTTACAGACGAACTGTTGTCTGACACCGAAGCCACGTGTTCGGCATTCCCTTGTGCCGTGGATTCCTTAACCATAGTCTCCGACCCGCCTTCAGCCTCGGGGGCATTTGACGGTCCGGCTTCAGGGGTTGCTCTCGTCTTCGGCATCTTTCTACTCGTTATCCCTGATTCTCATATGGTATGTTGGAGTGCGGGCCTTTTGACTCGTGGAGTACAAAGGCTGCGCGCACAGGCCAAAAATGACGAGAAAAGTGTGGAGTATGTGTGTACTGTAAGGAGGTCTGAGTAGAAGTGAGACCGGGGTCCAGACTGGGGTGTACCATGTGACCGCGTGGTAGGTGAGAAAGCCGCGAGGGGGCAGGAGGGGCACCCGGGAGGCGCGGTAGAGGGGGACACCAGAGGTGGCAATGACTACCCCTGACCAAAGGCCATGAGTCACCAATCGGCAGGCGGAAACGCCGCATAAAGCATCGCCAACTGATTATGTAGTACCCTTTGTGCAATAATCATCAGGTGGAAACAAAAATTGTCAATGATTAATCTTTAGGCTTGTAAGGTCCTATACATATTGAATAATCGCTGCACATGGCACATATAATTGGTCGTCAGGTGGAAATAGAGTGTGTGCCTTGGGGTTAACGATTGTTAGCAGAGACAAATTCTCAAGGAGCACCACTGACATAACCGGTGCGGGTTTCCTTGACAGGTGGAAACGCTGCATTAGTTCCGTTTTATACCTCCGATATTTTTCACTCAAATTCATGATTGTAATAATCAACATGAGTTCACTATTGATATACAATAAAACCCCGCTTAAGGGGAACCCTCCATTCCGAGCAAAGTGTCCTCTTAAACGGGGTGTCCCCTTATGCGAGGTTAAAATAAACTAGATAAAAAAAAACTTGTTCCGAACAAATTGTTCCCCTTAAGCGAGCTGTCCCAGAAGCGGGGTTTTACTGTACAATTGATCTACTTTGAGGAAGGGATCTTACCCACTATGTCTACTTTCTAGGTCAGTGGTGGAGGAACTGAAACACGGTCGGACGGTGGAGGCTGAGCTTTTTGAAGCTGTGACGATTTACTTCTCGGACATTGTCGGCTTCACGGCTCTCTCGCTGGAGAGTTCACCGATTGAGATTGTAAATCTCCTCAATGACCTATACACCATGTTTGATGATATTATTAACCTCCATGATGTTTATAAGGTGTGTATTGAATACGTAGAAGGGATATTTAAATGGTGCGGATTGGTAGGATCTATGAGAGAAAATAACACATCCATTGTATACCCATTGAAGATGAATGGGGTCTCATATAAAGCCTGTCAGATACGATAGTAAACCATAGTATACAGATTCAAATCTGTCGTATACAACATTAAAAACCATGCTATCTGGGAAAATAGCCCCTTTGTGCTATAAATAAATAAAAAAAAGTCCCTTTTGTTATACCTTTGATACGGCAATTGCTAGGTTTAATCTATTCGAAAAAGATGGATGATAAATGCAACAAATGATTGATATTGTTGACAGGCAGCTCTGTATACCACTCAAGGTTGACGTTGTAATCAGCCCGCTAGCATTTGTGTATTACTACACATCAAACCCTTGTGGTGTGTACCAGGGATAAATAATAGATAATAAAATCTGATCTTTGCCATTATACATATATACATACATCTGTTTTATCATTGAATTTTGAAACTATTATCATATGCCTGTGGTTAGTGGGACAGATATCGCTGAAATTTTAGCAATGATGTGCATTTGATAAAACTATCATGAGTTTTGGTACATGGTTAGGGGAGGCCCTTAGGGAAATCTTTAGATGCATGGGCATTGCAGATAAGTTCCGGGAACAAAGTGACGACCATTTTGAAAATTGGCTATCACAGAGCACTCTGGCAATTTTCAGAATTGTTATTACCAAGAACAGACATACATGAATCACCTCAAATGTGTGCAAAATGAACATAAAGACACAGAATTATTCATTCATAAATAATTTTGCCATATACCAACATGTGGGAAGTGGTCATCTTCCAGGGATCTTCAGCCGAAATATACCTAAATCGTGAAGGTTTTTTTTTTATAACGAGTAATGCTCTTTTTTTATTGACCATACAAGTACAAATTACATGAAGTTTCAGAGTTTCCTTAAGCAAATATAATATAATCGATAAATATGCATACTCTCCACCTTGACCCGTTGTACTTCCATAATACTCCATGTGGTAATGCCACATTGAACAGAGAAATGTTTCTTTCCTGATAAAAGTGTCTTATCTCTTGAAATCATAGTATACATCTGATAAAGAAAATAATATACCTAATTCACAGAGTTGTAAGCTATAATCATCACCCTAAGCAATATCTTCTTGAACAAAATTTTACTATATCCTCTAATTTAAGCAAAGGCTCTCTTTTTTTCCCTTTTATTTTTGCTATATGTGTACCTGGACAGAAAGAAAAGTCAATTAAAGTAAAGAAGTAGACAAGAATATGAACAGTCAAGAATACCAAGGACAAGGTGAATTTCACCAGGAATGTTATACTGGTTGGATTCCTAAATAGACCATGGGATACCCCTGATCCTTTGAGCTTATAGAACAACCTACAGTCTCGCCAAAATGTATTCTTAATACAATGCAACAGAAGATAAGTATCTCTGATATCCCTGAACCTAAGACAATAACCATTACTTATTACATTCCACATACATTTTTCATTGTACATAGACATTCCATGACTCTCTTGGGTTATCCTCATATGTATTCATAATCTTGAACTTCTTCATGTAGGAGTCTAATTGCAACCACACAAATAACATGGGACTCATAAAATGTTATTTCCTGTGTTTTGGAAGGTTGAACCTCCTTATTAAACATTGTTAACTCATCGGAGCTCGTATATTACTACGCGTCAAGTCCGCTGAGCATAAGGCCGCTTGTATCTGAACCCAGTCAACATTGTGTATATATGTGAACGGCAGGTGGAGACGATCGGCGATTCGTACATGGTCGTCAGTGGACTCCCGCGTCGTAACGGAGACAGTCACGTGGGCGCCGTGGCCGACCTCGCTCTGGACCTGATGAACGCCGCTCTCCGTTTCCGGATCCGGCACCGTCCGGGTTCGCGTCTCCAGCTCCGCGTCGGCTTCCACACTGGGCCCTGCGCGGCGGGTGAGTGCAGGGTGCATAGAGATCCACAACGTCAATAAGGCGAAGAAGTATCATCTATATAAAACAAAATTTATCATTAGCATATCAGAATTCGTGGGATAATAGTTGAGGTTAATAACATAGACTTAATTGGTGAATGTAGAATGATGAAAACATGGTATAGCGCAAGTTGGCTTATTTTATTTATTAACATTGGAAGAACTGGGAGCTGATCTAAAAGTCGGGAGGGTGCTAAACGAGAGTACTCACAGCCAAAGCGAGAGCTAATAATGGCACTTAAAGCGTCGTTGTCGAGGTGGAGGTGCCGCTCGCTATTGGGTATTGGTAGAGGTTTTGCTGCCGCTTTGACTCAAAGTGCCGCTCGCTGTTGCGGCCTCTCGCTTTGAAATGCGACGTGTCGCTGGCGAGACTTCACTCGACTTTTGAAACAGCTCCCTGGACATAACGTTAAGTGTACTCTTTAAGAATTATAGAATGGATCACAAGGAACCAGTTTTGATTGGTAATGGACGATATTTGAAAATCACCAGGTGGCGCCACCGTGAATTGTAGGATATGCCTTTAATTACCAGGTGTGGTCGGGCTCTCCATGCCACGCTACTGTCTGTTCGGAGACACTGTAAACATGGCCTCCCGGATGGAAACAAACGGAAAAGGTAAATTCTTTTATGACCATGTATTTTCTATCGATGGTATACAAAGTCCCCATTGAGAAGGTATAGGGACTCGACCTATTACAGTAAAACCCCGCTTAAAGGGTCAATCTCAGTTCCGAGCAAATTGTCCCCTGAAGCGGGGTGTCACATAAGCGGGGTTTTACTGTATATAAGACCTGTCAGGTACCATAACTCTGGTATATGAAAAAAAGGTCCGTGGTATATGGTATACCTGACAATAGTCCCTTTGTGATATAAAGCAAAAAGATAGTCCCTATTTGTTTGGTTATATTCCTTTTAGATATGGCAATTTCTGGTTTAAATTTTTTCGAAAAGATGGATAATAAATGTAGCAAACGATGGTTTTTTTACATGAGGCTCTGTAAACCACTCTTTCACAAAACCGTCGATTATTGTCTACATAAATCATTTGCAAAATCAAGATTATTTTCTCGACTTACAATTAGTTTAAATATGTCTGAGATATGTCAAGAATATCTAGATTTATCATGGTAGATGATACAGATACAGCGAGTTTCAATTCTTCTCCGATCATACTATAGTAGACATTGCAGGGGTTCTAACTGATGTACATATACCTTTCCACACAGCTCTGATGATTCACATGAGCAGGTATGCTTTTGCTGCTCTTGACAAACTGGGTGGATACAGTACGAAGCCCAGGGGTGAAATGCAAATCAAGGTCAGTGTGGCATATGCTTGCAGTAAAAAATGATATGAAATTTAGCAAATAAAAGATTTTTTTATCTTGTATCGTGAAATGGATATCTCAGAAAGACTCTCATCTTTTCATATTAGAAAAAAATCTCAGAATCTGAAAAAGCTGAAGAGATTTATTACAGAATCATGCATTAATTGTCAGTGGATTCATTAGCCCTGACCGTGTCCCGGGATCTTTCTATCTCTGTATTTCGATTGGTTTCATGCATGTGGTAGTTTTCCCAGGATATGTAATCGACTATTACTAATTATTTAGAAACTGTAACTTGCTGATCTTCTTTTTCCATCCTGGTGACAGGGAAAGGGCCTCCAGATGACCTACTGGCTCGTCGGGAAGGACAGATACAACAAGCCACTACCGGACTTTTTAACACAAACTTAAATGTCTTCGAGCTATGGCAGTGATAGTAGTGATAGTGATAGGGAATATCATTGATCCAGATCAGACAGGATTCATAGATGTCGTACATTTACCACATATAAGCATATTCTAAAGTATCAGAATAAAGAAAACTTTTCTAATCAAGGTAAAACATCTATCACGAATGGGTTGGTAATAACCAGTTTTGTAAACATGTAATATGTCCATTATCGTCTCACCCCTGGTATTTTTGTCCAATAGGCTTAACATTTGGAAATCATTCTCTACAAGTCTCTACAAGTACTACAGTCTGTTCTCCATGGTTTATATCCTGTGTGTCATCTATTCTTAAAGTGTGTACAGGGGTGAGGTAAATACAGAAAGTAACTCGTTTTGGTCAAAGTCATCGCTCTCCAACTTGTTTTCAAGAACGCTACGCAATATTCACTTGGCTTCGTCTCCTTCATATCGCTCTGCATCAAGCTTGTGGAAAGCAAGGACTCTTACAAAAGCTTGTTGGTTGCTTCTTTACACCTATGATGGTCTTCAAAAAGTTCAAAGAGATTAAATCTATTCACTTACATATCCTTCTTGCTGAAGCATGAACAGGAAGGTTCAGTTGAAGGTAGTTGAATTAGAAGGAAAGAGTCATAAAGTCAACTAGGAATCATTTCTAAGATGTAATTTAAATAAGTTTCCTTCTTAAGGTAAAGGAGTTATAGTTGCATTCTTTAAACAGTCCGGGAAATATTCCTTTTTAAAAATTTTCATGTATCCTGTTAATATCAAATTAATTCCGCTACTCTTTCCATTTTCAAAGCTTTTGATTATTCTTGCCAATTTTTCCTCATTTATTTCGTCTATAAAATTTTCTTCCAAGTCCTTACCTTCCGGTACTGCTCGACTTTCATTCATCAATGCTTCCTGTCTTGGTAGTCACATTGTTGATTCCTCCCAGCACATATATGGCCTTGTAATAATGTCCGTAATTTATCGCGCTTCTCAGCTCTCGTAGCGTAGCAGCTTGAAGCTTCTCAATAGTGGCTCCTCCAATCCATAGCGTCGTGGTATCGTTGCCCCTTGAACATCTCATCTATGCCACGAGCGCTGGAGTCCCCGACAATAAGGTAATCCGGGTACATGATTGGCTTTACTATCATCAACACATAGAGAAAGAAAATTTAAAGAGTTATTTCCACATAATGATTACAGTGTATTTTCAAAAAGAAATTTAAATAACTTTCACAGTTTACTCAATAGAGCTATGAAATTGCTCATTAATTTAGTCCATAAACTGTTTTGTACAATCCTCTTTTAGAAAAGTTAAAAAAAATTATCTATTTTTTTTTCTATAAATTTTTATATAATAAACTATAAAAAACTATAAAAAATCAAAAGTCATGTGGTGTGGTTTCAAAAAAGGAATAGACAAAAACAAAAAAGTACACATGGGTGACCAGATGTTAGATGCGGTAAGTTACTACAAATATTTAGGTATTATAATTGATAATGAAATGAAATTTGACAGACAATATAATAAGATTGTTTCAGAATTTAACCATAAACTTTTTAGGTTACGAAAAATTAGATATTTCATTAATAAACAGTCTGCCTTAAGTATAGTTAAACACATGTTGGTACCCGTCATTGAGTATTGCGATTTTATACATTATATGTGGAATAATCAACAACGAAATAAAATACAATGTTTATTAAATAAAGGTCTACGAATAGCACTTGGTATTCGCAATGCACAGGATATACATGTAGGTGATCTACTTAATGAATGTAAAATAAGACCTTTGAATCTCAGAAGAGCCAGTCACGTGGTTTCATTAATAAAATGGAAAAGTGAATCAGTTGAAAATGTAAATGTAAATAGGAATATTGCTACTAGACAAAATGACAAAATAATCTTAAAAATGAAAACACCAAACAGCCTAAGATATAGAAAGTCACCACTATATGAGGGGAACTTAATCTGGAATCAACTAAGTAAAGAAACACAAATTTTGCCGAGAGGAGACTTATTTAAGATTAAAGTAAAGGAAGAGCTACTAAATAATGAATGTATTGTATAAACAGGAAGTATGAATACTCTTCTTTCACAAGAAAGCATGTAGAATATTGTACTTACCTAATTAATATGAGATCTGCTTATATTATTAACTTGTATTATGATAACCATTACCAAAATTATTTTCTAAAAAAAGGAAAGTGAAATTATGATATCTGTCAATAGATAATTTCAAATTACTGATACCAAGTATTATGTATTTCTGTTTGTTTACTTGTAATTGTCCCTGTTTGTCCTGTGTAATTGTGACTCCTGCTGGGAAGAACGCCAATATGGCGATTGCTTGTAGTCGTTAAATTGTGTTACTGAAAAAAAAAATATATATATATAAGTCTATCGCCCAATTAACAGTTACACTACAACTTGGACATATTCAGCATTCTGGACTTGCTTTTAATTTGCTACCTGCTTTACTTGAATAGTAGTGGTAGAACCACACAATACCTGAGATTAGAACATGGAGATTGCGATTTCAAAGAAAAATATTATTTTGAAGGAGCAATATCTGTAATAGATACATAGCTCAATGTCTGTATATGCATTTGTATATCTTAAATAAAAACATTAGTTTAGAAAAATTCCTAGATGTACACTATTCAATTTTGCTCTACAATGTGTGTTCAATGGCATAAACAATAAATTAAGCTCTAGATTTAGGTACATGTCCTCAACAATCTAGAAACTGGGGTTCTGGGGAACTATGTACTATTGGAGGTAATATAAATGAAGAAATCACTAAATTGTGAAAAAAGGTGGTATAATAAGAAAAAAAACATCTGTATCTGAATTCTAACGAATAAAGAAAACTTGCTAAAAAGAAAATGTGTTACTTCTACCAAAATAAATTGTGCATTAATGGGTCAATTTTTCAATCCATCACCTCAAATATATATTTTGGACTTGAAGCAGGGATGCATACCAACTAGAGTTAGGTGGTCGGGAACGAGTTGGCGGTCCCAAGTAAGATATAAGTGTGGGCAGATGTAGAATGATAATGGTAGAACCACACAATACCAGACTTTGTCCGTTTCAATTAAAAGGTTTTATTGATGTTAACAGATGAGTTCAGGCAAGCTGATGAAATGAGTGATTAGTTGATGATAGTAGAAACTCGACGTTTCGACAAATTAATATGTCTTCATCCCGATGGCACTGAATCAACAAGCCACTTTTACACCTGCCCATATGAACACAATATTGACTGGTTTCAGATACTAGCGACCGTATACTCCGAGGAATTGACGCGTAGTAATGGGGTCAACTCTGAAGAGTATACAACCGCTATTATCTGAAACCAGTCTTTTTTGTATTTATCATCCAACTTTTCCTGACACGTGGCGTAACAATGTTAATTCATTAGGTATGTCCTATTTTTTCATACTTACTATTTTTACGTATGTGTTGCAGCCTGGAGCATACAACATATCTGTATGCTCCGGGTATAGTGATATACATTCCCTATGTGTTTTCTATGGACAATAAGAACCAATAATAAACATGAGAAGTTGATAGAAAACACATACCTCTGCATTCTCTGTATCATGAAAAGCATCTCATAACATTTGGCGTTCCTATTATTGGATAACTTGTAGGCTGTTTCTTTATTATCTACCGTATTCAAAGTCTCCATTGAGAATATATGGGGACTCAGTAAACCAATACCCATTGTTTAAAAACTGTCAGATACCATGACCATGGTATACGGATTCAAAGCCATGTTATACAACCTCAAAGCCATTGTATACGGGGAAATAATCCCTTTGTGCTAAAAATATGTAGTCCCTGTTGACATACCCCTTAATATGGCAATTCCAGGGTTTCATTTATTCCAGAAGATGGACAGATGGCTCTGTAAACCACTCAAGGTTGACCTCATAATACACTGTTGCTCATGTTTTACTACGATCAACCCTCTCGTGGTTTACGGCTGCTTGTCCACAAAACCATCCATTAATGAATGTCTATGTAAATAATAACTAAGCATCCTGCCATAAACATCCATTCATGTCCATGATAAATTTACTTCTAATCTCTACCTTGTACCAGTGATATTTTTTTAATCTTCACTCGGTGTCAGTTCTGAGCTGTTTTTTGACCAGTGAAGTAAATGGGTATGGTGAATTGGTTTACCTATTGTCTCACAGTCAATAGTACGGAGCGACGGTTAATCCCTATAATGGTACATAGAACTCCGAATTTATATCATTAGATAGAACTAATGGAATACCACAAACAATGATTTATAGGTTAAATGAGACTTACCTTGGTAAAAGGTGATATTTGACCCTAAATTTATGAGGTCGTTGGATGGAGCAACAGATACGCAATCGCCAGATACGAGCAGTAGTTAACATCCAGAGTTGCACAGGTGACCTACCCCCTGAGAGCAATTTTGGGTAGGAGGACAACAGTCCTATGGTGGGACCGTTGCTCCTTCCATTGTAACAAAGTAGACTTAAGGTCAAATGTCACCTTTTATCAAGGTAAGTCTCATTCAATCTATAAAGTCTATAGCTTGTTCTTGGTCTTTTGGATACAACGAAGAACCTAACATATTACCTGTGCTCTCCAGAGCATGTTTTGTAGGCAGTTGGTCCTGTAGTTGTCTTTCTCTGTTTGAAGAACCGCATCCTGGAAGTTGTTGTCATCTGAGGTGAATGTCCTTCTATAGAACCTGGTGAGTGTGTTTGTGTTCGTCTAACTGGCTTTCCTCAGGCAAGCCCTGCAGGCCAGCTTTAGACATAGACAATAATCGATGGTTTTGTGGACAGGCGGCTGTAAACCACGAGGGATTGACGTGTAGTAATACACGAGCGCTAGTGAGTGTATTACGACGTCAACCCCGAGTGGTTTACCGAGCCGCCTGTCCACAAAGTCATCGTTTGTTGCATGTATTATCCATCTTTTCGAACAAATCAAATACAGTAATTGACATATTAAAGGGAATAACAATAGAGACTATTTCTTTGCTCTATAGCAAAAGGGACTATTTTCCCCGTATACCATGGTTTTAAAGCCGTATACCACAGGCTTGAATCCGAATACCACAGTTATGGTATCTGACAGGTTTTATACACTGGGTCGTGGTTTACTGAGTTCCCATACATTTTCAATGGGAGCTTTGTATACGATGGATAATAAAAGCCTGCTCCCCCTGGTCTGCTCAAGCCTTGAACACTGTATGTTTATACCTGTCTCCACCATAGTTGTTTTAATCCATCTAGTGATGGTGTCTTTTGTTGCTAGGTGTAGGTACTTCCCGAGCTTAATCCACAACTCTATGTATTTACCTCTACGCTGCCTCGCTACTGTGCAGTGTTGTTTCAAAACCCAGTATGGGCACAAACTCTTTAAGCATATATAACGACCATACGTTGGTCTAAGACTTAGCTTTCTTTTGCGTGTTTCACCAGTATCTGTTACTGAAGAATGACCTCGTGGTTGTTAAAAGTAATAGGCTCTGTGTCTAGAGCATGTAGTGTCCGTGTCCTCTGAGCTGTCGTCGTCTGGGCCAACAAAGTAAGCGTTTTAAAAATATGTTTCCTTATATATAGTGAGTAGAAAGAAGACCACTTTTTGAACAGGTTAGAGGCCATGCTTACACCCCAAGTTTGTTGATACTTTGCATTTGGAAGCCTTGCATTGAAAATCCATTAACAGTTTGGTTACCATTTTAGTTGAAATTATAAAGATTTTAATAATGCTGAAGCATGTATACAATAGTTGTTCCTATGCGTGTATTATTATCTACTGGAGAGATATGGAAACTGATTATTGAATGAAATGGATTGCTGGTATCAAAATCAGTGGATCCCAATGCATTGAAGATTTTCTCTGAATCAAGTCTTATATGGGTCTGGATGTGATAGTTTCAATAATGAGGTGAGTGGAAGAATGCTCAGTTGTCAACAACCTTACAGTCACCTTTTATAAGCTATTAGAACAATTTACAAAAACAATATCACTTACTCCTGTGCTGTTTAAAAAATGTTTAATACACATTATTACGATTCGTACACTTCATGGCGTAATCTCACATACAACAGTCTAACGTAGCCCTGCTGATACAAAGTGAAAGAATATCATTTTGGTAACAGTTTCCGCAATTTCAGATAAAGGCAGCATGGCTGTTGTACTTTTGTACTATATGGAGACATGGTTAGTGTGACTGAATGGAATCTGTTGTTCTGATCGGAAATATTCACCGATTTCGATGAAAAAGGTGAATATTTCTGACCAAAACAACAAGGAACAGATGCAATTCAGGCACACCAGGTCTCCTCCTTTTTATATACCGGGAAATGATTTAAACACCATTTTACAACTCACTACATAGCAGAATGACAGTGGTCATGTGGTATGAAGAAACGTATATAAATATTCTTTCGTCACTCAGTGTGGAAAGGAATCTATACTCCCGGTAAGTAATATTGAGACATAATGATAACTTCACAATATTACATTTTATTGGAGGCTCAATATGACTGTTACGTTTTCTATTTTAGCTGAATTTACATCTGGTACCCACAGATAATCTGTTGTCATCAGTGACAATACATCAGTGAACTATAAAACAATGTATGTAGGGATTTTTTGTATGAATATACGCAGAACTCTGCATGTTCAAATATATTGTTGCATCCGTATAGAAAATAAATACATACACGAGCGCTAAGCATAAGAGTAAACGCCTCAGTTCTTTTGTACAGTGAAAATATATGAAGATAACGGTTTCTTCGATTACACTTTTACATATTGTACAAAATTAATCTCACGGGAGATAACATTCTAATAACAGTATATAGGTTTATTGTATTCAGCGCATTGCATCAAAGTGCCACAAAACCTATCCTCAGACCTACCTTTTAAAAACATAACCTTGGTGGCTTAATAGTAGGGTGTTCGCCTACAGTATGGGAGGTCGGGGGTTCAAATCCTGGTCGGGTCACACCAAAGACTTCCACAAAAATGGTACCCACTGCTTAACCCTTTAAGGACGGCCACCTGTGGCAGAGCTGTCACCATAAAGACGGGTGCTAGTGATAGTGCATATCTCTAGACGAACACATTTTGGATCAAGTCATAATTTGATGTTCCATCCTGTGATATTATTGGTGATCAATAATATTTCACTTATTTTAGCTTACTAATATTGATTTTGATGTTATAACTACATTTCCTGAAGATTTCATGTATGTTGATAAATTATTTCCTTGTCAAAAACAATTTCATTGATTTAAGAGAAATGATGCCTTGAAGCATCATTCGGCCTTGGCCGGTTGATGCCTCAATGCATCATTGGTCCTTAAAGGGTAAACACCCGCCATTAGAATGAGGAGTCGGGGGCTAGGTTTCACGGAAGACTATCTTGTAACAAGCTACATACGTATGGGCCCCGAGTGGTAGAACGGCTGCATCGCCCAACACAGCGATTGTGCATGCGATATTCCCTCAATGAAACTGACCAAAAACAAATAAAATTGGTCTAGGAATTATTCCAACACCAATTATGCAATGTCTCTGCTCGATGTAAAGTGTCATAGCAACAGGTGTAATTAATATCCGTCTTCAGAACAAATAACCTAACTTGTACAAGACTCAGGGTGTTGAAATGATAGCATATCTATACAATGAACAGAAGGTCAGTGATTCTTGGTGTTGTCCTAAACATTTTTGTTTTATGTTGGTAGGTTAATGATAATGATGAACTCATACATCATACTGAGGTATCCCATAATTCAGTCTGTTTACATGATCTTATGTTAGCTGGTTCCCCTCGTTGTATAGCCATAACCATTGGGCCACATCCCACAATTATTGCAGTTAAACGGCTTTTATACATCTCCAAATTGGAAATCTGATGCCAGAAATGGAAATTTCAGATACTTCTTAGTGTACTCAGTTTCTGCAATTAGAAACCCCAAACTGGTGCTTGATCGGGGGAAAGGCGGCCGTGGTGCGGCCAGCGAGTTGGGAGCGGATCCTTTACGTACCCAGGGCGATATCAGGGAGTTTAGTAACGTCTGGAGGGCATATAAAGCCTAATGTTCAAAACAAATCTGGGTGATAGTTTGCCCTGTGCAACATGCTATACACTAACATGACAACAGTATAAACTGTTATTACAGACTTGTAAAACCACCTACCCCCCCCCCCCCCCCACATAAAAAAAGAAATCTCGTATCAGTTGAATACTTTTGAGAAAAAAAATTCGCATGTCTGACTTTACATTTACATCTTGTTTACATATGATGTTTTTCTATGAGTCTTTGGAAACGTTTAACTTAATGTTGTAGTGTACAGGCACAATAATATTTATAACACTTACTGCAGGAATACAATCTATCATGAAACTCCATGTACTCTCTTTGTACTAAACAGCTTTCATGTGTATTCATAAACAATATTACCATGATTTTGGTCTGCGTGGCTGTATTCTCTGTGTATTTAACACGTTGTAAACTCCTAGCGATAGCGAGTATTTCCTAGTGTCGACTATAAGGAGGATATGGACACTCAGGTCAAAACCACCTTTATTATTAGAAGAAAATTTTGTAAATGATTAGAAATTCTACGTATGAGCTGTGTATTGTTTATATAGAATAGTTCCCATAGTGTCCGTCAGGTAGCAGAAAAACCTGTATTCTACTGATTAGATTCTGGCTTTCAGTAGCGATCTATTGATTCCATAGGTTTCGAATAGAGACTCTGTATAAGGTTGGTAAAAATAGAGAGAGCACCCCTTCTCAGTTTAAACAATGTGATGTATTTGCATTTGGTCTCTTTTTGAGTGACCCACTTAATACATACGGTGGTTTTCAAATTTAGAGGCTCACATGCAAGCAATGGCGATCCCAGAATAACAATAACTACTCATGTTCTGCAAGTATAATATGCCGGCATAATTCTATTTCCCAATGCTATTGGTAACCAACATCATTAATATGGAATGGCACGGACTTCAACAACTGAATTAAGCCGCATATATCTGGTGACATTTCAATAGAAATGCGCAGATGCAAAAGCTTAGAGTCTCTATCTAATGCCCCATGTATACAACAATCTTAAGTTTAATTGGTATATATAAGAATAAGTTTAATATGAACAACCATTTTCTTGAGTGACTTCTGAGTGTTAAGCCCCGCACCCACCAACGCTGATGCACCACGATAGACTTCCCGATACACAACGATTAGAAATAGCAAAATCATGGAGTATCAGAATCTCCCCAGAAATTCTAATTGGAGCCCATTGGTGTGCATTATTGTGTTCTAATTTCTTTGTATGTGAAATATACAGACACTTTCCCTTGGCCTAACTGATCATGCTGACTCTACGTAACAGGCTGCTGGAGGCGACCCTTGGTTATGATCAACACGGTTGCCTCCGTTCCCTCCCCCTCAAGGTAAACATAGACCCAGCATATAACCTCCATCTCAATCTATCGCTAGTCTTTTCAGTACAGTACACCAGTCCACAGCTAGTGTTGCAATGGCTTTGTGGGACAAAAATGTGACCGTGATTATGATTAGCTCAGAATTAGATCAGTGTATCAATGTGGATCTCAGGCAGAATTTTGATATCAAAATATACTATCATTTCAGAAATATTGAATGAATCTGAATAATTTTTACAGGTATTTACAACATACTTTGATATCATTTTTCACTAAATCAATTTAATTGATAAATACAATTGTGGTAGAATAATAATTCCAATATGAAGCTATTATTTTCAGACCATAAGACATAAGCAAATAATATCATATTTACAGCGATTACATAATTCTATGCAGTCTACCTAATTTCGAAATTTCATAATTTTCTATCGAGTATTTCACACATAAAGACATTTTCCTTCAAATAGGTTCCCGATTTACACCGATAGGCTATGAAAAATCCAACACATTAAATCTTATCGGGAGGGCTCCATTGGCGCTTTTAATCGTGACATGTCGGGAGCCAATCGTGGCATATCGGTGAGTCAATCATAGAAGTGTGATACACTGTTACGATTTGGTCTGACATCCCAATGGAAGTTGGATTCCAATCTGGAAGTCAATAGTTAAAGGCATATCGGGACCAGAAACAGCGTTGGTGGGTGCGGGGCCTTAAACGTCACTAAGTCCCACAGACTTGGGATACTACTAATCACATTGATCATACAACACCAGGGTGTGTTCATCATCCCCTCAATTCTTATACATCATTTTTTGCATTAAAGCTGCTAGACCGGACAGATGATGGCACCATATGCAATATACTACTTTACACCTAATACCGTATACTGCATAATAGAGTATGGCTGAAACATGTATAGTGTACTACCAGATTTTTTCCCAAAAAACGTCAAGGGTTTATAATATGATATACATCTAACAGTGGTCCGTCAGGGGCAGGTCTATGCCACTATTTCCAGTAACGATAAATGCAGTAATGACCGGTCTTCATAGAATAAGATACTTATACATTTTCTAATCATATATCTTCCTGAATATTCCTCCTGCAAAGTTTTTGTTCTAAAAGAAGAGTGACACTTGAGGGATTGGGACCCGTTTCGATAATGTCTGTAGAATAGGTAGGTCCAGTTCTATGAAATGTTACAACCCGTTCTTTTTATATCATAAAAGTGACCAACATCCCATTGCAACTCAGTCTATCATTTATCCTGTGACAACAGTCAATGTTTAATATCAGTGCATACAGTTAACATGTTCTAAATAAAAACAGTCACCAAGCCTGATATCCTAAATGGGTGAATAGATCACCTCAGCCTTATATCATCCAGTAATAAAACCTACAACAAACGAACTTTACATTTTTATCTCACCTCTGGTATTTTCCCCCACAGACTTTACATTGGGAACTCGTACCCAATGCCCATGGGGTATTTAGAAAAAAATACCCAATGGGGATTATGTCACAAATTAGTCACGGGCGAGATGAATTCAGAAACCTATTCAGGTTAATGTTCAGCGCTCGATCCCATCTTGTTTGAATCGCTACGTAATTCATGTGGCTTCGCCTTTTGAATTACTACGCTATTCATGTGGCTTCACCTTTTGAATTAC
The DNA here is from genome assembly GCA_950022655.1 of Alentia gelatinosa. Lineage (NCBI taxonomy): Eukaryota > Metazoa > Annelida > Polychaeta > Phyllodocida > Polynoidae > Alentia > Alentia gelatinosa. The sequence continues at coordinate 52,470,251 of OX465584.1, forward strand.
TACGCTATTCATGTGGCTTCACCTTTTGAATTACTACGCTATTCATGTGGCTTCACTTTTTGAATTACTACGCTATTCATGTGGCTTCGCCTTTTGAATTACTACGCTATTCAAACGCAATGGGATACGAGCTCTGACTGTAGACTTTCATAGGTTTCCTCGATATGACCTTATATCATGTTTGGTGACCTTGTTGGTGACATTGGCGGTTCTGATAACCTGCATATCAAATAACCCTGATGAATAATATCAACACTTACATCAGATGATTACAAGCTTCCAATGATGTTCGCTATAGGAGCTTAAGTGGCCCCACTAAAACCGCAGATACACATGCTCAAAACAGCATTTCTGGAGATAGACGCTCAGTACTTTTACTATATAGGTTGGAGATTATATGCATAATTCTCCAATCATTTAGATGCATATCTTTGGTACACTTAACAACTGTCATTGTAGATTGTAGTAATGTACATTTCAATCGTAGCAAACGAGAACAAAAACTAAATTCTAGCCTCTATCCCCATAGCTTTAAGCACTAAACCTTGTTCTTCCTTGCCTCCGGAAATGGTGTTTTGAGCACGGATATCTGCTGTTTCAGCGGGTTCATTTGGCTCCCTATTGTTTTCTGCTAGTATGATTGTCATTAGGCAAGCTGCTCCATAAACAAGTTCTTAATGACCAATTTTCTACTGCAATTATTTTCCCTGCAGAAATGGACCCCTAAGCATATTTCCAGAATATGTACCTATAGAGGGAAACTATACATGATTTTCGTTCTTTTTCTATTGCTAAGTCTATTCATACTAAATATATACACGTGTGCTCCAATGATAGGCCTTTGTTAGGATTTCCTGAGCTGAGCTCGATCTCGTCTGATTGAATATCCAAAGTGTAATATCTTCAGGCACATCAACTTATTGCTACCATAGTTTTGAGGCCGAGTGGTCGCTGAAACCGGTTTTATCAAAAAGATGAAATGAGAAAGTGTTTCGACCATGCATGGTGATATGTGACTCTTGACCTTGCTGGGTGTAAAGGAGGACACTAAATTTTAGTGATCTATTCAGGGATGTCAGTTGGGGTCAGGTTAAAAAAGTGGAAATATTTTCATGTGGTTATTCCTGCCTCAGAGAAATCGGGAAAACTTGGAAAATATGCCCTTGTCTTTGGGGCTGAGGGTCTGTAGGTGAAGTCCAAACTATTGTTTTACTGGCGTAAATGAGGCTAAATCAATATTACCTTTGTTTGGCACGAGGGCCCAAAGAAATTACATATACTGAATATGAAAAACTGGATTTCCATAGGTGCCCGGTTTTTAGACGAGATAATCGTTAATAGCGACCGTTTTGAGGCCCTCGTCTAATTATCTTACATTTGGCGAAAATTGTTGAACCCTTGAGTACAGTAGAGTACAGATGTGTGAATTTTTATATGGCCAGTGTGATGAGAATTTGTGTATGTATAGAGTAGGCGGTGTATAATATTGTTTGTTTGGTGTTATGAATGATGTCGATAAAGCGGCATAATACATGGTATTAGGAGTGTAATGTAATACATTGAAGGTATAGGGGCACTCGGGGGCCAATAGCATGGGAGGCAAAATGTTTCCTCTTAAAGTTAAGAGGGTTTCTATGGAAAATAAAAGTATTTCTTATAGATAGGCGGTATAAATACACCTTTTATATAGTATCAAATTGCACCATCTGTTGGTCATTATAGTTTAAATTCAAAATATCCTGACCACTTAAAGAGAGTTTGAGAACAGTTTTACATAACAGATTGCAAACAACCCGTTCACTTTCGGTGGTTATGCTGTATGTAGATATATATTAGTAACATGTTAACATAGAGCCTAAAGATCACTCTACAAGCTTACCTCACAGACAAGTAAACTGAGGGTTGAGTGCCAAGGCATAATAGTTAGAATACATTACATTTTCATCACTCAGAAGCCTTTCAGACTTTATCACAATAGCTTAACTTGAAAGATTTACATTTGAAACCTACATATCGGAATACATAAAATAAGGAAATAATAATAGTAATATTTCCTAGAAGAAATCTCCGATTGGAGATTAACTCCAAGATCTACAATAAATAACCTGCAAGAAAAGCTAGACACTAATTTGGAAATCCATCCTGGCAAGGCAAATCCATATCTAACAAAGCATATAAAACATAAAGGAAAGAATGACATATTTACAATAACTACTGCCAGTGTGGATCGTTATAATATGTACAGCGAAGCAGTTCTGGTGATAAAACAGTTGCAGTACTGAGTAAGGCCCGAGTATCACAGGCCAGACTCAACGTACGACTCACCCTAAAGGCCTGTTCACACTGTGCTACTGGAGGTGCCTCGATATGCCCAGTCTCAAGACTGGAGGGACCTGAAAGCGCGGCTAAACGCAGTGTGAACTGCGTGTTTCCCACTAGTCTTTGACTGGGCGTACCAGGTACCTCCAGTATCTGACCAGTCTCAGAGTGTATGTAGCAGGTAGGCCCAGTCTCAGACTGGAGGTACCTGAAAACGCGAAATGCGGCAAAACACACAGTGCGAACTGCGTGTTTCCCGCTAGTCTTTGACTGGGCGTACCAGGTACCTCCAGTCTCTGACCAGTCTCAGACTTGATGTAGCAGGTACGCCCAGGTACGCCCAGTCGCAAGCATTTTTGAATATCAAACATTTTTGAATATCAAACATGTTTGATATTTGGTACTTCTAGCCTCAGAATAGTACGCCCAGTCGCAGGCTTTCTAGTCGCAGGGGCAGTGATTCACACACATATTTGAGCGCACCTTGTGACTGTGCACACCTCGGATACACCCAGTCGCAAGCAATTTTGAACGTCCAGTCTCAAGCTAGGTACTGCTAGTTGCAAGCCCTCCAGTTGCACAGTGTGAACTGGGCATAACCGTCTTGATAGATGGAGCCTTTTATGAAAAAAATACCTCACACACATTCGCTGCTTCTGCCAAAGCTGCTAAAAACAAATATGGCACTTCATATAACCCTGCTGAAACTACATTGAAGTTGAAAATCCTACATTTATCTCAACCTATTTGCTCTTTCATCTCCAAGAAACTTGTTTTTAGAGACACAGAAAGTAAGTCGACATAGACACAGGGCCACGGATCAGCTGCGTCACTCTTTAACAAGAACATGTACACTCAGACTGTTGGGTACACAGTTCTGAAGAAATAGGTCATCACGTCACTGTAAGCAGTAAAGTAGGTCAACCACGTTACTGCAGTATATAAAGTGGGTCAACCACGAATAACTGCAATATATAAAGTAGGTTAACCAAGTCACTACAAGCTGTAAAGTGGGTCAACCATGTAACTGCAAGCTGCAAAGTAGGTCAACCATATCACTACATACTGTACAGTAGGTCAACCATGTAACTGCAAGCTGTAAAGTCGGTCAACTATGTAACTGCAAGCTGTAAAGTCGGTCAACTATGTAACTGCAAGCTGTAAAGTAGGTCAACTATGTAACTGCAAGCTGTAAAGTAGGTCAATTATGTAACTGCAAGCTGTAAAGTAGGTCAACTAAGTAACTGCAAGCTGTAGAGTAGGTCAACTAAGTAACTGCAAGCTGTAAACTAGGTCCACTACCCTACTGTGAATGATAAGCTACAAAGTCAGTCAACCAAGTAACTGTTTAAAGATACAGATCGTACGTCAACATAGACATAGGGCAAAGTAAAACATTGATTATGCAGAGTGACCGATCTATGCCAAAATGGAGCGTGGGCGGTATCGAAAAAACATCGCATAGCTGGCGGTGGAAGCGCCCAATTTTTAGCTAATAGTTTCGGCTGCTAATGCGATTCATCGCACCAGTACATTCACCATGCGAAAATACTATACGATATTCTTCCGATGTATTTCTCAGAGACCAGACACTTTCCGTTCATACTTTCAGCTGGTGGAACCAGCACTTTAAACTGGCCCTTGTTGTGATCTCCAGGATAAATAAAAACTTTTAAAAAAGAACTCCTCATGGAGAGCAGCTCAGAGCGGGTCGACGAGCCTGTTGTAGGCGGGCGGCGGTGAGGCGTTCTGCGGCGGCGTTTCCTGGAACTGCGGCACGGAGCTGGCACGGCGGCCGTAGTGTCGCCGCCGGGAGGAGGGCACGAGCAGCGGGCGCCGCTCCTCCTGCACGTCATGCTCGCCCGCTAGTTCCTGCATCTGCCGCCGGTGCTGCTGGCGCTCCTTGTAGCGGTCGTAAGGGCATGCCGGGAAGTCTGGCTGGTCACGCTCCGTGAAGGACTGGATGATGAGTCCGACGAGGACGAGCACGCCCCAACCGATGAGCAGCAGGATGCCTGGGTAAAAATATGATAATGCGGTTTGTTAAGTACAAAGCTAAGCTTCCTGGAACAACAAGAATAAAAACAACAACAACAACAACAACAACAACAACAACAACAACAACAATGAGGACGAGCACATCCCAACCGATGAGGAGCAGGATGCTTGCATGAAAAAAAATCATAATTCAGTTTGTTAAGTACGAGGCTAAGCTTCCTGGAACAACAAGAACAAAAACTACAATAATAACAAGGACGAGCATGCCCCAGCCAATCAGCAGCAGTATACCTGCTAAAAACACCATAATGTAGTTCAGTAGGTATGAGGCTAAGCTTCCTGAAAAACAAGAACAAAAAGAACAAGGACGCACACGTCCCAGCCTATGAGCAGCAGGATGCCTGCTTGAAAACATCATAATGCAGTTTGTTAAATATGAGGCTAAGCTTCCTGTAACAACGAGAACAATAACAATAACAACGATGACAAGCACGCCCATCCTAATGAGCAGCAGGATACCTGTGTAAAAAAATCATTTAAGATTTACAAGACCAAGCAAAAGAAACATTTTCAATCTCAACCGATGAAGCGAAAAAATGAAAAACAGATTTTAAAAATCATAATGCAGATTTGTATGTATGAGGCTATGGTTATTGTTATGAGTAGCATTAAAAGAAGTAAAAAAGAACGATGACTTTAACCAAAATGAATCGCTTTCTGTATTTATCTCCCCCCTGAACATACTATAAGAATGGACGACACACTGAATACATGACGTCATAGAGCATGGAGAACAGAGTGTAATACTCTTAGTAGCATGGAGAATGAGTTACCTAATGAGTTAATGATAATATGATTTTCTTTGAACGCCTACTCACCTGGTAACTGTAGCGGCATGGTAGCCAGAGTCTGGGCGTAGTTTGGTATTGCCCCCTTGCGGATGGAGTTCAAAACTATGTATGCCACGTTGGAATGTAGAAAAGAATCTATGGCGGCTATGACCAGGTATGACCCGACTATCGTGCAGCTGATAAGGCTCAGCTGAAAGGCAAATCAAAGGATACCGTCAGAGAAGGCAATACGTCAATGACCTCTTCTTTTCATTAGATCATGACTTATTTCATTTCTGTAAAGGTTCTATGGCACACTTTCTTCTTTTACAACTAAATCTGGTTTTGAATTGGTTTAACTTCATGCCAATAGCCAGGACCGTAACGTACAATTAACCATCAGATCATTATGCGTAAAGGAAATATTACATGATTTCCCTTCTATTAAAGTGAAATATAACAACAGAGCAAAATAGACAAATTTTATGATGGTACTTACTTTTTAGTAATTGTAATTCAGTGCAAAATATGTATAAGGTAGAGGATATAAAGGAAAAAAACAATTTAGCCTTTTGTTAGGACAAGTAAAGGTCTGATTCCACCAGCACAACTTATTTTTCCTAGCAAAGTTGGGCTGTGTTCTATGGCACCTTGCTGCGTCTTGATGAATCATGATGAATGTTGTAAGACCTGATCTTACCCCTATTATCGTTCAAAGGGGGCTATTCCACTGCAGTGATTCAACCAGATAATCTCATATGATTCATCCCGACCTAGCGAGTCAACAAATCGGCCATAATCGGCATATATCGCACGTCCTGGTGGAATCAGCCCTTTAGTCAACATGATTTACCTTTTTGGTGAAGGCGAGTAATATAACCGGAGGCACCAGGACCCCGCAGGCGAAGGCCAAGCCGTAATTAAAGTCTGTTGTAAATATGTCGATCAATCCTGTAATGGAAGATTCATACGAGTCTTGAAGCAATCTTGCGGACTCCAGTTTTCATTAACAACAGCTGAGTATGGTTCCTTATATTAATTCTTGTGAGATTCTATCATATATTTCCATTGCTCCAACTGCAATGAGATTACTAATTGTAACTTCACTTTGTAAATTCTAGAGACGTTCCTATGTTGTATAAATGTAGTTTACTGTGTCCATACTGAGTCAGGTATTGATATTCTATTGCATGGCTAATGATGTTCAATCTTCATATGACATTCCTAAAAGTCACACATATTTTATTCTATCTATAAATACGTTCCAGTTGGGTGATATGCCTTCAGTCAATAGTATTTATTAAATCACACTTGAACTCAGCCTTTATTTCTTTTCCCAATTCCGTTACTGGTCATGCACAGATTTATAAAGGAAGGTTTTCATACTGACCTAGTGGTGTGAGGTTAAATACGACTGAAGACACGGTGAATCCCATCACAAGTCCAGCCAGGACCATGGAGAGAACGGGAACCCCAACGAAACACCACAGCATGAGCCAGAGAACGCCGCCAAACGCGCCGCAAAGACCCGACCAGCCCAGCGTATCTGAAAGCATAGCGATAATGTCTGTCACCCACTCCTAATATGTCACGATACCAACCCTGCATGTCTGAAACCACAGCGATAATGTCTGTCATCCACTCCTAATATGTCACGATAACAACCCTGCATGTCTGAAACCACAGTGATAATGTCTGTCACCCACTCCTAATATGTCACGATAACAACCCTGCATGTCTGAAACCACAGCGATAATGTCTGTCATCCACTCCTAATATGTCATGATAACAACCCTGCATGTCTAAAACCATAGTGATAATGTCTGTCATCCACTCCTAATATGTCACGATAACAACCCTGCATGTCTAAAACCAGTGATAATGTCTGTCATTCACTCCTAATATGTCACGATAACAACCCTGCATGTCTAAAACCACAGTGATAATGTCTGTCATCCACTCCTAATATGTCACGATAACAACCCTGCATGTCTAAAACCACAGTGATAATGTCTGTCATCCACTCCTAATATGTCACGATAACAACCCTGCATGTCTAAAACCACAGTGATAATGTCTGTCATCCACTCCTAATATGTCACGATAACAACCCTGCATTTCTGAAACCACAGTGATAATGTCTGTCATCTACTCCTAATACATCATGGTAACAGCCCAGCATATCTAAAACCATAGCGATAATGTCTGTCATTCACTCCTAATATGTCACGATAACAACCCTGCATGTCTGAAACAACAGTGATGATGTCTGTCATTCACTCCTAATACATCACAATAACAGCCCAGCGTATCTGAAACCACAGTGATAACGTCTGTCACTCACTCCTAATGCCCCAGTCACACTGGCGTAAAAAACGGTGTTTTCCCGTGTACGCAGGTCTACGTTCTTATACACATTTTGAAATATACAAATGTGCGGCGATGCACAGGAAAACGCGGAAATGTGTAGACGCAAGCCGAAATGCGCAAACGAACGTAAACAAAACACGGAAAATATGTAGTGTCAGAATCAGTTTTAAAATTTTTAACTTTCCTCTACGCATTTGTTATGCGTAAATGAACGCGGTAAAAACGTCACAATGCGTACAGAACTGTAAATAAGCATTGTCGAACGTTGAGAAACGTAGAGAATGTAAAGCAATGTCAACAAATATAAATGCGTTGGATTTTCATAGCAAATACGTAGAACTCTTGATCTTTCAAATACGTAGAAGAAACGCTGTTTTTTACGTCAGTGTGACTGGGGCATAATACATCATAACAGCCCAATGTGTCTGAAACCAGAGTGATAATGTCTGTCACCCACTCCTAATATGTCACGATAACAATCCTGCATGTCTGAAACCACAGTGATAATGTCTGTCATCCACTCCTAATATGTCACGATAACAACCCTGCATGTCTGAAACCACAGTGATAACGTCTGTCATCCACTCCTAATATGTCACAATAACAACCCTGCATGTCTGAAACCACAGTGATAACATCTTGTTTTTTGTTTGTTTTTTAGTTTAAAGTGCAATATGTTCTACTAGACTTACTTAGGTTTGATCGAATCTATTAGATGAATTTAGGTAGAAATCTCACCCCTATACATTTACAGGTGAGAATTCTTTTACTTCCCACACCATATACACATGGTATGAGAAGGATTGGCTTTTGATATAGCAGTAAATCTACCACTGCTGGGGGTGAAGGAGAAAAGTGGCTGCAGTGTGACTCGAACCCACAAAGTCCTACAACCTTGGGATTACTAGTCCAGTGCACTTAACCACTGAGCTACCTTCCCAACCTGGTCTGTACCCCCACTCCTAATACATCACGGTAACACCCCAGTGTGTCTGGAATATGTTCATATTTCATTCGCCTCTCTGTTTCAAATACCCTGAAAAACTTTGATTTAACATACAGTAAAACCTCGCTTTAGGGTACACCCTCCATTCTGAGAAAAGTGTGCCCTTAAGGTGGGTGTCCCCCTTAAGCGGGGTTAAAACAAACTAAAAAAATATTTCTGTTCCGAGCAAATTGTCCCCTTCAGCAGGGTGTTCCCTTAAGCAAGGTGTACCAGAAGCGGGGTTTTACTGTATTCCCTTACCAATCACCAGAAGAGTCAATCTCTGATAGGATTTGCATGTGCGTTAGCTGGCTACTGCTACCCACTATTTCTCTGCACGTGTATGTATTAGAGTGTTTCAATGTCACTGGGGAATACCAGTGATTGTCTAAAAATCATAAAGATACTTCTTGTATATTATTTCATACAATTTGTCTCTAAATCGAATATTTCACAAATTTTCTATCGAACTGTAAAAGTTAAAAATAAAATCAGCTTACATCTGTAGTCGAGGGTTGTGAAGCGGGTAATAAGAATGTAGGCTAGGAGTCCAAATGCCAGCATCCCAAAGGTGAACATAGCTGAAAAAGAAAATATAATGTATATTAAGTTAATATTGAATTTTTCCGAACGGTGAAAGCCAGAGAAGAGATTTGAATCAATATATTAAGTTGATGCCCAGTTCACACTGTGCGACTGGAGATATGTAGCTACGCCCAGTCGGAGGCTGGAGGTACCTGTGTGCACGTAACAAATCGCACAGTGTGAACTGCGTGCTTTCCGCCTGTCTGAGACTGGGCATACCAGGGAGGTGTTTTATAGACAAGGTGTTGCATAGACCTGTTGGGTTGAAACGATCACCGATGGTCTGAGACCTATTTGGATATAGCTGTGTCATACATGCGCAGGTATGGTACTATCTTCCGGTTGCACAAGGGCTACGAAGAAAGTAGTCCCTAGAGCGAGTAAGAATCAGGGATGTCAGTTGGAGTCAGGGGAAAAAGTGGAAACATTTTTCATGTGGATTTTTCTGCAACAGAGAGACCGGGAAAACTTGGATGATATATCCTTGTCGGCCATGGCATGAGACTGAGGGTCTGTCGGGAGGTTAAACCTTCGGGAGGTTAAACCACGTTTTATTGGCATAAATGAGGCTAAATCAATATTATCTTTGTTTGATGTAAGGCAAAGCAATAACATAAAATGAATATGGAAAAGTGGATTTTCACGGAAAAGTGGCAAACTGACATCTCTGACTTAGAATTCGACAATGCAACGGAAACGCTGACTATGAACGGTCGTTACTACTATAAAACACCTCTCAGGTACCTCCAGTTTCAGATTGGTTCACACACACATGTACCTTCCTCAAGTGTGATCACATGCCTTGATACAGCCAAACATTAAGATGCCTGAAGAGTCCGATTCGGATGAAACCTTGACCCCCATCCCACTCTGTCTAATTGTGGACAGTTTCCCTAACCTGTATAATACTGGGCTAGCTAGTGGGCTATCATGTCTAAATTTAGCCTAAGATAGCTCCCACAATAGTGTGATGTCACTGATGTGAAGGGTGGTTGTTATGCCCGGTGTTCTTTATGACACCTTATACTTGGAGATTGCATAGCAACGGTTTGGATTTGATGAGTAATTGTCATTCTCAAGGTAGCATCGGTTAATGACAGAAGTGCTTTCGCCACATTTTCCTAAACCTAGTCTCAAATTAATGAGACGTGGCAATAAAAAAAAAAAAAATCTAGTCTCGTTTTGGAATTCATGTTAACCTCTCTTAAATTTTCTTTAGGTGATGTTCATCGGCAATTTTTTAATATTAAGTGATTAAGGTGAAAGCAGAGCCTTGCCCTATTATTTCACAGATGCAGTTCCCTTATAGGGCAAAATCCACCAGGCCGATTTCTCACCCGATCAATTGTTCCTGGGCCCTTAAGAGGAAGCTCACGTATTGTAATTTATTTAATTCTGATAAAAATAGTTTAATAAATGACCATTTTCAAAGATTTGAGAAATTCTAGTGCATCCGATAATAATCGGCGATTGTCTGGCTACGGAACCGGCTACCGTCGGTCCAGTGGAAGACCCCCTTTAACTACACTATCCTATCTTTACGCCCTGATGAAGTGGTTACTTACAAAATTTGAAATAGCGATGTCCAGCGAAGCAGAGCATGAGACCGAAGACAGCCAGAATACAGGCAACGATCTGCATCGGGAGGTCATCTGTGAGAGAAGTGAAGAAAAAAGTCAGTTACTATCGTAAAACCGGATGAGTTTTAATCTTGGCCACTGTATGCCACGACTGGAGTTTGGCATTGTGACTTCATGAGGCGAAGCCGAGTGAAGTCCGGAGCCAAAACTCAAGGATTCTTTGGAGAAGATGGATAATGAATACAACAAACGATAGTTTTGCGGACAGGCGGCTCTGTAAACCACTCAAGGCTTATGGCCACCTGGCATGTCAAAGCATGTGATGTTATCACTTTTAGGGACGAGGTGCTTCACCTCAGCCCATCCCAATCTATTTAAAATGAAAAGGCATTCGGGAGATAAAGCAACCGAGATCATTGTACACTGGACACTGGACACTGGACATTGGACACTGGTGATTCTGCCATTTCCTACCTTAATCTAAATCAAGATACTCCCTACAGAAAAGAAAAGAAAAACACAAAAAAAACCAGTAATTCTTTCTAGTGGTCAATTCATCACAATCATACTCAATAATGGAGAATTGTACTTTATCTCACCCGGGTATTTTTCTCCATAGGCTTAACATTAGGAACTCACACCCTTGAAGGGAGTGTATCCAATACTCAATGGATAATTGGGCGAGTTATTTATTGGTTAATAATGTTCCTGATCATGTATATATATACGGGGTGAGGTATAATCAGAGACCCACTATGTTTGACTGCGGAGTAATTCACAAAGCGATGCTACCCATTCGATGAAAAAAACTTGGTCCACACTACAACGAGTTTGACCGCGGAGTAATTCATGTAGCGAAGCTGAGTGAATTACGTAGCGAAAACACTTTTACGAGGCGAAAAACACATCTAGTCATCTTACAAGTTTCTTTATAAATGTATCTCAAAACACTCATTCCTAGGAGTTTGGCAAGAGGCGTACCAGTTGGAGACATATGTTAATTAAATTCTAAAGATTATTTTGATTCTATGGAGAGCCGATGCTATTTTTTAAAAATCAGTTAAAGGCATATCCTACAATACACAGTGTTGTCACTTGGTGATTTTTAATTGCTGGCAATTATCAATTCAAACAAGTTCATTTGACTCATCCTGATACCAAATGAATAAAATATAAAACATTATCGAATTTGACCTAACCAAATATGTAAATTAAGCCAATTTACCTTGGCTTGAGTTACATAGGAAATGTACTGAAAAATATAGTTTTTTCGATTCTTTCAAAAAACGAGGACGGTGACTTGTGATTTGGAGAAAGTGACATTTGTTTTATTGTGTGCAAAACAACTTTTTATAATTTCTATATATTCTATTATAATATTATCATGATATTTATCTGAAAATCAAAAACTAGCAAAAACTAGCAAAAATTAGCGATGAGTTCTATAACACTTGGAGACCATCATATTCGATTTGACATGGGTTTTAATTTTCTCAATGAAAAGTCAAGTAAAGACTCACTGATGTCTGCACACTGGCCATCGGCGGTGAAGTCGCAGGTGTAGGTGACGCTGGGCACGTAGGCTGCAGACAGCGTGTAGTTGTCGTTGTCCAGCTCCTTCACGATCACGCCGAACATCATGCCCTGTCCCGGGTAGGCTGCGAAGCTTACGCGTGTCTTGCCCTTGCCGTATTCCAACGTTTTCACCTGACGAAAAATACAAGAAATTTAGACACCTTTACCCTTTCGCGATGCCGTGATGCCTGGAAGCATTCCCAGGTTGTTGTTTTTTTAGCAATTTTTTAAGGGGATATTGTGTTACAACACAGTCACCGAATTCGGCTATGTAGCCGTTCTTCCACTCAGGCCCTAGACCCCTACTGCTCATTCTAATGGCGGGTGTTAGCCGAATGGGCAGTGGGTACCATTTTTGTGTAAGTCTTTGGTATGACCCGACCGAGGTTTTAACCCACGACCTCCCATGCTCGAGGCAAACACCCATACCACTTGGCCACCGAGTTTGGTCTGGTCTGGTACACCATGATGCTTTGGGGCATTACCGGGTCCAGTATGCTATGGTGGCTTGAGGCAACATTTTTTGAAATTCCAGTTATTGCTATTTTTTAATGAAATAATGCGAATATTTTGATGATATTCTCCAAACCAATGAAAAACTGCAAAATGCCTAATTTGATTAAGGAAGTAAAACTTCATCATGGTAATGTCTGTGTACGACTAAAAATGGCTGTTAAATGATGTCACATTCAAAAGCGCCGCATACTACAGGGGTGAGAATGACACTTGGCTGGCGTATTTCAGGGTGTGCATTGTCCACCAAGCAGCCCATCACTAGGGTTAGAGAATATCACGCATACTGGTTCAACCATTTCAAATGTGTATTCTAGTCGCGTAGTCATGCGTTTCAGCGCGTGTATTTGATAAAAGTAAACTGGTATCTCGCCGTGGAATACTCGTTATAAACTCTAGTACATATATTTTTTTGTTGCGTGTTAATTTCTCTAATTGGAGATCATAAAATTAATATGATTGTACAATTCTCTATACTGAATAAAGTAAATAATTTCGTGCTATAATTTCGTACATCTAGATACTTTTTTTTTTGCCTAGATACTTTTCTTGTTCAGCTCTTAATTACATGAAATTACTTAAATGAAAATATCTTCTTTCCTGATGAAATGATATTTTGGCCTATTTATGAAGATTTTGATTATTGGTGAGCTTTGTAAGACATTGATGTTGTGCTCGCTTTAATTTATCTTAACACATACTTCGGGCCATTATAATACAAATGGTCCCAGTAATCAAAGTACGATCTTGATAGACTCGTACTTAGAGTTCAAACAGATTTTTATTAATTTTCAAATTTTATCATCATATTTTTTTAGGATTAGCAGTTCAATTTAGAGTTGAAACTGATGCTAGCCTACCTTGGTGGTTTGGTGACGGATGTCCTCAACTCGCATTAATCTCTGCATGGCTTTGAGATACGTTTGCTCGCTCCAGTCTCGGGACGGGAGAAACAACTGGTAGACGTCGTAGGTGAGTCTTCTCTGATACCAGGCCGCTTCACACAGAGGAGTCGCCGCACCTGGAGGAAGATTGACCACACATCAACAGAGATGCCAGTGAGGTATTTATATTTATTATCCACCGAATACAAAGTGTCCACAGAAAACACATAGGCAGCGTGTATGGACATACCCGGCGCATACGGATATGTTGTATGCTCCGGGTGGCGCATACGGGAAAATAGTGCGCATGGAAAAATAGTGCATAATTAAAATGAACTGATATCGACATGTTACTTGTGCAGAAAAGGTGGATAATAAATACAATATAGACTGGTTTCAGATAAAAGCGTTTGTATGCTCCTCGGAGTTGACTCTACGCAATATCCTCGCCTGCGCTCAGATATTACTGCGCGTCAACTCCTCGGAGCATACGGCCGCTTGTATCTGAAACCAGTCAATATTGTCTATGTATCCTACCCCTAATATAAAATCCCATAGGCTTAACATTGAGTTTCCGTATGCCACGCTGACTGGCATACAGAGGTTTATATGCCACTAGTACCATACAAAATTGTTTACACGTAATATTCCAAAATCGAGGAGACGGTAGGATAAAATCAAAACCTGATTCGTTTTAATCTTGGCCACCGCATGCCACTCCTGAAGTTTTGGCTCTGGACTTCACTCGGCTTTGCCTCATGAAGTCACTATGCCAAACTCCAGTCGTGGCCTACGGTGGCTAAGATTAAAACTCATCCAGTTTTACGATAAGAACTGCATCGAGAATCGTATAAATAGACACTACTCCACGAGTTTGGATGTGCCCGAATCGCCATCGAGGCGAAGCCGAGTGAGGATTATGGCACATCCAAACTCGTGGAGTATTGTCTATTTTACGATTCGAGTGCTGTTCTGGATTTATCTCACCCCTTTCTATGATGTTAGATAGTATCAGAATATCAGAATAGCTCGAATATACCTAGCAACTCCATATGACGTCATCTCAAATTCACTACGCCACAGACATGGTGTAGTACTGTCACTGTACGGGGGTGATCTTTGGCGAAAATTGTACCAAGGGTGAGATAAAGGAAAAAACCCGGATTATATCCAAATCCTCATTGTATTCACTATTCCACTGTAACATGATCATGACCTAGTACAGAAGCTAGCCCGGAAACCCGACAATAGCTGTAAAACAGATATCTCTGCATCTGCACCTACTATCAAGACGATGACGAGCAACATGCTATTACGAGGAGTTTATATAAAGCCACGGCCCCACTGGTGCGATGGAATAGTCGCCCATGTTTTACGGACTGGTCGACATTCCATCGGCGGTCCTTTGTGGGTTCGAGTACCACTGCAGCCACTTTTTTCCTTCACCCCCAGCAGTAGCAGATTTACTGCTATATCAAAGGCCAATCCTTCTCATACCATACCATGGTGCTTTTCATTTACGAAATGTGGTATTGAACAACAACAGTAGTAGACTTACCACTATCGCTAATACGACCACACTTAAGAGAGTTGGGTCTTGCGCTTTCAAGTCGCGCGCTTTTGGCGTCCGACCCCGTTTCCTTTATTCCCATTGGTCAAATTCATTAATTATTCAGAGAGCTGTGTTCCGATTGGTTATCGTAACAGAGAGAGCGAAAGAGGAAATTACAAAACAACAGCAGGACCTGTTGGAACAACGGCCTGGCCGAGCAGGATATTGTATAAGAAGTACCTAAAAAAAAGTTAAAATTAAAAAAAAAAAAAAAAGAAGTTTGACTCACCTTGGGCGACGCCGTAGTTGGCGTACTGGAAGGCGACCACCACCTCGTCATTGTGCACGCTCACCTCTATGCTGGGGTCCCGGAGAAGCGGGAATTCTGAGCTGCAGCCGCCGGGAATGGGAGCTGCCGTCGTCAAGGAAACCAGATCAAGGTTAAGGTCAGTGCAGTACTTATATAGAACGACCTGACCATTCTGTACATGAGATGGAGAAATGTTAGCCCTGGACCACGTTCCATAAAAAAACATCAATTCCTATATAGGGGACAGAGCCATTGTTAGTTCATGAAGCAGTCACTAGGTGGTCCGGGGACAAAACCTGCACTCTGGCTCTTTGTTCTTACAAAATTCCGCTGCCTCTCAGTGTTTTACCAAGGTTCCTTTGACTCTCTACACCGATCCCAGAGCAGGAAGATATAATGCTAAAACCCAGGACATGGTGTTTTTCACATGGAACACTTTATTTACATATGTGAGCAAGGCAAGAAAAGTGACATTTCCCAATTATCACTCACTTCTTTTGCACCTCCATTAGTGAAGAACAGCTACTTTTTCACCTCCTTTAGTGAAGAACACTTACTTGGGGGGCGTCATGGCGGCGCCCATGGATCATAGGCTATATGCCGTAAACCTATGGCCGTATACTCTATGCTTACAACACGATCTCACGGTTGGAGTAACTTATGTATACTACCCAAGATTGCCGTATACTACCCAAGGTTGCCGTATACTACCCAAGGTTAACATTTAGACCAATCAGATCGTCTCTTCCAAAATTCAGATCAGAAGCGCAGTGGGGAGAAAATATAGAGTGTTAAGTTACATGATAAGGTTGGATCTGGCTTTGGGTTTAATGGTGGGTGAGCAAATAACGCTAATTGTCGTTATTAAACCACATTTGAAGGTATATAGGAATAGGGAAACTAAGCTTCTGGAGAGAAGTTACTCGGTAAGGCTTGGAAAAATTACTGCCTGCGGCTAAGGCCTTGGGCAGTAATTTTTCCAAGCCTTACCTCTTAACTTTGACTTTCTCTCACTGGAACATAGTTTCCCGCTATTCCCATAGTTTTGTAGCATGTACAAGCATGTTGGGTTGTTAAATATTTATCATATACCCAAAAATAATTAAATCTGCAGGAGAGCTACATTAGCTCTGGTTGGGTTAAATCCGCGGCCACCTTCAGCCACAGGCTGTAAGTGGCTGTGACTCTCCTGCAGAACTTTCATCTGACCTGGACCTATGCTTGGAGAGTGTGATATTTCTTACTCCTGAAGCCATTCTTACATGTTCTTATTTCCTTTTGTGTGTATTTTGAATAAAATAACCATAAAGGTCGACATTCATATCAATTTGGTGAGCTCTGAATATTCATTGATAAGTATTTCTGCTCTCACAACCCACATATATATAAAAAAAAGACTTAGTTCAAGATTGAGAATTCATGGACACGGCCTGGGTTGAACCATATCAACCTCTTAGTTGGAATCGAGTGGAGACGGAGGTGGTGGCCAATTTATTATATATCAGGAAGAGGAACCTCAACCGAAACTACAAATTATGTGTACATAATATTCCCCTCAGATTTACCTTTCTATAAATCAGGGAATGTCAGTTGACATCAGAAAAAAAAGAGTGGAAATATTTTTCATTCTTTCTTTGCTCCCTCGGAGAGACCGGGAAGACGTGAATACATGCCAGTGTCGGCCATGGCATGGGGCTGAGGTTCTGTGGGTAGGTTCAAGTTCAGTGACTGAAGCTCAATGTATATATATGATCATTGTTTTACACAAAATTTTATAAATTGAAAAAGTGGCACAGTAGAACCTTAGAAAAGTGAACATTAGTCATCTCTGAACAATACCTGCGCTACGTCTAACATGGTTTTTCCGATTTACTTTTGTATCTTTGATTTTATCAAGTTGCATTCTGTATTACTTAGGATTTAGAAAACGAGGCAAAAACACTTCTGTACCCAACCGATGCTTAAAAAAAATAAAAATTTGTCGACGTGACATCATCTGATGAGGTCACGCCCACCAGTGTACATGGCTATAGTGGTTAGGTACTATGGAGGAAACTTATGTAAGTTTAGGGTCAGAACTCCTATCCCATCGAGTTTAAATCACGTAGTAGTTCACAAGGCGAAGCTACGTGAATTACGTAGCGATTAAAACCAGATGGGATTGAGCTCCGATTCTAACCTTGAATGGGTTTCAGAATTTATCTTACCCTTCACATCGACGAATGGCCAATATTTGTGACATACTCCCCCCTTGGATATTTTTGCCAAATATCTCATGGGGGTTGGATACGAGTTCCCAATGTTTAGTCTATGGAGAGAAAATACCAGGGGTGAGATAAAGTTCTGAAACTGTCATTCAAGGTAGCATGAAGCTAGAGAGCAGACGTCGCCTCGTCTAAAAATCTAAAAAAAAGAGAAGAAAATTCATCACTTACAGTTACTCCTGTAGGCCGTTGCCATGACGACAGCCGTGGTATCCCGGCTGGCGTTGACGTAGAAACTGACGTAGGTTTGGTTGGCGGTTACCATGGCAATGGCGCCGACGTCGTTGCCACGTGTGGAGTAGCCATGCTTCCAGACGGGGACCAGCGAGAGGTTGAGGGCAGTCGTCTGCGCATGCGTCTCGAGGAGGACGAAGCTGATGTCTTCGAGTCCTTCGACACGCAGCTCCAGCATCTGTCCGGCCTTAATGGGCATCTCGATGGGGGCATTCTCCTCAATGTACTTCACCGCTGTAAGCACAAGAAGAGTGAACTGTATAGGACACATAACCATTGTAATGGAAGCAGCCAACTTGCCTTCGACGCCAAACAAAACACAAGGTGGCGAAACCAGTTAAGAATGGATTTTACCCAAAACAAAAATCGTTCAGCTTGCCATAGAGGGGTTTTAGCCGTGTCTCATGATTATCGATAGACAACAGTGCCCCCCCCCCCCCCCACCAACTACAGTGGCGCTATCTTACTATTTCCTGGTGGATAATGACAGAACTAGCAATCACTCTGTGCCCTATCAGGAAACCTATGAAATTTTATTGTTAGAGCTTATATCCCATCAAATTTGAATTGTGGAGTAATTCACAAGGCAAAGCCGTGTGAACTACATAGCGATTCAAACGAGATGGGATAGAGCTCTAACCCTAACCATGACTAGGTTTCTGATTTTATCTCACCCTTCACATTGACTAATGGGCTAACATTTGTGATATAATCCCCATTGAGTATCCTTTTCTAAACACTCAATGGGCATTGGATACAAGTTTCTAACGTTAAGTCTATGGGGAAAAAATACCAGGGTTGAGATTAAAGCTATGGGGGTTCGAGCCTAGAATTTTGTTTTTGGTATCGTTTGTTACTATTGAAGTGCAGTTTACTACTATCGTCCCGAAATAAGTCTGTCTTGAAACTATGATGACAGTTAAGTATATCGTACATATGGATTTACAAGCTTGGAGAATGACACATATTTTTTTTATATATATTTTTTTTATCACGTTTATTTAGGGTCTATCATTACAAATGAATCCCAGGCTCGGCCTAGGCCGTTCTGCCGCCTGGTCCCTCAGATAACACTCAATGACATTTTGGAAATCTCGAACCTATAGTCCTAGTACTAAGCGCCTAAATCAGGAAATTGAGTTTTGTGAACGGGTATTTGCGGTTTCAGTGGGTTCACTTTGGCTCCGTATAAGCATGTTCGACAAGCTCCTGGTGTTGTCGGCCCGGTGTAACACAGGCTTAATTCCCGGATTGCTGCGTAATGCACAAATGTGGCCGGCTTATCGACTGACACAATTTGGTGGACTACGACCGACTAGAGCTAAAGACACACCAACGCGACCAACCGTTAAAATAGGAAACTCGTGGTCATATTTAGATCTTCCACAGTTGTGCCACGTTAAACTCACATCTGCAACACCTTTAAATTATTATTATTTTTTTTTTATTTCATTGTTTATACTGCCTCCAAAACAGCTTTTCCGGCTGGTATGAAACTGGAGACAGTCCCGATATATTTGGTACAACAAGATTGCAAGTCAAACATATGACTTTCACGTCAGTGGTAGTATCTCCTTGTGGTACATCTGTCGGAACCCCGGTATATTGGACAACAATCGCAAAACGACCAAATTTATCTGTTTCCGAACATTTCTACGTTCACTGCAATACCCTACGAGGTCGGAGGTAATTGACTCAGTCTGGGCGCAATATCTACCATTTTACCTCGGGTCATCAACTAGTTGTACTTCACATTGACCGGAGCCAGAATTTACTGATAAATACAAATATGGAATAACAATGAGGACATGACTAAATTCTGTCATCTGTTCACACACACATAATTAAAAATATGGAAGACAGATTCTCCATAGCGCAAGTACTAACAAAGTTGTTTAGTTTAGGATACGAGGCGAAAATACTTCTAGTCACAACCGAAAAAAAAATATTTAAAAAAAAGACATGACAAAGTAGTTTATGACACTGTTTTGTAACCCTCGAAACCAAAAACGGATCCTGGAACTCTCTTTGTGTTTATGGTGTCTGGTTAAAAATAGTCAGCAAAGGCTGGGTGCAAATGTACCCTACCACTCTACTCGCATAGATCCTACGCTCTACTTCCTGCAGCCGCTTGTATCTCTGCACCGACCTGCCTGTTTGAGGCAAAATCTCGCCCATATATGCCAGTATTTTATATATCCTAAACTCTGAACACTTTGAGGAGTATTCTGTGTTTTACTTGTAAATAGAGATGCACATATTCACATGGTAAATAATATACACTCGTTTCTGTTATTTGTTACACCAAACCAGACCATCTTAGGGATCACTTTCTTCAGTGGAAAGAACCTCATGTGTTGCAGGGTTTTGTTTGTTAATGTCACATGTGCTCATTCAAAGGAGCAGTCTAATTGACTGTGGATTCTCAATATAAAGAGGTTTAGAACTGAAAAATAAACAGGTGGATTGTCTGTGAAGCTTATTCAAGATTTACAACATTTCCCAACTCATAATATATGAGTTGTTTCAGTTTCATAACTTGGTCAGTTACCTGTTTTGAATTCGAAATGTTGGCTGGTTCACCCGGTCTTTGGTGGATACCCAGGGAACCAACTTCGGGTTGAAGCAGAGATTAGTAAGCACTAGCACCGCGAACAATCTGCTGGGAATGTTGTCCCATACTTGTAAGCGCAGGTCCCGAACAAAGAAAAACTTTTGGTAGTTATGATATTGTGACACCGCTAACATAGAAATCATGCTAATCATATATATTTGGGGTCTCGAATCTTTTACATTCTGTTTATAACGTACAGATGGCACAAGAGTGATTTGGTTTATTAAACCCAAGTTACAATTATCTAAGGGGGAAATAGGAAAAAAACAAAAAACAAAATTTAAAAGGGAGCAGTATGAATATACCACAATACTCTAGGCATGATGTATTGGTGTATGAAACGAAATCCCGATGTGTACTAAAGTAGGAAAACTATAAACTGAACTCTGTATTTGAAAAATGTGAATGAAATAAAAATTTGCTCACTGCATAAAAATAGAAGGAAAAAAGTAGCTGTTCATAAAAACACAGGTATTACTGAAATGCCTAACATAGGAACAGCACATTAATCAACAAATACATGGAATACCCTTTGAACCTTGATAATCCACCAGTTCCCTAAGACTTCAATTATAAATTCCAAGTTTTGTTTAGAAAGTGAATAAACAACGACCCGCCACTCGACCAGGAAACACTGATATATGTGGGACATTTTCTGATAGGAAATAATTAATTCATATATCAAATGGGAGATTACGTTTGGTGTAAATGAGATATCGGGAAACAATGTTCAAATCTTGACTTCTATGTTTCTATATATATACATTGTACCATTTATGGCAGATTGCGTTTTAAGGTGTCCACTTCTCAGCCTCAGTTTGGGCTACACATGCGGCCGCGAATTGCTTGGTCACTATACGAATAACACTGCCAAATATTCCTGGCACGGCTTGACTATTATCTTAGCCTGGAATGAATGTCCATAGGCTTAACGTTAGGAACTCGTTCTCAACAGGTTTGCGAGTACGGTAACTCATTCTTAATGGGTGATAAACAAATAGATATTTCCAGGCTAAGATAAAATCAGAAACATATTCATGCTTGGTCTGACTCCCCGTTCGCCATCGAGTTTGGAACGCTGAGTAATATGAACGAGGCGATAGCCGACTGAATATTCTGAAGCACTCCAAACACTCATCTTTTGTCCACCAGGACTTTCACAGTGTGGCTTCCAAATGGCGACCTTTGAACGGCACCCAAATTGCAGAGATTTGTGCTGGTGGAATCAGCCCTTTAGTGTACAAACTCAACAACCCGGTTGGCGGCAACAGCCATTGACTGGTAACCAGCCGGTAACCAACAAGACCCAATTTATTAGGTGTTGATGGCCCCATCGCTGGTTCATGGCCCTATGGCCGCCGCTGGTGGGTGTGTATGGCCAACATGCTCCACTGCGCCAGTTTATATATTGTGAGCTCAAACGGTGATAGGGATTCTATGTCATCCCTATCACTGAATAACCGGTTAAAATTTGTGACGTTATCACCTATTCAGCATATTTTTTATACAATACTCCATGGACGTTGAGCATGAGTTCCTAATGTTAAGTGTATGGAGAATAATACCATAATAAGTCAGACATCAAACGCAGCCAAATAGATTTGAATATCACTAGGATATCTAACTCGGTCGATTACAAAATGTATGACTTGTATGCTGTACATAGTGGGCTATCACATGTCTATGATAACCATGATAAAAAAAAGTAAGACTGGATCAATGGATCTGAAATGGTTGACCGATGAGTCAAAGTAATGATCTGAAAATATCCCGAAAGGTAAGAAAGTGCTTATAAGCATAAACAGTTAATCTGACTTAATGGAGTATACAGACTATATATGAAGTTGTGAAGTGTTAAGTCCTATTATTTGGCCATCATGACGCCATCATATTCTGAGTTCTTTTGATGTCATTGATTTTTTTCTTAATTCATACTGGAATGAAACACTTGGTGTGGAACACACCTATCCTCCACTGGCTACAATTAACTAGGTCCTAGAAGTGCCCATTGTCCAATCTTATGACTTACATGGCTGATGTCATTGGTGTGTCCAGTTGATAATGAGAAATTAGGAATAATATGTACACCAGAGCCTACTGATAATAAGGTTTATCGACCCTAGTAGAGACTTCAGGAAAACTGAAAAAAGAAGGTTGATCAACCTTGAATATGAGATGTTTGCGAGCTGTCGTGCATTGGTTTTGTATTTCTTGGTGTTTTTTTCTTGTTAGTTATTTTTGGTGTTAGTTGTGACTCTCTCATGGACAAAAAGAACCCAGCAATAACATTGATATTTAAAGTTGTTCTAGATAGATCATCAGACTGAAGTGTTTGTGCTATAAGGCTCCACAAGGTTTGATTTTGCATTGATTTCTTATAGTATAAGAAATAAATGTGATAGGATATCTGATAGTCAGTAGCACAGAAACAAAGTTTTGTCATAATAATCAGACCTTACTTTGCATGCCAAAGAACTCACCCACAGTACCATCTCAATCACTGCTAGATCTCAATCAACTCCTTCTTTATTGTAACGGGACCTTTGTCTGAAGCTTGAACATGTGATGTTTGTGAGCTGTGCTGCATTGGTTTAGTATTTCTTTGTGTTTTTTCTTATTAGTTGTTTTTGCTGTTCTTGGTTTCTGGTGTTGGCTGTGACTCTCACTGAAACCCTCTCATTCATGAACAATTCTCCGATCCGGCCTGGAAGTAGGTGGCGCTGCGAACCGCCTTGGCGGCCATTTTGGAGACACACCTCCGCAGTGCTAAGCCTATGAGCCATTTGGACGTCCATTTATGATATTATTTAAAGTGTGAGGATGTTTTAAGTACCACTGAAGAATTTCTCCTGACAAAATCAGACTTCCCTCGCAATTTCAGATCAAATGACTATGTGGTAGCTCCAGTTAGACTACAAACGCGATGTCAACAAATCGTCGAAACAAGCGATTTTCTACGAGTTGGCACGTTTAATTTATGTCTGAATAATGTAAATAATCCTATTTCAACTATTACATGTACAGAATGAACAAGAGAAGGTCGATTAATACAGTTTTTCGCCATTTTAGACTCTGACAGCGCTTTGTATTCACCAGGCAAGATGGCGGATCGATCCGTTGTCAGGTGAATTTACATATTTTGGAGGGTATTTTGAACCGGAAGTGTCCATCCGGATCGGAGAATAACACTGATATTTAAAGTAGATTGCAATAGATCATCAGACTGAAGTATTTGTGCTATAAGGCTCCACAAAGTACTATTATAAGAAACAAACGTAATGAGATATCCGATCAGTACTGGTTCCTCCAATATGATGGCTTTGTAGATACACAAAGTTGTGTCATAATAATAATAATCAGACCATACCTGGTACTTTACATGTCAAACAACTCAGACTCAGTCTCAGAGCACTGTCTCAATCTATCACTCCTAGATCTCAATAAACTCATTATCTATTGTGACGGGACTATTGTTTGACTCTTTGTCATGAACATATTTTTCAAGCTCAAGCTTGAACATGTGATGTTTGTGAGCTGTGCTGTATTGGTTTTATATTTATTATTGCTGTTCCTTGTAACTTGTTAGTTGTCTTTGTTGTTTTTGGTGTTGCTGTCTGTTGGCTGTGCCACTCAAGACTCCATGAACAATAACAAGTAGATCTAGAGAAATGGTCAGACTGAAGTGTTTGTGCTATAAGGTTCCACAAGATACTACTGTAAAAACAAACATAATGAAATATATATCCGACAGTCAGTAGCACAGTCATACAGTTTTGTTATAACACTCAAAACTCAGACAGAGAGTGCTATCTCGATCTCGTTCGACTCCTGTGCTCGGTGAAAACACGATCTGGGAAGCACAATCAACAACATTAATTATAACTTGAGGGTCCACTTACTATCATTTAGAGTAAATCCATGTTGGAGTGCCATTAAGAAAATAAGCAGAGGTAGAGATTCGCTTAACTTCCCCATCTCGATCTTGTCTTTGTCACCCTGTAAATGTCTTATTCACATGACCGAAGAGGAAAACATTGCAATCGGTCACAAGCCAGAACCGGAAGTACATGCCACCTAGCGTCAAGTACCTGAACGTTTGTTTATACCGTAGTACCACATTTGCTCGCCAGGAGCTGTGAACTTTAGTACACTGGCCACCAGAGCAATAGCCTTCAAACTACAGCAGAGCGGAGAAAGAGGCCCGTCACTTGAACCCTGGTGACTGGGATTAGTACTATAGTATTGGAGGTCAGCATTCCAATCTGAAATCTGGAATCTGATCATCTAGCTCGGAATAACGGTAAGATACAGGAAAATGTGTCGACTGCTCAATGTCTCGGTCTATGTGTATACAGTTGATACGACATAACCAAGTTTAAACATGTTTGCATGTATGTAAAGTCAAAGTCAATTTACATATCCGGAATTATCGCCCACGATTTGGAAGTGGCATTGCAATCAATGGTTGTTTGTTTACAGTAATACATTGCTTGCAAGTTGCAGACGACTCTTTCTTTGAGAATTCAATATTTATGACAGGGGTGTGTAGGTTCCCCCAACGAATCCCTGGAAACCCCGGAATGCCCCAAATTAAATGGTCCCCACCTTGGCAAATATGAAATACCTCAAAATGAAATGCCCCAATACGCCAACCTTGTAGAAAGCCAGAACCTGTGATTCAGAATCATAAGCATTGGAGTGTCTTTGACTCTTATTAGTCTTAAGGCGATTACGCCTTGCATTTGATTCCCGCCATGGGATTAGTAGGCGTAGTGTGTACTTTGTATTTACACCGGGAGAAGGTTTTCTAATAGCCTATAAATAGAAGCTCAAAGAATCACCCCCCCCCCCCAAAAAAAAAAAAAAATATATATATATATATATATAGTAGTACACAACGAGGTAACCAGTTTACTGCATAACTGAGAACCTTTATTAACCACAACTCCAGCTTCTATGATTACATACACCTTGCACTCAGGCGACCACTCCGGCGTTCTGGATGGTATCTGGGAGGCAGGTTGAGTGAAGGAGCCGTTTCCGGAGGTGGTCCGAGCCGTGGCTGAAGCCAGACTGACTCCCGGAGGCACCCCCGGAGGTTTATATAGGAGGGCTCCAGGGACCCTCTGACGTCATTTCCGGGACCAGGACATCACCTGGTGGGCTCTTGGGGCATTACAGAGCAAATCCTCCAGGTGCCTCCGATAACTCCGGGTACCTCCGGGCCCCTCCGGAGTTATCCTCCGGAGGTATCCTCCGGGAACCTCCGGTAACCATCCGGCAGTATTTACTACTCTCTCCCCACCTAATTAACAACCAACTATCTGAAAATAGAGAGATCGCTCTGATAAAGTCAATACTACTTGTAATTACTGAAAAACATTACAATTACAAACATTTTTATTTAGTGATAAATCACAGCATCTGTCTGATAACACTTGGTAGCTCCTCTGACTGCTATTCTCATGACTGCTTCTCATGACAGCTGCTCCCATGACTGCAGCTCCCATGGCTGCTGCCCCTGGGTATGCTGCTCCCATGACTGCCGCTCTCCTTTCTGCCAGTAATGCCCACCAGGCTTCTCCTGTGCCCCTGCAACCTGCAATGCGCCCTGGTGCCCCTGCAACCTGGTGCCCCTGCAACCTGCAATGCACCCTGAGGCCCCTGTGTACCTCTCCGGTCTGCCAGCATCCCTTGTACACTCCTTGGCCTATACCAATCGCCCAGACCTCCTGTAACCTCTAACAGTCTGTCTTGTGCCTCCAGACTACCTGTGTACATTCCCCAGGTTATCCCTCCTATGACCCTGTGCACACCCTGTAGTCCGCACCCGCAGACATGTACATTACCCCGGTCTGACAGGAAACCCCAGTTTGCCCTGGCACTCCTCCTGACGGAAGTTCCCCTGATGGTACTACTCCTGACTGCATCCCTCCGGACAGCATCCCTCCTGACAGCATCCCTCCTGACGGCATCTCTAAGGATGGCACCTCTCCTGACGGCACCTCTCCTGACAGCATCCCTCAGGATGGCACCTCTCCTGATGGCACCCCTACTGACAGCATCCCTCCTGACGGCATCCCTCAGGATGGCACCTCTCCTGCTGGCACCCTTCCTGACGGCATCTCTCCCGACGGCATCCCTCCTGACAGCATCCCTCTTGATGGCACCTCTCCAGACGGCATTCCTCCAGATGGCACCTCTCCTGACGGCACCTCTCCTGACAGCATCCCTCCGGATGGCACCTCTCCTGACGGCACCTCTCCTGACGGCACCTCTCCTGACGGCACCTCTCCTGAAGGCACTCCTCCTGATGACACTTTTCTTTATGGCACCCCTCCTGAAGGCATCCCTCCTGACGGCACCTCTCCTGATGACACCCCTCCTGACGGCACCTCTCCTGAAGGCACTCCTCCTGATGACACTTTTCTTTATGGCACCCCTCCTGAAGGCATCCCTCCTGACGGCATCCCTCCTGACGACATCCCTCCTGACGGCATCCCTCCGGACGGCATCCCTCCTGACAGCATCCCTCCTGACGGCATCCCTCCGGACAGCGCCTCTCCTGACAGCATCCCTCAGGATGGCACCTCCCCTGATGGCACCCCTCCTGACAGCATCCCTCCTGACAGCATCCCTCCTGACGGCACCCCTCCTGACGGCATCCCTCCGGATGGCACCTCTCCTGACGGCACCCCTCCTGAAGGCACTCATCCTGATGACACTTTTCTTTATGGCACCCCTCTTGACAGCATCTCTCCCGACGGCATCCCCCAGGATGACCCTCCTCGGGGTGGTGGTCCTCGGGGTGGTGGTCCTCGGGTGGCCCTCCTCCGGGTGGCCCTCCTCCGGGTGGCCCTCCTCCGGGTGGCCCTCCTCCGGGTGGCGCTCCTCCGGGTGGCCCTCCTCCGGGTGGCCCTCCTCCGGGTGGCCCTCCTCCGGGTGGCGCTCCTCCGGGTGGCGCTCCTCCGGGTGGCGCTCCTCCGGGTGGCCCTCCTCCGGGTGGCCCTCCTCCGGGTGGCCCTCCTCCGGGTGGCCCTCCTCGACCCTTGGCTTGTCTCGATCCTGGGCCAGCACTGGTAGCGTGACAGGCATACAGATCAGGGTTGAAACCATAAGAGAGTGTGACCTTGACCCCTTCAGAATTGATTCACTGAGGGTTACTGTAAGGCACCTCCGGAATCCCCCTGACGCCTCCGGAGCCTCCAGAAATTCGGAGGTCCCTCCAGAAACTCCCGGAGGTACCCCCGGACCTCCAGACCTCGTTGTGCACTGAGATGGGAAATCCCACCGCTGCCACCAATGTAGTACACAACGAGGACACCAGTTTACTGCATAACTGAGAATCTTTATTAACCACAACTCCAGCTTCAATGATTACATACACCTTGCACTCAGGCGACCACTCCAGCGTTCCGGATGGTATCTGGGAGGCAGGTTGAGTGTAGGAGCCGTTTCCGGAGGTGGTCTGAGCCGTGGCTGAAGCCAGACTGACTCCCGGAGGCATCCCCCGGAGGTTTATATAGGAGGGCTCCAGGGACCCTCTGATGTCATTTCCGGGACCAGGACACCACCTGGTGGGCTCTTGGGGCATTACAGAGCAAACCCTCCGGGTGCCTCCGGTACCTCCAGGTACCTCCGTGTTCTCCGGGCCCCTCCGGAGGTATTCTCCGGGAACCTCCTGTAACCATCCGGCAGTATTTATTACAATATATATACTTTTTTCTCTAAATAAAGTTTTTTTCATTAAAAAAATATATGCTGTTTAATTTTTTATTCTTTTTCTGAGCATCGGCTTGCCATAGATGTGTTATTGTCACGTCGTTAAAATGTGTTTACTACATAGGATCACATGAGAGACACGCGTTGACAAACACAACCACAGCGGCGATGCGTATCCTTCCCAGCAACCAACAGCCCCCGGCAGCGCCCTCTGGTGGAGGGGAGGGCGGTGACGGGACCACTCTCCACCACGACGCGGTGACGCGGAGGGCGCTGAACGCTCTGGTGAGCAGCAGCGAGCAGACCTACGAGCAGTTCCTGCGAGGCTTCACCCACCTCACCGCAAGTAAGATAATTACAGTAGAACCCCGCCTAACGGACACCTCGCGTTAAGGGACACCCCGCGTTAACGGACACCTTTGCTCGGAATCGTTCCCTATATTTGATGTCTATTTCAACCCTGTATTTAGCGGCCAACCCGTGTAAGCGGATAATTTGACCTGGAACGCAAGGTGTTCGCTTACGCAGGGTTCTACTGGATATAGAACTTGGTCGAGAATCGTATAAATTTACGCGCAATACCGAGTGTGGATTGGCCACAATCGTCAAGGTGAAGCCTCGTGACGATTATGGCACATCCATTCAAGTGTGGTTCTTGATTTATCTCACCCCTTTCAATGCTATTAAGTAATATGACAATAACAGAATAATTCAAATTACTTCAAAAATCCAGTTAGGGACGTTTAGATCTCCTTGTTGATGTCTTTTCTACTTTCTGAAATCTTTGCTGCTAATTGGCCAGTCGATTGTTGCATCATCTCGCATCACTCCGCCATGACCATGTCATAGTATTGTCCCTTTATGTAGGTGATCGTTGCATATAAACTATGGCTAAATCTATACAAGTGGTGAGATAACATGGAAGTAGAACATTCAGGGTTGTCAGAGTTCAGAGAAATCCCTAAAATCAGGGTCATTGTAAAAAACAGAAATATTATCCTCACTATTCAAAATCCTTAATAGAACCTGAGTATGTCATCCCCATATTCTTTCAGAAACTCCATATACCAGATCTCCCTGTAAATGTGTGCATTGTTACTAAACCTATCGGGGTTGTGTAATTCACCGGGCAGAGATTAAAGGTGGTCTTTATCTCCAGCTCTACATTTATTTCACTTTTGACTCTTTGTAATGTCCTTGAATTCACCTGGATATCACTATAGATCTATTCCTCAGAAATAACAGCCCCTTGTATCTGAAACCAGACTAATGGGATATGGCAAAATCACCTCTATAGTAAGCCTGATGCTACCATGATAATGACGACCTCATGTCATATTTGAACCAGGTTGCTATGATATCTCTAGGTTATGGTTGTTACCTGTGTAATAACAAGTGCCGTCACCTTTTTCCAGGGATGCAAGTTTGCAGACAATTGACGGAAATCAGAAATTTCTGCATCTTGAAATATGATCATTAACAAAGTATGAAAATCATAAAATAAAACTAAATTCTAAGAAATTCTGGCAGCAGGCTCTCACCAACGGGGTATAAACCTCCAGTCAGTACTTTGGCGGCAGTTAAACGCACCAAGGGCCGTTGACACTGCCGTCAGAGTTCCGTCAAGTGCCGAAATTTTGTTTGACGGCACGGGGGGGGGGGGGGGGGGGCGCCCCAGTTTTTTTGTTTTTTTTTTGTTTCCGACTTTTTCATCAGTCCCGACTTTCATCCCTGTTCTTCTCGCTCTGCGGCACAGTTCAGTTTTGGGGAGGGATTGTATCTGAAACCAGTAAATATTGTGTATTTATCTGACGTACAGCGGACGTTGCTCCTTCTATCATACACGACGCCTACGGGGATTCGGAAGACCCTCCTCTGTTCATGGCGCCTGTTCAACCACCTCGCCTTCCGTCACCACCGCTGGCCTCCAACTGTCCCCGACCCAGCACTGATGGGATCGACGACCTCGAAGAAGAGGTGGGTAGTCTTTATACAGAGATGTCAGTTTTCCACTTTTCCGTGGAAATCCACTTTTCCATATTCAGTATATGTAATTTCTTTCCTTACGTCAAACAAATATGATATGGATTTAGCCTCAATAACACCAATAAAACAGTGGTATGAAACTCCCAACAGACCCTCAGCCCCATGCCATGACAGACAGGGACATTTTATCCATGTTTCCCAGTCTCTCTGTGGCAGAAAAATCCACATTAAAAATATTTCCACTTTTTTCCCTGACCCCAACTGACATCCCTGTATACATGTACAGGGTTCGTACAGAGCCTGGGAAACCTGGAAAAGCCTGGAATTATGCTTTTGGGTTTTCCAGGCCTGGAAAAGCCTGGAATTCTTACAGAGAGCATGGAAAAACCTGGAAGAGCCTGGGACATTTAGTTTTGCATAAAAACTTTTTTTCAGTCTATGAATTATTAGCTTTGCTTAACTACAGTACCTGACTGCCTATGAAATTTCAATGACTTGGATTAGATACTTCCAAAATCCTTTTTGCTAATAATATAGCTGTTTTGATTATTAGTCTTCATATTTGTTTCACTAGCAAGATTGTATTTATTAACATTGTTATGTGCCGGGAAAACAAATATTAAAGCCTGGAAAAAGCCTGGAATTTTATTGGACTGTCTATGTATGAACCCTGTATGTAGAACGACCTGAGCATTCTGTATAAGGTATAAACCAAGAGGAACATGAACAGTCTGTACGGGACGAAGCATGTACACCGAGTTCATATATGCTGACTGTTATTGTTATCAAGGTTTGTACCATGTACAATAATAGTTAGTCGTTCTATATCTATTATATACAGTAGAACCCCACGTAGAGGACACCCTCCCTTCCGGCCCAAAGGGTCTGCTTATGCGGGGTGTCTGCGCCCACAGGGTTGCAAATAAACATCTAATAGGGAGAACCGTTCCCAGCAAAGGTGTCTGTTATCGCGGGGTGTCTGCTTACACGGGGTGTCCGTTAGGCGGGGTTCTACTATACCTGAAAATGGTGGGAAAATTACCGTAATTAGTAGATGGGAGTCTTAGAAATTATCTTATTCTTATAATATATGATTATTTCTATATTCTATAATATATAAAGATCAATACCCTCAAATATAAGGGACAGAGCCATTGATGGTTTATTAAGCAATCACCTGCCTTTCAAAGTTTAACTATGGTAACCTTGTCTCTCTATACCCATTTCAGAGTAGGATGACTTAAAGATAAGATACAGGACAGGGTTCTTTTCATATTCCTTATATGGCATTGAAGGAAGAGGGACAACTCCATGCTGGAGCTTGTATTTTTGGGGAATTTCTGCCTTGTGTACTCTGGTGTGGTGATCTTCAACAATATGTTTATATTTCACTATGTTATTTTGATCATGTACACTGTGTTTTAATTGATTACTCTTGATATAGATCCTTGATACAAGTCGCCAACAGGACGATACTTCTGCCGGCCCCGTGGACGTGCCCCCTAAACGTATTCTGAAGGTAAGTCTAGCAGGAACGCCATTTTTTTGTGTACTTCAAGTTTTACTGCGGCCAGCATTTGAGTGTTATTATAAAAATCAGGGATACCAGGTATTAATTTTCCATGGAAATCTATGTTTTCATTTTCTAAATCAAAAACTAGTTTTCCTTGTGTAATAATAACATAGCAACTGCTGAATTACCCAATTCGGCCTCAGCCCTTGATTGCCCACTGAACCTGGGTGTTAAGGCTGGTCTTCTCAAGGAAACCTATAAATTTGTTGCCGTAACTATGCAATTGTTGACCGAGGTAAAACAGTGGAAATTTGGGAGACTTACCGGAGTTTTGTTATGTTTTAGATGTATATAAAATAGCATGTT
Source organism: Alentia gelatinosa (assembly GCA_950022655.1). NCBI lineage: Eukaryota > Metazoa > Annelida > Polychaeta > Phyllodocida > Polynoidae > Alentia > Alentia gelatinosa. The sequence goes on from OX465584.1 coordinate 52,502,451, forward strand.
TATTATACTGTGACCCTGTCCATTAGCCTGGCCTTGCCTTTCCAGTCCTACACATTTTGAACTCATGCCTTGCGCTATACAAAACGATGATATCGGATTCATGAAAGTTTCAGTTGATGTCATTTATGATTCTAATGCCAAACAACTTTTAACAGCTCAATTTCATATCATTGTAAGTGTATATTGCCCTAATGAGCCCAATATACAGGACAACTGAATAAACCATTTTGACCCCATTAAGCATTGTGCCCCAAAATACAGGATGTCTAGAAACATCGTTGGCATGGCTGAATGAAATATGTTCCATGATATTTTGCGTCCGAAATACAAACAGGTCTTAGAACGAGGTTTATATTCCCGACACAAAATATCACAGAACAGATGTAATTCAGCCACCCTCACTATGTGGCCTTATCATTATATACCTGTAAATCATTAATAATGCCATTTTACTATTTGCCTTTTCATCATCATAGCAAGTCCCATGGTATGGAGGGCAGTATTATGTATAGTTTGTCACGTGATTCGCTGATGTCATGTTTAACAGATGGATAACTTCGTGGACGATGAGGAGAGTGCTGACTCAGCAGACGATGACGACTCCATCATCGAGAGTGTGGGGTCAGAGTACATTGCCAGCTTCTCCGTCACTCCTGGTATGTGCATAATTAGCGGGTGTTTCACTGGGGTGGATGTGGATCGGACTCATCAGGCATCTGCCAAACAAGCTTCTTTTTTTTTTGTTAATTTTTTTTGTTTGTTATCAGTTTCTTTATTGAGCTATTTTCGTTCTGGTACATCATTTTGGTAGAAAATTTGTTCTTACAATACTCAACAAAGAGGCTTTGACCTCAGCCCTATATTTGGGCTGGTTTTCTTGGTCTTGCCTTCCAGTCAACCTGAATAACAATACTTGTTTGAGTATAAGTGATACAAACCCAAATTAAAAATGTCAACGCTATTAGTTTCGACCTTGTGGCCCTCATCAGGTACTTGGATTAACAGGGAGTTAGCTCAGTGGTTAATGCACTGGACTCGTAATCCCAAGGCTGTAGGACTTTGCTGGTTCGAGTCCTACTGCAGCAGTGGTAGATTTACTGCTATATCAAAGGTCAATCATTCTAATTTCATGTCTATATGGTATTGGAAGTTAAAGAACTCTCACCTTGGTAAATGTGTAGGTTCAAGATTTCTACCTGAATTCATCACATAGATTCAATTACAAGCCTTGTGGTGTAAAAGAACCTCGAGAAAGTCTGGTAAGAACCTGTAATGGTTAACCGGACGTTAAATCAAACAAACGAAAAAAGACTAGGATTAATTGATTAGGAGAAGGGAAGCTCCCCTCCTAATATACAGTTCTATCATTATGGGATGGATGGCCTCATTTTGGAAAAATCTAATAAAGATGCTTTTGGGAAAACAAGGTTTTTCATGGGGAAAAGCCCCTGGTGACGAAATTAATAAATATTGGAATTCATGATGGTTTTGTCATGTTGTGATACCCTTCTAAATGGACATTTTTATATATAAATCATAAATTATTTGTTATAAATATTACTGCAATTTGTATTCAATGTTGTACTCTAATGGATGGAATATTAGTTCATAATTTCACTCATCACAGTGGATTGTAAATAAATAAATTCGACAGGGCTTTTCAATAGTTTAAGATGTTATGCCAGGCCATTGTTTGATGATTCATAGTTTTGTAATTAGGTCATTCTCCCCGGAAAAACAGTTACCTGAGTCTACCCAGGGGCCCGTTTCAATAGAATGGGTCACTAAACCACTTAGTGACATGTTTAGTGACTCAAATAGTGACAGGAATAGTGACAAAATTTAATTCTCGTTGCAGAAGGCATGTCACTATTGGGGTGGTGTGTCAGGTCACTGTTGGTGAGATAGTGACATTGCTGCCTGGGCATTACCATGGATGGTGTTAGTACTCTCGGGAACAAGTAGTGTCAAGGTAAAAGTCGCTGCAGAAATTAGTGACAGGCTTGAGAAATCCTACACTGGCTATCAGAGCAGCATTTTCTATGACAAAATTCAAATGTGAATATCATTAGATTTCATGGACCGATATCCTTCATATTTGGCATGTTTATATGTTGTATGTGTCCCTAACTGGGGTTAAAGTTTCATAGCTTTATTCCTATGGTAAGTAAAGTTATGTGTTTGTGACATCAAAAACGAGAGGGTATACCCTCTCGCTATTATAGACACTATAGTGACCCTTTTAGTGACAGGACAGACACTTCTGAAATGGTACAAGCCACTCTTTGCGGCTGTCTGTTATCCTATGTCCCAGAAACGTTTGTCCCTTAAGTATTGAAACGCGAAGTACCGCTATTGTGTCACTAAACCCAATAACGGACGTCCTACAGACTATTGAAACGGGTCCCAGTTTGACATTTCCGCTTGTAGGTATGAGCATCTGGTCATCATCTCACCCCTGGTATTTTTTCTCCATAGAATTAACATTGGAATCTCGTATCCAATGCCCATGAGATATTTAGGAAAGATATCTAATGGGGAATTATGTCACAAATGTTAGCCCATTAGTCAATGTGAAGGGTGAGATAACTTCAGAAACCCATTCAAGGTTAAGGTCAGAGCTCGATTCCATCTCATTTGAATCGCTACATAATTCACGCGGCTTCGCATAGTAATTCACGAGGTAATTCAAACTAGATGGGATACAAGCTCTGACCCTAAATTTTCATAGGTTTCCTCTATATTACCATCAAACCAGGTATCTACACATATTATATAAATAATCGTGTGTTGGGTTTTTACAGACAGACCATCCACCAGTGACCAGTGCCTCTCCCTGTCGAGTAATACCAGTATCAGTGGCAGGTCCACATCACTCAGCAACAAAGTGCACAGCATCAATTTGGTCAATGACGAAACACCTTCTACACCTGTCGGTAAGATTTATACCTTTATACTTACGGCTGAACACTATGGTTACACCACGTTCCGGGGGGTGGAATAACTTACGTTTACTACCCAAGTAACCTATGGTCGAACATCGATGAAATACTACCCGCTGCTAGGGGTGTAGTATAAATAATGTTCGGCTCACTGAAACGTAATAAATGTTTGGGCGTACTGTGCCCAAAGTGTACATTGCAAGTACAGTAGAACTATGCCTAACGGACACCCTGCATAAGCAGACACCCTGCGTTAACAGACACTTTTGCTCAGAACGGATCCCCTCTATTAGATGTTTATTATAACCCAGTGTAAGCCTACACCCTGCGTAAGCAGACACTTTGGCCTGGAACAGATGATATTCGGTTATACAGGGTTCTACTGTACATAAAATGACATTTTTTGTATTTTTATGTGTGTTATAGTAAGAAAACATAGTGACTGAACCCGTAGCTATTCCGTTCTCAGGCTTTTGTCCCATAAAATATGTCACTCTGCCTCTGACGTCTGAATGTATTTCATGGGACAAAAGATCCTGAACAGTAATTGCTACGGGCTCACTAACTACGTTTTTTCATGCTACCTCATCCGACACTATTCAACACCAACCAGACAAAAATCACAGGAATGAGCAGTAAACCCGACGTCTGTGTTCAGCAGTCCTCAAGGTCTAGGGGTAGGGCAGGTCTTCCACTGTGGTGGTACAATTACATACAGCATGTTCAATGATTTATCTGACCCCTGGTATTTTTGTCCCAAAGGCTTAACATTGGTAACTCATTCTCCATGCCCCTACGAGTATTACAGTCCATTCTTCATGGTCTATATCTTGTGCACCGTCCATGGCATTCTCTAAGTGTGCACAGGGGTGAGATAAATACAGAAATCAACTCGTTTTGGTCGAAGTTGTTGCTCTGTAACCTATTTGAATGCTACGTGGAAAATGACAACTTTGAACAAAACTTGTTGGTTTCTCCTTTAATATCGACGCAAGAGAAGATGGATGGATGTTGATCACTAGCAACCTTTACTACTTCTCATACCTCAAAATTTTCTCTTTTTCTCATTTTTTTGTGTATCGGCATCTAACACATCCCATAATGCCTTTCCTCCGATACATGGGTGACTTCTAGTAAGCACATGTTTTTGCTTGTGGGGTTGAAAATGTTTACTTTGGCAGCACTGGGCGTAATTCTTCGGATCTCTTCTATACGCTCTTCCAATATTTTGAGAGTTTGTGCATGTGTACTTTTCGTCTGTCTCCTAGGTAGTCGACCTTTAGTGATTCGTGGAGATCATGTAATCATCCTCAACTGATTTGTTTCTAGGTTCAATTCCTGGTTAACGCAAAACTATTTTTTACTCTGATTGGTTGTTAGGTTAGTTTAACATCCACTATGGTCTATCAGACTTACATTGGGTTTGATAGGGATCGAATTTACGAGATGAATTTAGGTAGAAATCACACCCCAACACATTTACCGAGGTGAGAGTTCTTTTACTTCCCACATCACATAGACATGGTATGGGAAAGATTAGCCTTTGATATAGCAGTAGATTTACCACCACTGGGGATGAAGGGGAAAGATGACTGTCCACCACACCAGATAAACGTGGTATAAAAAGGACTGGCCTTTGATATAGCACTAAATCTACCAATGCTGGGGGTGACGGAGAAGAGTGGCTGCATTGGGACTTAAACCCACAAAGTCCTATAAATTTAGGGTTACCAGTCCAGTGCCTTAACCACTGAGTTAACTCCCCAACCCCATTTTTTCTCTGAACTCTATGCTACTATTTTTTTTATTTTTTTTAAAGTTTTTTATTGACGACACAAGATTCACATACGGATACATGATTTTCAATCTAAATCGTCATATGGACAGGGAGAGTAGTGATAAACATGATTCTCCAACAAACAGTGAGATCACCAAGAAAACAGCTGATGCTGTTACACAAATACCTTCATCCTATTATACATCCTGATGAATTTACGCTCCTTATTGACTTAGGTCACACCGGGGCACATGTGAATCTTACTTAAATCTTTACTTTCTTGTTAACCTCTCCACTAGTCAGACTTCAAAAACATAGTAACACAAGATTTTACAAGACTGGACAAAAGACTAACATGGTTACCAGACTAGATAAAGACTAAAATTATCGAACAATTACAAACAAAGTAATATGGCAAAGATATAGCTGTGATGTCAACTAAATTTGAACATATAATTTGCACAGTGTTCAAGACACAAAACTGGTATCTCCTGGAAATAGTTCGTGAAAATTCACACCTCCTCAACTTCCTCAGTATTACCTTTTTTTTCAAAAGTGCCTTAAACTTATCTCTAATTTCCACCATGGACACGATACTCAAGAGAATTTACTCCCCAAGATGGTGTCATGGACGCTGTAGCTGTAATACAAAAGTAAAACTCGTTTATCAGTATTTGAACTATATGGTAGGTGACTCTATTCACTCTGAGCATCACTAGAGGGAAAATGGTTCCGGGTGAATGGATTCCAAAATCAGCTAACGAGGTCATGGCAGAGTTAAGTCATTTTAATGATCCCCAGTGCCTAATTTTGGAACTCTTTCACGCGGAACATCCTTCCCTATTATTATATGCACTCACAGGTCATTCAAGTCCATGTCTTAAACCTTCAAATATTGATAAAAATGGCAATTTGTTTACAGGGATGCAAGTTTTCTGACAGATGGCGGAATTCCGACATTTGATATACATCGGAAATACTCGCAGTGTTACACTATATATATATATCGATTCATAGCCACTCTATTCTAAAATAATGTTGTCAATGAATCTTTTTTATTAAGTATTTAAAATTTCCAATTTTTTCCTCAGTCACGACTTTCATCCCTGCGTTTACCTCCAATTGACAGGGAAGCCATGTCCACCCTTATTGAGTAACTCCAACTTGCAGTATTTCTTCACACTCGTCTACGATAGGATTGGTCTAGATTTCCTCACGTGATACCCTTGATAACGAAACAAGCACCCTCAATACGAAACAATGTTATGACACCCTTTGCAGTGTGTAACTACTTAAAGGAGTGTTTTGCCATTGGTAGAACATGAGGGAAGCCGCGGGCAGGCTGGGATATAGGGGATATAGCTATTGTGTCATGGATGTGCCATCTTCCCCCCCCCCCCCCCCTACACTAAACAAAACACCAGGTGGCAGGTCCAGTTATCAATGGATTTTATCAAAATTATTTTTTGGGATTTGCCATAAAAGTGTTTTAGCCTCATCTCATGATTATCTAGAGATTACGACAGCAGAAAATAGTGGTTTTCCCCCAACTACAGTGACGCTATCTTAAAATTTCCTGGTGGATGAAGGCGGAACTAACAACCACTCTGTGCCCTATACAAACAGATCACCCACTGAAGTATCGTTGTTTCTAAGCAATGCCATTATGAGTAAGAAAATTGTATACTAGTGTATGAAGAATCATCTTTTTCATCCCAATCAATTTATGTATATTCTTATTTGAGCTGCGGTAATTACGTTGGTATCACCATTTATGGAAGACCTGTCTTATGACAGAATTTTTTTTGTGTGTGTAATATTTCTTTATTGCTCAAAACAAGTTCGTAACAATTGTCATAGTACATCCCTCAGATATATCCTGCAAGTTAGACAACAGAAGTGAGTACAATGTATACTGATGTAGACAGAGCAATAAAGCGGCATTAGGCTTCAGTCCTAGACGGATTGGTTTTCTAGCCCTCACCATTCAGTTGTCTTTGTTTCAGTCCTTTGCATAAAGTCTTTCAGTTCCGTTTGGTGTTGGTACATATTTATAGAACAGTAAATGTATCGTGTAGAATTTCTAATACATATGTGTAGTAGCTTTGTATATTGATAAGCAAAGATATATGACAGGTACACTTATAAAGTTGAACAACTTTACAAGTAGCCACAACCTGTTAGAAGTACCGTATACATGTTCATCATGGTTTTTCAGTAACCGGGTGGAGATTGGTTATACTGGTATACGTTCAAGCAATGAATGAATGAATGACGTTCTGAAATACTAAAAAAATAATAATAATAATAACTCCGATATGCTCCTGGCCTTGCAGACGGAGACAGTGTCGAGAACGACGACGAGGAACTCCTCTATGACCCCAGTCTGGACCGACCCAACCCGGGCGAAGTGGAGGATGACGTCATGGACACGCCCGCCTCGCGCGCAGCGTCCGCTGCCATGGTAACCAACCTCCGGGACATGGCGTACTCGGCGCGGCCGGCGACGCCGGGAGAAGTGTCCTGCTCGAGCCGGGACGCTGAGGTGCACACGGTAAGGAGAGAGTCCCCCTTCTACTAGAGACGTAGAAGGAAACTCACGAGAAGAAAATAACTCGATCCGTACTCCACCGAGTTTGGCTGCAGAGTAATTCACGAAGCTTGTACAGTATAGCCAGGTCGTTCTATTTAATTATGATACAAACAACCCTGCATGCGGTATATCACTAATTAGTATTAGATCAGTACATATAAGAATAGTACATGGTTTATTACCTTTATGAAGACAATAACTTTATTTTCCAATACTACAATTTTTAGACATTGCTTTATGAATATTCGTTTGCATGTATGAGCTGTTGATATTATCGTTAGACTGGATGAGTTTTAATCTTGGCCACCGTATGCCACAACTGGAGTTTGGCATAGTGATTTCACGAGGCGAAGCCGAGTGAAGTCCGGAGACAAAACTCCAGGATTGGCATGTGGTGGCCACAATTAAAACAAATCAGGTTTTGATTTTTCCTTCCCCGTCTCCATGATTTTGGAATATTACGTGATACCAATTCTGTATGCCACTAGTGGCATATAAAACTCTGTATGCCAGTTAGTGTGGCATACAGAAACTCAATGTTAAGCTTATGGGATTTTATATTAGGGGTAGGATAAAGACAATTACCAGAACTGGTACTGCAGTCTTTTTTATCTGTGAGTAACAGTGTTTTCTAATTCGCAGATCGTGGATGAGGTGCAACCCTTCACACTCGATGAGGACTTTGACTATGATGACGTCATCCTCACCCCAAAATTTACTACAGAGGAACAGGAATACCTGAAGTCGTTTGCCAAAAAGGATAAAGAAGATATGGTATGAACATTGCCAGTTGGGTGTTGTTTCACTTTTTGCATATTGCAGAATAGCGACTCATGGTCGAAATCGTTGCTGCAGATTCTTTGCGGATCACATCATAACTATGTCGCCATCTATAGTCAATTAAAAATCTAATGAACCTTTCACGTATGTCACTAAAAATTGATTTTGTAAAAATTAGCAATGCAACATGACACAATCCGATAATACTGGAGCAACGCTTTTCCCACATTTCTAAGAGCAAAAACCCCCAAATAGTGAATCACAATGAGAATTAAATCTAAAATGTTCTCGACATGGCTAGTGACATCTAGGGCAAAAAAGTACCATACTTGTTTTGATGCAGTTTCTATCGAATTGTTTGATCTCAATAGGAGTGTCATGTTGATTTGTGCAATGCTTGTACTTGTATCATGAATATTACTGCATGAGTGCATTTCCAAAGACTAAGAAAGAAATTGATGATTGTTTGGTCTGTGTCCTCGTTCGCCATCGAGTTTGGAGTGCACAGTAATATGAACGAGGCGATAACCGAGTGAATATTCTGAAGCACCCTAAACGAGATGGTGAACACGGACTCAGACCAAGCACGAATATGTTTCTGATTTTATCTTAGACTGGAAATATTTATCTGTTTATCGCCCATTGAGTACGAGTTACCCTACTCGCCAGCCTGTGGAGTACGTGTTCCTAATGTTAAACCTATGGACGTTTACACCAGGCTAAGATAAATAATATTAACATGATCACGACATGATACAGGTCTCTGGAATTTCAATTTAATTTTTGTCCATCTTGACTGTACTTTCCAATGGTATGACAATGTAAGAAACTAATGATGTAGAAAGGGATTTACCACACAAAACTAGACTCGTTCAATTAAATCAAAGGTGTTTTATTGATGGTAAACGGATGAGATACAGTGAAATCAATGTGGTGAGTAATTGATGAATCATGTAAAATGCTCAACGTTTAGCATGTGATCCACCAAGAGTGAGTTAGGTCCGGACGAGTCGATGACCATGTGGAGGAATTGTGGACGTCGGCCGCCCAAATCGCTCATCGGCTCAGAGCGGCTAGGACAATCTGCCTGGTGGATCAGCAAATCGGCCAGACTCAGCCAGAATCGGCCGGACCAGCCCATTGAAAACTATGTCGCCCGCTACCGTGCGGGCGTTGCCTCTGGCCGGCCGGCCCTGTAAAAGCCAGGCGGCCGGCCTCCTCTGGCCGTCTCCGAGTGTCCATTTGGTGGATCACATGCTAAATTTCAATTAATTGATTAATCTTCGTCTGGAGTAATGCAAAAAACTATTGACAACTGTTTATTAAGTCATAGCTTAATGTAAACTAAACTCTGTAATTTCTTCTTTTAGGAGGCTGAGACGTCAAAGGAAGAAACATCAGAGGAGTCGGCGTCGACATAGCTGCCACCTAGTGACACGAAAAGAAGCTATTTACGTCCACTCTCCAAGCACATTCCCGTCCATTTTTCCTACAGTATCTTGAGATTGATCTGTTGTGTCTTTAAGTTTTCTTTAATTTTTCTTATCTACAAATTTATTGTAAGTTCTTCAATTACCACTATTTATTATTGTCTATCTTTATCATTCACCTGTGTATATTATTATATACCCATGACATGTATACCGGTACTGTAAATACGCTCCGTATGGCAAAATATGGAACATTGTTCAGTATGCAGGAACTAAAACATTAGCTGTTAGACCAAATCAAGGTAATCATTTTCATTTATTTCGAGTATATGAATAAATCCAACCTCCCATGCTGTACAAGCGACAAAGCTCGATAATCTACAATTAGTACGGAACTTGGCTTAAACACCTTGTTCTATGCTAACCATACACTATATCTTGTTTTGTAGCTTGTACGGCATGGTCAGGTCTTTCCATATAAGTAGTCACACTTAAAGAGGCTATTCCACCAACACACAAATCGGTGTCATGGCGAGGATCTGACGGTCTGCTAGTCGGTTGACTTTAAGATACAATACCAAGCCTATTTTCTTAGTTCACTATCACAGTTTTGATCTCTCGATACAGAATCTCCACTCTCTGTAGTCTACCGTTGGCGAAAGGGAGACTTAGGTTGAGACTAAACGTCTATATATTTTCTTGTTTGTGCCAGTCTCTTGATATCTAATATATACCGGTATATATGTGTTGCCTTTTTGAAGTAACAACACTGGCTTACTGTGCTCACAAATGCCTACAAAGTATTACAGAGGAAACTTATGACAGTTTATGGATCGTAAACTTTAATAGGTAGGTTTCTGAATTTATCTCACCCCTCACGTTGACAACATTTGTGACATAATGCCCCATTGAGTACTTTTTCGAAATACTCTAGGGGCATTGAGTACAAGTTCCCAATTTTAAGTCTATGGGGAAACATACCAGGGGTGAGATGAATGAAGAAACATACGCGCCTAACCACGCCTGTTGTTTTGTGTACAAACACAAGAAATAGTGCCTATGGGAATATTGCTCGATCAATTTACTGTTCAAATTAGCATTTCTGTTCCGTGAAAATTGTCTGCAACATGCAACTAATGCACGAGAGGGAATCATTATATTTCTTTGTGTGTAGATAGCAATAACTGTAATTCATTCCAGATTGTATCTAAAGAGTTATGGCTGATTGTATAATTAATTCCATCTTTCATTCAGTATATCAATATTATTATAACTACTACTACTTGACGGTCTCTTGGTTGTAGTGTCTACCTACTTATTTATTATAATATTATAATGTAATTTATTGTACATATTGTCTCTACTACTTAACATTGCTCCGTCCGAACGAACATTCATCTCTGAAACTTCTTTTCATTTCCCAAGATAAGGTATCCTTGAAGGAAACGATATATTTTAAGAGAAACCGAATACATATTCAGGTAGATGACTTTGTGATATTTGCCATGTCTCAATATGACAGTCCTAATTAATTACCCACGGCCTTGACTGCATGTGGAGAAATATTGAAGGTCACAGTTTTCTCTTCTTTTTATTTATTTATTTATTTTCAAATATATAGCAGTGTTTATTAGTTCATAGTAACCTCAAATTTAGACTTGCTCAACTCTTTGATTATGAACATTCATTAAATGATTAAAGAAAATCGGAATACAATTCCTTATAGTATGTGTCCTTCTCTGACTGGCCCATGTCACTCAGAAGGGATGGAGGGGTAGGATACAGGGACTGAGGCCAGTCTACCTCAAAATGTTACATGCCTGATTTCAGTGGTGATACAGAATTCCCCATGTTTAAATTTGTACAATGCAAGTTTTAACTTTCATTTCATTTTACCCAATGATGTATATTTTTTGTAGTGGCAAGACAGTATAGATAAAATTGCCTTATTGTCTCAACATATAAATCAGGCTTGTACATCAGTGACATTTTGTGATGTTAGTCAAATGGAAGGATAAAACAAGACAAACATTATATTAAGAAAGAAACTGATGAGTGTTTGGTCTGTGTCCTCGTCCGCAATCGAGTTTGGAAGTCGCAGTAATATGAACGAGACGATTGACAAGTGAATATTCTGAAGTACTCCAAACGAGATGGCGAATGGGGACTAAGACTAAGCATCAATATGTTTCTGATTTTAACTCAGAAATATTTATCTGTTTATCACCCGTTGAGTATGAGTTACCGTACTCACAAACCTGTTCGGTATGAGTTCCTAATGTTAAGCCATTTATACCAGGCTAAGATAAAATAGAAGACACAACAGGGATTCTAGACGAATAAAATACAGGACGAGTGAACGGTGAGGTGCGAGGGTGGTCGAGTTCTCACTGAGGTGATAGTCAAGGATATATCAGAGGGAAGGGGACGCTTTGAGATGTGAAAATAAGATTAACAGGACGTTGCAATAATACCTCTATGGCAAGCCGATGCTACCTTGAAAGTTGATTTTTTTTTAGATGTGAAATGAAAGGCCGGGAAAGGACCGGAGCAGGCCTCCCAGTACTCCTCTTTATCCCACCCCTAATATAAAATCCCATAGGCTTAACACTGAGTTTCCATATGCCACGCTAACTGGCATACAGAGTTTTATATGCCACTAGTGGCATACAGAATTGTTATCACGTAATATTCTAAAATAGAGGAGACGGGGTAGAATAAAATCAAAACTTGATTCGTTTTAATCTTGGCCACCGCATGCCACTCCTGGAGTTTTGGCTCCAGACTTCACTCGGCTTTGCCTCATGAAGTCAGTATGCCAAACTCCAGTCGTGGAAAACAATGGCCAAGATTAAAACTCATCCAGTTTTACGATATTCCCAATATAGGTTTGGAAAAGGGTCACCCATATTTAAAGTATGTACGCACTGAGCGGGGGAGGGGGGGGGGGTCAACAATTTTTGACTATACCCGTTCTTTGTTCTATTGCGTACAAGATTGGAAGAGGTGTGGGGAGGGTGCAAATTCTGCGTACATACTTTATAGATGGCCCCAAATCAAAATATATTTCTATAAGCCAAAAACAGGCTTTTATGGTCAACAGATTCAACATTATGGAGTAAAATATATTGAATTATTTAGTCTCAGTTCTTAATTTCCATGAACATAAAAAAAATGTTACTATATACTAATTTGCAGGATGTCCGGGTGCTGCTTCTTAACTGATGCATAGCTGTCATTGATACGGACGCCATTTCAGAAGTCATAGATGAATTTTTAAAAACCAACATCTCCCTAACACTCTTTGTTGTGATTCCATTGCTTGTTTTCGAAATGTCATTATCTATAAATGATGTAAATCGATCTGGGTTTCAGTTGTCTGTTGAGACAGCCTCCCTTACTGAAACACGGCAAATTTGAACGGCTCCTGTGTGCAAACTACTCAAGTTCTGCCAAAGATCTTTTGATGTATTGTTAGAGTGATGTTTGATATATTGAGATCCTCCAAAGAACTCCATAGGGAGCCAAAGTGAAGCCGTTGCAATCACAGATAGCCGGTTACAAAATACTATTTCCGGGTATAGGCGCTCAGTACTTTGACTATGTAGGTTCAAGATTATATGTGTCATTCTCCAATCTTTTAGATCCAAATTTTTAATAAACTTAACAACTGTCATCGTAGTTTCGAAACAGAGTTATTCAGAGACGATAGTAGTAAACTACACTTCAAAAGTAACAAAAAGAGACCAAAAACGAAAGTCTAGCCTCAAACCCCCATAGCTTTAGCACTAAGCCTCGTTCTTACTGGCCACCGGAAACGGTGTTTTGTAGGTGGGTATCTGTGGTTTCAGCGGGTTCACTTTGGCTCCCTATCGCACCCCCAGCTTTATGTTGGTTATGTGTCCTGGAATAAAGGTTATTTCTACAAATATGGTGCATATGGTATAAAAGGTAGATGACCAGTTTTAAACAGGCTCTCTGTGTGAGCAGATCAAGGCCCAACACCCACCAACTCCGATGGTCTACGATAGAGCTCCCGATAGGCTACGCTTGGAAATGGCAAAATCGCAGCCTATCGGGAGGTATTTGGAGGAAGCCTTGAATCGTAGAGCTCTGTCGTGATCCCATCGCTTAATTATGCTCCATCGCCCCGATTTGTTACCGCTAGACTATAATAGGCTATGATAGGCAATGAAAAATCCAACATGTTGGATCTTATCGGGAGCTCTAAGATTGGCGTTTCCAATCGCAGTCTATCGGTATCCAATCATGGGCTATCATAGAGTCAATCGTAGAAACATGATCCACTGCCATGTTTTGTCTGACTTCCTGATAAAATTTTATTCCAGTTGGGAAGTCAATCGGGACCAGAATCGGCGTTGGTGGGTGCAAAGCCTTATCATACTCATACTAAGATATTGGATGTTCTGTTTATTGTTTGTACCGCCACCTTATATCGGTATATAAGTGGATGATTTATATTAATTAAACATTCTGTTCCAGGCCTTGTTACTATACCTCAAGTGTTCTAGTTCATTTTTTCTCAAGGTTCTGAACCAGGCTATTATAACCCCAAGACCTTACAAAATGTTTATCACATGTCTTTAGCCATCTACTGATCTTTATTTTAAGTTTTCACTTACCAAGTGTCGTAGAAAACTATTTCACTGTCGATTCCAAGGGTATACCTATATATGAAACAGTTTTAAAAGATTATGTTGCTAAGTGTACTGCTTTTGTCCTGGGGGTGCGGCACATTTTGTCACTTTGGGTCGGGGTGGCTGTCAAAATTCCCTGGCTTTCAGGTGGTCAGTTATGGAAAATCAGGATTTTAAAATTATCCACATCTCTCAATGCCTTACCTTACAGAAAATGTACAAGAATGCCGCCAAATCTTTCACTCTCCTAGCGTGTAATCAAGTCCCTTTGTAGAAAGGCATGGGAGCTGAACATGTGAGTGGAGAGTTTTTCCGTTGCTAGCCTGGGGCTCGTTTAATAATCTCGGCTCGCATATGATGGCTCTTTCCTGTACCTCATATAAGGGTTGTCGCTTAATGATATCTAAGTCTGTTCGCTAAGTCAGTCTTAGCCGTCCATAACGTCGTACATAAGTATTGAATAAAGTCGACCCACATCGTCCCTGGTTCTCTATGATATCATACAGAAAAGGGCCTACCAGTATGATCCTAGATTATTAAACAGACCCCTGGAACCAGTCACATGGTACGCTCTTCCAGCAGAGATCCGCCACTCCCAGCAAGCCTAAAAACACAAAGAACCTGCAAGGAGAATGCTACTCTTGGAGACCGAACTCGTTTTCGGCCAGATTGTCTCGAGTCAAAAGCAAGGGTGAAAACAGGAACATTGACAATGCAATACGAATCATCAATATTGCTGTCACACCATTAAAGGCATATCCTACAATTTAAAGTAGTTCCATCTGGTGATTTTTAGATAATATCAATTATCAGTCAAAACTGGTCTCATAGGATTCATTCCAATTCTAAATTAGTAGGCCTAGATTTTATAGAGGAAACCTATGAAAGTTTAGAGTCAGAGCTCATATCCCATCGTGTTTGAATGATATAGCGATCCAAACAAGATTGGACCCTAAATTTGAATGGGCTTCTGATTTTATCTCACCCTTCACATTGACTAATGGGCTGAGATGACAATGACATAATCTCCAATCGGATACTTTTCATACATATCTGGATATGAGTTCCCAATATTAGGCCCTAAGTTTATGGAAAAAAAAATACCAGAGGTGAGAGAAAACGTTTTATCCAGCACATCCAATCCCAATAGATTAAATAAGCCAATTTACCTGATATACATAGGAAATGTTCTGATAAATATGGTTTTCTTCAATTCTTTCAGAAACAAGGATGGTGAACTATGCATTTTGAAATTTAGTATATAGTACAATACATCTACTTTATTCTGTAAAAGTTTAAGGGACAGCTTTTAAGAATTTCTATATATTCTAGTATAGTATTTTCATAATATTGATCTCTAAATAAAAAATTAACACCTGAACAAGGTGTGCCCTTAAGCGGGGTGTCTCCTTATGCGGGGTGACCCTTAAGCGATGTGTCCCAGAAGCGAGGTTTTACTGTATCAGAAGAATGACATGGGTTTGAATTTTCAAGCCAATTTGTCCTATATGCCCTTAAGATTTCTAATTGCAGCATTATATAACTTATTATCCAGGTGGCGCTAGCCGTTAAAATGTGTGTGAAGCCGACTGCAGCGCCATCTAATTGTGTCCTGAATCTGGGTGAAGGCCGTCAGCTGTGGCGCACTAATACATTCATATGTCATGGAGGGGTGGCAGGGTACTGCTAAACCAGTATCTGGGCAGATTCCGTCATAGATATCCTTATATAATGATTATATGATATGTCTAAATAATATAAACTTAGTTGTACTCCAAATAGTCAGCTGAATGTTAATTGTTGTTTCTTCTCTCTGATGTTAGTAGGTGCCCTGTCTAACCTGCCACCCCTTCTTTTGAAATAAATAAGTCCGGCCATTGACCGAACACGCACTCTCCCTTCCACCAGCTCACAGAGTTTATATCTCAACTAAATGATGGGGATGCCGTAACTTTTCGCCAAAAGTGCGAGTCTTTCGTGTAGTTTTCGACAGACCTCTTCTAGTTCAACATGATCTCGTCTATAAGGAGCCGGGCACAATGGCAAAGTGCATCCAGGGTGAGTGTTGGGCGACCGTGGACGTTTTCCTTTCTTGTGGTGCCGGGAGACTCTGACATCATCCCGTTGAGTTTTCTCTGCAGCTGGGGCTCTGACCTCATTATATTGTGTTGTTAGTATGTTACCGGGTTTTCCACCAGACACGACAAAGCATGCCCTGTGTCGGCTAGACGTCATGGGGCATGTGCTTTCACGATAAATGACAGGTATTTGGTTAATGCTAGTCCTGGTTAGAATGTAATAACAATTATTTGGCGATGTCGACAGTTGGTGAAACCACTTTCCTATCTCAGCCCCTCCCGGCATAATCATCAAATGTATAGACAGTGTAGTAAACCAATATTGATACTATGATGTCCAGTATACAGAACAAAGCTGTTGTAGTCCATGTCCTATATCTATGCTGAAGTAAGAGCTAGTCATACTAGTCTGAGAAGCATATGTCTGTTACACTGTTATAGAAGGTTTTATACAGTTAGATGCCATGGGGCTTGTGGTTGTGCCATTATAATATAAATGATAGAAGTATTCGTATTGATCACTCAATTTCCACCACCCCACCCTACCCCCACCCGGCCGGCATTTGAATGACATTTCTTTAACTCATTTGAACGCTATGTCATAATCACTCAGCTGTCGCCTCGTTCATATCATTCATGTCGCATCAAACTCATGGAGAACGACAACCTTGACCCAAACTTGTTGGTTTCTTCTTTAATGCTTTGCACACAGCTCAGTCATCAGTAACTATCAAATCTACATATCTAAAAGTTGATCTCCGCCTCTTATATAACCGATCCCCAACGCTCCCCATCTAGCTCTAACCCATGAGCTATAGCGTTAAATAATATCTATGGCCGAACGACCTACACCTACACATACTGTGCACTTTATCCTACCCCTAATAAAAAAACGCCATAGACATAACATAGGGAAATTTTATGTGGAAGGCCGTGACATAAAGTGTTTTTTATGCCACTAGAGTAATAACAATATTGACCAATCAGAGAACAGGATGTCAGCTGCTATGAAAAAAGTTCTGTTGGTCCTTGACTCAATATTTATCTTTTAGTTATACAAAAGCATAGACGGGGTAGGATAAATACGAAACCGAACTCGAGTTAGACTTAGTCAATGTCTATGCCACTCTGGTCAGGTCTGCTCCTCACTACACTCGGCTACGCCTCGTGTAGTAATACACGACCTTCCCGTCGTGGCATAAACATTGTCAAGTCTAACTCTCGTTCGGTTTCTACTAAGTTACCCATGACATATTTATGGCTGTATGTCACACTGTTACCTACGGGATATGGAATCACCGGACTAACTAGAATTATTACATCAAAATACTTGGTAAGACTATTAATCAGAAACCAGTACATCTCTTTGCCTTCAGCATCGGGATATACCTGATAAACAAATAAACAGTGTAGCAAGGAGTAAAAGTAGTAAACCAATCTCACCTAATCACGTTTACTGTTTGATAGACTGTCGGGATATGAAGGTAATCTGTAATGGACAGGCCTAAGTGATGAAAACCAGCTAAATAGAAAACTGACACCCACTGCCACTTTGTTTGATGCTGAATGTTATACTTCTACGGAAAAAACCTGTACTTATTTATGCATCAATAAAGAAAATTATGGGGAAAAAAGGAGTGAAAGGGGCGGGGCGTGGGGGGCACTCATGTTCATGAAAACGGGCTGGGGGGGGGGGGGGGGGGGGCGGGGGTCCAACCCTCCAAAAGGCGTACAGGCGTACTCACATAGGCTTAATGTGACCAGGGCTCTTAAATAGGAAAACAAACATCGGGGAACGCTTAAGTTAAGTATTGTGCGGATAATAGGAGAGGAACGAGAAGGGAGGGGACCACTAGTCCGACTAGCTTCATTGTGTAGCATTGTAGGCTACTTGCACTCAAGCCTCTCAATCTACTTTCCATCGCCTGTTAAAACCTGTCCAGAGCCCGCAGCTATTCTTGAGTCTTCTACAATTCTCATGCATTCCTAAGGCCACTGGGTTTTAGGTTTCAGTTTCTATTATTTGCCCTGGGCAGGGGACGTTAGATTTCAACCAGGGATTCAAGTATTCAAATTCGATTTTCAATATCCGAAACTTCAAGATTTTCATTCATGTTTATCTAAATTCCACAACATTTTGATAGAAGTCGGCCGTGCCCACCCATTCCCCAACCATTCCCCAACCGATCTCCGGGGACACAAGAAGTCCAGGGATGCCAGTTCTCAGGGAATTTCCGGTTTCCCGCTGTTTTACTCAATGATAGACTCAGTGACAGACCAGCGGTGACCTCTGTGTCCCGGGGCTTTCAGAGTCAGGGGACCTCCCCTGAAGACACATTGCCTCTATAAGGCTGCTTAAACTAGACCTAGGTTAGAGGGACTGAGCTGCTGGTGACCTGGATACCAGCAGGGTGTCACCTTTCAGTGATTCCAAGCAGGTGGGAATATAGTCCAATCTTTTTGGTGAGATTGGCTTCAGTCCTGGTGTCTACATTGAATATAGCTACCGTATAGTAGTTAGATGTAGTGTGGATATTTCCGGTTTTTTTTGTTTTAACATCCCTGAATCACATATGCAGGATACAAGGAGACCTTGTAGATATTCAAGCTAGTTTGCTAAGAGAGACCTAACCGACCCAAAGTTGTCAATGAGTGTTGAATAAAGGTGACCCACATCGTTGTTGGATCTCGTTGTCGTACAGAAAAGGGTCTTCATGTACGAGCCTAAATTATCCAACATGCCCCAGGCCACCAGTTGGCCCCTAATAAAAATTGACCGGCATTTTCATTTTGGTGTATACATAAACACCCTAGAACTCTGTAGCATATACTACTATCCAGTCCCAACACTCAGGGATGTCAGTTTTCCTTGTTTCCACGGAAATCCGTGTTTTCATTTTTGAAATGTGAAATCCCCTTCCTTGGGTAAAATGAACATATAACAGCACAGAGTAGAGAGATTCAACCTCTATATTACTCATATCAGTAACAAGCCTCAATTCCCAACTCTACCTACCCACAGACTCTTCTTAGAAGCATATGTTTAGTAATAATAACTTAAATTGTATCTAATACATTTCCGGTGTTTTGGTGTATATGACTCAGGTTGAAACCCTGAATAGTCATGGGGAAATCTTTCCTTGTTTTTTTCTGACCCTAACTGACATCCCTGAACACTAAGCAGTCATTTGCCTCTCTTCATTTAATTTCCAAAATCTGTTTCTAACCAGGACTTGCAAGCCTGTATTATCATCAGACATACCGATGCATCTACTTCGTACATTCCATAGATCTCATTTACTGGTGCAGGACTTCGCTCCATGAAACCCAGTCTAGACAAGCTTTCATACTAAGTAGAGCGAGAACTTCTTGTTCACAAAAGAAGCATTGGAAGCAGTGCAAAGATGTGTGAAATGCAATAAAATAAGGGAAGGCCAAGTCAAGTGTCAGTATCTTTTTTTTTCTTTTTAAAGTGATCTTTATTGCCTTCGATTTCACAATCGTTCTTCTATGCAATAAATGCGCATATAACAGGAACAGGTGCCACTAAGCATAGATCCTGTGGCCGCTTATAAATATCTCTTCGATGACTTGCCTTTTTGGGGCAAAATCTGCCCTAACACCGGTTTTTCACATGTATAAAATAATGAACACTTTGAGGAGTAATCGTTGTTTTACTTGTGAATAGAGATGCACACATCTATATGATAACTCGTTCTGTTATTTGTTATGTCAAACCAGACATAGTCTTAGGGATTATTTTCTTCAGTGGAATACACCTCATGTGTTGCAGGGTTTTGTTTGTCAACATGTCACATGTGCTCACTTGAAGGGGCAGTCTAATCAACTGTGGATTCACGATATAAAGTGGTTTAGAGCTGAGATGAAACAGCTGGAGTGTCTGTGAAGCTCATTTGTCAACTACAGTATTTCCCAACTCATAATATCTGAGTTGTCTTGTTTTGAATCTGAAATGTTGGCTGGTTTCCCCTTTCTTTGGTTGACGCAGAGGTTAGTAAGCAAGTATTAGCATTTACAAATCACTTATCAGTCCATTGTTTGATTATTCAGGTTATTTTGTCGCAGGGGCTAGGAAGATGTATGTCGATAAGTTACAGAAGGCCCAGAACAGGGGATTGCGAATTTGTACTCAAACTCTTATAGGGGAAAGGTCAGTAGACGACTTGCATCAAGACTGTCACGTACAAATATTGGAGGATAGACGTAAATATGTGAGCATGTTGCTCATGAAGAAGGTTGCTAGAACAATTGAAGTTGATAGGGATCCTAGAACCAGGGCTCAGAATAAGCGTAACATAAAATTGAAGTGCCCCAGAACATCTTTTTTTTTAGGAAAAGCCCCATTTATTCAGGGATGATAGATGGAACAAATTACCAGTGGAAATACAAGAAGGTTCTATGTATAGCTCTGAATACGTGGCTATGGGTGTACACTGTTCGAGCTACCTCATCTAAGTGACGGAGCAGTTGTCTGCTCACGTTATTTATAGTGAGACCACTCGCTACCAAGGCCATAAGAGTTAGGGTGAGAGTTAGAGAGCACACACACTAAAGGACCAGTCCTACTCACCAGAAGACATGGTTACAATTGTCTTTGAGCTGCCAGTAAACTTGTTCATAACAGTTGACGGTGGGGGAGACGGGGGGGGGGGGGGGGGGGGAGTAGTTGCCGTAAATGACCTCAGGGATTTTCTACAAGGGCTGCTGACATCCTGTTATTAAGATGATCCAGTTTATTACTATAGAAAGAGGTTTCTTAGCTGTTCCATATATTCCTAGTCCTGACTGAAATGTTGACCGCATTTAGCATTAAATGTATTGTCAGTGAAACAGTTGGCGTTGTCTGCTTTACTAGGGTTAGTAGAGATGTTGAGTGATCTCAACCCTGGTATTTTTGTCCCATAGGCTTAACATTGGGAACTCTTCCTCCATGCCCCTACGAGTATTGTAGTCCATTTTCCATGGTCTGACGGACAGTCAGAGAGCACAGCCACTTATTCCCATAGTACAGAAAATCACTTCCTTGTTTCTAAGTAATCGTGTCAATGTCAGTGCATGCTCCCTTACCTTCAGATATGTATAATACATAATTTTTGAGGATTAAAAACGTCCTTGTCCTTTTTGACACTTTTTGGAACCTTTTTGTACAACTCATTTCACCACTTCTAGCTCTTATCAGTCATATTGAACACACTGGTGCCTGGCATCCCCTGTATGGGGTCATAGATGTGCATTTGATACCGCCACTTTAGGGAATTCTCCTGCCTGTAGGAAGCTTTGACATGGACTTTACAAACACTGGCTGTTCTATTATCGGGTACTATTGCAAAGGTAATTCACAGTCATCTCACAGTATTTCATCTAAGGAAACTGTCTAAGACAAAATCAGAAAGATTCAATCTATATTTATGTGGGAAACAGCTGCTGAGCTTAACTGTACCAATCTGTCCGACTAGTTAGCCCAGGGCTCTATGGGACTGCTCTATGACTGTCCGCACCGCTAGACAGACAGAGCCTCTCAGACTATATCCTGCGTGTCATCCATTCTTTTAGTGTGTTTAGGGGAGAGATAAGTACAGAAAGCAACTCATTTTGGTCAAAGTTGTTGTTCTCCAACTCGTTTGAATGCTACATGATATTCACTCAGCTTCACCTTGTTCCTGTCACTCTGCATCAAACTCATAGAGAATGATGACTTTGACCAAAACTTATTGGTTTCTTCTTTAAACCCTCTCAGGAAATGAATCTATTTGGAGTTGAAATATTTCCTTTTCCCGTTTATAAAATTCTTTTTTCATGTGTGAAACAAAGAGAATATATTTACCCTTATTGACCCCAATGAAACAATGGTTCGAACCTATCCAACCAGCCCAGTCCCATTCCATGGCCTATAACAATGTGTTTTCCATGTTTTCTCAGTCTATCTGAGGCAATAAATTCAACATGAAAGATATTACCTGTTTTTTCATGACCCCTACTGACATCCCTAATCAATATTTATGTAATATAATGTATCACTCTTGTGCAACAGTGGATTGTTTGGCACATAGTACACAGACCTTTCTACTGACAACTCTTGCCCCTGTCCTGCTAGCATTTAATGTGACTTATAGCTGCCAAGCACAACTACCGTGAAACCCCACTTCTAAGCCGATTATATTTAGGGATTTTGAAGGAATTGGCCTGTAAATGTTTGCGCAAGTTGGGGGTCGGCTCATAAAAAACCTGGGATTTTTCTAAAACTGATTTTTGAAAAAAAAAAACAGAAAAAAAACTAGTACAAATCTATTATAAAGTACAAAAAAATAGAGATATATACAAATGTGAATCGGGGTCGACTTATGCGCGGGGTTTTACGTACACATGTATTTATTTAGAACACCACCGGTTAGTGGGCCAGTAACGTATTCAAGACAGGGATTTGATGAGGCAACAGGATTCTTTTCATCATGAAAATTCCCTTCCAATCCCGATCACAATATTTATTGGAGGTAATTGACAATACCAATCTGTAATGAAGTACTGGTTGACAGGACTCTACCTTTATTAACCATCAATTACGGAGTCCCCATAGAAAACGCATTGGGGGTGTGTAATGTACAAGTAGGAAATTACGGAGGCTGTAATCTTCTACGTGTGAAAGTCGGAGTTTATCGGGGGGAAATGCCCCAAAACGTCATCGAGCCCCTGATCGGAAATCAAAATCAAAACTGTGTGGTAAACTGATAAAAGTGCTGTTTTGTTACTAAAAACTGTGACATATGAAAATCATATTGTTTATGGTAATAATGGATAATGAAATAAAATATGTGAAATCACAAAATATGAAAGATGTTGGAACTTCAATAAAAACCCTCGCTTAAGGGATCAATTTGCTTGGAACGGAAACTTTCCCCTCTATTAATAGTCTCTATGCCATAGTATCACCTGTATGAAGGTATTATACACTATATAGCCTAACCATCAACAGACTGAAAATCCCGGTTAAGGAGACACTGGGTATAAGTACGCGTCTGGTCCTCGGAGATTAGTGTCGCTTTTATCTGAAACCAGTTAATATTGTGTAAATAAACTCGACCAAGACCGTGTTGTGCAATTCCAAACGCATTCATGAGGGCAGGTTTCCCGATATAATTAATGCAGTATCCAATGAGATAGCTGGAGCAGTATGGTAATTTCATTTTGATAGGCAGCCTAATTAAAGGTACAATTGTTGATTCATAGATTATTAGGATTTAGAGATACATAAATCCTGTAATCTGAGTAAATTAGCTAAAAGGCAATCTTGTACACAATAGAACAAAATAAGGAGCATACGCAAAATTTCCTAAATAATTTACCCCTCTCCCCCCTCAGTGCGTATATACTTTATGGATGGTCCTAGACTGGCTCCAGTCCCTGCATACTATCACCACCCTCCTTGCTGGGATACAGGTTCATGGGCCAGTCAGAGAAGGATACATACATGTACTATAATGAACTTGATTCTGATTATTTTTAATCATTTAATGAATGCTCATAATCAAAGACTTGAGCAAGTCTAGGATGGTCCCTAACTCCCCATGAAAAAAAAAAAAAATTCAAGTTTATTTTTCGTGACCACAACTGACACCGTCACTTGATAATTGTTTATATGAAGCTTCATCCGAGCTACACTACATATCTCCTTCATTTTTCTCCTCTGTTGCTGCAGACTTTCCTGGTCATGGTGTCAGGCAGGCAGATGACTTCCTCTACTGAAGCCAAACCCGAACGCGTCAGCAAACAGCTGTCGTACCGGCCCGCGCTGGCGAGCCCAATCGATGCCGACATCCGGCCCCTGGTCATCATCTATGGCTGGCTGGTGGCCAAATCGAAGCACATTCACAAGTATGGCGACTACTACCTGGGCCACGGCTTCGATGTCCTCCATGTGAAGATCACCCCTGCCCAGATGATGTGGCCCGAGCTAGGGCAGAAGATCGTAGGTCAGGTGATGGATTTTGTCAGCGACACCCCGCACGCGCAGAAGCCGTTGCTGATGCACGGGTTCTCGGTCGGGGGACATCTGATCGGGGAGACCTACGTCAAGATGAAGGATTACCCGGAGAGGTATGAGCAGGTGGGCCAGAGGCTACGCGGGCAAATCTTCGATAGCCCTGTGGACTATCATGGCGTACCGTATGGCTTCGGTAAGGCTGTCACCACTGTGCCCCTTCTCCAAAAAAGCATCACTTTCACCCTGAACGGCTACCTCAGTCTGTTCCAAGACAAAGTACAGCGTCATTTTCAGCGCTCCTCCGAGTGTATCCATGAGAACAGGCTTCAGGTGCCCAGTCTGGTGCTTGCCTCGACGGCAGACCCCGTCAGCCCGAAGCAGACGATCGAGAATATTCTGGAGAAATGGCGGGAAAGTGGGACGTCTCAGATCTACACTAAGTATTGGAACGACTCGCCGCACGTCAGCCACTTCCTCTACCACCCTGTGGAGTACATCCAGCAGCTGAACATGTTCGTCGAGAATATCGGCCTCAAGTATGTTCACTTCGACAGGTCGAAGGTACGCCAGACAGCGCATGCGTGAGCTTGAGACCGGCGCTGATTGGACGAGAAGGCGACCACGTGATGCTCAGGCGCAGGCACCTTACTTCACCCCGCATGCTCTGTCTAAAATCTCCACATCGATTCATACTTAATGCAGGGTTTACACACTTCCACTTTTCAACCTTCCGCCTGTGGCAAGGCCATGTCCTCAACCTTTCCAACAGATTTAGAAACTTTATACAATTAAAGCCGATTATATTGATAAAAAAAAACCATCCTTGTCGAGATATTCCAGAAACGTTCATATGTCACCTTGGATATCATTAGAATTTTTATTTATTTATTTATTCTTTTAAATATCAATAAATTCACATACTGTTGGTTCTTGAGCCTCAGTAGAGACCTGTTCTTCTTTGATTAACCACCAGGGGGTAGCTTTTAATCATTGTGCCCCCCCCCCCCCCCCCCCCCATTCAGTAAACCCTGCATACACAGAGCTCTAAGTCTCTAAGTGTAACAACCACAGAGAGAAGTAAGGATCGTCCTCGCTTGGCACCACGCAGATTTGTCAACCCCTCCCTGTCAAAGCTACCTTGAATCTGTGACCACCGTTGTAGGAAGTCCCAAAGGAACCTTTGAACTAAATAATATACTGTTAAGAAGTCCTTTTCCTGAATTCTGAAGCCCCTGTTCAACTTATTCTTCTTTTCATCGTTCTACTATTTGAACAGAAATATGTTATACTCGAAGAGGTCTCGATTAAAAAAAAGAGTCAGTAACATAAGTACTAAGGTCAGGTAACGGCATATTTATGGATTTATTTTACTCTAATGCACTTCTGAGATATGCTGTAGCCAACCTCCCTAGATATTGTACACTTATCAGGACAACAAAGTTACTTTAGTGTAATAATTGCTGACAGAACATTCATGTACCTTATACTTACCACCTGCTTTGTCAGATACTTAACTGCAAACTTTCTATCATTGCGACTTTACGAATAAAAAATCAAGACAAGTGCGAGATTGTACAATATTGAGAAGCAAAGCGCTTCATTCTAGTTGTTCCAAGCTGATTTAGACTGATGACATATTTACGTGTTATATAATTATGTGATTGTATATTTAGCGGATATTTACAAGAGAATAACACTGGTGACTGTTCTGAGACTGCCCATGCCACTGTCACGTGCAATTTGACTTCATCTAGTGTGTTATCGCATGAGGAGCAGAGGCACGAAGACTGTATTTAAAGTATTAAAACAATTTTTTTCAAATTCTATTTTTTTTTAGCATCACTGTTGGGGATATGTACAATTTAAAGCCATGTCATCGTTTACTGAATTTTATCTCACCCCTGGTATTTTCCCCCATATACTTAACATTAGAACTTGTATCCAACGCTCATGGAATATTTAGAAAAAATACTTCATGGGTGATTATGTCACAATGGTTATCCCATTAGTCAATGTGAAGGGTGAGATGAATTCAGAAACTTATTCAAGTTTATAGTCAGAGCTCAATCCCATCGCTTTTGAATCGCTACATAATTCATGCGACTACGCCTTGTGATTTACTTTGCAATTCAAACTCAATTGCATACAAGCTCTGACTCTAAACTTTCATGGGGTCCCTCCATATGAATCCTACATTGACATGGGTTATGTTTTTCCTCTCAGAAACTGAGTCTTTGTAGAGACACTTGGTTTTCTCAGTCTGGTGTAATTTAACCACGATGTCGCAACAAATATTTTGGTAACACTTTTTATATTTTTTGTTTTTAACGAATGTATTGAAAGTCAATGAAATTGTGACAGTGATCAGTATATATCAGCTAAAATCTTTTGTCTGATTTTGATTTATATATCAGTTTATTTTGAGGAGGCAAAGTCTGATGTACATGTGGGATAATGGAAATGTATCGACATATTTTTTATATTTAAAAAATGTCTGTTTGAGGAAAAAAACTTATTGTCCAAGTAAATGTTAAGAACTTGAGGTAATTTAGATGAAATACCTCCTGGTAAAATTATCCTCATGATTTAAATATGTCATTATCTTTTTATAAAAGTTTACGTCGGTACAAATTTCAATACAAAGGAAGAATATACATGTAGTTCCCAGATATTTTTTTGGTGGTATGCATAATCGTTCATCAAAGGTGAAACTTCTATTGATAGGACTGGAAATATGTGACATAAGTTTGTCGCACAGTGCTAACTTGGACAGGAAAGGTTACTTTAAACAGAGATTGGTCATTTTTTAGCCATTGTGAGTATTTGTCTAGTTTATTGTGTCATAGCGTGGTGATATTTTGAAGCACATTTCAATGCATACATAATGTACAATATTTATCACAAATCCACGCTAATTTTGTCATTTTCTGTAGCCATGCCGTATTCCTGTATCGTTAGCAACATTATATATTCTATTTTTTTAATTTAGCAACATTATCAATTATTAAAGACATATTTAGTTCAGCTGCAGTAAATACTAATTTGGGCAGGAATATTGAATGAGAGATATATCAAGTCCTACTTTAATAAAAGAAGACAAACTATTGGCTATAATCTGATGTTATATACATTGTAAGTTGGAAAGAGAGTGTGACCCCACTGAAATTGTATACTTTATTCTAAGAAATTTGAAGATAACGATAGTGAAAGGAAGATAAAGATACTCCAGCAGGGGTACGTTGCTCCACGTTTTGGGAATCACAGAATTGTGACCCAAAGTCGAAATCGTTGCACCAGATTATTTGCAGATCGCATCATAACTATGTCGCCATCTATATTCAATTAAAAACCTAGTGAACCTTTCACCTATGTCACTGAAAATGTAGTGTTTTAAAAAGTAGCGATACAACATGAAAATAACTATACCACACGACACGATCCGATATTACTGGAGCAACGCTTTTCCGACATTTCTAAGAGCAACAAACTCCAGATGAAGTATAACGTTTATGTTATGGACCTACAAGTTGTGTACTGTTGTTATATATGTACACATGGTATAATAATGCTGTGTAACACCGAGGGTATTCCCCATTCAAGGATGTCGTTAATCACTGCATAATTCGATTATAAATGAATTCCCCAGATGAAGAATTTGAAAAAAAAACCAGGCATAATATCGTATTATAAAGGCTGCATGAATAAGCGGCTAGGTTCTGGTAAATGTGAAAGGTGATATTGCGCTATTCACAGGGTTCAGGCAGGTCAGCAGTTCAAGTCCGGGTGGTCGTATACTATGATAACTTGTACTTTATTTTTGCTTTATTTCAACAAGTGTAGATCCTAGATCTATAAGTAATTTTTAATCAATATTTTGATTAATTTGATCGAAAACCACTAAGAATAAGCTTAGCGATCCACCCAGGCACTTGCCCACGATTTATACCGACGTAGCCAGTCAACTATCTGCCAGATCGGTTAAGATCGCTACTTGGTGGAACACCCCCTTAAAGAAATCCCATTTCCGAGTGCGTCGCTAAGATTTGACGTTGGTTTTGTTTACATGGTGGTTCCTACAGCAGATACCCAGTGGGAAACCTTTCTCTTGCTACTTACAGGCTTCTTATCTGAATATGTTTGATTCTGCCGGTAGTTGTCAAAAGGATAAAAAGAAACGCACTCCATATTAATAATGTTCATAAAAGATTTATCACCGATTAGATACAGGAATTACGCTAGGCAGTATGAGGTTCTTACTCGCGCTGGGGACTACTTTCTTCGTAGTTCCTAGTGCATGAGGTTCCTTTTGTAAGGATCTGTGAAGTGTCTACTGTGATTGTAGCAGGGATGCAAGTTTACCGACAAATGACGGATATCTGAAATCTTGATGTTCGATTTAGATCCCAACAAAAATGATGAGAGTAAAATAAAACTTGAGTATTCAGAAACATCTACACTGCGGCCGACTGGGCCGGAACCCCGTTGGTGTGAGGCCGTTTCTATGACTTATCGGCAACGAGCTGGCTGCACACGCTAACATGTGTAAACCAGAAAATGTTTGTAATTTCCGATTTTTTTCGTCAGTACTCACTAACTTTCATCACTGATATAGTCTGTAGATTGTTTATTTTCAAAAAGCTGGGTGGCGGGCGATCTTTAAAAGAAGGTGAGTTCTTTTTGAAAATTTTGTTTCAGCATAGCTTGCCATAGAGGAAGATAAGTTTTAGATGTTTGTCATAAAATGGCCTTAGACGCTTTGATGGTATCATACCAGAGGCTACAGCATTGATCAATCAGCACTGGTCGGTACCAAGCACCCCTTGATACCAGGTCTAGATATCAGAGATTGTAAAGATAATAAAAAGTCATCACGGATTAAAAACCGAGTTTTTGGTAACTCTGCAGTCTGAGGTAATGATTGTGGGCGATGGACTTTGATATTAGTCAAGCAGTATTCCTTCTATACTCTATGTACCCTTTTGACCCTAAGACGAACTTAGCTAGGTCTAGACGATGGAATGTTATCTGGGTTGATAACCAGAAAGGTCAAAGATTTCCGTGGAGGGATATATTTATTTTAATTGTACAATCACACATAGCACGATAGGACAGTGAGACTGTCTGCCTGTCTGTCGAGTCGGTCCCCGAACTACCCGACAGTTATTTATGTCGTTATGATGGATTTTGATAATTTTTTTGTGGATTAATTACGATACCAAAGCGTCAGGAGCCAAGAGGCTCATTCTCCAGTAACAGTCTTGGAGCACGAGGCAAGGTTAACATGTATTTGTGTATATAATCGGGGCAAATGAGATCAAGCCCCACTTTAAAATGTGATACCAAAAATATTAAAGTAAAACTTGTCCTTTTCCATTCAGATACCCATATATATACTTTTTGCAATGTAATATACATTTCTGACAAAGGAACATTGCTTTTGCATTAGCACTATTGTTTTTCTGGTAAAGTGTGGCAAGAGAAGAGGGTTTTCAGTGTTTACAGGGCACTTTTACCGGAACGTGATATGTATTTGTGTTGAAGAAGGGCTTGTTCAAGTAAGTCATTGCTGCACTTATGGTTGCGGGACCTTTGTCAAGTCAACTCCCTAGTTGTACAATATGTAAACACACTATTGTGAAACACAACGTGGATATTCTTGCCAGAATATACCCTTCTTTGTCTCATTTTAGCCTATATGGAATAAAATCGGTCATGCACTATGGTCATATTGGATTTATTTTGTTTTATTTTCATTGCAGGATATAGAGTAGAACTCGTATCATTTAAAAAAAAATTGATAACTGATTCCGACACATTTCATATTCGGTATATATTCAGTATTGTGATTATTTAAAGTACTGAAATAGTTACAAACATGTCGGTAAATAATATCTCATAATTATTTCGTTACTTAATCGATCAAACGATCAAATGAAACAAAACATAATTTACTTACAATCAATAAGTACTTACATAAGATCTCACCTTTACCATAGAAGTAGATATGGCCATATGAAGTGATGGAAAATTGTAGGGACACCTCCCCTGCCCCCGACGCCCCTCCCCGCTCCCCCCACCCTGCCATGACGTCATAGATAACCCCGCGTCCTACTCTCCGTCGGGGACGGACCTAACTTCTGGACGAGATTTGTCTTATTTAATTTGTCTTCTTCGGGAATAGGGAGCCATAGTGAGCCCGCCAAAACAGCAGTGACCCAGTTTTTAAGACGGGATAATCGTTAATAGCGGCCGTTTTAAGGCTATAGTCTAATTATCATACAATCTTGTTTTTCTGTCCCATTTGCTACTACTGAAGTGTACTTTACTAGAGTCGTCTCTGAATAAATTTGTCACTAAGTTACGATGACAGTTGTTGAGTGTATTAAATATACATTTTAAAGAATGGATAATGACACACAATCTCAAACCACACATGTATAATCAAAGTTCTGAGTGCTACAATCCGGAAGTGGTGTTTTATACCAGAGAGATTGGAATCAGTAGATGTTGCTTGGGTACTAAATCATAATTAATGGAAATGAATTTTCTGAGAGCGTACTAAATCATAATTCATAAAATTGAATTTTCTGAGAGCGCATTTCTGTCACATTAACATAATACATGAATATCATTTGAATCAATTATTGTTCAGTAAGTCCTTTAACCTAAATTTGTCTGATGGTATTAGCGAATATCATTCTAGTTGTTGTTGTTGTTGTAGCTACCCCACCAATCGGAGGTCAACACATTGTTATTTTTATCAATATTTCAAAGTATATTGGAATAGATAAATAAGTTATAGGTGAACGAATCTCAAGCTACTCGGTAAGAATGCTTAAAGTTATTAACCTTGGCTAAAGCCCCGGTAGATAAGTATCCTGAACACGTAACTTCGGGATTCTTTCTCCAGTAGGCCCTAACCACTTTTCCTCCATCATTCTTTACCATGACACAGAACTATTGAAATACACCCATGGAACTATTTTCCTAGCTGTAATAATATAGCCTCAGTAAATAAACACAGGATTAGGAATTAATAGGATTGATTTCTAACCTAAAACATAAGAGCTGTCCTGAAAAAAAAACAGTTTTACCACAACCACTTTTCATGCCAACACTGTTCTGTGGATTAAGACCGTTCAACGGGTCAACCCAGGTTCACCACAAAAGATACATTGACCTGCTTTGGCGCCCCAGTCCTAGTACTTTTCCAACATTACGAAAACGTGACCTGAGGGCATGGGGTCGTACTTTGGCCCCGTTTAAAACCGGAGGCTCCTGTACGGCCAGGTGGGGCGGGGACGTCCGGCACGAACATGATGCGTGCTGTTATTATTATTTTTCTTACGTTGACCTTTATTCTGGAGGTAGCTACTATGCTAGGGTCACCCTATTTTCAGTAGGCTCTAGGGCCACTTTTGTTCTTCCAAGGTTACATGTTTTAATAATTGTATACATATAGATCATTTCTAGTGGTCATCAATTGGTTCTATATTTATCTCCTATTTTGTGCCCCACCCCCCACCCCCCGTGTTGGTAAGATAAACTGATAAAATGGGGCAGGCTGGTAACAAGGAGGCTACTGAAGCTAGGCGGAATTAGACTTCGACACAGGCGGGTACCAGCCAAGTCACTGTACCAAAGAACTGTAACCCAAGAAGCCCGACTCCCATGTTATGACGTGACACTGTGTGGACGGTGGCGCCACACGGTGGTCGGCCTTTATGAACAGAGCATTTGGTATGTCGACTTATTGAAAGTGCGCGATATGAATAGTATAATTCACGTTCAGATACTTTAGAATCAAGGAAACAACATTATATGTTATTTTTTGTTTGTTATATCTTCTGGAAGCATTAGAACTTTAAATTATTATGCTGGACTGGCCAAACATGGGTAGCAAGCGTTTGCTCTGGTGGCCAGTGTACCCAAGGCGTGAAATAGTCTCATATCTCTTTCTATTGTATTTACTAACTTAATCAGCGTACTTGCTACACAGCCATTAACAGACATACAAACATGCCTGGGTGCTAATTGTTGTGATTATTTTGTATTTGAATCAAAATATTCAGGTTCTGAACAAGGTTACAGGTTACATGTAGTTTGGCATACGGCCATGTGCCGTTCGTGAGTGGGAAAATGTGGTAAAATGCTTTATTTCTGTCACATACTCTAGAGAATATGCTCCATTTTGTGAAAAGATCGAAAGGTTATTTGTGTTATATCGATTTCTTGAGATTTAGCCTTACAACTTTAGCAATGCGCTATAAAATAGAGCATCTACGCAATGTCCGATGTTGTAAGGACCCTGAAATTTTAGTTCCTAAAGGCCAACCACTGTGAGGCGCCACCGTCCAGTCAGGTAACCGGAAGTCCCATAGAGTTGTGCTTCTTGGTCGTATAGTTCTTTGACTGTACTTCCAAGCATACGTTGGTAATTTCGGTCCTATGTTTATAACGAGCGATCTTCTAAATGTCAATTATTAAAATAGGATAAATTCGTCACGGTCACTACAAATATAATTTCCGCAAAAGTGAGCGCGCGAAAACTTCATCGAGTTTCTCGCTCTCCTAGCATTGGTGCTTTGGGCACCTACATCCCATGCTTGAAGATTGGGGGGCAGAGGAATCTTTGGAGAGTGAACATAATTCTTCCGAACGTTAAAGATCTTTAGTTCTCTGCTTATGATTGGAAATAGGTGCAGTCTTTGGTATATCTATGTTATGAATTGATGTATCTCGACACTTGTTTTAACTTTAACATACTTGGTTGTTAATACTCTAGTCTAGAATGTTACAAAATTGAGAAGAGGACGTTGTGACGTAGGTTGCCATGGATACTAAGCCTCCATTACGTCCAATCGTTCTCCGTATCTCATCATCGCAAAAATATTTACTTATTTAGAGAGGTTCGGAGGTTCCCCCTTAAATATTTCGGATATGTCTGATTTAGAAGACGAATACCTTGCTAGTCGTCACATTCAGAAAATACTGCTCGAGGCGGCCACTGACCTAGCCAAGTTAGGGAGTCGTGATGGAGTGTATCCTTGTGGGTCTGCGAGTTCTCAACATGTCACTGACAACCGTGAACATTTTGGTGACCAAACGGACGAATCTTGTGTTTTAAGAAGAGCTTTCAGTTCTCCAGCTATCCCAGAACTTGGAAGAGAGCTTTATGAGGATTTGATTTACAGGCAAATAGGTAAGTTTACCATCATGGCCTAGAGATTTGGCCTAAAATTAAAGTTCATGTTGTAACTAGATCTAGATCTAGACTATATAGATGAGTAGACCATCTACTTGATCTAAGTGTAACTTTTTGTTTCAGAAGTGTAAAGCGGGCATATCAAAATGTACCCTATAATTTTATTTTGACAAGTATTGAGTCGGTAAAAGGCTTAGCATCGTTAATTAATTTATGATAATACATTCATGATGAGAATGTTGCGCTAATTGTGAGGACTTGTTTCGAGTATGTAACAATTAAATAACGTTAAACTGTGGCTGCAGGGGGCGCCCCTATCTGACTTTAAACCACTTTGGTCCACTATCTGACTTTGATAAACTGGGACTGGTCCACTATCTGACCTTAATAAACTGGGAGTGGTCCACTGTCCGACTTTAATTAACTGGGACTAGATAACGTCCCAATTCTGGGTTTGTATGGCAGTAACCTAGGCTAGAGCTAAATATTGGAAGTCCAGTTTCTAGTTTTACGAGTCCCTCCTTTATTTGAATTTTGAGACATTAACTGATTAAGGCCATTATAAAAAAAGAACTTGTTTCTCATCACCGCACGCATCAGCAAACAATTTTCTTTTCATAAGATAAACCTTGATAGAAATCATGAAGGGTATGTGTATTTGGAGAAACATACCAAGGGTGGGATAAATTACAGGGAAAGAGTTGATCAGCTTTGATCGAGCAGCTCCCCCACCCCCTCCCAACCACCCCCTAGGGGCCATCCATGATTTATGAAGGCAAGATTTCTGAAAAATTTACCCGACCCCCCACCCACCCTGTCTATATTTCTGAAAAACGTGTCCCACCTCCCACCCACCCTGTCAATATTGTACGCAATAGAAGGAGCATACGCAAAAAATCAAAAAACCTTTGAGTCGAAGTTTGACCCCACAACCCCCTTCAGTGCGTACATACTTTACGGACGGCCTAGAGAAATATGGTAATGAAATCCCTGTGATTCACAATTAACGTAAGGCGTTGTTACCACCCTCTCAGCACTATCCCTTTCAGATATAAAAGTACGTCTCCTTGATAGTCACTGATCGTCCAAATCACTAGATAATCAATAACCTGTAAACAGAGCCAGTCGATGTACCCTCCATCTACCAAAGATCAACTTTACAACTTTCTCACCCAAGATGATGTCGATAACGATCGGTACTCGGACAGGGAACGCGAGCGTCTGGTGCGCATGCGCAGAGCGGCGTTTGTCGAGGAACGCGCAGGATCACGGGATCTGAGCCCGAACGGCTCGTACGAACTCGTGCACCTCGACGAGGCCGACTACGAGGAGGGAGACCGACCTCGGGCGCGTAGTCCGGCGGCCGATGGAGAGCGGGGCCGGACGGAGGCCCGCTTCGACTCGGACAGTGAAGGGTCCTACCTGGAGGACTCCTCGCCTTGCACCGGCCGACCCATCATCAGGATCCTCGACGACATTGATGAGGATGGAGGCGGGACTCACAGGAGTGACCCGGGCCCCCTGGACCACGCCTACCGACGTGCAGACATACGCTACTACCAGCCAGGTAAATGGAAAAAGAAGCTTATTTTATACTGTTAAGATGTGCAGACATAGGCTACCACCAGCCAGCTAATTAGAAAAAAGAGGTTTATTTGTATTGTAAAGATGTGCAGACATAGGCTACTACCGGCTAGGTAATTAGAAAGAGAAGTTTATTTTATACTGTAAAGGTGTGCAGGCTTATGTTACTACCGGCCAGGTAATTAGAAAAATAAGTTTATCTATACTGTAAATGTGTGCAGTCATACGCTTTTTATTTGTACTATAAAGACGTGCTGACATATGGTAAAACCAGGCAGGTAATTAGAAAAAGAAGCTTATTCTATATTTTTAAGATGTGCAGACATAGGCTTCTACCGGCCAGGTAATTAAAAAGAGAAGTTTATTTATACTGTAAAAGTGTGCAGACGTACGCTACTACCATCCAGGTAATCAAAAAATTGAGTTCATTTTTACTGTAAAAGCGTGCACTACTACACTACTACCAGTGCACTGCATACACTACTACCAGCCAGGTAATTAGAAAAAGAGGTTTGTTTGTACTGTACAGACGTGCAGACATGCGCTACTACCAGCCAGGTAATTAAAGAGAGAATTTTATTTATACTGTAAAGGCATGCAGACATATGCTAATACCAGCCAAGTAACTAAAAAGAGAGAGGTTTATTAGAGCGTGCTTCTACGCCTATATACATTGCCTAGAGGTTAAAGTGGTCACATATAGACTTCTAGCATACTGCATGAAAACTATCCCTTCACTATCTGCATGTTATTCACTCTGGTATTGAGAACAGGGCAGGGTGACAGTGTCTCAGGGTCTTAGAGGCATGCCCAGCATGGCCAGATGACCAATCACTCAAGACCAAAAGACCCACTGGTGCTTGATATATTTGGATCCTAGATAGGCAGTTGCAGAAATGGTTGACTGGGTGAAAATTGGCTATAGGAAACTATAGACCGAATGTAACCCAAAACTTTTAATTGTTTTTCATCTATAATTGCACGCTCATTCATAAATAAATCATTCTATTTGCTCCTAATTCATACTGTAATGGCCACAGCTCACGTCGTTATGAGTGCCCCTACAGTTTGTTTCTCAGTTGGTAACCTTAGCTAAATTATCCGTAACCTAGACCGTGACTTAGACCGATGGTTGTAAAGTGTAATTTTCTTGGAAGCCATCTTTCCATGTTGCTGTTTCCTTTGGTGTGTGTTTTGAATGAAATTACCATACAGGTAGACTTCACTAACAATTGTATGAGATGAATATTTTTCAGTAAGTGTTTCTACTATCAGAACCCACATAGAACAAAATTGCTTGGCCTGAAAGTGAAAATTCATGTACAAGGCCTTGGCTGAACCACACCAACCTCTTAGTTAGAACAGAGAGGAGACAGAGGCTGCTAATCTACATGTACATTGTAGTTCACAAAAACGTGGTAAAATAACTTATTTAATCTTTGTATTGCTGGGGTAAGACCTATCAGCCTTGTATTCCAGATATAAGAAAATCTGTTCATGTGATTTTCTTTTATTTCCGCAAAAAGTGTATGTATTGAAGACCCTTCGGAATCTGAAAGGGAAATTGTAATCATTGGAAATCTTTCAAAGTGGTGTCACCTGTCGTATAACTGGGTAACCATGGAGCGCATTCACTGACGTCATCACTCGCTGATACCGGAACGCACTCACTGACGTCATCACTCGCTGGTTTTAGAACGCACTCACAATGTGTTGTCATCAAATGATAGTTTCAAGTATATAGCAGGGATGTAATTATTAGATAAATTACCGAAATATAGATATTTTTACTGCTGACGATCAATATCCCGGAACATGTACAAGTTGGCTGCTCCCGACCAGACCCCCGAGCGAATTCTGACCGTACCCAGGGACCTGTTTTTTACATGAGGCCAGCGAAATGGTGTGATCTCATTGCATTCTCTCAAGGAAAGGAGATCAGAAAACTACAGTTCTTAATTATGTTTTCAGTATGGCACGAAATAAATCATTAGGATAGAAGTATATCTTTACAGAGAAATACAGAAAAAACATAGCAGGTTTGAGTTTAGTACTTCACGAGAATCTCAGTCTCGTGGCGCTTCAGTCTCCGAGCATAGGTCTGGTTCACTCTAACTCTATGTGTCAAGGACTCTCCAAGCGGATCCGACCAAAGTTTACACGTTTTATATGTGGTAGGTAATTTATATCGGATAATCGTTAATTGCTCTTATAAAAGATTCAAGACAGTTTAAAGATGAATAGAAGAACCACTGGCCCCAAGTGTTCGATGATTATCGCCAAATGTATGATAATTAGACTATGGCCTCAAAACGGTCGCTTTCAACGATTATCTGGTCTAAAAATCGGGTCCCGGGTCTCCAAGAGGTGCCCACATTTTATTTTCAGAAAGCGAGGGAGTCTTCTAAGATCAATATTTGATGAGTGCGGTAAGAACCTCAGTATCATGAGTATATTTGTGTATGTATGGTCTTGAGCGACAGCTGGTATATGGCTGTGTTCTGTCTGCTGCTACACAAACTTTTTTTCCGGACGGGCGACTAATATTCAACCCAAACCTCCACAGGAAAGCGGTAGAATGCCGGAAGACATTTTTTTAAACCCAATATACTATATTTGTACTATAAAATCTCGAGGCAGTCATGAGTTATTAAAATTTGTCTACTTCTGTCTCATAAGACTATTCATCCATTGCATAAACGAATCAAGCAATTTAACTAAAAGGCACTTTGTGGATAATTTCCGCTTATATCATCCTGCAGTTTTCCATAGATAAATACAAAGTCGTACGTAGATCATACTCAATTCTTAAACACATCTCCCTCATTTCTCATTATAGGCGCGGATAGAGAGGCCCTCATAGAGGCAGAGAAATATATTGCCTACCTAAATCAAGTAATTTATAAAGTGAAGGTCGAAAGAAACGAAATCATGGTAAGTTTTAGAAAATACGGTTTTTGTTATTTATTGATATAGTGACAGCTCTGTTGATCATGTGTATAATTGTGGTTACTAGGAAACAACTGGGATGAGTGACATAATCCCTCAATGAGTATTTTTTCTGAATACTCAATGGGCGTTGGATATGAGCTCCCAATCTTAAGCCTATGGGAAAAAATACCAGGGTTGAGATAAACATATCTAAACTTTCTTTATACATTTTGAGCTGAGCTTTCAGTATTTTCTCAAAGATTGTGTTAAACATGTGACTTGTGTTAAACATGTGACAGTCCCTCGTAGTTAGCATGTGCCTACCCCTTGTCTGTTACCCATGATGCACCAGAACAATGGTGGGTGTTACCTGGCCTAGCATGTGAATAAAAACACAGGCCAGGTTTCCAGGCTAGAACATAGCGGCACTACACACCCAACATCCATGAGATATTTAGGAAAAATATCCAATGGGGGGATTATGTCACAAATGGTAGCCCATTAGTCAATGTGAAGGATGAGATGAATTCAGAAACCTACTCAAGTTTATGGTCAGAGCTCAATCCCATATCGTTTGAATCGCTACAAAATTCATGCGGCTTCGCCTTGTGAATTACAACACAATTCAAACTCAATGGGATACGAGTTCTGACCCTAAACTTTCATAGATTTCCTCTATAATAAGCCATGGCTACTTGGCACCCATACTGCCCTCCCAGTGGAACATTTGGAACACTTTATAGCCTGTAACTGTTACTGAAGCCACATGTAAGTTATTGAAGGTAGTGTTGGTGGTGGGGGGGGGGGGGGGGTGTAACCACCTTAAATGATATTTTATTATCCTGAATTTTTTTTTCTGTTGGATGCTAGGTTCAAGGATGAAACTCTAGTTCACCAATGATACAGCTTGATCCAAATCTGTTGAACTTTAGGAGCTTCACAAGTTCCGGTCAAAGGAGTGGATGGAGCTGAAGAAGCGACTGCGAGCGGAGATCGTTCAGCTGAGAGACCGCAACACCAAACTCATGTGTGAGAAGATGAATGCGGGTAGGAGGCTCCTCTCTCTGTTTGTCTACTCCTTTCTCAAGCACCAGGGGGTATTTCCATCCATTTTTTTAAAAAGCAAACTTGTTTATTTTCTTTTTCAAGCACGAGGGGGTATTTTTTTTTTTTTTTTTTTAGCAAACTTCTTTATTTTTTCATCTGTTTGTCTGCTCCTTTTATCAAGCACGAGGGGGTATTTCCTTCTTCTTCTTTTTTTTTTTTTCTTTTAGGAAACTTATTTATTCTCTCCTTATGTTACATAGATTTTTCATACTGCGCAGTGCTACAGCATAATTATGCTAGTTCATCTCAGCTAAATAAACATCCAGTCATGCATGGTGATTGTGGTTGCTTTCCATTTTTTGTATTTTCATGAATTTTTTTATTTTGTTAGCAAACTTTATCTAATGCTCATCCTTATCTAAACGTCCTTATTATGTTCATCAACTTTGGAAGTTGCCACCCATTCTATGTTATTCCTTATTCGGTCTGCGTACATTCCAGTGTTCCTAGTCCCAGATTCAACAAAATGATACCTATCACAATAGGTTCAACAATCCGTTCAGGTAGTATATTTCAGGTGATACAAGTACACGGGTTGCTGAAAAAACGATACCTTATACTAGGAGAGTTGTGACTATCTTCAGAGATGGCAGATTTCCAACGAAAATCCACTTTTCTATTTTCAGTTTTTGAAATTCCTTTTCTTTTTGTAAACCAAGATAATAGCAATTGAGGCTCATTCACACCAATGAAACAGTAGTTTGAAACTCTCCTTAGACCAAAAGCCCCATGCCTTGGACGACATTGATAAATTCTACACTAACACAGGGCCGAGTACTAGTGTCAGTGAATACCACCAGGGGGCCTAGTACGAGAAGCCGACTGTTAACATTTTGTGTCTCTATCACGTGATATGTCACGTGATCCGTATTATTCCTTTTTCTATTTTAACTATAAATATCATACATGATGTTACACTTACTGTCTGTGAAAGCTTAATCTTTATTGAACCACTATTTATGTAATAAAATAATTTCTTAAAAAATGGTGCCTCAAGGCATCACCCGGCCATCCCCGTTTGATGCCTTGAGACTTGAGTCTCATCAATATCCTTGTATTCGCTAGAGCATATTGGACTTTAAATTACTTAAACAAACGGATATTACTACTCGGCAACTTCCCGGAGCATACAACGACTTGTACCTGAAACCAGTCAATATTGTTATTCCTGGAACCAGTTTATACTGTGTCCGTATTTTTCTGGTATCGTTTTCACATGAAGGTGGCAGACTGAGTAAGCAGGTGGCCGAGTCACTGATCCGCGCGAAGCAGGACTCGGACCGGGCGCTCGCCACCACGCTGGAGAGGCAGCAGAAGGTGAGTCTCCCTTTGACCATCAGAATATGTGATGATCTCATTTATCGACCATAAAACTTGGGGCGGGCTAGTCAGCTCAGTGGTTAAGGCACTGGGCCGTTTTACCTAGGCTGACCCTTTTCAAGGATATTATATACGGAAACTGGCTTACTTCATCTTCGTACGTAAAAAATACGCTGTGAAATTATAGATCACATACATCCCGATGCCGTAGGCAGAGAGATGTATGTGATCAATACTTTTACCAAGTATTTTGATGTACGAAGACCGTCAGCCTGTTTTTGTATTATTACATACCTTAAAATGGCGATATTTTATCTAGTCACGTGACACATACCCCGTACGTCACAGTGTGGCGTATGGGTATACATACGCCTTGGGTAGGAGTAGGTAGTATATGTAGTTCATACAGCCACAGGTATATAATAATATTCAAAATGCTCGCGACTTGGCGTATCTAAGGTACCACCAGTCTGATACTGGGTGTACCTGGTAAATCCAGTCTCAGACTAGCGGGAAACGTGCAGTTCACACTGTGCGTTTTGAGGTACATAGCTACGCCCAGTCTCAGTCTCAGGGCGTAGCTATGTACCTCAAAACGCAGAGTGAACTGTCCATTACTGCACTGCTTACAGATAAACGAGCTGAGGTTACTGGTCACCATGCAGCAGAGGTACATTCTCTCCATGGAGGACACGGTGGGCGACCTTCAGAGGGCTCTGGTGGCTGCTGGGGGTGAAGACGAAGACATTCACCATGTGGAAGAGGTAGGTGTCACAACTCTTATCTGTCACTCTGAGACAGTTAATTCCACTCGAAAAATATCTTCTTTATCAATTGACATCCCTGATGATTTGAGGGAAACTGATTTTGGATTGTTGAATTCAGGATTTCTTTTTTTTGTTTTTCAGGATTTTTTTTCTCAAGAATTCAGGAATTTTAGCAATCACTTTAATCTAATGTCTCATCTGTTCTCAAAATCTGTTCTCCCCTGATGAAGTAATCCAGGGGGCCGTTTATATATATATGTATATATATATATATATATATATATATATATATATATATATATATATATATATATATATATATATATATATATATATATATATATGGACTGTGAGGAGGATAGGGACAATGATGGGAGCGTTTGTGGGAGGACAATGACTAGGATAGGAGAATGGTCAAGTTGAATAAACATTGTCCATATTGTTCTGTTCTTTTTCCTGACCTGTATTTTCCGGGAGGACAGTTCATGATAATCTTTTGTGCCTGTCCTTATGATTACTCTATGGAAAGTGAATAATTAATCGACATTTTCTATTTCTAATAGCTCTGAATGATATCATACCAGCGTGAACATTGATTATATAGGTGTCAGGTAGGCTACCAGGGAGGTGTTTCTAAAACTAGGAACGATAAAAGAACTGATCTTATCATGGTCTTTGTTGCATTCTCTTGACCTAAAGCGATCCGTCTTTATGGAGGACAGTCCCATGAGATGATTTTGAAGCAAGGTCTCTATGAGAAGGCCACAAGTTTAACTTTTATAGGTATGATCTTATAGGTAGGTTCGATCCTTTAAAACTAAATGTCTTCTGCTAAGAGGGGAAAGTGTAAACGGATTGACACCCCGATCGTGGTCACTATCGTCTGATGTTAGACCTAATCGTAATCGTTTAGCCATTATCGTTCTCAGTTTTAAAAACACCTTCCTGTAGCCTAACTTATAACGGATTATAGGTAATGAGAATGCATCAAGGACCACGATAGGACCAATTCATTTGTCGTTCTTAGTTTTAAAAACAGGTCCGAGGAAAGACACCTATTGAGGTGTCCTTCCGAAAGGATAGCTTTCAGGATCGAGATCAGGACAAGGAGAGATGTATCTAACAGTCTGGGAGAACATTTCCAGTATCAGTCCTTTGTGTTCTTTGGAATGACAATCCATGTTTATTAAAGGCTTACCCCCACTAACACCGATGGTGTACAATAGACCTCCCGTAAGGCTACGATTGGAAATGGCTAAATCAGCACCCCTCTCAAGATCTCACTCTGTAAGTGGTATTCTGTACAAGGTTCTCACTATGCTCTATGGGAGAAGAATTCTCAACGAACTAGGCTTAGAGCCTTGAGAATCCCCTGGCCTGCCTCCTGTGCTAAACATGTACATCAGATTCCTATAATGATGCCGCCTAGAGAGAATACTGTGTACTTGGCGCCCTAGTGGTTTTATTTGGACTGGAATACAGAATACCACTTAGAGAGTGTGAGATCTTATCAGAGGAGTGCACTCCTAGCCTATCGGGAAGTCCCTGATAATTCAAATCGTGGACATGGGTGTAAATTGAAGACCGTCAGAACAGCTTTGGATGACCAAAAACAGAAACCATGGTCACGATTGGCCCACGATTCAATCTGTGCATCAATTTCGATCTCAGGCAGAGTTTTGCTATTGAAGTATACTATAATTTTGGAAATATTGAATTAATCTGAATGATCTTTTAGATATATTTATAACATATTATGGTATTAATTTTGCAGACACTAAAATAATCAAATGGAAAATTCTAACTCTAGTAGAATCATAATTACCTTATGAAACTATTACTTTGAGACCCTTAGACTTAATCCAATAATATTATATTCACAACGATTATATATCTATATAATTCCAGAATATCATAATTTTCTGCCAAGATATTTTCCTGTTAAATCGGCTACAATAGGCTATGAAAAATCCAACATGTTGGATTTTATCGGGAACTTTACGATTGGCGTTTTCAATCGCAGCCTATCAGTATCCAATCATGAGTTTTCAATAGAGTCAATCGCAGAAACCTGTTCCACTGTCACGAATTTGTCTGACCTCACAATAAAATCTTTTTCCTGCCGGGAAGTCAATCATAAGGCCTATCGGGACCAGAATCGGCGTTGGTAGGGGTAAGCCTAGAATGGCTCATCCGCGCATCCTATGGTTACCCTTCTCGCTGGGATGCAGGGACTGGTACAATCGGTAATGGTGGTGGATTTCTGGTGCTGCTAAGCTCCAGTATTCCCAACACTCTCCATACAGATATCCTGGCTACTGGTCAGGATATCTTCTGGAAGATTGATACCATCTCACTTTGATCTCAATTTGGTCACAGTCAAGAGCAGGCGAAATGTAATTGCTACAACAACACAGGCGGCCAGGGAACTGGAGGAGGGGAGGGGGAGATGTAGGAGGAGGTTTAGGGTTACAGGGAGTGGCTTGGGGCCATAAACAGGAGATTTGGTTCATAGTGGACAAGTCTTTGATTCATGGGCCAGTCAGAGAAGGATATCTACTATAATGAACTTTATTCTGATTGTTATTAATCATTTAATGATTGTTCATAATCAAAGACTTGAGCAAGTCTAGGGTAAGCCTGAAATGCATACA
Source organism: Alentia gelatinosa (assembly GCA_950022655.1). NCBI lineage: Eukaryota > Metazoa > Annelida > Polychaeta > Phyllodocida > Polynoidae > Alentia > Alentia gelatinosa. The sequence goes on from OX465584.1 coordinate 52,546,276, forward strand.
GTCTGATGAATGTCCTCGGACTATCCTATGAGAGTATGAGGAGAGCCCCTTCAGTTATCAAACGGCCCCCTGGAGTCCGTCTGCGTATTGTAACTCATGCACATACAGGGTTCTCAGGTGACGAAACTACCGATGCGCCACCCAGCGGAGACGCAGGTACTCAGTGAGTACCAGGATGTGGTAGACTGTGACCGCAGTAACTACATACCCGGTACAACGACCGACCCGGAACTAGCCAGCGCCGAGATCTTCAACTTCCCAGGTAACATTGCGCTCTTATTACCTTATCACTCAAAAACAGGTGACTTCGTAAAACCCCGCCTATAAGACGACCCCGGTTATAAGCTGGCCCCACCTTCAGCAAAATGCTATAAAGCTGATTCTGGGGGCATTTAACTTAGGAAAACCCCGGTTATAAGCCGGCCCCCACTGCCCCACCCCCATCCCCACCCCGTGATATTGATATGCCAACTGCTAAATTATCCAATTCAACCACAGTCCATGATCCCCCACTGAACCTCCCCTCTGACTGATGTAAAGAGTTGAGCTTTCCCTTGATTCCCCACAGTAATGTGTACATGTAATCCTTAAATCCTGTATTGCAATACAAAATATTTCCATGTCCCTTTTCTGACCCAACTAGCAACCTTTGGACCCGTCTTTTTTAGACGGGATAATCGTTAATAGCGATCATTAAACATTCAAGACGGTTTTCAAGAGAAATACAACAACCATTGGCCTCAAGGGCTTGATGATTATCGCCAAATGTATGGTAATTAGACGAGGGCCTCAAAACAGTCGCTATTAGCGATCATCCGGTCTAAGAAAACGGGTCCATGTTTTCAAAACAATGCTCAGTGAGTTGGTGAAAGAGAGACCGTGCATGAAACATGACAGCTCTTCTCACAGGTGAGAGACTCTATCATACCGAGAAAAAACACCTGCAGGCGTTCGACATGTTGAAGGTGCCCTACGTCAGAGGAGCATTGTCGTCTGCTACTTGAGACGTCACGCCGGTGACCAGCACAACAAGGTATCAACACAGTACACCACGCCAGGTACCAGCAGGTGGAGAACCCAGGCTGATCGTAGGCTGGTACCCGGTCTGTTGTTAGCAATAGCTTATAGTTACGGAGAGCGAGCTCTTTGTATACCGTGGATGATACATTTTCTGCCCTCTACAGTCAAGGATCGATCGCATAAGTATTTATTAGCCACTGCCATATGTGATGCTCCATATTCATGTAAATACCCTACTATTTATTGCAGATGTTATTTGTTATAGGTATATATGTTGTTCATATCTTTTAGCACCATTTATTTTTGCAATGTACCTGAATGGCGCTTTGAGTGCGTATTTCGTTTTGATTTGTTGATATATGATTTGACAGAATATAATACCAAATTATCATTACTCTGTTGTATCATATCGTAATGAAAATTTAGTCACCACTGTAATAAACACAATTTGAGAAATCGTTGGGGAATTTTATCAACTCTTCCCTAGGACGATAAAAGGAAATTCATTGGTCTCCGTAATCTAGTTTTCATGAAGTTTATGTAAGCGGTATGTGATCGACGTTATATTGATGTATATACATAAATATAAATATATATGAAATAAAGCTCAAGTAAATGATGTGACTCGTTTTAGTGTCTGTTCTTAGGGTTTTATTCTCGTTCTAATACACATCTGCCATCCGAGCGCTTCTTACGACCGTGGAAAAGTAGGTCCAGCTGAAGTAGGAAAAGGACACCATTATCATAACAATATATTTGGTTTTAATGATTCATATTAGATATGCGAGAATAAATGTTGAATGATATAGAGGAAACCTATGAAAGTCTTGGGTCAGAGCCCGTATCCCATCGAGTTTGAATCGTCTAGTAATTCACAAGGCGATGGGATCGAGCTCTGATCCTAAACTTGAATAGGTTTTTGAAGTTATCTCACCCCTCACATTGACTAATGGGCTAACGTTTGTAGCATAATCCCCCATTGAGTATTTTCTCTAAATACATAGTGGGCGTTGGATACAAGTTCCCAATGTTAAGTCTAAGAGGGAAAAAGATACCAGGGGTGAGATAATAATCTTAATCACTCGCCCACTGCCTGCTCTGGTCTCTTGGAGAGCCATTTAGGGGCGATAGGATCAACCCTATCGCTATGGTCATAATAATCATCTAAATTCCTATAGTTGACACTACAAGCGGATAATGTGACAACACAGATGAAAATCATGGTAATGTCATATATATTTATTATCCCCCTAAGAAGTGAGGTTAGTTGGAACTGTCCAACTGGCCTGATGGACTTTGTGGGTAGTGTTGAGGTTCTGGATGAAGAAGCAGTACTTTTAGGAGTAGACAAATGCAAGATGTTAAGATCAAGTACAACTCAACAGCTATACTTGAAAAAGGCGACTTTACTGCCGAAACGTTGTACTTTTGCATCACCAATAAAAGCCAACCATGAAAACCGACTTGGGCAGCTGTTGAGTTGTTCTTGATCTTAACATCTTGCAATTATCCACCTAATACAAAAGACCTAATTAGTGTGTATGGACATACCTGGAGCATACAGATATGTTGTATGCTCCGGCTTCCCTTACTCTGCACATTCATCAAATACCATATATAAACTATGCGATAGAATTAAAGAACTAAAGAAGACCCTCATATTGATCTAGGGCCAAATCACTATGAATGTCTTCTATAATTTTGCTTTATTGCTCACCTTTCGACTATTTATTAGAAAAAAAAATCTTGAAATCATTAGATACTCGACGTAACCGCCTTGTATTGTTTGTATAGTTACCTACATAATTGCCTGTTAGTTACTAGAAAAAGCAGTATCCTACTATCAATGTTGAATATGGCTTTCCGTATTCTACTCATTAGTGATATGTAGGCTCTATATGTTTAGTATGGAGACTCATTAGGTGGGTGATAATAATTAGTACTCACCTGAAGAAACTCCATAATGTCAAGTTCTCTATTACTATTCCCTGTGGAAAGAAAACGAAGATACTTCATTAGCCCATTCATGGCAGATAATGTCATGAGGCATTCCCCAGTGTAGACCGGATAATACCTCGAGGCATTCCCCAGTGTAAACCTTATAATACCTTTAGGCATTCCCATGCATAGACTGGATAATGCTATGAGGCATTCCCCGCCATAGACTGGATAATGCGTTGAGGCATTTCCCAGTGTAAACCTTATAATGCCTTTAGGCATTTCCCAGTGCAAACCTTATAATACCTTTAGGCATTCCCAAGTATAGACCAGATAATGCTATGAGGCATTCCCCGCGATAGACTGGATAATGCGTTGAGGCATTCCCCAGTGTAAACCTTATAATGCCTTTAGGCATTCCCCAGCATAGACTGGATAATGCTTTGAGGCATGTCCCAGTGTAAACCTAATAATACCTTTTAAAAGCATCACCGAGTATAGACCGGATAATGCCTTGAGGCATTATTTGCGATATTTCCGTATATTTATGATAAATCTTTTATTCATGAAATAATGGGTTAATAAACATGAAATTTGTGTAAAAATGTTTATCATATTTTGAATTATCAACAGCTAGAAGAAATAATACGATTATCGACGAGATGCCATATAGCATGATTGAAGAATCGTATACGTTTCCGAGGAGAACCAGCCCGTCCCTTAGCACTATACCCACTGCTAGAACCAGTCTCCACCAATGCAGTTTACCACAGACCTCTGCCCCTAACTAGGGGTGAGATTTCTACCTAAATTCATCACAGATCGCTCACCACCCTTGTGGTATAAAAGAACCTTGAGAAAGTCTGGTAAATACCTGCAATGGATAACTGAACGTTAAATCAAACCAACCAACCTAACGAGGATTTGGAACTAGGAGTCTAGGATCCAAACATATCAACCACCAGGGGATCAATGAGGTATTTAATTCCTAAGTGATTTATCTAAGACCCTGAGACACTGGCACCCTGCTCCTACCACAATATAACAATGAATAACACGCTGATAGTGAAGGGATAGTTTTCTGGCAACACGCTAGAAGACTACATGTATATGTGACCACTTTGACCTTTAAGCAACGTATATAGGGCGTACGAGCACAATCAAATTCAATCAAATAAAGTCACTTCCCGTTTAACATAGTTCTGTTCTGGCAATATGTATAACGTCTCGCGAATTTCTGCGGTACTAGTCAAATTAAAGCTAAATTATCGGGACTGTGCTCTACAAAACAAAACAAAAAAACCAGAAACATGACTGGAACATTTTCATCATTGTGGAACAAGCGTGGAATTATGACAATCTAACAAAAGGTTAAGGTTGGATCCACTCAGTGGGTCCTGTGATGTAATCCACTTGGCAACCAGCTAACCAGTGAGACCTAGACCTACCTATGTAGGGTCTGAATGTCAAGCACCATTGGGTCAATGAGGCTAGCAACTCCATGGACACGCCGACTCTGCCCGATCATACCTTTGTCCGACCTATATGTCTGGTCAGTGAGAATCAGTAATATATTTGTTGATGTACGCAGTTCACCGTTCCAATCACACCTTTTCCTGACTGAAATTGGGACAATGTCTGAGTCAGGTACCCTGTATGTACATTAAGACAATAAGATACTGGGGCCTGTTAAATAATCTAAGATCGTAAGATGGTAGACCCTTTTCTGTATCCAATTGAGTCCCAGGGGCGATGTGGGTCAACTTTATTCAACACTGATGCAATACTCTGATTTTGTTTTTGGTTGGTGGAAAGTTCACTATCAATAGTATCATCTCCAGGGAGGTGTTTTCAGTAACGAAAATCGTATGTAACAATTATCTAGGATCGTCCAACGAATATATGACAGTTTGGATGAAAAAAAGATGGCAGGTGTCCTTCTTAACGATTGTCTTATGATATGTTTAACATTGTCGTTGGTTGCGACACTTTGGCCTATATACATATTCCGCTACGATACCCAACGATACCTGCAACCGTCCTACGTGTCGTAGCACAACGATCATTGGCCTATCCTCTACGACTGTACGTCTATAGGAAAGTTGACGCCTGGAAATGGTCGTTATTAACGATTGTCGTGACTAAAAAAACACCCCTCAGAATTCCAACAGTTGCGAACTTACGGCAGTCGAGTTCGTAGAAGAGGGCTTCCCAGTCAGTTTCTGAAATTTTCTCACGGCCATCTGCTACGACTTTGAAAAACTGGGCGCCTTCTTGTCGGGATCCATATAGACCTTCACTCCAAAAGTCCTGTACTTCTTTTAGTTCAATAATTCTATTTCCTTTAAGAAAAATAGATCCGGATAGAATCAGGGTCATGGCGGTTTACTTTCAGTACAACATATATTCCATAGGCACTTACAAAATAGAAAATAATACCTACTCTAATATAATTTTTGTTAGATGGGAAATACTTTTTCAGAAGCTTTGGCCAATAAAAAGAAAGGAATGTAATCGGTGGATAATTAATAGGAAACTCACGAGATGAAAATAACTTGGTCTGCACTCCACCAAGTTTGACTGCAGGGTAATTAACGAAGTGAAGCTGAGTGAATTAAGTAGCAATATTAAATAATATTAGTATAAATTCGCAAAATTTTGGAGTATTGTGTATTTATCTCGATGCAGGTCAATATAATTATGAAATAACTGTGCTCACTGCTTTTATCCATCTTAATGAACATGAGGGTCCAATCCCTATGTGTCATCTGTTCATACTGGAAAGGTTTATTAAATACATCATCAGCTGCTGTGTTCTGTCCCATCTGTATGACGCCCTCAGGTTTTTGTCTCACTTCTGTTTGAACAGTAAAGGACAGGTATGAATCATTATTTACAGAAAAGTAAGTACAAAAACCTAGATATCAAAGCTTTCCTGCTAAACTACAAAACAAACAGACTATCGTTAATACAATTCACAGACCTATTCTGAGAACCTTGTAATAAGAAATATTCAATAGCCTTTAAAAGGGGATAACTGATTATTACTATTATATACCTGTGGTCGAACATCTAGGAAATACTACCGGCTGCTAGGGTTGCAGTATCACTAACTGCATCGTGATTCACTGAAAATATTAACTCGCTCTACGAGCTCGTTTAATAGTTTAGTCAAAAGACACAGAGTACGAGGAGATATCCCAACAAGGTGAATACGTTATATTAAATTGGTATAGCATTAGGCATTGTGGTTGCTCACTACTGCCACCAGGCCTACTTGACCATCTCACTACAAACACTGCAAGAACTTTGCACCATTTCTAACCACACTTCCCGCCACTTCAACCACACATCACTTCACTCACCGCCATTACACTGCTCATATCATTCCTTTTCCCAACCACCAACACCATTTATTTTATATTTTCTTCATTCTATTTTATATCCCTCGATATAGGGGTATATCAAACATATATCTCATCAATTTATTACCATACCAAATGCATATTTCATATAATATAAAATCTTCCCAAGCCGTGACTACTGCAAGGAGGATGTAGGTACAACAGATAACTGCGACTTACCCTTCTGTGTGTTTGGACTGGAAACCTTGTATGTGAGAGACGCATCATCGTAGCAGCTAAAGGACGGGTCAAAGTCATGGCGGGTGTAACGCACAAAGAGCAGCGTGAAAGGCAGGTACCTGAATATAACCTGCAGCAATAGGAGAGGAAGAAATAACGTACATTGTCGCTAACATGCAGTACTACGTATGCAGAATTTCTGAAAAATATGACCCCCATCACCTCTTAGTCCATGAGCCAGTGGGGTTGGTCGGTACCATCTTGGGGGAATAACACTCACAGTGAATTTTGATAAGGTAAAGGATCCTAGAGTTAGAAAATGTATGATAGCATTCCATTGGTGGCAGCTTTTTATCACTCTGTTTGTATACCTACCCATATGTAAGCTTTCGGGTAATATGGCCAGTATAGTATAAGACATCCTATTTCAACTTAATGTTTCCTTTATGTCACACAAACAATGATATTGAAATCTATCTCACTTTTAATAAGATGATCGATACAAAGTGCTGAACATGCACAGGTTATACATTGTATACTAGAAACACTAGAGCAGACAGTATTACCCTCCCCTGCATGAAAAAATACCTGATTTTGACTTGTTTATGTGGTTTGGTCAATCATAAAATATTTTCCCTGCTATTGAAAAATATCTTAAAGGAATGAAAATGATGGTAAAAGCTAGCTTGTTTATGAAAAGAATTAATGTGTTATTTTTTCTAATTTCAAAATAGTGTAAATATAGAGAATCAAAATACCTGACAGAAATGAAAATACTACATTATGCAACCTAAACCAGGTGACCAATGTCAAGGTATCAATCTGTTAATTTCCTATTGTAGAACAAAGAATAACAGAATAGATGCTATAGAGGAAACATATGAAAGTTTAGAGTCAGAGCTCGTATCGTATCCAGTTTGAATTGCGTAGTAATTCACAAGGTGAAGCCTCGTCAATTGCGTAGTAATTCAAATGAGATGGGATAGAGCTCTGACCCTAAACTTGAATGGGTTTCTGAATTTATTTTACCCTTAATATTGACAAATGACTAACATTTGTGACATTATCCTCCATTGGATACTTTTCCTAAATATCTGATGGGCGTTAGATACGAGTTCCCAATGTTAAGTCTATGGAGAAAAAATACCAGGGGTAAGATAAAGATATATACCAATACACATTAACTAGGAACAAATATTGCTGATAAACACATTGTCTTATGTCAAAGTTTGATTATAGTTTCCTTGTCCATATGCACTGACTTCAGTGGTCAACCAATTCATGATGAACCTAATTATAATAATTCCCAAGCTCTTCGGAAGCTTCATCTGCACTTTCCCCATCATCTGACTCAGAAATGGTTCTGACATTCTGGCAGTCTACACACATCATTACATTTGATAAGAACACACATTTTGGCAGTGACCACTTCCTTTTACTGTTACAGACTCACAAATCAAGGACTGCCTCAGGTGCTGGCTGTCCTTCCATCCAGTGCACAACCAAATGTTCAACTCCTTCCTCCTTCTCCACCTGCCATCCTTGGCCAACATGACTTTGCATCCTGTTTGAGCTAATGTCTCCATATTGCAGCCTTATAGTTGGATCTTTGTGCATCTAAAGGAGGTGTGGTCGAAAAGAATTGGCTTGAACTGCACTGCTTTTGACACAATGGGATTTACTCCTGTAAGGATTTCCTCTAGTCTATTAATTCATCCCAGTCAAAATTAGTGGTTTGATGGTAGCTTAAGGTACAACTCTGTGATTGGAGCCTGCTGCTAACCTTTGATGACACAGATCAGTATCATTCTCTTCCAGCTCAGTGTCAGGATCACCATGCCCAAGCTTGTTCATAGTGTGGATAAGCTCAACATTTCTAGTGAGTGTTTTACCTCCATCAGGAAGCAGCTGATGTTTAAGTGATTTGTATTGTTCACATGTTACAGTATGTATGAGATCCTGGCTAAATGACTGTTTGTCTGAATCTTAGTCTTAGGATTTCCTGTGAGAACCCCGACAAGTAATCACTCTAGTTCACTTGATATGTTGATGTACCCACTAAAATTTACATCAGATGGATGGAATAGCCAGGGAGTAGATCTCATATCCTCGTTGAAGACTGACCATATCTATGATGAAGTCTAGTCTATAATCTTGTTGATGTTTGCAGATTTTGCATTCCAAACTCTGAGTTGCCTATTAAGCATTTCATTTTCCAAGAGAGTGCAGTATCAGTTTCATCTGGAAATATATTAACTGTATGAGCAATAAACTGTTTTCATCTCCTGTTTCTGTGACAGATTCTTGTAGTGTTTGGTCTTCTCTCAGTTCCAAAGATTCAGTAAAACTTTTCGTCTTTTATCAGATTGACTTTGCTACAGATAGAGCAGATTGGATCATATACTCTTCCCTCTCATCTTCTACTGGGCCTTGTACTAATACTATTTCCAGCCTCATCACTAAAGCTCAGATGCTTTCCTTTTCAGGGTCTCTAGATCTCTATTCATCTTTAAGACAGAAATTCTTGTGATATAAAATTTTAGGGTCTTCTCTGTCATCAATCTGCTTGGGAGTGTCTAAAAAAGTTGTATGATTTTCAGCAATGAGTCATAACTTTGATTAACTATTTTTGTTCATTCAGTTTGAGATTAAATATTCTTCAAATCCATATAGAACTTTCCAGTCCACTTTTCATGAAAAAGAAAATCATATATTTTGCAATTCATCAACACTAAATTGTCAGTGCCTCTAAATATAGGGTGTAATAGCGATGGAATATTTAACAAATGTTCCAAAAAAGCAAATATACTCAGCTGTGTCCCTACCAAGTTTCTAGATGATAGAGCTGATATTAAGAGAGAACCAGAAGTTTTAAAGAGGATGCCTTCTTTTGCTTGATACTGGTTCAAGAAAAGTTCATTTTGGGGTGGAGTTACTAAAAGGCTAGAAAAACATAAAAGACTACCATGAATACAATGCTATCATATATTTTTCAACCCTAGAGATGTTTACCTTGCTGAAAATAACAATGAGCATTATTCCCCTCAGATTGTACCGATGGCCAAAATTTGAGGGTCTGATTAATGAGCTACCTCTCCATCTTTCACACTTTAGATTAAAGAAGGGATGGACGCACTATTTCTAGAGTTTCCCCATCACCGCCCACCCCTCAGTGTGTACATACTCTATGTATGTCCCTTGGTGAAATTTCGAGTACACAGTTTGTTGGTTTTGACTGAAAGATCCTGGCATTACACCATATACTTTATGATAAGATTTCAGTCTGAACCTGAAGCGCAATCTCTCAAGGATAAAAAACGGGTGAAAACAAAGAAATGGAAATACCTTTAGGCACCATTAATAATACATTTTAAATACATTATTTGAATATCCCAGATCCTAGATAAAGTATGAGCTGTAATCTCATAATATCTTATGTTTTCATGGTAAAATATTGAATCACGTGAATTTATCATTTTGGTTAGGATGCCTGCTTAGCTTTCTTTGTGGTGGGTATCATACTCTATTGGGAGCAGGGAAAGGCATTGAATGGGCATACCGCATCCACATGACACCAATTAATTCTGATTTAATGAAAATATAGTAGACTGACTACATCATTACTTCTTGATTCGGAATCTACACTTAACTAACAGCAAGGTCACTCACCTTGCTGGTAATATCCCTAAGATAGGTGCTAACATAGTTATAGCTACTGTAACTCAAAATAAAATTGAACGAGTTTAAGGGCTCTATGCAATGTTACATTGGAAATATTCATCGGTTACATTACTTACCGATTCGAATCCCTTTTTAAAATCAGCCTCGCTAAGTATCCCTCGACCTGTGGTAAACACAAACAAACTTTAAGTTCTATGAAGTGCGTTTCCATTGGTGGACTCTTTGGCACCGATCTGCAGTCGGGAACCTCCGACAGATCTTTTAGGTACACTGACGCCAGATTGGTGAATAGAAACGAGACCTACAGAAAATGCTCACAGATTAATCTTGCATAGGTTATGTAACAATGCCAATTAAATCTGTTTGTACCCAGAAAATACAGTAGAAACAGTGCATACAATACACCCTCACCGATAAATTGATACCGATATGCAGTCAGTGGCATAACTAAAAACATATCCGTCGTTTTCGTCAGCCAATGGGAACTGGCTTTATTGATTATCACAAGCTTGGACAACGTCTTGGTGACATAACATGTGTCCAACATTTGTGGACTCCCTTTGATAGCACGATTAAATTAAAGCTCTTGACTACACATGTACATGTTACCGGTGTAGTGCGATAGTTTTGTAACCCTGCGATAAACCGTTATTATTGCCCACTAGTTTCTGGTGTGCATGTGCGAGCATGCGCAATTCACCACTTGCACATAAGCGTGGCGCGGCAGTCGCCAGTCGCTGGTTTCTATGCACCTGATATGTACAAGCAGCGGACCAGCGAAATTTCCGCACTTCAGAGCGTGGCGAGCGCTGTAGAAGTGAAGCCAGTACCATAGGCACAGAGTTGACTAAAAATGTAATTTGTTGTTGTGTCGTGAATAGTTGGCCGATCTTTATAAATAAAATATTGTTTAAAAGCTAAAGCTTGGGCCTACTTATTGTTATAATATTATATACCTGTGTTATGTCTATGATTTCCTGTCATAGATTGAATATCGAAATTGTTTGGGTAAAAAAAACACAAACATGTTACCTTCCTGTTTTCACAGTGATTTAATGAATTATCTATCGCCATGACCTACAGAAATAAATATCCTATCTTATTAGGCATTTCAAGACCTTTGAAATGATACCAATATTACCAGGTTGTGATAGATATTTCCTGAGGTAAGTGGGTGGGGAGTTAACTCAGTGGGGAGAGCACCTGACTTGTAATTGAGATTTAAGATACTTGTTAATGTTACATTCACTCATCCCCTCTTATTCATAATCACTGGTGTTTCTTTTAGTTTTTGGTTTACATCTACCTTTATTTCTATCTATATTCTATCATCTTAAATCTTATTCTAGTTTGTGATTCTATTGATAATTATATCAATATCAGCTATATATATATATATATATATATATATATATATATATATATATATATATATATATATATGACATTTGAAAAGAATTAGGGGATTCCATACAGATGTTTCCTTCTAGTTTCAGGAGACTATAATCTAAGGAAATATCTATCACAGCCTGACAGTATAGGTATCATTTTAATCGTCTTGGAGTATCTAATACAATAGGATGGTTATTTCTATAGGTCATCGCGATAGATTTTTCATTAAATCGTTGTGAAAACAGGAAAGTAACATGTTTTAATGTTTTTCATTTCAACAATTCCAATGTTCATTCTATGACAGGAAATTTGATCCATAACACATGTATATCATGTATATCCCAACCGATAGGCCCAAGTCTCAGCTTTCTAACAACGCATTGTTTATACAAATCGGCCTATTAGTTAAGACGTAAGACCGATTTCCATCTTTCAAGCTAGAGAAACACTAGTATTTTTATCAATATTCAGAACTGAGTGGAGAGGGCTCGTCTCGTTTTCGATTCGCCTACATAGGCGGCCATTACAAGATGGCGCCAGTGTGAAGAGGGTCTCATAAGTCTGCGATTGGAGAGTGAAAAATTTGCCAAAATTAAGCATATCACGACATGTAATTCTCATTGTGAAATGCTATTCTTTTCATTTACTTACATTAAAATCACATCAAAATAGTGTCCAATAGTCCGTGCCAGCTGAACGGAAGAACATGTCTAGACGCATGCGCGTATTGAGTGGGTGATAATAACGGTTTATTGCAGGGTAACACCGGACTTATTTAAGCATACTGACAACTTCAACTGGTATATTACATCCTCGAAACCAATTTTCCATTTTCTTATTTCCCTTCCTGTGTATTCATCAATTTGGTAGCTATGTATGCTTTATTTTCTTTAGCATGCATAGAACAAAAATACTCAGTTGGAGGCGCACCCATGCAGATACAGTGTGGGATATTAACCAGACCAACCCCTATATCGTAGCTCAGCGTAGATAGGGGTTGGTTGCCAAACTCTACTCACAGCGGCTGTAGCACCTGCTGGCGTGCTTCTCACAGATCTCGACCAACTCGTCGACGTCCTCGATGGTGAGGTGGCTGTAGAGACTGCGGCCGTGCACGTCCAGTGCCTTGAAGTAGGCGGCGGCGAACTCGGTGGTGATGCCCATACTGCCGAAGTCCTGCACCCAGCTCCTCACACCCGTCTTGAAGTTACACTCCAGCAGGTTCAGGCTCGCTGAAGGAAAGAGGAAACATGCATCTGTTTGTTTATTGAATTGTGATTAATTGTGAAATTGATATTGATTTAATCTGGAGTGCCGATCTTAATCTCTTAATATTGTATACGAAACTCAAATATGAAACTTGAGACGGACTAGTCACGTGACCACGGTCCCACGATCTGTTTCTTCTGATCAGTCCCCACGGACGCATAATTTTTACCCAACCCACCCACTACCTATATCTAATTGTATTACTACCATGTCATTACATGTACATTGTACTTTCTCAAGCTTCTTAAACTGACTGTTTATCACAATCTTATTACATATCTTGTAATGTCATTTTAACAATTTTGAATAATGTTATGTCTAATAAACATTATTTTATTGACACTCCAGACTTTTCAATTAATGATATACAGTAAAACACCGCTTGAGGGAACACCATCCGTTCCGAGCAAACTGTCCCATCAAGCGGGGTGTTAAGTCTGCCGATGGTTAGGCTATTTAGTGTATAATACCTTTATACAGGTGATACTTTGTCATAAAGACACTCCTATAACCAAACAGACACCCAACAGACTCCTACCTGACGCCTACAGGAGCCTACATATACTGTTGCCTATCAGATTTGATAAGGTGTCCCACTATGCGATATTAACTCGGATTCATCTCGTTTATATTGCTCTGCATCAAAATTATTGAGAACAACGACTTTGACCAAGACTTGTTGGTTTCTTCTTTAATATGTCAAAAATACATGTACATAATTGCTACTTTTGAATAATCAAGACTTGGATGGACATCTAAACCTGCAATTCTTTCCTTCATGGGCTCGGTCATGCCAATCATCTTGTCTTCATAGCAATTTATAAGGACCTGAAATGGAGGATATAACCACTGAACCTCCGTGGAATCCAACCATTTCTTACCATGTATCTAGGGGTACAGTAAACCACTATTGTGAATCAGCCAAAACGATAAGTGTACAACTTCCCAATTGTATAATATGAAAGAAATAAAGTCCTCTTAAAATAAAATCATAGTAGGTGGACACCCCCTCTAAATGTAGTGCTGACACATAGGTCTACCTTTACTGGTGGGGTCGTAGTAGATGGGAGGGATCTCTTAATGCTGACCCATGCCTATACTGGTGGGGTCGCAGTAGGTTGGAGGTATGTAATGTAGTACTGGCTTGTCCCTTTACTGGTGGGGTAATAACAGGTGGTAGGTATGTAATGTTATGCTAACATGTACCTTTACTGGCAGGGTCATAGTAGGTGGGAGGTATGTAATATAATGCTGACTGGTATACCTTTACGAGTGCGGTTGTAGTAGGTGGAAGGTATGTCTTAATGCCGATGTGTATCTTTACTGGTGGGGTCATAGTAGGTGGGATGCATGTCTTAATGTTGACCCGTACCTTTACTAGTGGGGTCGTAGGTGGAATTCAAAGTATGTAATGTAATGCTGACTTGTACCTTTACTGCCGGGATTGTGGTAGGTGGGAGACATGTCTTAATGTAAAGCTGATACATATTTTTACTGGCAAGTTCGTAGAAGGTGGGAGGCATGTCTTAATATTGACCCATACCTTTACTGGTGGGGTTGCAGTAGGTGGGAGGCATGTCTTAATGCTGACCCATACCTTTACTGTGGGGTCGCAGTAGGTGGGAGGCATGTTTTAATGCTGACCCATACCTTTACTGTGGGGTCGCAGTAGGTGGGAGGCATGTTTTAATGCTGATGTGCAGCTTTACTTGTGGGTTCGTAGTAGGTGGGAGGTATATAATGTAATATAAGTTAGACGTAGATTTATGTATCCTCCACAATACCACTAACACAGTTTAAACGAAAAAAATTGGCAACACAGGTATATAATGTAATGCTGACTCGTACCTTTACTGGCTGGGTCATAGCGGGACAGGAAGGTGTCCAGGTTGGGGCTGGTCACGACGATTCGACCGTCAGCAACTCGCTTCCACAACTCATTCACCAGCGTCCTGTGTTCAAAAGAAGTTTGTTTCAATTTTATAACCTATTAAAGTAAAGGGGGTGACGATAATTGACGATTTATATATTTTTTTGTTATGTTGATAGCTTTTTTTTAAATCAGACAAATGATGCTTGATACAGATAAGCATATGATTTAATCGAAAAAACTATGGTGTATAATTAGCTGGAAACCCAAGGTCATAGCAAGTTTCCTTAGCCACCACCTTGTAATCTGTACGGTACCAACGTATAATAATACTGTAGGTATTTGATACGTTTTTTTAATTCAGGAATTTAAGGACCAGGTTGCGCATTCCCAGTAGGCGAAGTTCCATGTGCCGGCCCGTAAAAAAATGTCTTGATTTTTCAACATCGAAAATATAGGCATATATATATAGGAATATGAGGAAACATCTTTGCTGTGAGTGAGGATAGTCGTCGATTTCATACGGCCTGATGCCAGAGGCAGAAGGCAATATAATATCGATGACTGGCCGAGAACGAGGAACGTTTTGTCCACAATCAGGTCGTTTGCTTATTATAATATACCTCAAAATCATTTTAAGACACCATTTTAATGACTTACACAGTCACAGTCACAGTGGGCAGTATTTAAAAAACATTCGGACACAGGTATATATGATAATATGAATGAGGCGATGGCCAAGAGAATATTCCAAAGTGCTCCAAACAAGATGGCAAACAGGGACTCAAACCAAACATGAATATGCTTCTGATTTTATCTTAGCCTGGACATATGTATCTGTTTACCACCCATAGAGTATGGGTTACCATACTCGCAAGCCTGTTGAGTGGGAGTTCCTAATGTTAAGCCTATGGGCGTTTATACCAGACTAAAGTATGATTCACACGATGGGATTCGTGTACCTCACAGGGCTCAAAATCTCATGCGATTTTGTTCCTTTTTAGAGGGAAATGTCTTTAACAATTACAGATAGGAAAACATAATTTAAACGAAGAAATTGTGCTCGAGGACAGAATCTCAGTAGGATTTGTCTCAGAAAAACACCCTGTAAGTTACATGAATCCCATCGTGTGAATCCCACTTTAGATAATACCGTAGTCACAGTGCCTACTCACTGGACGTTAACGTTGATGTTGCTCTGTGTTTCCGGAAGTAGAGATAGCAGCGCCAAAGCGGAGAGACAAAACACTACAGGCGACATCATCCTGGCTGAAGTGGTGTGCTACGATTCAGAAAACAAACTGTTGTTCAGAATATTAAACAGGTTAGATCCTATAGTTTATTATATATATACCTTTGTTGGTTAGTCACATATAGCAACCTCTGCTACGATATAGGAAGTATTTTCATACTGCACAGTATGCTGGTATGGAAATAGATACACACACACTCTCTCTGCGAGCTCGTTTAATACTATCTATCGAAATAAATGCGGTACGAGAGGATGTTCCTTTACGGTGCAGGTTCGGCATCAGTGAATTCGATACCGCTACGGTCCCGGCTTGCCAGTACGTATGGAGGTCATGTCGGCCGATATAGGGTTAGGGTTAGGGTTAGGGCTAGGGTTAAGGTTAGGGTTAGGTCAGGGCTAGGGTTAAGGTTAGGGTTAGGTCAGGGCTAGGGTTAGGTTAAGGATAGGTTAGGGTTGGGGATAGGGTAGGGGATAGGTTAGGGTAAGGCCTGGCGTCCACCTACTATGACAGAAATTCAGACCTACCAATATGGCACCGATACAAAAAGCAAATATCAGAGACATATCGGGAAGGTGCAAAATCGTAGATAAATGTCTAGACATGCCAATCCACCATGCATTGTAAGGGGTTTTTTTTGGTACCTAATCGCAGAAACGTGGTCAACTGCCCCGACATTAGGTGACCTTCCAACGCGATTTAGATCTTTTATCGGGAGGTGCATCATAGACCATATCGGTGCTATATCGTAGTAGGTGGACACCGGCCCTTGGGGTTAGGTTCGGTCAGGGTTAGGTTAAGGTTAGGGTCGGCCAGCTGGGGGTTGACTGTGTGTGGCCAGCTGGGACCGATACCGAATTCACCACAGACCAAAACTGCCGCAGTATCGAATTCACTGGCATTCATCACAACAAGGTGATTCATACATCTTACTAAAATATAAGACTCAATGTAAAGGTGCTACTAGGATATCTTTTGATGTGTGATGTTGTCTTGTAACCCTATCCCTAACCTAACCCTATCCCTCTGTCTAACTCCAGTCATAACTCTAAAACTCTGAACCTAGCAATAACCTAACCGTATCCCTAATCCTTACCCTAGTCCTAACCATATAACCGTAACTCTATATCTACCTTTACCATTTCCCTAAATCTAACCTTAACCCAATAACCCAAACCCTAGTCCTAACCCTCTAACCCTAACCCTAGTCCTAACCCTCTAACCCTAACCCTATCCCTAGTCTAACCCTATCCCTAACCTTACCCATTCCCTACATCTAACCCTAACCCTATAACCTTCATCCTAGTCCTAACCCTATAACCCTAATGATAGCCATAGCCGAACCCTAGCCATAGCCCTAGTCCTGACCCTATCCATAACCTAACCCTAGCCCTAACCCTAACCTGTGTATTTTATGGGTTGAGTTCTCCAAACCGGGTCGAATTCCCCTGTTGACCACGAGTCGAGTTCATTTCGGGTCGAGTTCTCCAGTAAACATTGTGATAGGTAGAAATTTAAAGTTTAAATTGCCTCCCTATCTTCCTATCTTATCATCTAGTAACAAACCTTTTTTTTGTTAAACCGTTTATTCATCCTGACAAAATACATCAGTCACATGACGACTGGTTTCCGTGCATAGCCAGCTCAAAGTTAGCTCGGTCAATAACCTCAGTACAAGTCATCTGCTGTATCACAGCTTAACTTATTTACAGAAAACAATATATTGAAGTGCATTGATCTATAGGGTTACATATTCCCCTCATAGCATAATAGACTTAGGTAGGCAACCTGGCATCGACGCCTCTACATCCGACCATTTATCATTGTATAGAGTGCTAAAGAATATCTTTCAGGGCAATTTTGAAAGAGATTCTTAACCCTTTGACAGCAGGAAGATGCCTCCAGGCATTCCCCTGGCTATGGCAGGAAGATGCCTCCAGGCATCTTAGAGGCATCATTGATATCTATATACAAAATCAATAGAAAAAAGGATAATTGTTTGATTTAAAAGAAATTTTGAGAATGTATAAGGGCCATATTGACCTTTGATTTGGTATAACAACATATGATCAGTCACCAATCACATGACACATCACATGACATTGCTATTTCCAAAAAAAGGTGCCTGCTGCAGCAGGGTCATTTGGGTAGGCAATGCCTGCCGTGTAATGCTGACCAGGGGAACAGTGTGCTGCAGGGAAAGGGTTAAGCACTCTATACCATGATAAATGGTCGGATGTAGAGGCGTTGATGCCATAACCCTAGCCTAGTTTGCAGCAACGCAATTCCGGCAAATTGTTTATATTATCCCAATGCATCTAACTACATATATACATGTATTTGGTATTCTATGTGAAATAGATGATTAGCCTTTGATGCCTTGCAGCATGTTATTCCTGAATTAATGACAATTGAAAACTGTTTGATAAAAGGAACCCCATGTTTCTATCACAATAAAGAATTGTCTGAGAGCTGTACAAGAGATTGCGTATCCCCTTTGATCATCAACTACCGCAATGTAAATGTGTACATCCTATTTTTCTTTCCTTTTCATTTTAACTGTGCAAAAAGTAAGGTGTCATCCGCAAGTGCAGGTAAATCGATCACCTCAGTAACCATAATACATATATCTGGTACAGAGAACACTTATGGTACAGAGAATTTAATGAAATATGTCCAATGGAGTTTCTGCAAATAATCCTTAAGCTGGAGACACACCAAGCGAGAAAGGCAGCGATTTCTGGAATCGCCAACACAAAATGGCGTGTAGGCGAGCTATTATTCAATATTTCCCTTGATTTTTGTTCCTGATACGCTATATTATCTGTGGGAGATATTACTTTGAAGAAATATATCAGATATGCTATTTTGAATTGGCAATTCCAGAGATGGCCACCTTGACTCGCTTGATGTGTCTCCGGCTTTAAGGCGGCGATCTCGGGAATCGCCAATACAAATAGCTGGTATGTGAGATATTATTTCATAGGAATATTTCCCGCCCACGATTTAGCATCTCATAAGCAATAATCAGGTGAAATATGAGATAATAGCTCACATATAGTCCATTTTGTGTTGGCGATTCCGGAAATCGCTGCATTACTCGCTTTGTATGTCTCAAGCTTTAGACAATAGACTGGGTACTCACCTTAGTATCCTGTACAATACCTATTCATTGACGGTCTTGCTTGGAATGGAGATTTGGCGCCACATATACCCAATATGTCCCTCTGAGAAATCCTCTATCATTGAACCACCACAAACTGATCTGGATGAGGTTTTCCTTGCAGGAGGACTCCTTCAAAGATCACAAAGGTTACTCTGCTATAAATTTATGGGCTTTGCAGAACTCAGTGAGTCACATGGAGAGTGTGCGTGATGGGCAGTGTTGTTATGGTCTGGGGGTGTCACAGCACCTATACTCTTTAGATACAGCACTTAACCTCTGAGTGTGGGTCCTGAAGGGCAGGAGGCTGCCCGGCCATGACACGTCGTGACAACCGGCTGCGTTTGACTTGTAAACTCCGGGTTGCAGCCTAGTTTTACTATCTACCTAATACAAAGTGTCCATAGAATACACATCTATGGGGAGAGTGTCTCACCATAACCGTAGCATACAGATATATCCACCTAATACAGAGTGTCCATAGAACAACATTGGGAGTATGTATCACCATACCCGGAGCATCCAGATATATCCACCTAATCTAAAGTGTTCACAGAACAACAATGGGAGTGTTTATCACCATACCCGGAGCATCCAGATATATCCACCTAATATAAAGTGTTCACAGAACAACAATGGGAGTGTTTATCACCATACCCGGAGCATCCAGATATATCCACCTAATATAAAGTGTTCACAGAACAACATTGGGAGTGTTTATCACCATACCCGGAGCATACAGATATATCCACCTAGTACAAAGTGTCCATAGAAAACACATGGGGAGTGTGTATCACCATACCTGGAGCATACAGATATATCCACCTAATACAAAGTGTCCATAGAAAACACATGGGGAGTGTGTATCACCATACCTGCAGCATACAGATATCTTCCCTAATACAAAGTGTCCATAGAAAATACATAGGGAGTGTATATCACATTTCCAAGACATACAGATATGATGTATGTTCCGGTTCCGATAAAGCACGCATACGGAAAAATAGTGCATACTGAAAGATAGTGTGTACCTCAATTAACTTATATCGGTGCGCCACTTTTCATAAAAAGGTGGATGATAAATACATATTATTACCCACCTGATACGGAGTCTCCATACTAAGCCTATGGAGATTACAGATCGCTACTGAGTAGGATACGGACTTGCGGAATCTCCTAGGAGGATACGGATTTTTGAGATGAAAGTAGTCCCAAACATAACTTCTTAATTACGTTGAAAAGTTTTCTAACGATCATATTTATTGCTTAAATCTAAAAATAAGTGAGTAATAAATACAACATTACCATAATGAATACAACATTACCATAATGAGTGGTGCTACGCAATACTACGCGGAGAATACGGCCACTCAGATCGAAATCATGGTAATATTGTGTATATATTGATTGGTTTCAGATACAAGCGGCCGTAGGCTCCAAGGGGTTGACGCGTAGTAATATCCGAGCGCATGCAAGGATTTTGCACAGAGTCAACTCCGCACTACTCACTTAATACACAGAATACGAGAATTTAGTGTCACACATTCTCAAACGCATCCACTAGTCACGAACTGTTGAGGTGAAGAACCAGGAACACCTGATGCCACTGGACCTGACCCTACTTCTCTGTACATGTGTCCCACTGACTGGTAGGCTACCGCGTAATCATCATAATATCGTAAAATACTTCATCCAAACGATGCATCAAACCAAGACGACTATTTTGAATTCAAGTACGTATGTAAGATAAAATAATGTTCGTATGTGAGATTTCAGAAAATCCGAAAAGACCCCACCCCTCCCAATGCGCTTGTACTCCTGTGGTAGATGGTATTTCTAATGAATCAGAATCGGCACCTTATTCGGTTTAAGTGAACTGAACCCTTCTTAGCTTTATATTGTTGCAGCCTTGTAGATTATACAGAGGAACTACCTTATAGGCATATCCTACAATTCACAGTGGCGCCACCTGGTGATTTTTAAATAATGTCAATTATTGGTCAAAACTGGTTTCTTCATTCTACATGAGTAAATTTAACATTTTGTCCAGTTTATCCAATCTCAATAGGTAAAATAGGCCAATTTGCATTTGCTTGATTTACATAGGAAATCTATTGAAAAATATGGTTTTCTTCAATTCTTTCAAAAACAAGGACGATGACCTATGATTTTTAAAACCTAAATAAGTAGTACCATATATGTACTTTCTCTTCTTCTTTTTAAATTTCTTTTTTTTTTATCGTTGGTGCTGATATCATGCGATCAATCAAATAATGAGAATTAATTGACCAATCTTTGACTTAAGTTAAGCTAATATTCTGATTTTTTTCACTCCCAGTTGGTATTAATCTGCGTTTGATTATGAGTCCACCTCTAGAACTGAGATGTGCATCAAGCAGACAAGACAAAACAGATCGTGAATACCTTCTCACACAGAAAAACCACCCCAAAGTACTGAAATACACTTAACTATCATATTAAATCTCAATATTCCATTCCACCCCTATTTCAAGCAAGACATTTGTTTATGAACTTCGTATCTTGAAAACAAAATGCCTTATACTTCTTGGATGTGAGGCCTGTGGTGAGGTATATTTCTTATCACTGACCTTGTTAGAATGGTCTATAGGAATCACACTTTTTCTGCCTTTAATGTGTGGAAGGGGTTACCATCCCACCTAAGACAATATGCAGCCCCTTCATCAGATACAGGCCTACTTGCTGTGTATTGCCTGTTGTGTCATTATGATTTTGAGATATTGTATTTTATTACCTACGTATTACGGAGTCTCCATAGGAAATGTATAGGGCACCTGGAATTAGCTACCTGGAGATTCTGGCATGTCAGAATCTCCTGCAGGAGATTCCGGAAAAATAGTCCTGTCCAGAGTGAAGTTGAATCATCATGTACTTCGAAATAAGTTTCTTGAGTGTTTATTTAATGCTTATTATTTAGAATCAATCATAATTATCTCATTTACCATCAGAAATCACTTTCATAACACATTTTCCATGCTAAAATCACAGGTCAATGGCGAACTATATTATTGGTGTACGCCTACACCGAATTACTGCCATGTTTGACAGTGTTGTGGCATATGGAACTAAATGGCTTACAGAAACTTTTTAATTGCAATAGACTTGTTACTAATCTTGTAGGTGGGTAAAAAATACAATAACGACTGGTTTTGTATACGAGTGACCGTAATCTCCTCGTAGTTGACGCCGTAATATCCTTGCTAATCGCTCGGATATTACTACGCGTCAACTACTCGGAGATTACGGCCACTCGTACACAAAACCAGTCATTATTGTGTATGTAATCCGGAAAACCTCGGAAATAAGTCTGCCACTGCTCTTTGGACTGATCAAGATAGATACATAAGTATTACATGTCCCTACAGGGGAAGATCTCATCTACCCACCAGAAAACGTAGCTTTCTCAATATAGAATATTACAAAATTTGCGTGTATTTTTGATATATGTTACTATACAGCCATTACCACTCTATATGTTAAGGTACACTAATTATGTTAATGTCGGAAGGTGTACAATTACAAGGAGACATATTGAGCGTATCTGAATTACGTTTGTTCCTTGTTGGTGTGGTCAGTAATATTCACCTCGTTCTTCGAACCCTTCGACCTCGGTGAATATCCCTGACCAAGACAACTCAGGACATATTTCATTTAGGCACACTAACTATGTCTCCATATAGTCTTCATTCGGGTCAAAATAGAATGATTTAAATTTATTTTGCTCTTTTGAGGTTTACGTGAAACTCCGTGGTTGGACACAAAATACCAGTCTAAACAGAAACCTTTAAAAAAGCTGTGTTGTTACTGTGCTGAAGAGTCTCCGTGTGACGACTACTCGGTGAGTGACAGAGGTTGTAACTCTCAGTCTCATGTCAAGTGGTCCGTATTGGTAGGTTGTACTACATCATTGCATCACAGTTCCATCGGTTATCCTCCTCCTTTAACCGTACCAGGGCCCAACTGGTACTATGTTATCCACCTACTACAAAGTGTCCATGGAAAACACATGGGCAGCGTTTACCTACATACCCAGAGCATACAGGTATGTTGTATACTCCGGGCTGCAAAACCCGGAGCATACGGAAACATAGTCCACATCATATTGAAAAGTAAGGCAAACTTTCTATTTGATCTGAAACACTAAGAAATGGATGATCTAAAATTTGAACTATGTGGAATTGGCATATGTAAACTACGAGGGATAATCACATGCAAACTACGAGGGAAAGTCACATGTATGACACAATCTTCGGAAAAATAATGAAAATAAAGAGAGCTAGTCTCAAATTAAAAAAAACACATGATAATAGTGCGGATGAAAAAAAACTGCCTACCGAGATAACTAGCACCCGTAATCTGCGGGTGGTGAATTACACACTCCCTATACGGCATATAGCCTTTGATCCAAGGGCGCCACCATGACGCCCTCCGTGTAGGTGTTCTTCACTAAAGGAGGTGGAAAAGAAGTGAGTGATAATTGGGAAATGTCACAACTTTAGCCTTGCTCACATATTTATATAAAGTGTTCCATATGGAAAATATCATGTCTTGGGTTTAGTTATTATGTCATCCTACTTTGGGATGGGTGTAGAGAGTCAAGGGAACCATGGTAAAATATTGAAAGGCAGTTGAATTTTGTAAGAACAAAGAGCCAGAATACAGATTTGACCCCCGACCACCTAGTGACTGCTTCGTGAACTAACAATGGCTCTCTCCCCTATAGGTTTATTGTGTCGACTCCTCATTGGATGGATGACAAATGCCTAGTTTACAACAACCTCATAGGCAAACACTCTATAGTTACATACCACTGGAGAAGTAACTTCAGTTCTTATACTAAGCCTGACGTTTTCATACCTAGGCTGACCACTGAAGCCATCTAGACCAATCAGATTGAAGTTTAGGTTCGTGAATTTACTCGATAAGGGTGGATATGGATGCCACAACGACTAGAGGTCAGCAAATTGCGAGTTTTATAAATATTTGAAAGTATTCAAAGTAATATGGAAACAAGTCCCAGGAGAAACAATATCAAAACTACTCTGAGAGGATCTAACAAAATATTTTTCCAGATCCTTACCAAATTGAATTCAGTAAGTGGGATCAAAAGTCGGTCGACATGTAGTAACAGAATATCGATAAACAAAATCGTCAATCTTTGCCTTGGATTTTTAGTGCTTGCACCACCGTCCTCATATTTGCATATAAAAACCAGTGCTTCCTAAAAAAAATTGCCGATTATTAAGTCGGCAGGTGTTATTGGGCCTTGAAACAGGCGTACACACTAAACAGCTTGCGACAGGTCACCACGACTCAAGGGCTGGGTCTGAGCTGGATGTACAAAGATACGGCGAATGGCCCTCTAAAGCTCATCGGGCATACGTTCACATTTAGGCCCGGCGTCCACCTACTACGATATGGCTTCAATATGGTCTACGATGCACCTCCCGATAAAAAAACAAAATCGCGTCGGAAGGTCACCTAATATCGGGGCAGTTGACCACGTTTCTGCGATTAGGCACCAAAAAAACCACTTTACGATACGTGGTGGAATGGCATGTCTAGACAGATGTTTTATGATTTTGCACCTTCCCGATATGTCTGAGATATATGCTTTTTGTATCGGTGCCATATCGGTAGGTCTAAATTTCTATCGTAGTAGGTGGATGTCATGCCTAACAATAGCAGGCAGTTGATCACCATCTTATCTCTGGTACACAGACCAACAAACTCTGATCATCTTCACATAAAATCTTTAATCCTACATTCATCTCATTTCACTCACATCACACACATTTCTTATATATCACACTTCCAACCTTACTATGCGGCTTGGCATTCTTATTGCAAATACACTTTGTATTTACTTATTTTACTATATATCGATTTTTTTTATAATACTCTACTACAATCATTATTAAAAATCATCAAATTTTAATACAAAAACGAAATTTTATTTTTTTCCAAACTTCAAATCTTTCTTATACTTTTGCGATGCCTGTAGAGACATACGCCCAATTCTTTTCTCTCTGTGTATTTGCTTTTTAAATATCGTTATTGAAGAAAAAAAAGCTGAGTGTTATCAGTCTAAATAAATGATTTAAACAAAAAAGTGGGTTTATTCATGACTTTATTAAGTCAATATCAACGTATGCTGCAAATGTGAAATATTTCAAGAAGCAAGAGTTCTACAAATCCTCTTTAAATTACCATTTAATTGAGATGATTTCTATATGTTTTAAGCCAAATAGAAATACACGGAGAATAATAAAAAAAAACATCTGATTTTAGAATATAGTAATTTATTCTACAAGGAAATCGTCAAAAACACTAATCGAAACAAAAATTTATTGTTTGAATTCCATTCCAAAAGTTCCCATCAAACAGCTTGAGCTATGAATTCCTTTGTGAATAAGCGACCAAAGAGAATATAATAATTTTGTGTCTCCTTCTTCAATTGTCTATAAAGTAAGAATATTTGTAATGTTCTCTGCCAGAGGTATGAAATCTTGTTCAACAACTTAAGAATTTTCTCACGCACTACTTTACATGCGAGGTGCTGTCTCAGGGACCTTTTTCCCATATACTTCGAGGAGAATACAGATAAAGCTCATTTTCCTTTGGCCGATTACTCTGTACCGACCAGTAATCGGGAACCACTGATAGCTTATGTGGATACACTGACGCCAGATTTATGAATGGAAACGAGACCTATAGAGACCTACAATGCACTAGTCTCTTTCACAGACGCTTGGAGGCGCGCAAGGCAGCCTTGTCAAAGTGCCCTGCGCGCCTCAAGCGGTCGTGAAAGAGACTAAAAGCGGGCGTCCACCAACCACGACAAGGCTACGACAATGGGTTCCCGACAAGGTCCATGACAGGCCTATGATTGGAAGGCCTGTTGTAGCATTGTCGTGGTTGGTGGACCCTAGTTCCCGACAAGAGGCTACGACAAGACGAGAGGCGGCGACATGAAGCTTGTCGGGGGCCTGTCGGGGGCCTTCCAACAAGGTTACGACAAAATCGAACATGTTAGAGTGGAGCCTTGTCGTGGCATGTTGGGAGGTTGTTGCAGAGGTCTACGATAGAATATTTAGGTGGAGCGTGCAACCTACGACACGCCCCGACAACGCTGTCGCAAAGCTCCCCTTCTCACGACAAGGCTGCGACAAGGCACCGATTGGAACTTTCTTGTCTGCGCTTGTCGTAGCCCTGTCGTGGTTGGTGGACGCCCGCCTTAACAATGCACTGGCAACGATTCTTTGATACTGATATTCAGCCAGTGGCACCACCGACAGACTTTTGGGGTAACTCAAAAAAATCTCCGCCGTTTTTGTCAGCCAATGGAAATGAGGTGATATTTGTATTCTATTCAGGTACCGATAGCAGGATTATACAACGTTATATCTCTTCAGGTACCAATAACGGGACTTTACATCTTCAATGACATCTTCGTACCAGGTGGATGTTCCAGTGCAGGGTGAAGCTACCTCCTGGAAGCTCACAGCTCACTCTCCCAGCAGAGATCTTGCGCTCTACTTCCTGCGGCCGCTTATATCTCTGCCCCAACCTGCCTGTTTGGGCTCAAATCTGGCCCATACGCCAGTTTTTGAAATATCCTAAATTCTTAGCGCTTTGGGCAGTATTTTGTGGTTTACATGTAAATAGATATGCATGAATTTTATGGTAAATGATTTACACTCGTTTCTGTTATTTGTTATATCAAATCAGGTAATGTCTTAGGGATTACTTTCTTCATTGGAAGGCACCTCATGTGTTACAGGGTTTTGTTTGTCAACATAACACATGTGCTCACTTGAAGGGGCAGTCTGATCAACACTAGATTCACATCATAAAGTGGTTTAGAGATGAAAAAGAAACAGCTGGATTGTCTGTTAACCCAATTTAACAATTCCTATATTTCCAAACTAATGATATGTGAGTTGTTTGACTCGTATAACTTTTGACAGTTGCCTTGTTTTGAATCTGAAATGTTCGCTGATCTCCCCTGTCCTTTGTGGATACCCAGGGAACAGGCTTTGGGTTGGGGCAGAGACTAAGCACAGCGCTATCGCTGCGAAAGATCTGGGGGAGAGTGCTCACAGCTGTATGTCTGCCATGTGACTGGGTCCTGGGGTCGCTGGGTGCGCTGACCTCTCTGACCCTGCTGACCTTGGAGGGTCACGTGACACCAGTGACCTGCTTGACCTTGCCGATTGGACCGTGGAGGGGTAGGGGGACGAGCAGGCGCTGCCTCTTCCTGAATAAGCAGAAATAGAGTTGATACACTATTATTGAAGTTTCATTTAGTTTGTTTGTTTTGGTAGTTTAATGTCCAATATGTTCTATTAGACTTACTTTTAGGTAGAAATCTCACCCCAACATATTTACTGAGGTGAGAGTTCTTTTACTTCGCAAACCACCTAGACATGGTATGAGAAGGATTGGCCTTTGATATAGCAGTAAATCTACCACTGCTAGGGATTAAGGAGAAAAGTGGTTTCAGTGCGACTCCCAACTCTCAAAGTCCAGTGCTTTACTTATTAAGATTGGATAAACTGAACAAAACATTAAATTTACACATTTGGGATGAAAATGAAACACAGGGAACCAGTTTTGACTGGTATTTGACAATATCTAAAAATCACCAGATGGTGCCACCATAAATTGTCCGTTATACATTTAACGCACCTGCTCATGTAGTTCCAATCTATAAGGATATAGATAGTCTATTACATTTAGAGCATTATCAACTATGGTCAGTTTTAATCCGGGTGGTAAAAGTCACAAATATTATGTTACAAATATTAAGCCACTAGTTAATGTGAAGGATGAGATAAATCCAGAAACCTATTCAAGTTTAGGGTCAGAGCTTGTATCCAATCTCATTAGAATGACCACGTAATTCACGCGGCTTCAACTTGTGGATTACTACGCGAATCACAGCTCGATGGGATACGAGCACAGACCCTAAACTTTCATAGGTTTCCTCTATAGAGCACCATGCCATGATCATACACCACACCTGAGTCGTCGTCCGCCTGTTGGACGTCTATGCTGAGTGCGTCTTTCATGCCGTTAGTCAGTCCAGGGTCGAAGAACTCCGGGTCATCAATGATAACAGCCTTGTCTTCTTTCCTTCGGCTGTTGGTTGAATATACACAAAAAAAGACAACTTTAATTCAAAAGTATGTGATAACCCTCCTAAACCTGGGAGGTGTTTTTCTGTTGTGATTATCTCACTGTTTGGGCTGCGAGTGAGAGGTATCATTCTATAGTCGTAATATCGCAGAGCTATGTGATGAATACCTTTAGTGATACTTTTTGTGATAATTAGAGCTTGACGATTATTGCTGGCAAATTCACTTGTATAATGCAAGTGAGAGAACCATAGAAGGGGTGAGGATGTCTCTAAAAACAAGGGATAGACAATACCGTAAATTTATAGTTATTGCTCACACACTCCCTCGCTCGCTCTCCCTTATATATTGCCCATATTACTATGACAGAAAAACACCCTCCTCATGGACCAGTTTCATGAGTTTTGGGCTTATAGCAGACGGGAAGACCGAAATAGCAGCACCAATAGCGGAAACAATAGTGAAGAAACCGAAGTCTTGTTTCAGAAACTTTGTCGCTGTTTGTTTCTTGTGTTTTTCTCCACATTTCAGTTTATATTTGACGTCTCTACGTACATTTGTGACTGAGTTACGACGCCTAACACTGCAGCTCTTGGTTGTAAGACATGGAAGTGATAGCCTATGGTCAAGTGATACAGTAAGAAACCGACAGAGTGGTGCAGTGATCACAGTTGTGGGTCGAATAGTATAATGGTTCTCACAAAGGAGTTGACCACCAGAGAAAATTGAAATTCGAAATATGGGTAAAATATACATAAGGAATTGTTATTAATCTGTTTAAATTTTTTATGTATTTTCTCAGAAAACATGTTAAAAGATAGGTGAAATGTTTGACTTCTAGAATATGAGTGAAAATTCCATAGAATTCCATATGAAAACAAAATCAAAACCCAGTTAAATAAAGTAGGGATTTCTTTTACAACTACTTTAATACCTTAACTTATTTTGTACTCATATATTAGAAGTCAGAATGGGCTGTTTTATTATCAAAATAAGAAAGTAGCATATGTCAAAGTGCTGTCATGATAGGCGGAAAAGGGACTTGGTTGAAAATGATGCAATGTATCTATATTGTAATTTCAGAGAATGTATTCCCTTTATTTATTTTTTACAAACAAATGCTTCTCAAACAGCTTAGATATGCAGCATAAGTCAATCTATAAATTTATTTAGGGAAACACATTTTAATCAGGATCCAACCATAGTCTCTTATATGCTTTCCTGCCCTATAGGGAGCCAAAGTGAACCCGCTGAAACCACAGATACCCACCTACAAAACACCATTTCCGTTGGCCAGTAAGAATGAGGCTTAGTGCTGAACATTGAGGCTAGACTTTTGTTTTTGGTCTTGTTTGTTACTTTTGAAGTGTAGTTTACTACTATCATCTCTACATAACTCTGTTTCGAAACTATGATAACAGTTGTTCAGTTTATCAAAAAATATGGATCTAAAAGATTGGAGAATGTGACATATAATCTTGAACCTACATAGTCAGGAGTACTGAGCGCCTATATCCAGAAATGGTATTTTGTGACCGGCTATCTGTGGTTGTAGCGGGTTCACTTTGGCTCCCTATGGCGGCTCAATTCACCTGTGGTGAGCACTGAGTGCTGCTACCCTCCAGTGAGTGTTGCTGGAACTAACCCATATGTTCCGCTTGATATCTAGTGGCATTCTGGTGAACCTTAGTGTTCTCTCTAACTTAGAGACTCATCCTGGTGTACCTCTCTCCTAAGATCTCACACTCTCTAAGTCGTATTCTGTACTCTCACTACGCTCTATGGAGAAGAATCTTTAACGAACTAGGCTTAGAGCTTTGAGAATCCACTGACCTGCCTCCCGTGCTAAAGATGTGCATTAATGCAACCAAAGATTCCTATAATCTCAATGATGCCACCTAACGGGAATACTGTGTGTCAGTAGATTCTCAAGGCTCTAAGCCTAGTTCTTTAGGAATTCTGCTCCCATAGAGCGCAGTGAGAACCTTGTACAGATAACGACTTAGAGAGCGTGAGATCTTATGAGAGGGGTGCCTTTTGGGGTCTGTCTTCGCTTGCTCATAAGTTTCGACTATCAAGTCTCATCAGGTGTTTATTGGCCAACCTGGAGGTCTATGTTGATATATCCATGCTTTTTCATGGTTATCATGGAAATTCCACAGTCTTGGTTTGAGAAAAGAGAAATGTTTTTCGTGTGTTTGGACAGTCACAGTCTAAGTCGCTCTTATGAGTGATATTGAGACAATAACATCATAAGAAAGAAATAATCACTCTCATTACCTAAATCTTCTTAGTGTAAAGTGCTTTTTTTTCTGGACAAAACATCCATTGTAAGATGCCAATTATATCAAGGGATGTTATTATGAAGCAGGAAGTAAAACTACCAACAGATCTTGTTAAGTAATGGTTTTGTTTTAAGTATTAGGATATAATTATATCGTTATCTTAGACCACTCTGTTTAACTGAACTACTTTAAAGCTCGAAGAACGATTCGACAGTGTTGGATAGTCTACATGTGCAAAAAAAAAGAATTTTTTTTTAGAAAACAAGAAAGCCATCCTTTTCAAACGCAAAGTTTTGCAAAAGAATTCTGACATCTAAAAATTTAGAAATACATGTGTAATAAACGTCGAGAAATAGTCAGTCAGATGTTAAATTTTCAAGAATTTCTTTTTATTGAAGCATACTTGGCGGGAATTATGTGATACATCAAAATATCCTTATTTCTATGCATTTACAAGTTCGTTTTGATTCATCTAAGCACATAGCTTTCATTCAATTAGATAGCTGCATCCTTTTTTTAGGTGTAAGGTTGGTAACTAGAAAATCATAAATATTCCTACTGTCACGTTAAGGCAAGGCGCCTTGAGTTAGGTGTCAGACAGGAGAAAATGTAACAGTTGAGGTTAAAGTTGGAACAGGCTGAAACTTTGACTCTGAGGATCATACAACCGTTTATCTGAAGCCAGTCTATATTGTATTTATTATCCACATTTTCCTGCCAGGTACAATACTGATATTAGTTCATTCAGGTACACAACATGTTTCTTTATGAGCCAGCTTTTGCAACCCGGAGCATACAACACATCTGTATGCTCCGGGTATGTAGATACACACTGACCATGTGTTTTCTATGGACACTATGTAATAGGTGGATAATAGAAAGCTTTGCTCATGAATGGTGCCCTTCAAAAGATAAATGAAAAAGGAGGAGACTTAAGAAAGTGGAAGGGTTATATGATAAACTAAATATCGATTATATAGACTGTAGGCGTCATACGCAATTATTGAGCATGATGTTTAAGCACGTGCTTGACCAAATTAATCTTGATACCCCGGATCGGAAAACTCACAATAGGAACAAAGTTTGTTATAAGAAGGGAACATATTGATAGCAGTACTTATTATAAATCCTTCTATTATAGGGGACACACTTGTGGAATCAACTTGATTCTGCTTTTAACATATGACGGACCTCAAAGAATTCAAGAAACATGTTAAATGCAAATATTCTGGGTAAGACTAGCAAAAACCCTTGATTATAAATGCCTAGTTTGTCTATTTCCACACCCTTTAATATATCATTTCATTTCCACCAGATTTTCATCAATATTTTTTTTTTTTTTTTCTCTTCTTTTCTGTGATTTATAAATGTATCAATGTAATGAGAATCCACTTTGTTTCCAGTGATCTAGCCAATCATGTAGCGGTGGAAGATCTTACGTTTGTATGAACCATATGAAATGAACTAGGAGCAAATGGAATGTTCATTATAGATGAATGAGCGTACAATTATACATGAATAACAATTAAACGGTTTCAGTTACATTCAGTCTATTGATAGTTTTCTGTTAGCTAATGGAACCCAGTCATCCTGTTATTTCTGCAACCATCTGAGTCTAGGATCCAACAATATCAAGGTCAAGCACCAGTGGGTCAATGAGGTATTTCGGTCTCTAGTGATTGGTCATGGTCAACTGAGCATGCTTCTAAGATCCCGAGACACTGGCACCCTGCTCCTTTCACACTATCACAGTGGATAACACGCAGATAGTGAAGGGATAGTTTTCTGGCAGCATGCTGAAAGTGTATATATGTTACCACTCTAACCTATAGGTCTCTAGATGATGTATATAGGCGTGCAAGCATGCTCTAATAAAAGAAAATGACAAAACAAAAAATAAATCAGAAGATAAGGGAGTATGTTTTGACCTACTTGCAGCACTCACAGCAGCACGGCCGGCCAGGGTCGCAGCATCGCGAGTCCTTGTGGTAACAGACACAGATGAGCGCCATCAGCGCAATGATTCCGCCCAGAGTCCCCCACAGAATCGCCTGCTCCTCACTGCAGCAAAACAAATACTGGAACAAACTTCCAATTAGACCCCAAACAAACTTACTCGCCTGGGAGCTTTTGGGTCATAAACAAACTCGCCTGGGAGCTTCTAGACCCAAAACAAACTCGCCCAGGGACTTCTAGACCCAAAACAAACTGGTTTGGGAGCTTCTGGGAGCTGTTTCAAAACGTGGGTTAAGTCTATGGTTTTGAAACAGCTCCCTAGGCCCAAAACAAATTAGCCCAGGAGCTTCTAGATCCAAAACGAACTTGCCCCCTTTAGGGTACTCACCCTGCTCCATCCTCAAGTATCCAAATATTTAGAAGGAAACTCATGAGATGAAAATGACTTTGATCATACTTCACCGAGTTTGATCGCAGAGTAATTCACAAAGTGAAGCTAAGTGAATTACATGGCAGCCAAACGAGGTGGAGTGCAAACAAAGTTATTCTCATTGAATGGGTTTCTGATTTTATCTCAACCTGTATACATGAATTACCCATGGCCTACGGTCAGGGGTGGTCATTGCCCCCCCTGGTGAAACCACTCTGTACTCGCGCACCCCTGCGCCACCTCTGTACTGTCGGCCGCACTAAACATCAAAGTGCGCTAGGTCGACACTGTACTCTGCCTCACTTCCTCTTCAGGTCTCACACACTACACACATACTTTTTCTTCTCCGTACTTTGGCTATTCCGCCCGTCGTACCTCCGGTCTCCATATTCCCCTGAATATCAGCGACCGTGTACAGGCATAGCAAGGCAGAGTTGAAATATTTACGGTGAACTATGTTGACCAGAAGCGGGATGGCGGCTGCATCCGCGGCCACGGAGACGGACTCGGAGGTGACCCTACGGCAGCAAGAAACGGCTACGGAGAGCGACCACGTGGACTCGGTCTCACAGCAGGGGACGAGCGCCAGCGTTCGTTCCCGGGCCTCACGGGTCACTGCTCTAGAGACCAACCTTACGGGCGTGCGGTCGGACGTGAATGAAGTCAAGACAGACATTAATGGAGTCAAAACCGACGTCTCAAAGATGTCCCGACAGATGGACGGCATGATGGACGCCATCATGCAGATCTCTCGGCCTGCATCGCGGAGGGGCGGCTCACCGGCGTCGTCAGCGGCCGACCGCACTCGGGACTGGGCCCAAGAACAAACCGAGCGACTGCTGCCTCCACCATGTGAGCTGAGGGAAACGTATATGTCGGAGGATCACCTTCAACGGGAGTTCGGCCATGAGGCCATGCGTCACGACAGGACCACAGGTAAGAACTCGTTACTATCAGATCTTAATGCCCGCAGGCCGACCGCTAAGCCTTACATGTATATGGACAGGGACGGGATCTACACGCTTCACCAGAAGCTGGATTTACGGTCGGGCCTCGGGCCCCTTGAGTATATCAGTTGCTTTGTGGGTCTGTTAAGTGACGAACGCGCCTTCCTCCCCGAGGACAGGGCAGACATGTTCCGGCATCTACACCAGGTTACGGTCGATGCCCAGGCATGGCCGTGGGCCGCGGTGAGACGCTGGTCGAATTACGTATTTGACTGGGTGGAGGCCGGCAGGATGCGATGGTCCGACCACGGCCGGATACAGGAGGAGCGCGTTCGGCTAGCGATGACCTCGACCAACACCGCTAATCCCAGCAACAACACGGACACCGGACGCGCTCGGGGATCTGAGGCCCCGTGCCGTGACTTCAATGGCGAGAGGGGGTGCCGCCACCGTAACGACCACTCAGAGGGGGGCATCCGGTGGTTGCACGTGTGCACCTTCTGTGACTCGGTCGGCAGGAAGTGCGGTCACTCGGTGCACGCCTGCAACCGCAAGCTGACGTACGGACACGGCTATGACAACACGGCGGCTCCCCCTGTACCCACACCACGGCGGGTACCACAGGCGGGGTATCAACTCCAAGCTACTACAAAGCCGGCGGCACCCCGCAGTGTCCTTCAACACCCTCAGCCGACTTAAAAAAACGGACAGGCCGCGCCCCGCGACTAAGCGAGGCGCGAAACCAGGATGAGAGGGGGGCCGGCGGCCCTGTGTGTGATGTAACGAAGCCGGCCCCCACACGTCACGTCAGAGGATCAATGCTTTCCCCGCCCCACCGATGTCTTACAGCGTGGCCGGTGTTAGTGTTACTGCGCCGGCCGACCGCGAGGATAGTAACACTCCGGATTTCGCCGCACTAAAGGAAGTGTGCGAGACCGGAATCCATCGGGAGGGTGTTCGGACGGACCCGTGCGCCCTCCGGGACCACCGCCGGGCGACATGGCCGGACCTCACAGCCGTAGGGCCCGGCACCCATGCCGAGATATACCGGGCCGTGAGGGAGACGGGGCTACCCAACGCCCTCGCCGCAAGGATTCAGGTCCCCTCGGATTTACACCTACCAGCCTGGGACAAGTATCTAGGGGGCGTGGCAGGTGCGGAGGAACTCCTGGGGTTCCTTCACTACGGCTTCCCCCTAGGATACCTCGGGCCCGAGTCCGACACGAGGGGGGTGGCCAACCACCCCAGCGCGACCGGATACCCGGAGCAGGTAGAGAAGTTCCTGGCGAAGGAGGCCACCTTCTCTAACATGATGGGACCGTTCGACGAACCGCCCTTCTCCCCCTGGTGTCACGTGTCGCCTCTCATGACACGGGAGAAGCGGGGGACCGACGAAAGGCGCATCATCACGGATATGACTTTCCCGCGGGAGCGCAGCGTGAACTCGTTCGTGATTAAGAACTCTGTCTACGGACTGGAACGAGATCACGGCCTCCCTATGGTGGACGAGTTCGTGTCGAAACTCGTGAGGGCGGGTAACTCGTCTTATATGTCATCCATCGACGTGTCGCGTGCCTACAAGAACTTCAGGTGCGATCCCCTCGATTGGCCCCTGCTGTGTTTCACGTGGGAGGGCGGGCATTACTGCGATACCGCCATGCCGTTCGGCGCCCATGCCTCCTCGTACCACATGCAGTGTGTGGCCGAGGCCATCGTCGGGATCCTCGGGTCGAAAGGAGTCACGGCCGCAATGTACCTCGACGATCTTATTATCCTCTCCGAGGACCAAGGTAAGGTGGCCGTAGACTTCCAGATTGCACGTGACCTGTTCGTTGAGCTGGGCCTCCCCGAGGCACGCGACAAAGCTCAGGTACCTAGTCAAGTCGTCAACTGGCTAGGTATTGAGATCGACGCCCGTAGGATGAGCCTCTCCATCCCTACGGCCAAGTTGGAGGAGATACGCGCTCACGTGTCGGCTGTCGCGAAACGCCGCACCCTCAGGAAGCGACAGCTGCAGTCAGTGCTGGGACGGATACTGCACGTGGCGAGGTGTATTCGGCCGGCACGTGCTTTCGTCTCTAAGTTACTCGAGGCCCTGAGAGGAATGACGGGGTTCTACCTTAACATCAACTCCGAGATGCGCCAGGACCTCGACTGGTTTGTGAAATTCGCCGAGGGCTGGAATGGACGCGCGTTAATTCCCCGGGGCCCGCCGACGAGGCGCATCACTGTCGATGCCTGCCTCTCGGGCGTTGGAGGCACTGACGGCCGCTTCTCCTACTCCGGCCAGGTGTGCCCTGTCCTCAACCCCGTGGAGTGCATCTCAGAGCTTGAGGCTCTGAACACCATATATGCACTCCACACCTTCATCACGGACGAGGACCGTGGATCACGGATCGAGGTATTCTGCGATAACCTCGGGACTGTGCAGACCCTCAACAGTGGGCGTGCCCGAAACCGGGTCCTGGTGGAGTGTGCCCGCCAGGCATGGATGGTGGAAGCACGCCTACAGGTGGAGTTGGTTTTCACCCACATCCCCGGGGTTCAAAACGTGATCGCAGATGCCTTGAGCAGGGCCCACCTTTCAGCAACTGATTACGATAAAGCGACTTCCCTTACTCTACTCCATGAACTGTATCCGATCGTGCCATGTACACATGCCTCCTTTGTACCGATACTCCGTCTCTTCTGCAGATCCGGCGCTTCTTTCACTCCAGGAGAAAGCATCTGCCCGACAATCAGAGGCGCGTGCCCCAGGCACGCTCGCCAACCAGCGATCCGCAGTGGGCACCTACCTGGCGTTCTGCAGAAGGATGGAGATCGACCCCAGGGCACCGACCGTGAGCCTGATCACGAGTTACATGGAGTACGTGGCCGACCATGCCCCTTCCCCGGCTACGGTCGCGAACCATTTATCGCACATCCGTGCGCATCTGCGACTGACGGGGGGGGACGTGGCCCCGACAGAGGATCACCGAGTGAGGCGGGCACTGGAGGGCATGAAAAGGAACAAGGACTATGTACCAAACGTGAAGCCGCCAGTGCCCATGGACGTCTTCCGGGCCGTGCTCGACGAGCTCGCGGTATCGCCTCTCCACACGGCGATAAGGGCGGGCCTGCTTGTGATATATTACGCGGCCCTACGGCAGGGCGAGGTGGCGCCGCAGTCAGCACGGGCGTTCGATCCGGCACGACACCTAACACGAGGGGACGTGGTCGTCGGCCAACGGCACGTGATGATCACGATAAAAGCCGCCAAGAATCTCCAGCACGTGGGGGAGCAGAAGGTTATGCGCCTGGAGGCCGCGGACGACCTCAGGATCTGCCCCCGACACGCGATTCGACAGCTACTACGGGTGGCCCCTACGGCTTCTCTATGGGATCCTTTTCTTACGTTGCCCGACGGAACAATCATTACCTCCCGAATGATGACAAGGGAGTGGGATCGCCTTCTGCAGGCCACAGGCCAGACCGTGAAAACATTCACCCTCCACAGCCTCAGGAAGGCCGCTGCCACGCAGGCATTCCAGGCTGGCATACCTGAACACAATATCCAGAGGTATGGAGGGTGGAAGTCCCAGGCACATCGTGCCTACATCAAGGTCTCCGACCTCAGGACTGTCAATAACTCCCTTATTCAGTCCCTTTCCTTCACAAAGTGAACTTTTCTATTTTCCCAACCCACCTCTCCCTATAACTATTGGCTTCTTGGCTATTTTTATTATCTTATTATTACATGTTACCCATAACTATGTAATATTACATAATAACTTCATTATGTTCTCATATATTGTTCATAATTGACAACAACAAAAATATGTCAATTATACACTTTTCATTATTATTGATATTCATTGTATAACCTTATTAATATCAATAAGTAATATATATAAAATTTAATAAAATTTTATAAGCCCACTCCGGCTTTCCTCTTGTTTCATTTGGGATCTGGGGTAATGGGTTACCCATGGCCTACGGTCAGGGGTGGTCATTGCCCCCCCTGGTGAAACCACTCTGTACTCGCGCACCCCTGCGCCACCTCTGTACTGTCGGCCGCACTAAACATCAAAGTGCGCTAGGTCGACACTGTACTCTGCCTCACTTCCTCTTCAGGTCTCACACACTACACACATACTTTTTCTTCCCACCCACCATCACCTCTTTTCTCTCTACTCACTCTCACTCGTAGGGGCTATTTTTATTATCTTATTATTACATGTTACCCATAACTATGTAATATTACATAATAACTTCATTATGTTCTCATATATTGTTCATAATTGACAACAACAAAAATATGTCAATTATACACTTTTCATTATTATTGATATTCATTGTATAACCTTATTAATATCAATAAGTAATATATATAAAATTTAATAAAATTTTATAAGCCCACTCCGGCTTTCCTCTTGTTTCATTTGGGATCTGGGGTAATGATCAGGAACATTATCAATCAATAGAATAACTCACCCAATTAAATTAACCATTGAGTATTGGGTACACTACTTTCAAGGTCCTGGAGTATGATTTCCTAACGTTAAGCCAATGGAGAAAAATACTGGGGTGAGATTATCTCACCCCTGGCATTTTTGTCTCATAGGCTTAACAGTATGAATCCGTTCTCCATTTCCCTTCAATGGGTGACGATGTCACAAACGTTTAGATCATTTAGTTCATAGTGTATGCAGGGGTGACATATACAGAAAGCAACTCGTTTTGGTCACAGTCACTGTTCTCCATATCGCTTGGCTGCTTTGCAATTATTCATTCGACTGCTGCCTCGTTCATATCTCTCATTGTTCAAACTCTATGGAGAACGAAAACTGTGACCAAAATGATATGAACCAGTCCTCTTTTGGCCTCTTCAACCAAGCTGGCAGTATGAGGGTGGTTGTGGTCCACTAGATTTTAGGTCAACTATAGACTGTAGAACCGTCCCAAGGCACTATAAATATCATGTAAGGAGGTCAGGGTGAAGTTTGTGGTTTGCTCCGAATGCAGTCATTGGCTACTGGGTCTACTCTATTCCTTATATGGCAGTTAATGCAAGGGGACAACTCCATGCAGAGGGGGCATCAAAAGAGTGCCTCGTGGCCACCACATCACATAGCACCCATGTAGCTGATGCACGGCACCTATGTGAGCTCCAGTGCATTAGAAACCCGAAGAGTTTGGCCCTTAACCAATAATAAAAGACCATACAGTAAATCAACGATAGGTTATTGATTACAAATTTTACTGCTATTGATGTCACAAGTAAACTATTTTGGATTATTACATGTAAACTATGAGGGATTGTCACATGTAAAGTATGTGGCATTGTCACATGTGAACTACCAGGGATTGTTACATATGAACTCTGTGGGATTATCACATATGAAATACTAGGGGTTGTCACATGTGTACTATGTGGAATTGTCACTCGTAAACTATAGGGGATTGTCACATGCGAACTAGGAGGGATTGTCACATGTGAACTATGAGGTAATGTCACTTGCAAATCATGCATGATTGTCACATGTAAACTACGAGTGATTGTTACAATTAAATCATGTGGGATTGTCGCAAACTACGAGAGAGAGAGAGAGTAACATATTAACAAAATGCTGAGCTCGGTGGTAAATGGTAGAAGTGGTCGCCTCGAACATGGGAGGTTGTGGGTTCTAACCCCAGTCGGGCCATACCAAAGACTTTCACAAGAAGTACCCACTGCTCATTCTGCTTAACACCCGCCATTACAATGAGGAGTAGGGGGCTAGTACCCAAGTGGAAGAATGGCTATATAGGCGAATTCGGTGATTATACACACAATATTCCCTTAATAAATATTGCTAAAAAGTTAAGAATAAATGAAAACATATATATGAACTCATACCTTCTATATATATATATGATACAAGTGTAGAGTATATATACCAAAAATCTAAGGAGCATGAAAAACGACCACAAGAATATGACTTGATATATGATACTCCGCGTAAAATTTGAGCACACTTCATAAGCTATATGAAATATCAAGAAATATCACGGAAATATAACAAAAAAAAAGTTTTTAATTGAAAAAGTGAAAAGAGAAGAGAGTAGTAGACTGACACGACGTGTGTGGCGGCGGCCTCGCAGCAGGTGAACTGGTCGTCGATCTGGCAGCAGTTGGGCTTGCCAGGGTCGTTACAGTAGTACACATTGAAGTCAAACCGGTCTCCCAGCGACTCGTCCCTCAGGCACTTACCGCTCTCTGAAGAAGATATGTTTAAAGCCATACTGCTATAAAACTAGAAGCACGTAGTGTGTTCATCATTGATGAATGAGCGTGAAATTATAGATGAATAACAATTGAAGGTTTGGGTTACATTCAGTCTATGGATAGTTTTCTGTAACCTGCTTGCATCCAGACAACTTGCCATTTCTGCATCTGCCTATCTAGGATCCAAATACATCAAAGATCAGTGGATCTTGAGGTATTCTGGTCTTGGGCGATTGGTCATGGTCAGCTGCGAAGGCCTCTAAGACACTGCAACACTGGCTCTAGCTACGCGCGCGCAGCCGTCACTCAGTGCAATAAACAACAAATCTCTCAATAATTGTTCTTCAAATGATTCCCAACAAGCGGCCTTTTATCACATCTACTATCAAAATACACCTACTGAAAGCTGGGATTCAGGGCTTTCCTGTGGATATAAATATAAGAGTAATGGGGCAATATTAAAAAAAGAATTGTGACTTTAATTAAGAAGGATTGTCCTGGGCCTATACCCTGGTCCATGGCCCCTGCTCTGTTAGACACAGTGTTTATTTCATCCATTTGCTGAGGTCTTCTGCCACTTTAAGTGCCAAAACACTATTTCAGCCAATCAGAGGCTTCAAAACATAAACAATTATCAGTGAGAAAGGTTCTCTGACCATTAACATCCCAAATGAGACCCTGATATCTCCTGTTATCAGCATATATATTAATAGACCTGATAGGCTGATTTTATGTCTGTAACAGACATAAAATCCCAAGCTTGTAAAACAGCAGTAACATGATAAATGCTTATATATATGAAAGTTTTGCACAAGTCTCATCCATAGAACAATTAATGGAAAGGCCCTCAGGTCTGCTACAGTCCGTTATAGGCCTGAGTTTGCTATTAGACTTCATCACAGCACTTAAAAAATGAATGCACTGTGGAATACCATCTGCAACACTTGTTTTTTTCTACAGGCTAGCTCAGAATTAACAACAAAATTCATTTGAGCGCTAGCATCGCCTGTGAGGTTAGAAGAGTAGTTGAAACGAGCATAAGAGTTACAAAAATCATTATCAGCAAATCTGTACACTTTAAGAAGCAACATTAAAAATGTATCCAGCATTACAATCACAGCCAATAGAGTGACAGTAAGCCTCTCTGAAAACATTGCATAGGTTTAATTGACAAGAAATGCTGGAAATCTTATGATTTCCACAGTTTCCGTCCGGACAAAAAAATATGTGTTGGAGCGTCTTCATAAAATACATAATTCTCTGCAGAGAAATAGTCAGAAACAATGTCTTTTAAATCAGAAATATCCTTTTTGTTATCGAAAAGCCATATTGACAGTCCGCAGCAAAGGTTTCTGAAGCAGGGACCTGTTTTACTAGTTTCGTGACATGTCTGTGACACCATACATACATTGTGGTTATCCAGTTGCGTGACAACACAAGTAGCTGCCCTTAGGAAGAGAAAGACCCCAAACATAAGAATTAAATCTAAACATCATGGACCTGTTTCACTAGTATCGTGACAAAAGTGTTAGACAGACATGAAAAGCGGCACCAACAGTGCAAGTAAGAACGGACAAAACGAAGTCTAATGTCTAGTTCTTATGAAACTGGACACACCATCTAGACGCCATCTAGACATGTCACAAAACTAGTCCCTGGTTCCTCACTAAAATCTATATATGAGTGTCACCCACTGGTACCCAACCGAAGCTGCCACCAGGTCATGAAATCTATAAACATAGTCTTCATCTGAGGAACAAGCAAAATCACAATTTGTACCAGAGGAAACATCATCCCCTCAAAAAAATCTCTTTTAGATAAACAGGAAATAGATATTCATCTAGGACCATCTGTCGAGGTGGAGGTGCCGCTCGCTATTGGGTATTAGTAGCGGTTTTACTGCCGCTTTGATTCAAAGTGCCGCTCGCTGTTGCGGTCTCCCGCTTTCAAAATGCGACGTGCCGCTGGCGAGACTTCACTCGACTTTTGAAACAGCTCCCTGATCTCCTCATGGACTATTTTTATATGAAAGGAACTGTTTTCCAGTGATCTCCACTCTGTGTAGGGCATTACTTCCACACGAAATCTCTGCCCAGTGAATTATACACTCCTTACAAGTCCTTTTATGGGGGCTTCATATGGGGTGGACAATAAAATCGAATTCATGGAAAAGGAAAGTTAGCAAACCTAATTTGATAAAATAAAAATGTTGCAGAGCGAGGTTTTAATCTTGCAGTACTTGTTTACATAGTAGAAATACAAGTCCATCCATTTGTCATAAAAACTGTGGAGATTTCCCATTTGAACAATAAATAAGTATACGATAGCGATGTTTTCGCTAGAGAGGAACTAGATAATAAACAAATACAAGCTTCATAGGGGTCCTCATAGCAACGGCAAACAATGGAGTCAATATCAGTCTCCATGTTATTGTTTTGTTGGTAATTAGTCGCCTGGTCGCTAATGAGGCTTACATTGTTAATGAAATAACAGAAACATCCCCCATAATCAAGGTATTTGATTCATCGTAAGTGTAATCTACTACAAGCGCAGTCTACAACATTATTCCTAGATTATACCGTATACGGTAAAAATTCAGTAATAAATAGAACAATTATATAACAACATACCTGTTTTTACTGTTGTCGCTGCTACCACAGACAAAATGCACAGTGTGATACCCACACACCACCTGACAGCCATTTTAGTTTGGTAAACCTGATCTGGGTGGATGTACTAATGCTGTTCCACTTCCGAAATGCTCATCTCTATTACGTGAACTTGGCGGTAAACGTTGTGAATGATGTTTTGTGAAAATGGTTCAACAGGTTCCTATGATATTTGTCACCCACAACCAGAAGTGGCCTCCTAACTGCAGAAGACTCCCGCAAAAACTTGACCTGTGCTTGGAGTTGGTTTGAGCTGCTCGTAATCTCACTTCCTATCGTAGCGGTTGCTGATGACACCTGATTCTGAAAGCTTGCTGCAATACAAAAATTGTCCTACGATCCTCCTCCGAAAAAATATAGCTATTTCTTCAAGTGAAGTGAGTCCACTGCTCTAGCGAATGCACCACGGCAGAAGAACACTCTCCATACCGATACCCTGCTCCTTTGGGACTCATTCTATCCATGAGCGGATAGACCAAACCTGTGTTGTGAGCTGGAGTATTTACCCTCGGCTTGGAGGTCAATGTTGCCATGGCTGCTGGTCACGTCGGTGTAGTTGTCACATGAACAGGCATTGATTAATGCTCACGACGCTACAAACCAGGAACCAGCAGAGCGAGGCGCCATCTGGTGTGAGCTTGATTAATTATACAAGTCCCGGCGTCCCTCGCGCGTCCGACACCGGGGCATAGCTTTCTCTGTGTGGTGGACTGTAACATGATCAATAGGTATTAAACACATGTATGTGTTATCCATCGATTGCAACACCCCGATGAAAATGGGGCCTCAGAAAACATCTATCGCCATATCCCTATGACTGAATACCCTTAGGTACATACTGCTGCTAAGGGTGTAGTAGCAATATGTCTCATATTAAGGGTGCTTGTTCTGCATTGCTTGTGCTCCATTACAGCATGGAGTTGTCCCATTACACTCACTGCCATATAAGGAATAAAGTAGACCCAGTATCCAATGACTGCATTCGCAGCAAACCCCGACCTTCACCCTGACCTCCTTACATAATATTTATAGCGCCTTGGGACGGTTCTACAGTCGAGAGTTGACCTAGAATCTAGTGGGCCACAACCACCCTCATTGCTTGTGCTCCATTGCGCCGATCCACTGGAGAACAAAAGTTCTTTAAAAAAAAACACCAAAAAAATCAAACCAAACGGTCTTATGTAAAAGCGAATTATTCTTTTTGTTTCCTTTTGAATTTCAAGAAATGTACAGGGATAGTTGCAAAATAACAATAATCTCCAGGTCTCGGTCGCATGATATCTGTATCATTGACAAAGTCCCCATCCGTTAAATACATAATATCAGTCTGAATAATTGGGGGTCATTCAGTTTTGGGCATTAAAGATATGATTAAATTGGATGGCTATCCATTAGATTCTGCATTTTCTGTAAGAGCGTGTGTTAAATAC
Organism: Alentia gelatinosa; assembly: GCA_950022655.1. Classification (NCBI taxonomy): domain Eukaryota; kingdom Metazoa; phylum Annelida; class Polychaeta; order Phyllodocida; family Polynoidae; genus Alentia; species Alentia gelatinosa. The sequence continues at coordinate 52,590,586 of OX465584.1, forward strand.
ACAGCAACTGACATAATGACATTTTCTATGCATGTAAGTATTATTATCTGATGACATCTTCCAAGAACGATAACCGCATTTAATAAACTGTAATTTAAAGTTTATATAACATAACTGCAAACTTCCTCATTCCTTGCTGATATGATTACAGACGTTCTGCTCTGTCATCAGTTTGTGGTTGGCTGTGTGATGCGAAAAACGTTTACCCTGTGAAAAGTGGTAATTATCGCCCACCCAATACGCGCGTTCGTCTGGACACGTTCTTCCGTTCAGATATCACGGACTATTGGACGTACTACAATTCTGATGTAATTTTAATGTAAACAGATGAAAAGAATAGTATTTAGACATGAGAATTACATGTTGTGATATGTCGTGATATGCTTAATTTCGGCAAATTGTTCACTCTCCAATCGTGGACTTCACTGCGCATGCTTGTGGGCGATAATGACCATTTTTCGCAGGGTAACCGTTTTTCGCATCACAGCTGTACCCACTATGATCAGGGGAGTAGCTTGCCCGGGGTTTCAACACCAACTCTGTGACCTTCACACTAGGGCAGAATAAGGTGGAATCGTAGCTTAACAAAATGATAATGAAACCGAGCCTTATGTTCATTATGTTCTGTTGAAATATAAACATAAGGAAATAAGAAAATGTGTAAACTTGAGAGTACAAAAGGGCACACTCTCCAAACAGTACAGACAATCTGGGTGGAGAGTGATAGACACTTCCAGCTACTGGTTCAAGGTGGCCGCGGATTGGAGGACCGAATTGAAATCAACCCACCTATCGGTAGATCTAAGCTCCGGGCTTATGTGGCGTTTTCACCTGCCGATCAACAATTTTTCTCTCCTGTCTTATGCAATTTGTTACCACTTATCGACAAAATCAAAGCACATTGAATTTAAATCAATCAGTGGCGGTCTGCATTCTACCACCAAGATTCGGTCAATGTTCACTACTTCTATAGAATGACCTCATCATGCTGTACATGCTACAAAACGATATGGAGAATTGTTGTTTTATACGGAACAAGGCCCCAGGCCGAGTTCCGAGCGAGGACTCTGCTCTATTTGTTGGTATACATATCATATACCTATGCCTTGGCTAAGATTTCCTCTGATAGCCTGAACATCAGAATTTGTTAGGTAAAAAATGCTAAAACATGTTACCTTCCTGTCTTCAAAGTGATGAACTATACAGAAGTTACCATCCCATCTTCTTATGTACTTCAAGATGAATAAAATGATCCCTATATTGCCAGGCTGTGATAGATATTTCCTGAGGTAATGGAGCATTATGACAGATGGCAAATAGATACAGTTGTTGGTTAGATCTTCCACTGTAAGATACGAATACACAAACACGCTTGTTCCGTTTACATGTGGAAATGCCAGTTGTATATATACAAAATATACAAAATAGTAAGTAAATAAAAATACATGAAGCATGGTGAATTATGATGATGATATCGAGTGTACATCAAATTACCCAGTCATACACAGAGTATATTGTTTTTACCTCTTTTTTGACCACCCCTATACTTTCTAAGTTTAAATAACCTGCTATTAACATTCCTGTTTACCTCTTTCAATTGACTGGCAAAGTTTACATGTGAGTCAATAACCACCCCTACGTATTTATACTTATTTACAGCTTGTAACTCGGTGCCATTACAGTATATCTCAGCCAATTCAATGTGCTTTTGCTTTGCTTCTGAAGTGCACAAAACAACTTTCGTCTTTTTATCATTTCTCACCCCACCATGATACAATATCAGGTCGTCAGTATACTGTAGCGCTTTACATTCATTCACATTACTACACATGTCGTTAAATAACGAGGGACCCAAACCGAGCCCTGTGGGACCCCGAACCGATTTGATTTTAGTCCTGATGTTACCCCATTTACCTGAACACATTGCTTTCTATTGTCTGAATATGACTCCAACCATTTAACAATATTACTCGGGAGACAGACCATTTTAAAAAAAAATTCCAATAACGACTCATGAGGAACGGAATGCTTTCCTCAGATCAACATATATCGAGGTAGTTATCAATCTAGAGTTCTTTGCCATATATAAATCATTTGTATATATATCTAAAAATTGCATCAGTCGTCCCTAACCCCTTTCTAAACCCATATTGTTGTTTATCCTACCCCTCATATAAATCTCCATGGACTTAACATGGTGGGCCTGTATGCCACGGTTATGCCATAAAATATTTATATGCCACTGGTGACATATGAAGTTAAAAACATATGACAGGGTAGGATAAAATCTAAACATCACAAAATTTCATATAATTGTTTATATGCCATATGTTGCATTCTGCTACAGATATCACTCAGCTCCACTTCGTGATATCATTCCGCTAAGACAACTCATGCCATATAAACAATCATATGAAATTTCGTGATGTTTCATGATATCACTCAGGAATTCATTATCTTCTAGATGTCTCTCTATACAGTCCGTAAAAAGCTTCTCCAATAACTTTGCTGGCACTGGGGTCAAGGTCATTGGCCTTCTTTGTGGTAGATAATTGGAAATGTACATCTCTTTGTGATCAATGAATGGAAGGGAGAGGATTCCGGGGGTCAAAATGGGGAATATCACAATAAACATGTTCATTAAAAAAAGAAAAAAAAGAAAAAAAGAGCAAGCTTGAAGATAATTGATTACTCAATGACCAAATAAGTTTAATTCATGGTATATTTTATGTGTCAGTGAATAAGCATTGTGCCAGAAAGAGCCATCTCTTGCTACCTTGTTTTTCTTTCAGAGGCTTTTTGTTCAGCGTTGGATTGTGCACATGTAGCCAAAAGGATAGTCCATTTTTCATCGTTGGAGTGAACACATGTTTACACAGTCGGTTTTACTGAATTTTGGAAATGAGAAAGTATATTTGGACATGGAGAAAGAACTGACAATTTTGTAAATGTATTATGAGGCCAAATGAATAAAGAAGAGTGCTGCTCAAAATTTAAAAAAAAAAAAAAAAAAATAAGCTACAAGGAATTGACATATGTAAACTACAAGGAACAGTCACATGTATACAACGTTGGAAAGTCACATGTATAACACACTCTGCAGAAAGAATAATGAAACTAAAGAGAGCTGAGCTCAAATATAAAAAAAAAAGGTCATTGGCCTCCAATTATCAATTTGGGTATTGGAACTACAATTACGACTTTCCAGTCATCAGGTACTACACCCCTATCAATGGAGCAGGTAAACATGTACGCAAATTCATTATCTAGTATCATCATTGCATCTCTTATTACCCGACTGGAAATATTTATATAGAACGTCCTGACCATGCTGTACAAGTCATAGAACGAGATGCTAATTTACCGTTTGTACGGACCGAGGCGTTTACGCCGAGTTCCGTACAAATGGTAAATTAGCATCGAGTTCTGTGACTTGTATTTGATTTTCCCAATTAGATTTTTCATCTCATCAAGTATTCTAACATCTCCCACTAATTTAATTTCACTCATCAGGGTTCTCCTATCATTGATCATAGAATATATCTCGGCTGATACCCATTCCTCTCTCTTTGTTCAATTCTTATAAGTGGTAATAGAACATTCGAAGTTAAAAGTGGTTTAGTGGGTGAAAACATACCTTTTGAAAGAGGTATTTAAGCGGTTTTACCATGAATTCTAGACATATATATATTTTATATGAACCTACAATTTCATCATGCATCACACAATCAAAATCAAAGATTATACCTCTTGTTTATTTAAAACCGTATGGGGGGTGGGGCGAAAGATATAGCCTACACTCATTCTTATTTTGTAAATCTAGCATCATTATTCATGTGTTTGTTTACAAATGATAGTAGAGTCAGAACTTCCGAAGCTGCATTTCATATACACTGGCATAGAATAGCCATAGAATCAACGCCATTCTGTTCCAAACTAATGTCATGAATGGTTCCTTTTTACAAGTGTTTTGGATTAAGGGAAAGGTTGATGACTTTCTAGTACGACCTAAAACATACCTATTATCATTCATAAGAAAGTACTGAAAAGAAAACCAAGCAGCAACTATTTACAAAACGAAAGTAAGGCCTTTCCTTGAGTGTGGAACACGAAATCGACTCGCCTTACCAAGTTTAAGCGATGTCATACACAATATTGACTGGTTTCAGATACAAGCGGCCGTATGGTCCGAGGAGTTGATGCGTAGTAATATCCGAGCGTATGCGAGGATATTGCGTAGAGTCAACTCCAATGCAATTCACCGCAATCCACCGCAAGTCACCAGGGAAAGCTCCGTAATCTACTGGGATAATAACGTATGATAATAACACACAGTGACACCATGACGACACAACGGCGACACCATGACGACACCATGGCGACACCATGACGACACTATGGCGACACTATGACGACACTACGGTGACACCATGACGACACCACAGCGACACCATGATGACACCACGGCGACACCATGACGACACCACGGTGACACCACGGCGACACCATGACGACACCACGGTGACACCACGGTGACACCATGACGACACCATGGCGACACCATGACGACACTACGGCGACACCATGACGACACTACGGCGACACCATGACGACACCACGGCGACACCATGACGACACCACGGCGACACCATGACGACACCACAGTGACACCATGACGACACTACGGCGACACATGACGACACCACAGCGACACCATGACGACCTGCATCAACGTTAACTTACCTTGGTGGGCCCTAAGTCGCCGGGATATTTGGGGCCAAGCAGAGCAAAGGCCACAAAAAGGTAATAAAAAGTCCATGTTCATTTACAGTTTGAGGAAATTCACTGTCGGGACTGTCAGGGTGATGGTGTAAAAGGATTGAGCCTTAGCATCAATCGAGGGATAGATTTTCACTGACGATTTCGTTAGTGATTCAAATGGCGTTTTGAATTATTTCATAATAATAATACGCGCACATTCCCGTTTTAAAACAATTGGTGATCGTCCTTGCTTTTGAGAGAACTGAAGAAAACTATATATTTCAGAACATTTCCTATAAGATACAATCAAATTTTATATATCGTCTTAATATACCTATTAGGATTAGATAAACTGTACAAAACGCTATATTTACTCATTTGTAAGTAGAATAAATCCCAAGGAATCAGTTTTGCCTGATAATTGAAAATATTTAGAAATCACCGTGAATTGTCTTATATGCCTTTAAATCATCTATTTTAGTTTTTTATTGGACACAAAATCAACAACTTGGTTGGTCTTACAATGTGACTGTAACAATATGGCGGATTCGCATTGTTGTGAATCTCTAGGTCGTCAAGTTTAGGTAATACAGACATACCAGCATTACACTATGGAATAAATGATAACAAGTTCAATATAAATCCATATATGATCAATTAGCTTTACCATACCGTATCGTAACAATGATTAATGAACATGACAAGTGCGATGAGTTTACAAATCCTGAGTACTTATACTAACTGTTGTTGGCTTTTGATCTGTAATTTGAAACTTTTAGTATACCTCACTAGATCAGTATCGCGGGGTATTTTGTTAATCAATTGGATAACTTAGTCATTGTCAAGAAACACAGTATCCATAGAGAATTTGGCGACCACTAGGATGCATAATTTTACAGGTCCATGATAAAGCAGATATCGCTCGATAAATTTCCAATTGTAAAGATTAGATACTATCTATCCTTCCTGACCGAATGTAAGGTAATCCCATTAATTCTATTAATTTTAATCTTAATCTGAACACATTTTTATAACAACTGTGAACGACAAAGGGTGGTATTGATGATTTGCCAATAATGTTTCGTTATGCTCATGATATGATGGGTAAATGCTTGACCAAGTTTTTGAAACTAAGCTTGCTTTGTTGCGTCTTTATTTCTTCTGGTAAATTATTCCAGAGCTTTTGCCCTCTATAATCAGGTGCTTTCTTATAGAACTCTGTTCTGGGTCTCCGTAGTTTAAAGTTAAGCTTTGTTCTCGATCTTAGTAGTCATTTTCATTTTTCGGTCCGACATCTTCGTTTGTAAGCTCATCAGAGCTCGGGTATTTATTATCTTTAAAATAAACCTTTCTCATATACACCAGAGTCATTTCGTGCCTTGTTCGTTCAAGATATGTTGTGTTTGTTATTTCATATTTAAGCTGGTCAAGTTCAGCACATTTATATTATTATAGGCTGGTTTTTATACTCGGCCATCACCAGTTTACAATATAGCGTTTTGGCAAATGATGTACAGTATAAATAGTGAGTGTTTAAAACTCACATACTTCGCTTTGTAGCTTGTTTTTCAGATACATTTTGAAATTCCCGATATTAGGTGTCCTTCCGACGCGATTTTGATTTTGCATCGGAAGGTGCATCGTAGACCATATTGGTGCCATATCGTGGTAGGTGGACGCCGGGCCTAAGGGTTGAAGGATTAGGCCCGGCGTCCACCTACTACGATATGGCACCGATATGCCCTACGATGCACCTCCCGATAAAAAATCAAAATCGCGTCGGAAGGTCCCCGAATAACGGGGCAGTTGACCACGTTTCTGCGATTAGACACCGATAAAACCCCCATACAATGCGTGGTGGATTGGCATGTCTAGACATATGTCTACGATTTTGCACCTTCCCGATATGGCACCGATTTTGACATTTTGTATCGGTGCCATATCGGGAGGTCTACGATTCTATCGTAGTAGGTGGACGCCGGGCCTTAATTTGCAAATCTTATAGGAGTCGGCGAACTTGTCGCAGGCAAATTACATAACCAAATCAAGCCCCATTTACCAACGTTCCGTTGTTGGTGACTAGATTTATCAACATGTTGATAAACTTTTCACCACCGATTTTGGAAGATAGAAACCACAACTTGTCGGCGATAAAAGGACATCTGAAGGAGGTGGTTCACCAATCGGTGGCTCACCCTTGCCTAGCTGTCCTAAATCTACCGACTATGGCCGACTCCGTTAATATACCTTGGCTGAGACAAATTAGGGTCCCTTTGATGCCGATAAAGGTACATAAATGTTCCGAAATCCGTAGATGGGCATTGGGCTTTACCGATTATTGGCCCCGGTGGCCGAATTGACCAACGACTGGGGGGGGGGGGGGGGTGTTCCTATATCGTAACACAATCGGAGGGGTACACAATCATATTTCTGTTGGTTAGTGTAGGCTGATTTGCTGAGGACTAAAGCCTAATGCCCATCTACAGATATAGGGTTGAGCGATTAGTTACCAAATCGTATAGGAGTCTGTCAACTGGTCATAAGCCAATTACGTAACCCTTCGCCCGACCGGTGGACATTGAGGAGATGGGTGCTGGATATTAGTCCTAAGCAAATCGGTCTACTAATCGGTGGCTCACCCTTGCCTAGCTGTCCTACATCTACCGACTACGGCCGACTCCGTTAGGATGCCTTGGGTGAGACAAATTACCGTCCGTTTGTCGCCGACAAAGGTACATGAATGTTCCGAAATCGGTAGATGGGCGTTGGGCTTAACACCCAGCACCCCCTTTCTGGTATGCACTGGGATGGCCGCCGTTCAGGTGACAGGATACATAATTTCCAAGCGACAAGTTCATTGACTTTTATACAATTTGGGAACTAATCGTTAAACCTTGAATCGGTTAGTGTGCATTAGACTTTACATCACGGATGGGAATGTGTCCGCATACAAAAGAATTATTTTCTTGAGATCGCTCACTTGATGTTCACTTGAAGAGCTTTCTCACTGAAAGAAGTGAATAAAATTATCAAAAATTTAAAATAATTCTCACAATAGCACGCACTAGAAGGAATAACAGATTTTATTCAACGGAATAAACATGGTATTCATCTCTGTTTATTATTCCGAAATTATATTTTTCTTAGTTAATAAAGATTCGTGCTTAATTGCCCCATGTACATAAAATGCCTCTGAAACAGAGAGGCTATGAGACATGTAACAAATTGTGAATATGTGTACCTGGCATAAATGACATATAAATATTAGAGGAACAACTGAAATATTTTTGGTTTTGTTCAATCCTCTTGAATATGGCTCTTTGATAGAGGATTTATTCTGGATGGTAACTGAAGATAGAAACTATATCTGTCGTTTGACATGTGGTTGCTACTACATACTCTTCCTACTGGTTTTTGGGGAGGATATACAACTGGCCTTTTTAGTACACATGTGAAGAATCTTTTGAAATGAATATACATGTTGATGTTTAACATATGTATCTTGGTGTCTTCGAAACTCTATAGGCAAAGTAAAAGAAAACTTAACTTGCAGCACTTGAAGTTCATTGTATAAGCCCGTTTCCATTGGCCGACGAAAATAGCACCGATTATTTGAGTTCCCCTAAAAGTCTATCGGTGTTGCCTCTGACTGTATATCCATATCAATTTATCGGTGAGGGTTTATTGTATGCATTGTTTCTACTGTATTCTCTGGGTACAAACAGATTCTATTGGTATTGCTACATGATGTATGGATAATCAATCTCTGAGCATTCTCTGCTGGGAGCTGTTTCAAAAGTCGAGTGAAGTCTATGGTTTTGAAACAGCTCCCAGGTCTCATTTCCATTTACCGATTTGGCGTCAGTGTATCCAAAAATCTATCGGTGGTTCCTGACGGCAGATCAGTGTCATATAGTCGGCCAATGGAAGAGGGCTTTATTTGTGATGGACTGATGCACCTAGATAGAAGTGTCATAACCTCATTCAACAGGAATTAAATATCCATTCCTCGTCAAATTCCACCACGCCCTCAAAAAAAACAGCTCACTCTTTCTCAGCTCACACACTCTAGGAGAGATAAACACATTATAAAAGCACTCTACCAGTTAGGCACGGAAAATTAACATGGGAAATACATACACAATACTGACCGGTATCAGATACAAGCGGCCGTATGCTCCGAGGGGTTGACGCGTAGTAATATCCGAGTGTATGCAAGGATATTGCGTAGAGTCAACTCCGAGGAACATACGACCGCTTTTATCTGAAACCAGTATATATTGTATTTATGATCCACCTTTTCTGGACAAGTGGCATGTCAATATCAGTTTGTTTTAGTTGTGGACTATTTTTCTGTACGTGCTGTTTTCCTTATGCGCTCACTGACGTATATAATATATCCATATGAGCGGGGTATATCCATACACACTCTCTGTGTGTTTTCTGTGGACACTTTGTATTAGCTGGATAATAAAACCCCATACGGACGGACAATTAAGATGTGGGTGTTATCCTCCCAGTGAGGGTAAAAAAGGTAAAAAAAAATATAAAAAAATACAACAACAACAACAACAAAAAAACAAGAAAAATACAACAATCAAAACCAGGAGGCTGTACATAGGAAGCAGCCCGAAGATTCTTCCACGGAGAATATTTCCATATCGCCCCGACAGTACGTACTATCTTCCATATCACCCTTCCTATTAGGGATGGAATACATATTCCATTTATTAGGTCCTGTTTATTAACCAAACACACCGTGAGTCTTCTAGAGGATGCGTGTACTGTTTCCTGTTACATAAAGACACATAGCTATTATGTTCTGGAGCCAGCCATCTTGCTCCCGACGCCAAAAAAAACGAAATCATCAATGGATTTTTAAAAAATCCGGCTTACATTACAAGGTTTTTCAGCCTCGTCCATGGGTTATAGTAATTGATAACAGCAGTTGTCCCCCACAATCGAGGTCTCATCGCAAAATTTCCCGGCGGATGATGGTGGAACTAGCAACCACTCTGTGCCGTGCGTCATAGCAACGCTGCCGTCTTGTCTACAGACCATTGTACGGTTACCCAAAGTACCTGTGCGTGTGGGGTTTCCTGTTTTCAGTCCTGAACTTTTATGCAGGTTCGGGTTAGCACTATAGGCGTGTGTTAACACTATTGCAAAGCAGAATATGGATATGAAAGTTGTCTGCTCCTGGCAATTGAGGTCTGAAAACGATGGAAATGCAGCACTAATCACAAAAACGAAACAGGCATAGTCAAATACATAACGTCATCATGTCAGCAATTATCTCACCCCTGGTATTTTTGTTCCACAGGCTTAACATTGGGAACTCGTTCTTCATGCCCCTATGAGTATTGCAGTCCGTTCTCCATGGTCTATATCCTGTGTGTCGTCCATTCTTTTAGTGTCTATAGGGTTGAGATAAATACAGAAAGCAACTCGTCTTGGTCAAAGTTGCTGTTCTTCAACTCGTTTGAATGCTGCGTGATATTCACTCTGCTGTGGCTCGTTCATATCACTCCGCATCAAACTCGTAGAAAACAGTGATTTCTTCTTTCATGTATCATAACGGTCATCTATGCCTTGTTTTGATCTTCAATGTCTGCAGTAGAAACTCGAGTTTGAAACCGGAAGTCCATGTATGTCACACATGTTTCCCCCACTCGATTTTCTTTTAAAAAATGGGACTTAGAATTAATGTTGGTGAAATCCATGCATGGCCACCATTTTTTTAAATTTCCAGTTCGGGGACCATGGTACACCTTTCTAGCAGTGTGAAATCATGCCCGCATTGACACAGAGGTTTATTTTAATACGTGGAGTGTACATATACTGCGTGTCATACCCTGCTCCATACGGCAGAGCGGCATTGTCACCTGGGCGCCGCCATTTTGTCCCATATGCCAAATAAAAACACCAGGTGGCGAGTGCAGTTTACAATGGATTTCAACAGACCCTGATCACACACTCTGCCCCCCGAATGACTGTGCCTTCTTAACAGGTCATGCCAGAACTCACCCATTCTCCTGGCAGTTCTTTGGTGGCACTTGGCTTCCATAAAAAGGACCAACAATCTGTTTGGAGACTGGAAACTCCCAGTGAGTCCTCTAACAGTTTATAAAAGAACTGATGATACCTCTGTACCCTATACAGTGTGCAGGCCTAAAGTGTTGTCCTCCTCATCGCTTGACTCGGCCAGGGCGGCCTTGACCCCTCGGGTCATGACCACCCAGCGCCGGTGAAGCTCGATCTGAGAGGGCATGGCGTTCTTCCGGCGTTCGTCCTCCTTTATCACCTCCATCCGGTCAAAGAAGCCGTTGATACGCTCTTGCAGCGGCTCCTTCTTTTTCCGTTTTTTCCTGGACTTGCCGACCAGAAGCTCCTTCATGAAGTCCTCGTCGTCACGAGAATGATGACCTTGACATCCGGGACGCCCGCACTCCTGCTTCACTTCCGGTTTGTGGCCCGGCGTCGACGCGCTGTTCCTCTCGTCGCGACGAGACTTGCTTCCGCGAAGCTTCTCGCTGCTGCGTTCCTCAAGGTCATCTACGGTGTCCAGCCCGAAGGTCACGGTGGCTGTGTCAAGGTCAGGGTCAGGGTCACTGAGGCCATGCATGCCCCAGGCGTCCCAGGAGCGTCCGGCGCCCGCGTACAGGTTGCGCTTACTGAACAGTTTGTGCAGCGCCATCGTGCGCTGAACCAGTTCCGGTTTGGGGCGCGACGACCGGAAGCCCATCATCTCGTACTCGCGCGCAGCCTCGAGGCGCTGCTGCTCCGCTTGGCGCGCTTGCTCTTCCTGCTCAGCGTTGGTGGGGGCACTCTGGTTCCGGAAGGTGAGTCGCGTGGTGCGCGGGATGCGGTTCCCAGAAGGCGTCCGGTTCCCCAGCCAGCTGCAAGGTAGGTGTAAACATATTATTCAACAATCTAATGTTTGTCAAAGTACACATACTTATGTTTACATCACCCAGCCAGCTGCAAGGTAGGTGTTAACATATCATTCAACAATCTAATGTTCGTTAAAGTACAAATAACAAATAATAACAAGAGACGTTACCAGTTTAAACTCAAACGAGTGGCGTCTAGACTTTATCCTACACCGTTTCAACGATTTTTGAATATTAGAAAGTAATGACATGAACAACGATTTATGTCACACCCATGACCAACAAATCCCATGTTAAGCCTATGCATGGCATTTTCCATTAGGGGTAGGATAATTATATATATATTACCTAGCCAGCTGCAAGGAAGTAGTAAGCATATCAGGCAATAATCTAATGTTCGTTAAAGTACAGATACCAAATACTTATATTTATACTACCCAGCCAGCTGAAAGGAAGGTGTAAGCATATCAGGTAATAATCTAAAGTTTGTCAAAGTACAAATACCAAATAATTATGTTTCCATCACCCAGCCAGCTGAAAGGAAGGTGTAAACATATTTGGCAATAATCTAATGTTGTCAAAATACAAATACCAAATATTTATATTTATATTACCCAGCCAGCTGCAATGAAGGCGTAAACACATAAGGCAACAATCTTAATTTTTTCCAACAGAATAACGCCGATCCAACATGCTGATAAGCAGCTGAGGGATGAAAACCCATCTGACAGTAGAATTTTACGCAACAATCTAATGTTCGTCAAAATACAAATACCAAATACTTATATTTATATTACCCAGCCAGCTGCAACAAAGGTGTTACTACATCAGGCAACAATCTAATGTTCATCAGAATACAAATACCAAATAATCACCCAGTTAGCTGCAAGGAAGGTGTAAACATATCAGGCAATAATCTAATGTTCGTCAAATACAAATACTAAATACTTATATAGAACGAGATGACCATGCTGTACAAGCTACAAAATGGGATGATAATTTACGGTTCATACAGAACGAGGTGTTAATGGTGAGTTGAGTACAAACTGTAGATTATTATCCAGTTTTGTAGCTTGTACAAGCATGGTAGGTTGTTCTTTGTTTACTATGTACCTGAAATTAAAGGAAATGATTAACTTAATTTGGCCTTACAACTAATTCTTATGTGTGAAGTAACGAGGCTTATCAATTTCCAAAACCGTCTCCCACCACTTTTTTCCCCAACCGCGGAATTAACCATCCATCGGAACGGAAAAAATTACATGAAAATTACAACTAATTCTTAGTCAACAAACAGGGAAGCCGAGTGAGATTATAATGGCATATTATCAATGACTATGAATCGAGTGTGGTTCAGATTTTATCTCACCCCTATCACTGACTTATTGGCTAAAGTTTGTAACATGATCCCGCATTGGGTATTTTTCTACAATACTCCATGGGCATTGAGTACGAGTTTCCAATGTTAAGTCTATGGGAAAAGAATATCAGGGGTGAGATAAAGACTGACCTCTCCCTTGGTGAATCTTTTTGAGCTTATTGTACTTTATCAGAGGCATATTTAAGGGGCACGATTTGAAAAAGGATGGTGTTTTCCTACTTTGTTTCTGTCCTTTACTGTTAAAATATTCTAGAGATACAACATCGTGTTATTTCTAGAGGGGACAGTATTAACACTCTCAAAGCCTACTTATGTGGCGTTTCCTTATTATAACTACCGATAATGGTATTTCGCATCCCAGAGCGATCATGTGGCACATTTAGTGCAATAATCATCAGGTGGGAACAGTAATGGTGAACGATTTTTCTCTCCCACCTTATACAATTTGGCACCACCTACCAACTTCTGCACCTACAAACGAAATCAAAGCAATTCAATTTAATCACTACCAAAAGTCAGTCAACGTCCATCGCATTTTTGCCGTGCAGGTCACCTATTATATACCACCAAATTTTTACAAGGATATCCACTTACCGACTTTTGTACAGCGTGAAAATTATCGATGGGGTTTTAGTCTGGAGGTGGACACGCGTACTTAGAGGGTGGGGCACCGGGAGCACATACTTAAACTTATCAAACACAGACCAACAAGAGGAAGTAAATGGGTATATTTTGTTATTCAGTTCCTATTTATGATATTAGATAAAGCAAGCAAGAGCTACTCTCAGTTAAGGAGTTATGTTATGCTCTCAACACTGATCACTGTTTGTATAAAGGGTACGATTTTCTATGCCTGACAAGGTCAGGCTGTGTCTTGTAGCACCTTGCTGCATCTTGAGGAATCGGTCGTGCACTTACCCATGTGTGAGTATCCCCTATTATCGCTCAAAGGGGGCTATTCCACTGCAGTGATTCAACCAGATATTCTCACACGATTCATCCCGACCTAGCGAGTCAACAAATCGGCCATGATCGGCATTTATCGCACATCCTGGTGGAATCACCCCTTAACAAGGAATGAGGATCAACATTTATAGGAAAATTAAAAAAAACGAAGCAAAATAACGAGCATAGGCAATCACTCGAAATGCTACATCTGATAAAGGACATGAAACTCCTATCACATAGCAAAACCCACAACTTTCACAGGATATAACTAATGTGGAGTAATGTAGATTTAAGTTTTAAAAACTAAAGGTCACCTTCTTTGTCACCTTCTTTGTTTTCGAAAGAATTGAAGAAGACCTTATTCTCAATACATTTACTATCTAATTCAATCAAATGTAAATTGGCTTGATTGATCTACTGCGATAGGTCAAACACCATATCACGTCACATTTCACTCATTTAGTATCAAAATATGTGAATTACCGGTTTGAATTGATAATCGCAGGTTTTTGAAAACCACTATGTGGTCCCACTTAATTATTTGGTAAGTCATAACCTGCTGAGTGCATATAAGTCAAAGAGAACGTATACATATTCCAATATCTACGTGAAGATTTTTAAGGCTTATGGTCACTGCTCTATGTTGGTTGTTGGACGCAGATCAAGAGACCCACCTATTTATAGATACTTATAGAGAACGTCCTGACCATGCCGTACATGCTACAAAACGAGATGAACATTGACGGTAAATACGGAACGAGGCGTTTACGCCGAATTCCGTATTTACCGTCAATGTTCATCGAACGCTGTACCGAACCCGGTGCAGTATAATATTTAAACGTTATACGGCGAAACGGTGCGTATTTACGATATATACGTCATGGGTATATAATAAAACACTAAGGCCCGGCGTCCACCTACTACGATAGAATCGTAGACCTACCGATATGGCACCGATACAAAATGTCAAAATCGGTGCCGTATCGGGAAGGTGCAAAATCGTAGACATATGTCTAGACATGCCAATCCACCATGCATTGTATGGGGGTTTTATCGGTGTCTAATCGCAGAAACGTGGTCAACTGCCCCGTTATTAGGTAACCTTCCGACGCGATTTTGATTTTTTATCCGGAGGTGCATCGTAGGGCATATCGGAGGCATATCGTAGTAGGTGGACGCCGAGCCATAACCTACCCTGTTTCCCTTGAAATCTGCTTGACATTGATCATCGAGCTGCTAGCTATAGGGTACATAGCTATTATGCTATGGAGGCAGTCATCATGCTCCCCGATGCCATCCAGAACAACCGGTGGCGGGACCCAAGTGTCAATGGATTTTATCAAAAATATTTGTTGGGCCTTGTCATGGAGTAAATCTAGCTTGATCTCAACTACAGTGGCGCTACCTTACAATTTCCTGGAGGAGGATGGCAGAACTAGCAATCACTCTGTGTCCTATACGGCATGTATAGGGCACAGAGATATATGGAAATTCTGGCTACTGTTAGGAATATTGTTAACGCTCTCTGTGGTAAATGTTTGAAAACATTCACCATAATCACAATGATAACAGATGAACAACCTACATATATATTATTAGCAGTGACGCTAAACATGTGTAAATATCATCAAATACCTGTGCGTTAATGTCTGACTTTTACGGGTCAGGTGTACGGTTTGCCTTCATCACTCAGTAACAAATTATGAATAACATTATAATATTCCTCCTGATGAAGGTTAATTAATTAACCGAAACGTCGAGTGTTTTATGAATCATCAATCACCCATCTCATTGATCTGACTGTATCTCATCTATTTATCATCAATAAACTACATTGATTTTAAATTGAACGAGTCTGGTTTTGTGTGGCAAAATCCTACTTCTTATATTAACATTATAATATACCTATGCACGATTTTAGTGTGAATACATACTGCTGCTGAGTTTGTACTAATTCTGTACAAGTTGCGTAGTACGCCGTGCACTTTTGTACCAGACACACATTGCGTGATTTGCCCCCCCCCCCCATGACGTGCTTTGACCCCCTATGGCTTGATCTAAAAAGAATAACCCAATCTCATTGGCTGAGAAGCCGAAGCATTCATCTAGGCGGAGAATTAAAAAAGGGCGGATCGTTACCGCTACGTGTGTTCTGATACATTCTATAAACTCACTGTAATGACTTAAAGTCCCAATTGACTAGATCTATATCAAGATATCTCACATGAGGCATTCACGTGATACAGTTAAGTTTAATATGGGAAACGAATCGATAACAATAAGTTGACTCGATAGGGTACCCAGTGGTTACCTACTATATCTAAAAAACTACGATTCTGGTAGGATCCGCTTGGACTTCTCCCCGCACATAAGGACAGCGTGAACCAGACTTAGGCTTGGAGACTGAGGGGCCACGAGAGTGAGAATCTCGTGGAGGAAACAATTAGAATCAGTTTTCTTTTTTGTAGATCTATTGGCAGAAGTACCTTTTCTCTTATGAAATATTTCAAGCCATGTCGAAATCAAAGTTTAATAATGTAGTTTTTTTTATCTGCTAGTCTCATGAGAAACCAATGAGATCTCAACTTTCGCTGGTGTCAATCCAAATAGTTTTGATCGTTGATGATCAGCTCAAGCACCTGTGTCTTCCGAAATGATTACCGCTAGATGATGATGGCTTCCCGTTCACCCGCTAGGGGGCACTACGACAGTTAGGAATCGTTATTAGCCAAATATGAATCGACGAAGTCGCTAGTTGAGACACAAATAAACTGGCATAGCGAACGGAACGCAGATATCAATAGCGACAAAGCCTCTGAAACGAGACATCACTTTCTCCGCTATTGTTTCCGCTATTGGTGTCGCTATTTCGGTCTGCCGTTCGCTATGAGCCTAAAACTATTGAAATGGGTCGTTGCTCGCTGTTGCGTCCGTAAAGTATTGTAACGCAAACTGCCGCTGTGGTGACGGTGAGACGAACAACGAACGGAGTTTCAACTATTGAAACGGGCCCCTGTTATATTTCAGTCAAAAGAACAATAACTACATGCCAAGGTGAACATAGTGAGCATCCATGTAATCGACGGTTTAGGTAATCACGCCCGGTCTTGTTAATCCCTCCTTTATTTATAAAGGTGCACACATAGCACACACCACACAATGCGAAGTTACTGATTGGCAAGCACCGACGTCATAACCTGTCCTTCCTAGTTAAATGTGGGATTGGGATCTCTGGGATTCGGGAGCGGGAGTGTGGGCCTGGGTGGTGGGGGGTGGGAGGGGGCGGGAGTACAGGACTGTGTGGTGGGGGGTGGGAGGGAATGGAAGTACAGGACTGGGTGGTGGAGGGGCAGGGGAGGATGGGAGTGTGGGACAAGGTGGTGGAGGGGTGGGAGGGGTGGGAGTGTGGGACTTGGTTGTGGAGGGGCAGGAGGGGGCAAGAGTGTGGGACTGGGTGGTAGAGAGATGGGAGGGGGCGGGAGTGTGGGACTGGTTTGAGGAGGGGTGGGAGGGGTCGGGAGTGTGGGACTGGGTTGTGGAGGGGCAGGTGGGGGCAAGAGTGTGGGACTGGGTGGTAGAGAAATGGGAGGGGGCGGGAGTGTGGGGCTGGGTGGTAGAGGGGCAGGCGGGGGCGGGAGTGTGGGACTGGGTTGTGGAGGGGTGGGAGGGGCAGGAGTGTGGGACTGGGTTGTGGAGGGGTGGGAGGGGCCGGGAGTGTGGGACTGGGTTGTGGAGGGGCAGGAAAAGGCTGGAGTGTGGTACTGGGGGTAAAGAGATGGGAGGGGTCGGGAGTGTGGGACTGGTTTGAGGAGGGGTGGGAGGGGGCAAGAGTGTGGGACTGGGTGGTAGAGAGATGGGAGGGGTCGGGAGTGTGGGACTGGGTTGTGGAGGGGTGAGAGGGGGTTTTAGTGTGGGACTGGGTGGTGGAGGGGTGGGAGGAGTCGGGAGTGTGGGACTGGGTTGTGGAGGGGTGGGAGGGGGCGGGAGTGTGGGACTGGGTTGTTGAGGGGCAGGAGGAGGCGGGAGTGTGGGACTGGGTTGTGGAGGGGTGGGAGGATGCAGGAGTGTGGGACTGGGTGGTAGAGGGGTGGGAGGGGGGAGTGTGGGACAGGGTGGTGGAGGGGTGGGAGGGGGCGGGAGTGTGGGACTGGGTTGTGGAGGGGCAGGGGGAGGCGGGAGTGTGGGACTGGGTTGTGGAGGGGTGGGAGGATGCAGGAGTGTGGGACTGGGTGGTAGAGAGATGGGAGGGGGCGGGAGTGTGGGACTGGGTTGTGGAGGGGCAGGAGGGGGCGGGAGTGTGGGAGAATACTGGAGAACTGGACTGGTAATGAACTCGACCCATGAAAAACTCGACACGTAACAAACTAGACCTATTTTAGGGGTGGAAGGGGGCGGGAGTGTGGGAATGGGTGGTGGAGGGGCAGGAGGGGGCGGGAGTGTGGGACTGGGTGGTGGAGGGGCAGGATGGGGCGGGAGTGTGGGAGAATACTGGAGAACTGGACTGGTAATGAACTCGACCCATGAAAAACTCGACACGTAACAAACTAGACCTATTTTAGGGGTGGAAGGGGGTGGGAGTGTGGGAATGGGTGGTGGAGGGGCAGGAGGGGGCGGGAGTGTGGGACTGGGTTGTGGAGGGGCAGGATGGGGCGGGAGTGTGGGAGAATACTGGAGAACTGGACTGGTAATGAACTCGACCCATGAAAAACTCGACACGTAACAAACTAGACCTATTTTAGGGGTGGAAGGGGGCGGGATTGTGGGAATGGGTGGTGGAGGGGCAGGAGGGGGCGGGAGTGTGGGACTGGGTTGTGGAGGGGCAGGATGGGGCGGGAGTGTGGGAGAAAACTGGAGAACTGGACTGGTAATGAACTCGACCCATGAAAAACTCGACACGTAACAAACTAGACCTATTTTAGGGGTGGAAGGGGGCGGGAGTGTGGGAATGGGTGGTGGAGGGGCAGGAGGGGGCGGGAGTGTGGGACTGGGTGGTGGAGGGGCAGGATGGGGCGGGAGTGTGGGAGAATACTGGAGAACTGGACTGGTAATGAACTCGACCCATGAAAAACTCGACCGAAACAAACTAGACCTATTTTAGGTGGAGGGGTGGAAGGGGGCGGGAGTGTGGGAATGGGTGGTGGAGGGGTGGGAGGGGGGAGTGTGGGACAGGGTGGTGGAGGGGTGGGAGGGGGCGGGAGTGCAGGATTGGGCTGTGGGGGGGGGGGGGGGAGTGTGGGACTGGGTTGTGGAGGGGCAGGAGGGGGCGGGAGTGTGGGACTGGGTGGTAGAGAGATGGGAGGGGGCGGGGGTGTGGGACTGGGTGGTAGAGAGATGGGAGGGGGCGGGGGTGTGGGACTGACTGGGTGGTAGAGAGATGGGAGGGGGCGGGGGTGTGGGACTTGGTTGTGGACGGGCAGGAGGAGGCGGGAGTGTGGGACTGGGTTGTGGAGGGGCAGGGGGGGGGGGCGGGAGTGTGGGAGAATACTGGTGAACTGGACTGGTAATGAACTCGACCCATGAAAAACTCGACCCGTAACAAACTAGACCTATTTTAGGTGGAGGGGTGGAAGGGGGCGGGAGTGTGGGACTGGGTGGTGGAGGGATGGGAGGGGGGGGGGGGGGAGTGTGGGACTGAGTGGTGGAGGTGCAGTAGGAGGCGGGTGGGAGGGGGCATTGCTCCGCAGTATGGTTTTGATCTGCAGGGCTTTGATCAATCTACTCAGACACATTGTTCGGCAAGCGGACTTAACCGACTTACAACCTCGAAGTGGTCAGTGTTGTATCCTGCTGCCACTCAGCAGGCTCGAGCCAAGAGTCTCCTGGGACTATGAGTCATGGCTGACAAACTTTATAATCTCTCTCTCTCTGTTTCTGTTTATTATCCATCGTTGAAACTGTATGGGGCCAGAGTACTTAGACCGCTAGCCATTGTTTCTATGTTGCCAGAAACCATAACCATTTATGACGGAGCTGAACCTATTGATTACGGCCTCAAAGCAATGGATTATGGGAAAATAGTCCCCTTTGTGGTGGAAAGCAAATGAAAAAGTCCCCCACTATATACCTTCTTATATTGATATTCCTAGTTTCTATTATTTCAAAAGATCGATACAACAATCGATGGTTTTGTGGACAGGCGGCTCTGTAAAGAACCAAAGGTTGACTTCCTAATACACTCGCTAATGCTCGTATATTACTACACTTCAACCTCTCGTGCTTTACGGTCGCCTGTCCACAAAACCATGGATTATTTATACACAATATTACCATTATCTTTTATCTGCCTGGTCTAGCAATATTCCGAGCGATAGCGAGGAGTATTGCTAGAGTTCATGCAGGATACGACCACCCAGATCAAAATCATTGTGTACTTATTATTCAAATTTATTATTCATCATTCTAAATAAATGTCATCGAAGAAAAAGGAAAATACCAGCCATATTCTCACGCACTACTTTGCACAAAGGGGCCTTTTTTCCATATTCTATCACTGAGTAGAATACTGAGTAGAGTACGGCTTTCCGTAATCTACTGAGTAACGGCCTGTAGGCTCCCTAGGTTTAGCATTGAGACTCTGTATGAGGTGGATAATACTGTCTAGATCATTTTCACCTCATCTCTCTGTCTCGTAATGAGCAGCTACGAGCGGTAACACTGCATGACAAATGCGTTTTATTCATCTATACACCACCACGTATACACACGTATACAATATATATCGATATGCTTATTCATTGGCCCCTGTTGTGCGCCCGCGTATACAGCGTATACAACATAGTCTGTGTGTGTACATGTATACATACAGAAGCATAATGGCTGTATTTGCTGCCCAGCGTATATAAATAAGAATATATAAGTGTGTTGTAGATTACATCCTTCAAGATGGGTTTTCTCCTGTCAACTCTCTGCGAGTTTAATTGGGGAGACGTTAGGGATGGCGTCCACCTACTACTATAGAAATTTAGACCTACCGATATGGCACCGATACAAAAAGCAAATATCGGAGACATATCGGGAAGGTGCAAAATGATAGACATATATCTAGACATGCCAATCCACCACGCATTGTATGGGGTTTTTATTTGTGTCTAATCGCAGAAACGTGGTAAATGGCCCCGATATTAGGTGACCTTCCGACGCGATTTTTTATATTTGATCGGTAGGTGCATTGTAGACCATATCGGAGCCATATCGTAGTAGTAGGTGGACACTGGGCCTGATTCCCTCAGAAAGAAATTCAAACGAGTGAACCAGACCTAGGGCTGGAGACTGAAGGGCCACGAGAGTAAAATTCTCAGAGTTTCAAAATACCAGAAGCAAGGATGGTTTCGGGGTGTGCAGCCTTGTTTTCACTGTTAACGACTTCCAGTTCAAATAATCGCCGCTGGCAGCCCGTTCAATACCTTAAAAGCATTTGCTCTGGAGACTAAGGCATGTAGTGTGGCCAATATCCACCAGATGCGCATCCTTAGGCGCTAGCGACGAAGTCGCTCGTAGTATAACAAAAAGGGACTTTATCCCCCCCTTCAAAAAGAAAAAGCTATAACAAACATATAACCAAAAGGAAAAGCCACTATAAAGTGTCTGTTTATGTTTGACCCAGTCAACTATACAATGCATCAAATTTTATGTACACTTGAATATATTCCTTACCCGAAATATATGTTATAATATAGCTGTTATAATAAAGACGTTCACAATGGTGAATGGCAGGCCTTCATATCTAAGGTATACACATGCTGAAACCAGTGTTAATCAGTGTTTCTGGAGAGAGATTGGTTTCAGGTGGCCAATACATCACATACCATCATCGTCACCTGTATCCAATCAATGAAATAGACGGCATTAATGTCACGTTTTCTGATATTTTCTTCTATTTAGCTTGCATAAATTTAATTTAAGGGAGAATACACCAATAGTTCAATGATCAAGACAATACAATAGAAACCTGCTGATGCAGAATAAATGGTGTACTTACTAAAATAAAAATCTAACGATACTAATAATTAGGCAATGAAAAGAATGAAATGATTTCTGCAGAAAATCACGTATTGACAAAATATAGAGACGCTATGTCTTATAAATGCTCCTACGAGAATTATGCAAGTGAATTAAGTTATTTTCTCTGAAAGATGATTAACTGCTCTAGCTGAGGTCCTAAGCCTAATCTGGCAGCTTAAATCAAACAGTCAACTGCCGTCGTGCATAATTAATTGTTCGTAATGCCTTCTGATGTTGGCGAGTCGGGATAAAGCTCGTTCCCATTGGCCGACGAAAATGCCAGCGATTTTTTCGGAGACCTTAAAAGTCTGTCGATCTTGGTCACCGACTCCAAGTCAGTGACACATAATGAGGGTGCAGTAGATACTGTGTTTTCAATGCGTTTCACATGGCATACCGATGGAAAGACTTTGAGCCTCGACTGATTCGACCCAATGAGACTGTATGGGGACATAGACAATAAACGATGGTACGCGTCAACCTCTCGTGGTTTACGGCCGCCTGTCCACAAAACCATCGTTTGTTGTATTTATTATCCATCTTCTCCAATGAATTAAACCCAGTTATTTCCATATTAAAAGGTACAGCAATAGGGACTATTTCTTTGCTCTATAGCACAAAGGGACTATTTTCCCCGTATACCATGGTTTTGAGGCCGTATACCACAGGTTTGAATCCGTATACCACAGTTATGGTATCTGACAGGTTTTATATAATGGTCGTGGTTTACTGAGTCCCAATACATTTTCAATGGGGGCTTTGTATACGATGGATAATAATGAGTAAACCACTATCCATTGTTTATTATCCATGGTATACCCACTGGGAATGTATGGGGACTCAGAAAACCATGACCCATTTTTTATTATCCCTGGTGTACAGTCCCCATTGAGAATGTATGGGGACTGAGTAAAACTGACAACTCATTGTTTATAATCATTGAATACAAAGTACCCATTAGGAATGTATTGGGACTCAGTAAACCACTACCCATTTTTTCAACTGTCAGATACCATAGCTATGGTAAACTGTTCGAAATATGTGGTATACGGCCTCAAAGCCATTGTATACAGTAAAATAGTGCATTTGTGCTATAGAGCAAAGAAATAGTCCTTATTGATATACCCTTTAATATGTCATGTCCTGGGTTTAATTTTTTTGAGAAGATGAATAATAGATTCATCAAACGATGGAACCTTATGTGAATAGGTGGCTCTGTAAACCACCAGAGGTTGTGTGTATTACTATGAGTCTGCCTCTCGTGGTTTACAGCTGCCTGTCCACAAAACCAGCGACTATTGTCTAGATATATATATTCTTGTTATTTAGGTATACAATAATCGGGAACTGGTTACGCGTGGCAGTATTCCGGTATTTCTCAGTGAGTGTTATGGTTGAAAAATTATTTCTATTAAGTTTGAGAGTATCCTTCACACCTTGTGGGGTGTTTTGGAGATGTACTTCTCCTGAGAGAAAAAAATTCTCAGTGAGTGTGTTGGAAATCTAGTGACGTTAAATCCGGGACCCTCATCTTGAAACTCAGGTATCCAGATACCCCAAACCTGTTTCCGTTTATTACTTTATTAGAGCGTGCTTGCACGTATTATATATACCTTAGAGGCTAGAGTGATTACATATAGCCTTGTTCCAGCATACTCTATTCATTATCTGTGATATTGGGAAAGAAACAGGGTGATAGTGTCTCAGGGTCCAGCTAACCATGGCAAAAGATTCAAGACCAAAATACCTCAGGAGCCACTGGTGCTTGATATGTTTGGATCCTAGACTCAGGCAGTTTCAGAAATGGCAAGTTGACTGGGTGCATGTGGGTTACAACAGACTATCCATAGACTGAATGTAACCCAAACCTTTTAACTGTTATTCATTTACAATTGCTCACTCATTCACCGATCATGAACATACCATTTGCTCTTAGTTATTCATCATTTTTCTGTTGGTGATAACATATGTTTCTAATAGAGAGCATCACTGGAGTTGAATTTCATGGAAAACCAAAAATACTTAACGTGGTATTCACACGTTGGGATTCATGTAACTCACAAGGTTGAAAATCTCATAAGATTGTGCAATAATAATACAATGAGGCCACCACCGAACGACTTCAGTCGTTATGAACCTGGCAAATGCAGCAGAAACAAGGCATACACTGCACCCTAGTCCTTTTTAAGTGCTGATTCCACCAACAGGATGCATTTGCCGTGGTATGTCTTGGTGTATCTTGTTACATCTTACAGTATCGGGATATCTCCTATGTAACATAACGTAGCCGTGCGGTGTCGGGTCTATATTTTGGTGCTCCACCACTACGACACCTCAAGACACATCCTGACACATAGGCACGCGATTGCTCAAACCTAGCCCGATTTAGCAAGATAACCAAATCGAGACTAATCTCGATACATCTTGTGCGTTGGTGGAATCAGCACTTTAGGGGTAAATGTCACTAACAATTGCACAGGAAAAATGTCTCAGGGAAATGGAACCCTACAATTTAGAAATGGTGTTCGAATACAGAATCTCAGCAGATTTTGTCTCCGACAAACACCCTGTGAGGTACACGAATCCCATCTGTGAACCCCGCTTTATGTCTCATTATCAGTGAGTTTTCTGTGTTTTTATACCCGTAATAACGTAGCTCTTGTGACGATGTCAGTAAATCTGATACTTAACGCATGAAGTATGATAAGGACTGAATCAAAAGTTCCTATGTATATGAACTCTAGACATATGCGTAGTTATTGTCATCAATGTACTCAATGGAAGCGACACAAGGGCGGCAACCTATAAATAGTGAGCATGAGTCAACCTGAGAATTAATGTATAATGCATATTGGGAACAATGTATGTTTTCAAAAATCATTGACAATCGGGAACATCTTTATCTTACATAAACGTCTCAACTGGGAACATCGGCTTGTAGGTACATCGCAAGACCTATCATAGACTATTTCAGCTCAATGGACGCCAGGCCTAAGACTCATACGGTGTTTCCACCTGCCGACTAAAGACCAACTGATAATACTCACGCTCTACAAAAGTTAGTCGGTGGTTCTCCTAGTGAAAAGCTGGTGGCACATAATCGTATACTTGCACTGCATACATGCGTTGGACACTGAACGAAATGCCATAATCGGAGGTCTTAATCGTCAAGTGGAAATGCCACATA
Organism: Alentia gelatinosa; assembly: GCA_950022655.1. Classification (NCBI taxonomy): domain Eukaryota; kingdom Metazoa; phylum Annelida; class Polychaeta; order Phyllodocida; family Polynoidae; genus Alentia; species Alentia gelatinosa. The sequence goes on from OX465584.1 coordinate 52,615,757, forward strand.
AATGCAGTGATTCCATCTGGGAGTCGTTGCTCCACGGTTTGTGGGTCGCAGAATAGCAACCTGTGGTCGAAACCGTTGCTCCATATTCTTTGCGGATCGCATCATAACTATGTCACCATCTATATTCAATCAAAAATCTGATGACACCTATATCACTAAAAATGTGGTGTTGTAAAGGGCAATACAACATGGAAATAACCACACCACACGATCGGATATTACTGGAGCAGTGCTTTTCTCACATTTCTAGGAGCAACAAGCCCCTGATGATTCTGGACACCGACTCTACCTTTTTACACCACCCTCCGACTATTTTCTTCTTTTAGGGCACATAATCGTCAGGTGGAAGCGACAATAAGAGTTTTAGGCCGAGGAATTGTATCCCCACATTATGTAATTCAGCACCATCTGAAGGTTCTTCACCTGACCGAGAAATAAAAAATCGGTACATGTAATCGGGAGTGGGTTGATGATTTCTACAATGGCCTGGTCGTCGACTTCCACTTTTTCAATGGAAAGGTCATTTTCCACTGGCCAACTATTCACCACCAATCTGCAGTCGGGATCCATGGATAAATCTTTAGGGTGTACCAAAGCAAGATCGGTGAATGGAAACATGCATGCACAGCAGTGCTCACCAATTAATTGTGGTTAAATTATACAATGAGACCACCACCAAATGACTTGGTCAAGACCAACAGAATAAAAGGGTTTGAAATCGCCGGTGATGGTTATTGTTAGACTGGCTCCAGTCCCTCCATCTAATGTTTACTCTCCTCGCCGGGATACAGGTTCATGGGTCAGTCACAGAAGGATACGTACTTTAATGAACTTTATTATGATTGTGATTAATCATTTATTGAATGTTCATGATCAAAGACCTGAGCAAGTCTAGGTCATTGTGTTTGGAGGACAGTTCTGTTGGCATGGACCTGTCAAATGCGGCAGAAACAAGACATACACAGCACTCTCACCAACTTTTTTATACCGACGTTGGTCAGCACCAAGACTTTTAGGAGAACTCAAACAATCGGTGCCGTTTTCATTGGCCAGTGGAAATGGCTTTCAACAGAGCACTTTCCTCATCTACGACGACTTTTACATTAACCCTCTGTGCACATATGGGAACCCTGCCAGTGTGCCTATTGGAAGTATACACTTGGCTTCAGTATATGGAGGGTTAATTTTTAGTCCAGGACCCATGTAGCAGCATCGATATTTTCTCAGTTACTTTCAGTGCAAAGGAAGGAAAATCAGTCGTCAGGTGGAAACGCTTTAGGTTTTTTTCTGGGGTCGATGATTTTGCACAAAAATCTCAGGTGCCACCACCCGACGACTCATTTTACTGTGACAACAGAATCGGTGGACATTCAGTCGACAGGAAATGCCGCTTTAATCAACTTATTCTTTCTGCATAAAAAACGGAAATGGGAGCCGAGCGAAAACCACTTGATGTAGCAATATCGCCTATAACGATAAGAATGACCGAAAAATAGAACTTAACAATATGAAAACTGTGCTGATTGATACTGAAAGTGAAATAAAACCACGCTCTTGTATAGGAAAAAAGAGGAGAAAATGTTAATCATCAAATGAACAAAACGGTCTATTTTGAATTTCAATGTTTTCTTGTTGTGAGAATGCCAGTACAGCTGGATGTGTTAGAATTTGCAGGAGCAAATTGTGAAACCAGTATGATTAATGAGAGAATATCATCGCAATCAATTTGATAGCTTACATTTGTTCTGAAAATAACTTGGTCCGTGCTCCACCGAGTTTGGCCGCGGAGTAATTCTTGAAGCGAAGCTGAATGAATGACGTAGCAGTCAAACGAGGTGGAGTGGGGACCAAGTTATTTTCATTGAAAGTGTTTCTGATTTTATCTGACCCCGGATAATATCATAAATTAATGAAATAAATTACCCAATCAGCCATTGAGTATTAAAGAAGAAACCAACTAGTTTAGATCGAAGTCATCGTTTCATGCTGAGTGATATGAACGAGGCGACAGCCGAGTAAATATCACATAGCATTCAAACGAGTTGGAGAACAGCGACTATGACCAAAACGAATTGCTTTCCGTATTTATCTCTCCCCTGTACACACTAAATGAACGGATGACACACAGGATATAGATCATGGATAACAGACTTCAATACTCGTAGGGGCATGGAGAATGAGTTCCCAATGATAAGTCTATATAGGGACAAAAATACCAGGGGTGAGATAAAGAATACACTAGCTTCATGGCCGTGGAGTATGAGTTCTAAACGTTAATCCTATGGATAAAAATACCAGGCTGAGATTTATTTAGAACTGCATAGAGAATTGTATAAATGGACAATACTTCACGAGTTTGGATGGGCCGCAAGCGTCATCGAGGCGAAGCCGAGTGACAATCATGGCCCATTCAAACGATTGGAGTTTTGTGTATTTTCTATTCGAGTGCGCTTCTGGATTTATCTCACCCTTTTTATGATATTAAATATCATCAAAATTTCACAATAATTAGAATAGACTTAGCAAATCCATATGACATCATCTCAAATTCACTACGCCATGGCCGTGGTGTAGTATTGTCACTTTACGGGGGTGATCGTTGAGGTGTTTTTTTCTAATGTTATTCCTATGGCTAAACTTGTACCAGGGGTGAGATAAAATGGCTTATACATGAATCATTTCAACCAAATAAAAGTTTTTTTTATAAAGAAAAGAACATAATATCCTCTATCGTAGCAGCCTTCTCCGGGGACACACACAACCACATGGGACTTACTGTCTCGTCTCAGGAAGCTCCTCGCTGGGACACTTCTTGAGGTTCTTGAGGAAGTCGTGGATGTCGAGGCGGTCCTGATCAATGAGCGTGATAATATTGTCTCTCTGGCGCTCAAACTGCTCCAGCTGCCTCCGCATGGAGGACTCCACGATGTTGTTCATCTTCTGTGCACGCTGCATCTTGAAGGATATCACCACGAGCACAGGAAGAAAGTCGAGCCAGGGACTCTCTGAAGCCTTCACCACCTCGCGGAGCACGTATCAACCTCCGTCGTCCAACAACAGGAGGTGATCCAGGTTTTTTTGTGTTTTTTTTTGTTTTTTTTTATTCAGGTAGACAAATACATTCACCTAGCTTTAGGCGTTCTTCCATGTAGTCGAAACCCCATGGGGTCGGTTTAATAACTTATGACTACGAAAGTACAAGGTACAAGGAGACCTCGTACGAGGGTTATCGTTTAATGGTATTCAAGCTTGTTCGCTAAGACAGTCCTAATCAATGGAAGGGCATCCATAAGTGTTGAATAAAGTTGAACCACATTGTCCCTGGCTCTTGTTGGCGTACAGAAAAGGGTCTTCGTGTACGAGCCTGAATTATTCAACGGGTCCCAGATTAATAAAGCTAGAAAACTTCCACCACTAAGTGATTAATACTACTTACTAAACTACAGGTGTGTTAAGAATTCAAATCGCATAGTTCCACATGCAGTTTAAAGATACATCCGCGAGTGCAGACCTTATTGTAGTAGAGTTAATTCGGGCAGCCATGCAGGGGAGGGAAGCTCTAGACTATGAACCTTGTGGTGTGGAGACGTTCGGGCAGACACCTCCCAAGGCTCAGCTACACTCACACTACGTCCACTACACTTACTGTCGGGCTTCAGGCAGGTCGTCTGTGGTACACCGCCGAATCTGCTTCAGGAAATCCCGCACATCAAGCCGATCCTGGTCTATTTGCGACAGATTCACCTCACATTGCCTCTGTAGGAGCTGTAAATGTTTGCGAAGACCAGCCTCGATGATGTTGTTCTTACTCTGCACTTGCTGCGTCGCTCGTGAGTTCGGGTCACGTTCCATGATTATTATTATTATTAATATTAATATTATTGGTTTTTTTTAGACCGCTGAACCCTGCCTACCCATGCTGAGGATATCCAGACTGGCCCGATGCTGTGGGAAGATTAGGAAGACTCTCTCACTCCATGGATTCGTTAGGAGAAGGTTTGACCCGCAATATCCAATCACCATTACCACATGCACGGACCTATGTATATCATCCAAGTCCGCGCCACATGGTACACTTCAAGCACAGAGCTTCTAATCTCGATAATTATCCAAGAATCCCATAGTGTATAAAAACTTCTTGTTCGCCTTTTTGATTATAAGTAACCTTGTCCGCCAAGGTTAGCACTGAAGAGGTCCGCTTCATTTGTGAGGAGCACAAAGTAACCGTAGATGACAAATAATATCCACTTTTCTTCTTCTTAGTTCTTCTCCTTCTTCACAAGATAGAATCAGTGTGGTTCCACCTCATTAGAATTCGTGTGTATGATTTAGTCACCATATATGTTTCTCCGATGGAGTTTCACGACTAATATTACTTAGTAAACGACTGGCGTTCCACTGGCGTCCCACTGCTTGACGCACGCGCGTTAGGGACTTCCGGTTAGTAACGCGCGAACACAATGGGCCACCGCGGACTGGCACCGCTCAGATGACTAACGTTAAAGCGTGGAGCCTCGGCCAATGTGGCTCCAAGCCGGGCAGGGATTATGTGTGACTTATTAAATCATTAGAGACTCGGCCTCCATTTATTGAGGTGTTCCGTCCTGATCTGCACAGCACGCGGGCCCTCTGCTACTAGGCTTATTTTCAACCATTTATCGTGCGGGGGAGTATACAATATAGCTTACTGATATACATCGGGCATATTGGGACATGGTGTATTGGCCATCGTTTTTTTATTGGCAGAATGAAATGTAAATCTATAAGCAATTTGAATGTATAAGTCAGTCTCACTATATTACCCGTGATTCTGTTGAATTGAAATTGTATATTAGGCTTCTCTTTGAGATGTATTTTGACCATTGGCATGAGTATAATGGATATTTTATAAGTAGGTAGAATAAAGTGGATATTTTCCTATGTACCCATGTCGTATACTGTAAATACGCACCCATGCCTTATATACTGTAAATGAGCATCATTTATTATATATCCATGCCGTATTTTCTGTAAATACTCACAGTTTACAATATACCTATGCCATGTATACTGTAAATACGCACCATTTATTACATAACCATGCCGTATAAATACTGTAAATACACGCTGTTTACTATATTCCCATGACGTATGTACTGTAAATACACACCATTTACTATATACCTACGCCGTATTATACGGTAAATACTCACAGTTTACTATATACCCATGGCACATATACTGTAAATATGCACCCTTTACTATATATACACATGCCGCAAATATACACCATTAACCATACTCATGCCGTATATACTGTAAACATGCATTGTTTCGCCATATAATGTAAAACACCATACATATTGTAAAATACGGAACACTGGTCCATACGAGTAGACTGAAACAGTAGTTGTTAGGCTACATAAAGTTAATTATCTTATTAATTTCGGGTATAATTATGATAGATATAGAAGGACCTGACCATGCTGTACAAGCTTCAAAATGTGATGATATTTACGATATATACAGAAGTCGGCGTAAACGTCTTGTCCCAAACAAACCATAAATCATCATCTTGTTTTGTAGCTTGTACAGCATAGTCAGGTCGTTCTACATAAGTATCAAACGGAGCACAGTTGGCACCTAAAAAAGGAAGCATTACACGAGATTATAAAAGGAGGAGGATTGTGTTTGAGAAATGCATTATAAAAGAGTAGACGGGGTCTGTTGGATAACCTATGCCTGCGAAAGGACAGTATATAAGCTCGTACCTCGTAGGAGCGTTTTCGTTTAATGATTTTCAAACTCGTTCATCTAAAACTGTTCTGCCTGACCAGTGGTCGTTCATATATGTGTCGGATGAATTTATCCAAATCGTCCAATATAAATAATAGGACAGGTAGAGGGATCTTCTAAACTTTGCCTGAGACCTGAATTGGCGCACAGATTGAATCATGAGCCAATCGTGACCATGGTTTACGTTTTTTGTGCTTCAAAGCCATTCCCACAGCTTACGACAGACACCCATGTCCTCGATTAAATGATTGGGGACCTTGCAATAGGCTACAATCATGATTGAATGTCGTAGACATCCTATAGGCCCCGCCCCATTGGTGCGATGCGATTGGCCCCTATTGCGATGGATTCATCGCACTCAATCGCACTCATTTATGAACCTCGCCGGCCGTTTATGACTTTTTATTGACTTGCAATTAATCCAGTGGGACCGGGCTTTATGGTACACCTTTTTCATCGGGAACAGACGGACGGTTTGCATCGTAGGTTTTTCGCAGACATGTGATCAATTGTGAGACAAACTGAAACATACTCCGAATTTAAAAGGCTTACAAAATCCCTATTATTCGAACCAATACCTTTGTAGGAAAAAAATAGCATCCAAATCCTATATTATATGTCTTATGAAATGATATTCACAAAAATTATATTATATTACATGTGATTTGTTCCCTCTCGCAAAAATACTCGATTTAATATCTATGTTTATATCTCAACGAAATGTTTGTAAATGTAAACGCAGCGTTGCTAAACTGTACAGTTGGATATCAGCGGAAAACCAACGTAGGCCTCAGCCGTAGTTGAGATGATATCTATGATATTCTTCTATTGGCTTGACTATATATGACGTATATGTTACGCGACATGGAGAAAATGTAACATCTTATCTGCCAATAAAAGATTTTGAACGAAAAAAGAGAAACTGCGACGATTACAGCTGACCTTCCAACGCGATTTAGATTTTTCATCGGGAGTTGCATCGTAAGGGCCATATCGTAGACGGTTTTCCTTTAACTGAGTAGATGTCGTGCCTTTCGTTGAATACAAAGAGGTAAAACAGTCGATCTTCCACTGGATCTGTCGAAAATAAAGGGGGTGTCCACCAACTATGATTTTGGCGTTGTGAGCGTATTGTAGAGGTTCGATAAAAGGGATATTGCGTTGGGAAGAAACTTGAAATTGTACTTATGGATAAGGTTTTCCCAATGTAGTCTGTTACGGCGTTTCCACCTGCCAACTGTAACCCCACTGATAATGTTCACACTGTACAAAAGTCGGTCTTATTCTCCTTGGTTGGTGATACATAATCGACGACCTGCACTTCAAAAACGTGATGGACACTGACCGAACTATGGTCGTAAAATGCAGACAGCCACCAATTAAATCAATTCGCGGAGAGAAACATCTTTGATCATTTGAAAACCTTAGACTGCCCCTCTTCACACTGGCGCCATCTTGTAATGGCCGCCAAAGTAGATCACATGAAAACGAGGCGTGCGATTTGACTCCTGAGCATTTGGTATGGGAAAACGCTATTTCTTCTAACTCGGAAAATTAAAATTGTTCCTGCGTTGTGATTAACAGGCCGATCTTTATAAGTAAACCATTGTTAGAAAGCTAAGACTCTAGTCTATTTGTTGGTATACATATTAGATACCTATGCCTTGGCTAAGATTTCCTGTAAAAGCTGGAACATCAGAATTTGTTAGGTAAAATACTAAAACATGTTACATTCCATTTCTTTACAGTGATTTAATGAAAAATATATCGCGATGACCTACAGTATTAAACATCCTACCTTCTTAGGCATTTCAAGACGATTAAAATGATACCAATATTACCAGGTTGTGATAGATATTTCCTGAGATAATCGACTATTAATGATATAGATATCAGAAAATCACGTTTTTAGCACTCTTGGAAATTTTGTCATCTGTCTTTACTCTTAATAGTCCAATATCTCAGGAAATATCTATCACAACCTGGTAATATTCATATCATTAATATTGGTATATTATACCAATAAAAAGGCCCTAGATTTAGCTTTTCAACAATGTTTTATCTATAAAGATCAGCCTGTTATTCATGACACAACTAATTACATTTTTAGTTAACTTAGCAAAGCGTGCGCGGCCATCACTCAGTGCGACAAACAACAAATCTCTCATTTATTGTCATTTAAATGGTTCATCACACAAAAATGAATGACTCAAACAATTTTGTGCCTATGCCATTACAAAGAGCATACAGAGAGGATCACGTTGGACTTTACTATAGCAGCTATAATGTGGCCGAGTACAATGTTTTCACACCTTGTTCCAGGTGTCAAGTCTCTCCAGTCAGGTGTTATGTCACAGGAGGTGTAATAGAAAAGCAAACTGTGAAAAATAAAGGCTGTGTCTGTGAATTTAAGCCTTTATACATAGGCACCCTATGCACAGTGAAACCACACTAGGTCGCACGCCTCGTTTTCGATTAGCACAGTGAAGCTGGTTTTGGGCGAGTGGTGCACAGTTATATAAGACCAGTGCAACCCGTTATTACAGCGATTGTCGCGCCACGCTTATGTGCAAGAGGTGAGATTCCATTAATGCCATATGATAAGTTCTACGATGCAAAAATGTCAATGGACCAGTTTTCAACGATTCCGTCCGAACACAAAGCTCCCTCCGCTACTGGGGTTTGTTTCATAAATTTCGCTACGATTGTCCTAGGGATAATATCGTTACATATGTTTTGGGCATGAATCGTCTGGGATGTCATACATCGTTGGATAGAGTGTATCGTCCAGCGCCGGAATCGCTCGTAACTTATGAAACGAACCCCTGACCGATGGACTATGGTATGGCCAATCTGGGGGCTTTTGAATAAAGTTCGTTTGTTTCTGGTGTTGGTGCTGGGCGATACGATAACTCCAACAATACACGATATCCTGGACGATTTTTTCCATTCAGTGTTGTGTAACAAAACAGAGGATATTTTCCAAGTGAACGCATTTGTGTACAACACTTTGTAGGACCTTTAGGTTACTCATATTGTCAAAAGATCTTATGCTTACAGCACATTATTCTATACAACACTATCGCCCCGAAGATAATTCTCAAATACCTTTTTGTCGGTCGTAGTTCACTCAACAGCCCCATGCATCGTAGTCCAACAAAGGTTTATTTTTTCATACGTAGCAGGTGGATACCCGTTTACGTACTACCAAATCACATCACAGACATGCAAAACGGGTATACGAATATAGATACCAAAAAAAAGATTCATTGACGTAACAGTGGTCCATTACATGAATATTAAACGATCTCATAAAAGATCGTATAATGTCCTAGGGTTGATATCGTTACATAAGGTTTTTGGTCGTACAGCTACGACCTTCATACGATACGATGAAATAGGATGCTTCAAAATCGTTGAATAAACATTGACCGACATCGACTAGTGTAAATGTTTCTCATTTGAACAAGAAAAAATCGTTTAGTTTAGATGTTTCTTATTTGAAGGAGGATAAATCGTCTATTGTATATGTTTCTCTTTTGAACGAGGGTAAATCTTGTAGTGTAAACGTTTTTCATTTGAACGAGTGTAAATCGTTTAGTGTAAACATTTCTCATTTGAACGAGGATAAATGGTCTAGTCTAAACATTTCTCATTTGAACGAGGATAAATCGTCTAGTGTAGATCTTTCCCATTTGAACAAGAAAAAATTGTCTAGTGTAAACGTTTCTCATTTGAACGAGGGTAAATCGTTTAGTGTAAACATTTCTCATTTGAATGAGGATAAATGGTCTACTGTAAACGTTTCTCATTTGAACGAGGATAAATCGTCGAGTGTAGATCTTTCCCATTTGAACGAGAAAAAATTGTATAGTGTAAACGTTTCTCATTTGGAAGAAAAAATCGTTTAGTGTAGATGTTTCTCATTTGAACGAGGATAAATCGTCTATTATAAACGCTTCTCATTGGCCAGTGAAAAAAAACGTTGATCTTTTGAGTTCCCCTTAGAGTCTATTTCCATTGGTCGTCACCGATCTACAGTCAGGAACCACCGACGGATCTTTAGCACTGCTGACCAAAATCAGCCAATGGAAACAGACGTTAAGGGGAACTAAAAAAAAAAGGCCATTGGTAAGGTCCTTATCAGTGCCTCTCCCAACTCGCCTCCTGCCAACTCCATCCTCATCCGCTCAAAGGATGCTTGGCGCTTGTAGAAGTGGATTCTGTTGAGAGGTCTAGTTCTATAGCAGTGTCCTATCCCTACACCAGCCCAACACCTGTGCTATTGGCTGTCGTTCAGATCCTTCCACTCAGTTAAAAAAGACTGGTTTCTAGATGGTTCTGTTCTATTGCAATGACACAATGCTTTTATCGACTGTTCATCGAATGGTCCAGTGTCACCTGATCTTTATAGTTCAGACAAAATGGCAGACCTAGCTAAAATACTGGACCGGCCTTGTAGTTGTCTAAAGGATTCTCTGTATTGACTTCATAAGAATCCTTCCAAACAAAGCTTTAGAAGCATATGGGACCATTTGTCTTGGAAATTAAAACCGATGTCATTTTATTACATGTGATGATCTTCAAGTGTTATAAAACACATATCAAGCTTAGTTTTTGATTTAGGGATAAATTTTTATGATGATTTTATGAAAGAATATATAGAAATTCTAAAAAGATGTTTTTTCACATAGTAAAAACATGTCACTCTCCTAAAACCTTAACAGAATGTAGTAGATGTATAGTAATAAACAGAACATTTGTAAAAATCATAGGCCACCCTCCTTGTTTTTGAAAGAATTGAAGAAAACCATATTTCTCAGTACATTTCCTATGTAAATCAAGTAAATGTACATTGCTTTTAAAAAATAGAAGTGCAACATATTAATAGGATGACGGATCTAGACACAGTGACTGGGTGTGACCATACAGACTCATCAGTATACATGAACATCCAGCAGTGGCCTTGGCCCAGTGACACACAGCAATCACCCAACACAGTGTTAGGGAGATGGACTCTCACTATCCTTGACCTTGGAATGGGCAAGGACAGTGTGCCACAGGGATGGACATGGCATTTGGGACAGGGACCTTGACAGTGTATCAACCTTGACATTGTAATTTATTCAGCCTTGATGTTGTAATGTATTCAACCTTGAGAATTCCTATATAAGCAAGTAGCAGCCCAGGTTCAGGGTTCTTCTATCTGAGTTTGTGAGAAGTGATTGTCTGTGTACCAAATAAAAGGAGTTATACTGCAAGTGCCTGTCCCCAGATCTTTCTGTGAAGGGCTGATACAGTCAAGGAGTATTCTACCACTTACAACCTACCTACATCCAGCTGCTGTGTTCTTGTGACAACTTAATCCAGGATTCCAGTGACTGCTGGTAACCATCCACAATCCAGTAGATATCAAACTGTGATACATCACAGGACTATTCCAGATACAGCAGGCTGAGGCTAGCTCATCCCCCATTGCAACACTTAGGACATTTACCTACAGCCACTCACACACACCACTGTGTGGGTGGGTGGTCTACACATTGACAGACTTTACATAGCCATTTACACATACACCAGTGGATGGGTGTTTGGTGTTAACATCACAACATATACCTATTCACACACACATTCTAAACCATAAGCTCATCCAGCCCAGTATTATAGGCTTTAAATTATCCCTTGTACCTGTTTGTACCTGAAAATTGAAGCAAATGTTCCCATTTCAGTCAATCTCTAGACTGTGATTTGTAATTAACCTTTTTTTGCTCATGATCATAATTGGTGTAATCATCTTAGACCAATACTTCTGTCATTTTTCGCTATAATACAGAAGCCGTGGCCCACGTTGTAAGTTGAAGCTGGAGGCAGATTCCAGGGCCCTGTTAAATCAGTCACGACATCGTCGGCCAACGATACCCTATGATCGTCCAGCGATTCCATGACAATTTGGAAGACACAAGATGGCCGCTGTTCTATAGACACGATCGTAGTGCGCCACTGATGATCGCCGCTAAAAGTGTCGTCCGCTAAGACTAGTATAGAACTGTCTTAGGTTCTTGTCTGGTGGCCAGTCACCCTCCCACCTTCCGATGCGCAGTCAATGTCAAGGTCGCTGCATAAATTAGCGGAGGCGTCGGGAAAATACACTGGCCACCAGAGCAGACAAATGCTATGACGAAATTTAAACGCCTATAGCTTCGGAACGGTGCAGCCGATTTTCTTCATATTTGGGACGATTATAGGCCATATGTATACATTACGCGTGTTAAAATTTCATTGCTTAATTCGAACAGGAAGTGAAGTTGCGCATTCTGTACGACATGTCCATAGGTGTCATGAACGGACGACACTTTGGGCAACATTTTCAATCACGTGGCCCCATGATTGTCGTGACTGAAAAACACGTCTGGACGCCCTGCGCCTCTTACACTCACAATATATCGCCTGTTCACTACAGTGTCCTGTCCATCGAACACTGACGGCAAAAACACGTCGCCCATAACGATTGTCGTGACTGAAAAACAGGGCCCAGGTCATCTGTCATTATGTAGAGCGTGTGAGGGTGCTTGTTGACTGTGCGGCTGGTGCTCGGGAGGATCTACGGTGAATTTGGTACCATAAAAACTCGATACTGGTGCATTCGCTACCGATACGAGTTCTGTTCCCGTGAATTCGATACTGCTACGTTCCCGGGCCCGCCGCCTATGTGGTGATCAGGTCGGCCAGGTGTAGTGGACTGTGTGGTCGGGTGTGCGGGCTCCCCTGGGCCTAAGGTGCCTCAAGGCATTATTTCTCTTCAATCTATGAAATTGTTTTAGACAAGGAAATAATCTATCAATATACATGAAATCTTCAGAAAATGTAGGTATAACATCAAAATCAATATCATCTGTAAAATTCGTTTATCTTAGGTTGTGAAAGTGTCCTTCACACCTTGTGGGGTGTTTTGTAGATAACTTTTTTTGAGAAAAAAAACCACTTTATTATCGGCCACTCAATATGCGCATGTGTCTGGACACGTTCTTGCAGTCAGATATCACAGACTATTGGATGTACTAGTTTTACACTATAGAAGCTAGTCAGAAATATGTTTTATTTCTCCTATAATAGGCTCTTAAATGTCGTAAAATTACATTATCATGTTCATTATGACGTTCTTAATTTCGGCAAATTGCACTAAAACTCCTAACAGAGATTACGCCAAATCCTGACAACCTAGGGAATCGAGCGCCAATGAATTTTTCACTCTCCAATTGTGGACTGTAACACTGGGCATACTCGTGGGCGATAATAGCGTGTTATCGCAGGGTCACATCTCATCGCACTACACCAAACCGAAGTGGTCGCGGTACCGATTTCACTGGTATCCTTAGGGAGGTGGCAGAGGAGGTGTGAAGCGCAGCGCTCCCTATCGTTTTGGCATGGTCTCAAATGACAGCTGAATGGAGATTCCTATACAAAAATAGGCTAACTAGTAACAGCTACTACATACAAACTGTTAGAGCTCTATCAAAAATCTTTTCAGATATTGATAGAGTGATATCTAATGTACTCCAAACCACAATAGAGCTCAATAGAGCTCCATGTTTATGGCTGTTTGGTATTGTTGAATACAGCCTTATTTCACATAGGCTATGGCTTACAAGCCTCACACAGTCCATTGTCAAGAGCTCCTTCCCCTCTGCTTGCAGATTTGAAAGTGGCGCCTTGAAGCCTGCCGCGATGGCATATATGAGTTGGGTCCCTATAGGGGGCGCTGCGCTTCACACCTCCTCTGGGGAGGTGGTATCCCTCGGGAGGTGGAGGTCTGAGCCTGCAGCAGCCTCTGCAGGTGGGGTCCACGTCCCCCTCCCCGGATTATGTAATCCCCTGTTAAAACCCATAATTCTACTATATATCTCCACAATAACACAAAAACGGGTTAAAATTTGAACGTTTTACTAGAAAATTTCAAATAACTACATCTAGCCATGAGTGCACATGATTCAATTCTCGATTAAATACAATTTATATTTTGTAAAACGGGGGATGCAAATGTACAATTATACGATTCATTCTCTTCACAAAATAGCATACATCTCAGTCTAAAGACTTGACTGGGGGAAAGTTTGGGGTTGCTAAATAATGTCAGTTTTATGTGAGATTTGGAGCTAAATCGATGTTGCAATCAATTACGACTGTTATCATGTTCCTGATTAGAATAATATCTGACATAATAAGTAATTATTTCAAAGAACCGTTGCATTTACTACTCTGATCAAACAGGACACTGGATGGTTGACTTTTGAATTGACTACGAGATTACAACACAACATACCTTTCATAACTAAAAGGATATCTGCTGACAGAACCAAATATACTTTCCGGTATAATACATATTTCAAAGGGCGTACACTAGAAGGCAGGGTAATAACACATACTGGGGTCTGTTTAATATTCTACGAACGATAATTAGGCTGGACGATAGGATAGTCTACCAATGATAGGATAGCCTAGCTTTTATTAAATTACGAGACCGAGCCACATTATGGCTCTCGTATCCTAAATGTACCTTGAGTGTACGATATGAACCTTTGTTAAACGAGACCTGCCGTAGGACCATTAAACACCCTCTTATTGTCATTCATAGAATATTAATCACCCCTTTTTTCGTAAGAAAATGACGAGTGAAAGGAAAAGCATAAAAGTAGAGGCTAACCCAAATAAAGTGTCTTTTTGTGGGCGCCTCCTCTAGCACATATTTGCTCCAGAGCTGTGCATCCAGTCTGCTATATCACTGATGTCCACTAACCGTCAGGCTCGGAGTTGAATGGCCAGACGATAAAGGTGACATAGACGTCAATATGACGTCATTCTATGCGCATAGACTAGGCTTCCCCTACGCCCTGATCCCAAACATTGGGATACCACTTCCTGAGTGCGGCGATATGGGATTACACACACTTCAAATAATGTACTTCCACAGAAAACAGCTTTTATCCTATAAAACCCTAGTATAAACGTCCATAAGCTTAGCATTATATGATCGTATTCAACAGGCTTGCAAGTACGGTGCCTCTCTCCATCATGGAATTTCTCTAATAACTTGTCTACACTCATTTGAACTACATGGAAATATAAGAAAAGTATCAGTCAGGTACCAGCTGAATGCAATCTCACAATGCACCAGAAAAAGAGTGGTAGTGACCTGGCCTATAATATGAGTCCACATTGGCCAGGCTTCCAAGCCTCCTTGGGAGAGACTGATATGGAACCTCTGCAGGGAGATTGGAAGCTTGCTGATGGTAGAGTGTATGTATACATGTCAGTAAAATTGATAAAAAAAAATCCTCATACACTGGGCACCAGAGCCAACTACATAAGCTTTGGTGGGGTTAAATACGTGGCCACCTTGAACTAAATGCAGTAATGTCTGTCACTCTCCCTACAGATCCTTGGTACCGCCTAGACGTATGCTTGAAAAGTTGGTATGTCTTACCCTGAAGCTAGTTCTCACTCTTCTTAACCTCTAAGGGTTGAAATCAAATTCGACATTGTTGCTCTACATATTTCTGTGACTCCTACATGAACTGTTGCTACTTCTTATGTTAGCAAGCAATGTCTCCAACTACCATAGTGCTTCCACTTCTAGTTATGTACAGAATTCTATACATTGTCATTTAACTCCAACAGGCCAACATAGACAGATTCCCTGCCCAAATGAATAATGGGATGGGTATCGCTTGATTCGAAGCTACCATAAACTGGTTTCCCAGGCATTCAAGGCAGCAGGGTGAACCAGAAAAACATCTCTCCCTCATGAGATTCCCCGATAACTTATTTACACTGGTTTATTGAATGACAATACGAAATAAAATAATGGGAACCTTTCAAAAATATACACTTTCAAAATTCATATTGGTCAGGTATCGGCTCAATGCAATTCCACAATGCACCAGGAAAATGGCAGGCTTCACCTGGCCTATTATGTGACAACACAGGCCAGTCACCTGGCCTATTATGTGACAACACAGGCCAGTCACCTGGCCTATTATGTGACAACACAGGCCAGTCACCTGGCCTATTATGTGACAACATAGGCCAGGCTTACAGGCTACAAGCATGAACTACGACAGTCTGGTCTGTGTTGGACATACAACATGCTAATTATTACAACGTGAATCTGTGATACAGATTGTGTTGAGCTCAGAATGACTATTATATATTTTTTATTATCTGAGCCATTTTTGAACTCATCTTATAACGAAGATCCTTTTCTTCTTTTCTTTTTTCTTTTGTTATTTATATCTTATTTGACTATGTAAACTACTCAGTGATTGTACTTGAACCACTGGAGTAAGCAATCATACCGGCTAATTCCCGATGCTTGTTTCAGTTAAATAAACGAATAAAAAAAAATTAAAAAACGAAAACGTAACCCTTGGTTTATTCCATCTAATGGCGCCGTGATGATGTCATGTTGTCTGGTAGCGTCTGTGACGTCACAGTTGGGAGGTGAAAAGGGGGATCAATGGCTCTGTTGGAGGGGGAGGGGAGAGCGAGTCTACGACAATTACTACATCTTAGTTGCTGTGAGGGGGTTGAGGACGATTTCTGGAGATGTGGTAACTCCTGTGACGGGTTTGCAGTTGAGTTCTTGAGATGTGGAGATGGTGTATGGTAGGGTGTTATTGGATGACTCTTCTTTCCCATTGAGGCTGACTGTAATAAATATAAAAAAGAGAAATAGGTTAGTTCCGTGTTCAAAGGCCATGACAAGTTTCATAGGGTATGATTTAAATTCTAATTTGGAAAATATGCAAAAATGTCCCGATAAATGTTCATTAATAAATACTAAAAACAAAATGATTTCTACTTTTTATTCCTATTTATTTTACATTCACCTCTATACTGAGTAAGATAGAGTGAAATGCTTAGTCATCTCACAATGAAAAAAAAGAGTTTTATTTTCAGATTTGTAGAGTGCCACGTGTCAAGGACACATATTTGGGACATATAAGGTGAATGAGTGCAATGATCATATTGAAAAGACAATTATGGCTATTGGTGGTTTTAATTACGGGCACACTGCACAAGAACGGATGTTCTAGGACTAGGGACAATATCTATGGATTTCGTCTCCTTCTGAAACTACTACCTTAGCAGTTACTACAAGCAATGCGTATAGAGAATGAGAAGCACAGCTCAGGGTGGTAGGTCATCTGAAGGTTAATCTCAGCCTTATCGGCAATTAGCAACCCCACCACCCCAGAGAAATGTGTACTAGGGCACCCCCTTTGGTCACCATGCTGTCACCATGGAGGATACTCATATCACATTTTCAGGAACCCCTATAGGATCTCATGACCCAGTTAAAAATACAGGGGAGTCAGTCATCTAACCTTGAGGGCAGGGAAAAGACAGGGAAATGTGTAAATGACGCGTTTTAAGCAGAATGTTCAAAGTGGACAGATATAAGCTGTAGGTTTTTGAATTTTGAAAATTGGTCAAATTTGTTTAAAGTGACGCTTCATTTGTATCAGGAAAGTCCTGAATATCTAGCATTTCCCAAGGCATTTTCTTGAAAGTACTAACTGTTACAAAAATTGGATGACCTTAACATTGATATGATTAAATAGAACTAAAAGAATAGGGTAGTTACCACCCAACGAGCATTATAAAACCGAAAATGAGCTGGTGACATCCTCCAACAGGGCCTCCAAAGCTGTGCCTCTCTTTCTCTATACTCGTTCCTACAATATACCAGAGATATATGGAGCAAAAGTATCTAGACAAGGCTATTGCTCATATTCCCCATAGACTTAACGTTGGGAACTCGTACTCAATGCCCATGGAGTATTAAAGAAAAACTGAAAGGGGGATTATGTCACAAATATTCGCCAGTAAAGCAATTTGAGAGGTGAGATAAATTCAGGAACCTATTTGAGTTTACAGTCAGAGCTCGATCCCAACTCGTTTGAATGCAAGAAGAATTTTACGTATATATATACACCGAAAAAGACGATATGAATTTTGCTGGTACAGCATATACGTCTGATATGCTAAACAGACTGGAACTTACGAACAAATTATGGTATACACAGATTTAATTGGCTTTTCAAATGAATTGTCAGTTCATCTTTGGTCGTTGAGTTTTGAGACTCTGCTAGTAGTTTGTTCCCTCTCGTAGCTCTGTATATGATGTACATAGGAGCACCATACTGGGAAAACAGAGCAACATCTAGATTGGGCTGATGAATTTATAAAAGTCTACACACATATATAAGTAATTATCTACACTGACAGTTTGAATAGTCAACATATCAAATAAAACCAAGGATTCTATGAAATCCAAAGTATCTACTCTTATCTTTTATTCAAACCTTATAAAAAATATACTAGTTCCTACTTAAGTGTATGGCTAAGTTCGCCGAGTAACTAAGGAAGCAGGCTTCACCTTCGCTTGAATTGATTGATTGAATAGGGATTAGTAAGGTAGTAGTTGGACAGGACAGGCTTAATATATAATACAACTATTTTTACCCTATCAAGCAGGGTGCCCCAAAATACAGACAGTTTGGGGAGCAATTTACATCGTTAACATGGCTGAATGAAACCTGTTCAATGATAGTTTGCGTCCGAAATACAAACTGAGGTCTTAGAACGAGGTTTATATTCCTGACACAAAATGGCACAGAACAGATGTAATTCAGCCACCCTCACTATGTGGCCTTATTACTATATACCTGGAATTCATTAATATTTAATTTTACTATTCACGTTTTCATCATCATAACAAGTCATGCAGTACGGAGTGCAGTATCATGTATAGTTCGTCACACTGAGACAAACAGGATTGATATAGCTGGCTAGTAAGTGTTAGGCATTCACTCAAGGGTATGCATTAAGAGAAAACGTAGTTACTGAGCCTGTATGGATGGCTGTTCAAGGTCTTTTGTACCATATGTATGGTACAAAAGGCTGAAAATCTTATTCACTTACAAAGTCATCGCTTCATAGCTAATTCACTACGTCACAGTGAGCCCGAACATTATCTATACTGCACCCCTAGCAGCTGGTTGTATTTGCTAGGCGTTCGGCCATAGGTATGTAATAATAATAGAGTATATATCACTAATATAGGTTCGACAGTACTCATAACACTATAGCTACTTACCTGGCAGTGCTGCTCCTTTACATTTATCTATGGACACAATATAGTTCTTTCACATGCATGTACACCTAACTTCCCCTTGTTTCAGTAGAACTCCTCCAGTCTGAGCTGAAGAACTCTGTGTAACAGGGTGCTCCACTTAACAGGATATACGAGGTTTAATGTATCTGATATCAGGCAGAGAATAGCAGTATACCAGTAAATGATGATTGTGATGATAGAGTGTTCCACAGTACATACAATATGTAGGCATGACTGCTGTAACACACTAAAGACCTTTAGCATAACTCTAATGGGACATGATATCTTCGGCATAATTCTTATAAGTCACAATATCTTCTGCATAATTCTTATAGGGACACAATATCTTCAGCATAATTCTTATAGGACACAATATCTTCAGCGTAGTTCTAATAGGCCACAATATCCTTAGAATAACTCTTATAGCACACAACATCTTCAGCATAACTCTAAAGACAACACACAATATCTTCGGCATAACTCTAAAGACAACACACAATATCTTCGGCATAACTCTAATATTGCACAAAATACCTTAAGCATAATTCTAGTAGCGCACAATATCTTCGGAAGGCATGTGCATAATATCCTCTGCATTACTCCCATAGTAATACCTTGGGCATAACTCTAAGTCATGTGTACAATATCCTCTGCATAACTGCCCTAGCAATTATTAGTGCCTTGGGCATAACTCCAAATCATGTGCACAATATCCTCTGGATAACTGTATCACATAATATCACATATCACTTAACATCTTGGACATGCCTCTCTAAGAACATAACTCATGGATACTGGAACTATCACATTCATGGTCATAGCACGGGACACACAGAGGAATTATCATCCAGGAGGACCTACCTTTAGGACAGGCGTATAATATGCTACAAAATAAACGTCCAGCTAAATCTGAGAACCTCTATTGTCAGTAGCACTTTCAGAAGTTGGCTCTTTCACTATAGATTCCACTCGGCAATGTTGGCATATGGATGGACATATTGTGAGCGAGGTAGGGCTGGCAGGACTTGCCCAACTTTATGAGGTATGAGACTTTATCTACTGAGTATCTCGCATATTTGATTCAATGACATTTTCCTTTCTTTATCTCACCCCTGGTATTTTCCTCCATATACTTTATATTGGGAGCTCGTATCCAACATCCACGGAGTTTTTAGGAAAAATATCCAATAGGGGATTATATCACAAATGTTAGCCTATCAGTCAATGTGAAGGGTGAGATGAATTCAGAAACCTATTCAAGTTTAGGGTTAGAGCTCGTCCCCATCTTGTTTGAATCGCTATTAATTCACACGGCTTTGCCTTGTGGATTACTACGCGATTCAAGCTCTTTAGTAACTTGCCATGATTTTGTGCTTCAACACGAATGTGCATTTTTAGCTTTATGTCAAGGCTTGGAAAGTCATTATTTACATATTAAGTGGAACCAATCATTTTCAAAATAGGGTGGTACGTCACCATACTGGCACAATATGGTGGTATGCGTCAACTACCACTTCTCTATCAGAGGTTGGTATTTACAGTATTTGCTGGCATATATAGGTATATGATACTTTAGGCTCTTACATGAAGACCCTTAACTGAAAGCTAACAAGACCCAAGGACGATATAGATTAAATTGACTCAACACTTATTGACAGCATTCCATCGACTAGTACTGTCTTAGGAAACAAGCTTGAATATCATTAAAAGATAACCTTCGTGCAAATCCTCCATGCATCCTGTACTTTTGTAGGCTTACGTTATTCAACACATTCCAGGCCCTTAAGGGCAAAATATTTCTTCAAAATAAAAATGTGAGCATGTTCTTGAAAGTTTAGAGAGAAGAATGATCAGATTATCCTACCCCTAATAAAAAGCCATAGGTTTAACATTGACTCAATGTATTCGACGGAGCGTTGAATAAAGTGTTATTTAAGGGGCTGTTCCATCTGGCTGAATTCTAAGCCGAAATACGATTCTGACAATGTTTGGTTTATTATTCTGGTACCATTGGTGTAATGGAACTGGTGAGAACAGTGCCATCGGCCACTGTTGGCCACCGTCGGCTGCCGTCGGCCGCTGTCTGGTGCCCTGTTCTATATGTCCGACGCAGTCCGATTCTAGTACACCCTTTTCCCGCTAGGGTTTTTACTGGTGGTGCCCGATGCCTACCTTGTGACCTTGACCTTTGGTTTGTTTACTTGAAGTGGTTATTCGAAGTTAGATGGTGTATTGTTGCAAATAAAGGTTGTGTATCATGGTGATTTTGAAAACGAACATAACTGTAACTGTAATTGTGTCATAGTACAGTGTACAGGACCAGAACTGTAGAACTGGGGTTGAGATTGTGATGGGGGAAGTCAGAGGTTTCTAACATTTTCGGGCACTATTGGCTGGCTATCAGATGATAGCAGATACCACCAGATCGACGTTTTTAGGCTTGTTTTCATCCGGATTTGCCATGTATCAGCAGCAGATCGTTGCCGATGCTACCAGAACAAGGACGACGTGCAGTCGGTTATATGGAACAGACCCTTCATGCACCGAGGTGAATAAAAAAACAAACCAATCAGGGACGAGATAATGAAAGTAGATCCAGCAGCATTGATAAATGTGGCCATCCTCTGATGAGTGTCAACACACTACTAACATGGATAATTACAAAATTTTCTCTGTATATCGGTGAGATGGGGTAGGATAAATACGAAACCGAACTCGAGTTAGCCTTGTCAATATTTATACCACTCTGGTCAGGTCTGCAACTCACTACACTCGGTTAACACCTCATGTAGTAATACACAACCTGCCCGTCGTGGCATAAACATTGACAAGGCTAACTCTCGTTCGGTTTCTACTAATTATTTCACGAGGCTGGGATAACTTACATGTATCGGCTTCCAACGGTCTGACTGACCATCCATCGCCGTATGACCGTGTCGGGTAGGCTGGCTCGCCGTGCTTAGGTATGTCCAAACCTAGTGAATGAAAATTAACAGCATTAATACATGCATCACATAGGATCAAATTTGTGTGAGTTGTGCCAATTTTATTCAGCAAATGAATCGTGTCTAACTTGTTACTTCCTGAGTTTTTCTCTTTTCTAGTTGTTATCAGGAGCCATGCATCAAGGATCAAATATGTCATTCGTTCTGCAAATTTATCGCCTTTTTTCTTTTTCTTTTCGTTTGTTCACTAGGTAGGTACTATTAGGTCCGAGTTCGAAGCCATCCATGAAGTACATGTATATGCAAAATCTCTGAGCCAATTTATCCCCACAGAACCTTTCACCATCTTTTTTGCAATCGAGTAAGGAAAATTTACAAAATTTGGACTAATGTCTCCAGCCTCAATGTTTACGTACTTAATGGATGGCCTCTCAGCAATTATAAGACACATTGCTCTGATGATTTCAATTAGCTGAAAAAAGTGATTTACAATACAATGCTAATCATCTAATGGTAATGCAACTATCGCCAATTCATTATATTTAAAAAAATGGAGATGTTTCCACTTGGACAATCTGCGACTTCTGGTAAGTGACATCCACAGCCATGAAAACAGCACTAATGTGGTGCACAGTAGATTTAACACTGGAAATGTGAAAAGAGCTACACTTCACGCCTTACCTCCAAGTGACTGTGGCACAAAATGAACATCACTTACCGGAAACAGTTAAAATGCATTGTTTGGTAGAGCGGAAACTGAGAGTTCAGGGAGTTCAGCGAAATGGACGCCTTGAGCCTTTTACCGTTTGAGCTTGCTGTCAGCGCGAAAACATGGACGCCTTGAGCCTACACTATTTCAGTTGCGATTGGCGGGTTAGGTTTTTTTTTTTTTTACAGAATAGGGTTGGATAAGGGTTAGGGTTGTATATATATATATGACTATAAACCAGTATAATTGCACTTTTCATAGATTTTACACCTAGAAGCTCAAGGCCATCAAAACGGGGTAGGCTCAAGGCGTCCACAGAAAGGCTCAAGGCGTCCACAGAAAGGCTCAAGGCGTTCAGGGCTCAAATCGCACCCCTCTCATAAGATCTCACACTCTCTAAGTGGTATTCTGTATTCCAGTCCAAATAAAGCCTCTACGGCCCTAAGTACACAGTATTCCCGCTAGGTGGCATCATTGAGGTTATAGGAATTTCTGGGCCGCATTGATGTACGTTTTTACCACGAGAGGCACGCCAATGGATTCTCAAGGCTCTAAGCCTAGTTCGTTAAGAATTCTTCTCCAAGAGGATAGTGAGAACCTTGTACAGAATACGATTTAGAGAGTGTGAGATCTTATGAGAGGTGCACATCGTCCCGGGCTCAATGCGTCCACAGGGTAGGCTCAAGGCGTCCACAGAAAGGCTCAAGGCATCCAGGGCTCAAATCGTCCGGGCTCAAGGCGTCCACAGGGTAGGCTCAAGGCGTCCACGGAAAGGCTCAAGGCGTCCAGGGCTCAAATCGTCCCGGGCTCGAGGCGTCCATGAACCGGAGTTGACGTCACTCTCTGAGTAGCTTGTTGAGTTACTCACCTCGGCGCTCCCACTCCTCAGCCACGCGGAAGATTTTGAAGAGACGGAGGAGACCGAAGAGAATGAGACTAACGCCGACGGCCCAGGCAGTAATGGCGCCAACACCGGCCAGGTTCCACAGCAGGCCCTGTCAGATGAATCACTCACTAATTAATACCGAGAATGTCTGGAATTGTATCTTTGTTATGCTTTTATTACGCAGAAAAGCAGCACACCCGTCTTCTCTGGCAGGTTAGGGAAAAAAAGAGTATCAATCATTAGTTACATTGAATTGCATACAAATATTGCCAGCATATATACATACATATATATATATATATATAGTGTATGTATCATATACAGAGACAGATAGAGATACGTTTAAAAAAAGGTACAATTGATGAAGCAAGCTAGTGTATGATAATGATAATGAGATGAGATGATGCAATTTTTAAAACTTAAGTATCAAGTTTATACATGAATATATGGCCCATATAATCAGAAGGTCCCGAGTTCAAATCCCAGAAAAGCTCCCTTTATAGGTTTTCCCTTTAGAAAAAAAGAGAAAGATTCCTGAACTGAATGATCTTTTTCGACGTAGAATGTACCTGGTTTGAGAAACGAGGGGGTGCAATGACCAATGGCCACTTGTCACCAATTTCCTTTCACCGCTTCTTTTAAGGTTGATCTACACATACAGAATGTGTTTTCAACGTAGGGTGGTACATCATTTTATACCACCATACACTGCTGGTATATATTTAATACCAATGGGTAAACGTAGTTTTCTTTACACTAACACGACCACAAGTGCCTTGGGCTTGCCTGCTGCGCACTCTTGCTGTCCGCAGCTTCTCCTATCGTCAAATTTACAGCCTGTTCTTTGGCTATCTTTCTCATGAATATTCATGGGGCCGTGTGGCCCTCTCTACTGGACGTGTGTGTCTTCCCCTAGCAGAGGTTGGTATTTGTGCAACATACTGGCACAGGTAAATAATAATGGCTGGTTCCCGTCGTTGTATGGTAACAGACCCTTACTTTCCATCTGGTACCTCCAGTCTCAGACTGCCTTGCAAGTGGACATTCCATATTCCTTGTGAGTGGGTGTACTGTATGTACCTCCAGTCGCAAGGAAATGCATTTCACACTGAGAGCTGTATTCCTTGTGCCTCATGCTCATGCAACTGGAGGTACCGCCTCCTGAGACCCCAAAGTCGCATAGTGTGAACTGGCCTTGAACTATACCCCCCCCCCCCCCCCCGGCCTTGCTTTTTAGGTACAACAGTACGTCCAGTCTCAGACTAACTTCACCAAATATCAAACATGTTTGATATTCAAAAATGCTTGCGACTGGGCACACCAGAGGTACCTCCAGTCTGAGATTGGGTGTATCCAGTATGTCCAGTCTCAGACTAGCAGGAATTGTGCAGTTCACATGGTGCATTTTGCAGTGTTGCCCAGTCTCAGACTGGGTGTAGCTATTGTGATGTATGTATTCAGAATATCACAGGGTGCCTCCTAACAGGTCCTCGCTCTAGATAGTGGTTAAGGCCCAATTGTTTGCACTGCCACCCCCAGCGTTTGAACCGTCCCCTGTCTTTGTTTCGACTGACCCCCCAATGGCATAAATAAAGAGCAGATGTCCATTCAGAACTGACTTTGAACCCAAACACCCAGGCGTCAGCATCTCCAGACTGCTCAACATTACCACCACTACAGTAAGGAGGCTGGTATAATAGGACACTAGGCTACAAAGGCCTTTACTGAGGATTGGGCTTCTCCACAAGCTGCTATCACCCTAGCACTGGAGGAACAGAGATAGATGACTGCTACCACTATATGCCACTGCTTTGGATCATCTATATCCACAAGTCAAGGAGACATTGAACAATAACTGAAAGTGATAGACTGTGAGTACTATTATAACCAAGAGGAATTGTATCATATGAACTCTACAGAAGTGAATGTGATTGTATGTAGATGAAAATTGTTATGTAACTGTATACTTTGTTATAATATATATATCTGTGTAGGGCTATCTGTCTTCTTCATTTAGTATAGAAGATATTCCAAATTATCTTTTCTTGTCACTGTGCTAGCTAGTCTAGAAGATTAGGCTTTTGTTACTGTGCATGACATTATGTACCTAAAAACTCACATTGTGAACTGGTCATAACACTTCCAGCATTTATACAGACAATAATCGATGGTTTTGTGGACAGGCGGCCGTAAACCACGAGAGGTTGACGCGTAGTAATACACGAGCGCTAGCGAGTGTATTACGACGTCAACCGCGAGTGCTTTACAGAGCCGCCTGTCTACAAAATCATCGTTTGTTGTATTTATTATCCATCTTTTCAAACAATTTAAACCCAGTAATTGCCATATTAACAGGTATAACAATAGGAACTATTTCTTTGCTGTATAGCAAAAGGGATTATTTTTCCCGTATACCATGGTTTTGAGACCGTATACCACAGGTTTGAATCCGTATACCACAGTTATGGTATCTGACAGGTTTTATACAATGGGTAGTGGTTTACTGAGTCCCCATACATTTTCAATGGGGACTTTGTATACGATGGATAATAAAGTCCAATAGATCTTACCATGAATGCCTTTTTGTTCCAGGCGTAGAGGACTCCCACTTCACGACTGAGGATGGGAGCAGCGAGAACACCCCAGACTCCACTCCCGGCATGCACTGCAATATAACATGATAAAGTCAAATAGTTCATATTGATGAGAAAATTACAGATGAAATATCAGTAAGCGCATAAGAAGTAGGCCCGCTGAACAATTTCACAACCATAAATAGCGTGATCTGCCGCCACCGACTGACTTTTGAGGCTGCTGACGATCTCGATTTATATATATATATATTTTTTTTTTTCAGTCATTTATTTAGGCTGTGATCGAGTTCAGTACAATTGGTGTCACTGGTTTACATACTCGACCAGCACAAGATATTTGCGGATGGCGGTTTCGAGTTATAATACAGAGGTACATGTAGAATGCAAGAGAAACAAATACATAAAACAAACAAATCATATCAAAAGTTTCGCGAGAGTCACTACAGTGAAAATGAGTATGAGTTGAGGTACCAATAAATATCGGAAAACAGGTATTCTCTGTGGAGCCTGGCCTATGTGCTTACTGACATATTAGGCCAGGTAACACCCGCCATTTTTCTGGCGCATCAGGGGTAACAGCTGCCCCTTTTCTAATACTTTGTGGGATCGCATTGAGCTGTAGTGGCATGAACATGCTGTCTGGGAATATCAAGAGACGTCACGAGTTTGAGTATGAGTTTATTTATGTCGCGTATTCTGTTGGCTCAGTAATTACACGAGTCGAAGATGAGTGAAATTACGAAGCCAACAAAATGAGTGACATAAGTAAACTCAAACTCAAACGAGTGGTGTTTGGGTTTTATCCTACCCCATTTCCACATTTTTTTCAGTAATAGAAAGTAGTGGCATAAACAACACTTTATGTCACACCCGTGACATGATGTCCCATGTTAAGCCGATGGCGTCTTTTTTTATTAGGGCTAGGATAAATGTTGGCCGCACTACAGTCTAGGAGAGAGGCTCTGCTGGCTCTCCTTGCCACTGCAAATCGGCAGGGAACCAGGGAAAGTTCAGGGTCAATCACACGTTGCTCTCGCTGGGTGTTACCTGTCCAATTGTCCATAGGGGCAGGGAACCAGTCTAAGAAAACAGAGCTTTCACTTCGCTGTCAATGATTTTTATCATAACCCTTTTTTCATAAAGAGAATGCCTGGTATTGTGTAATGGGAATATTTACACTGTTGGATCAAAGGTTTTCCCGCCACTCCACGCCTGAGTAATCAGCCAATCAAAAATCCAGAAAAAAGGACACGTGACCAAACTGACCAATGAGGGTCTAGTTCTATAAAGAAATAAGATAAAATCAGAAGTATATTCGTCATTGGTCTAGGTCCCTGTTTGTCATCTTGCGTGGGGTGCCTCGGAATATTCGTTGCATACAATAGATTTAAGACGGGAAATATAAAAAGTGCTACACATAATGAT
The DNA here is from genome assembly GCA_950022655.1 of Alentia gelatinosa. Lineage (NCBI taxonomy): Eukaryota > Metazoa > Annelida > Polychaeta > Phyllodocida > Polynoidae > Alentia > Alentia gelatinosa. Next base: position 52,643,268 of record OX465584.1, read on the forward strand.
AAAACACTCCTTCACGTCTTTTCTTGTATACCTCAAAATCAGGTCAGTGACTGTGACACCAAATGAACATCACTTTTTTATTCTTTTATTCAATTTGGTTTATTCAGCTCTCTCTCCTATACAGAAGTTTTTCTGAGCTTGCGATAGAATAAAACAACCCTGCTGCCAATGATACTCAAACCAAGCTACAGGAGTAGTTAGGGGGAGGAGGAGGGTGTGTGGAGGGATCGGGAGGTATAATGAGATGAGTAAGAAATCAATACCCAGGATATAACACTTACATTTTAGAACAATATACTTAATGTCTATATAACTTAATACTGGAAATAGTTTTTTAAAAAAACATTATTTGCTTAAGTGGAAACTGGGCCATTACCTGCTACTGCATCCAGCGGATCGTCGACGCCAACCTTGACGACCATTTTGCTCCAGAGGAGGTAGTTGACCCCTGCGATGAGTCCAATAACGGCGGCCCCGTAATTGTAGACGGTGTTACAGCTGGCGCAGATTGCCACCTGGTCAGTAGAGTGTCTTATCTAGTCATGGCTATACAATTTAAGGCACATTGGACAATTTGACTTGAAAATTAATACCCATGTCATTTTCAGGAAACCCATCTATGGACCCATTGTATTAGTCGGATATATCTGTATGTGTTTTCTATGGACACCCTGCATTAGGTGCATATATCTGTATGTGTTTTCTATGAACACTTTGAATTAGGTGGATATATCTGTTTGCGTTTTCTATGGACACTTTGTATCAGTTGGATATCTGTATGTGTTTTCTATGGACACTTTGTATTAGTCGGATATATCTGTATGTGTTTTCTAGGGCCACTCTGTATTAGGTGGATATATCTGTATGTGCTTTTTAGGGCCAGTCTGTATTAGGTGGATATATCTCTTTGCGTTTTCTATGGACACTTTGTATTAGTCGGATATATCTGTATGTGCTTTTTAGGGCCAGTCTGTATTAAGTGAATATATCTGTTTGCGTTATCTATGGACACTTTGTATTAGTCGGATATATCTGTATGCGTTTTCTATGGACACTTTGTATTAGTCGGATATATCTGTATGCGTTTTCTATGGACACTTTGTATCAGTCGGATATATCTGTATGTGTTTTCTATGGACACTTTGTATCAGTTGGATATATCTGTATGTGTTTTCTATGGACACTTTCCATTAGGTGGATATTAAAACGGTGACTTACCATTCCGGAGATGCCGCCGTTGACTGTGACGAGCAGTGACCACCTGGTGGGGGTACCTTTAATGAAGGCGATAATACGGGACAGCACCATCGACGTGATGGCGGCGAACGCTCCGGCGATGATGGTGTTCACCACGGACAGAGCCACCGCCTCGCCGTCCCCGGGGTTGGAGATGGAGGCCTGAGAGCCTCCGTTAAACGCGAAGAAACCGAAGAAGAGGATGAATCCACCCAGAGCGGCCAGCTGAAAGTAGTACGAGTAAGATCCTTCACACATGGAGTACACTGGTTTCAGTCACTATATTAACCATGGTATTCAAAGACCCCATTGTGGCTAGGTGGTAGGGGTGTTCACCTCGAGCATGGGAGGTCGTGGGTTCAAACGCCGGTCGGGTCATACTAAAGACTTACATAAAAATGGTACCCAATGCCTATTCGGTTTAACACCCGCCATTAGAATGAGGAGTAGGGGCAAGGGCCTGAATGAAAGAACGGCTCAATAGCCGAATTCTGTGATTGTACACACAATATTCCCTAATAGAAATTACCAAAAAAAGAAGAAAAAAATGTATGGGGACCCATTATATAATACCTGTCAGATACCATAAGCATGGTATATGGATTCAAACCTGTGGTATACGGCATCAGAGTTGGTTAGTTGGTTGGTTTGATTTAACGGCCAGTTAACTATTAGAGGTTCTCACCAGACTTACTCAAGGTTCTTTTACACAACATGGGTGGTGATCGAATCTATGTAATGAATTCAGATAGAAATCTCACCCCTACACATTTACCGAGGTGAGAGTTCTTTTAGTTCCCACACCACATGGACATAGTATGAGAACGATTGGCCTTTGATATAGCAGTAAATCTACCACTGCTGGGAATGAAGGAGAAGAGTGGCTGCAGTGGGACTCGAACCCTCAAAGTCCTACAACCTTGGTGCTCTAACCACTGAGATAACTCCCCACCCCCACGGCATCAGAGATATGGTATATATAGGAAAATAGTCCCTTTGTGCTGTAGAGCAAAGAAATAGTCCCTGATATACCCTTCAATATGATAATTACTGGGTTTGATTCATTCGAAAAGATGGATGATAACGAGCCAAGCGGCTCTGTAAACCACTCGAGGTTGACGTTGTGATACACTCCCTAGCGCTCCTGTATTACTACGCGTCAACCTGTCGTGGTTTACGGCTGCCTGTCCACAAAACCATCTTTTATTGTCTATGTTTCCGATGCCTACCCCGACCCCTCTACCTCCTCCACCTCTCCTCGCCGGGATACAGGGATTCCTGGACCTGTCAGGCAGTAGGGGAAGTCCAAATGTTGCAAAGTAGTTTTATTTCCTAATTATGTCAAAGACTTGGGCAAGTCTAATCACATCACAAATACCTTTGATGAAAACGGGAATACTCCCAATGCCTCAGATGTACACAGAGTGATTCTGTTACTGCTAATGTAATGTGTCTTATGTATTTGTTGCTTTTCGACGACATGTAAAAGCGCCTGTGTCAAGGTGAATGTACGTCTTATATTGAATACAAAAAATTCAAGAATGGTCAAAGGATGTGGTCAATTTTAACAAATAGCCCGTTGCTTGAATGTGTCATTGTTGATGATATAAAATGGAAGAATAGTTCACAGTACAAGAATTAAATTGTACAGTTCTATCATGGTCTATCAATTGAACGTTTACACGCTAGACAGGAAACAACTGCAAATATATAGTGAAATATTCAAAATTTCCAATTGGATATTCCTGAATACCACTATGAATAGCCTAAGAGGAATGTGAAACGATAAAAACAATTTGAGAAAGGCAATAACTTAGAGATAAGAAAACAGAAATAAACGTATACATACGGGGACGGAGTGGCCAGGGATGTCCTTCAATTCGCCGTTCTCGTCGACACGATCGAGCCGTTTACCAAGAATAGCTGCACCTACGAGCGCCGCCATGCCTCCTAGCAAATGTACCACACCGCTCCCTGCAAAGTCCTGCAAAGACAAACAACGCTCTAAATAAAAGATGTACGCCTCCTGGCAGATGTACCACACCACTCTCTGCAAAGTCCTGCAAAGACAAACAACGCTCTGAATAGGAGATGTACGCCTCCTGGCAGATGTACCATGCCACTCCCTGCAAAGTCCTGCAAAGACTAACAACACTCTGAATAAAAGATGAATGCATCCTGGCAGATGTACCACACCACTACCTGCAAAGTCCTGCAAAGACTAACAACGCTCTGAATAAAAGATGTATGCCTCCTGGCAGATGTACCACATCACTCCCTGCAAACCCCTGCAAAGACAAACAGCTCTCTAAATAAGAGATGAATGCATCCTGGCAGATGTACCACACCACTCCCTGCAAAGTCCTGCAAAGACAAACAACGCTCTGAATAGGAGATGTATGCCTCCTGGCAGATGTGCCATGCCACTCCCTGCAAAGTCCTGCAAAGACATACAATGCTCTGAATAAGAGATGAATGCATCCTGGCAAATGCACCACACCGCTCCCTGCAAAGTCCTGCAAAGACTAACAACACTCTGAATAAGAGATGAATGCATCCTGGCAGATGTACCACGCCACTACCTGCAAAGTCCTGCAAAGACAAACAATGCTCTGAATGAGAGATGCATGCATCCTGGCAGATGTACCACACCACTCCCTGCAAAGTCCTGCAAAGACAAACAATGCTCTGAATAGGAGATGTACACCTCCTGGCAGATGTACCACACCACTCTCTGCAAAGTCCTGCAAAGACAAACAACGCTCTGAATAGGAGATGTATGCCTCCTGGCAGATGTACCATGCCACTCCCTGCAAAGTCCTGCAAAGACTAACAACACTCTGAATAAGAGATGAATGCATCCTGGCAGATGTACCACACCACTACCTGCAAAGTCCTGCAAAGACAAACAATGCTCTGAATGAGAGATGTATGCATCCTGGCAAATGTACCACACCGCTCCCTGCAAAGACAAGCAATACTCTGAATAAGAGATGTATGCATCCTGGCAAATGTTCCACACCACTCTCTGCATAGTCCTACAAAGTTTATGGTCATACATGAGCAGATCTATATATCATTGCCAATTCACCAAGAAATTCCTAAAAATTCAAAGCTGCGAATTTGCAATGCAGTGATAGATTCTCATACACACATCTGCTAGATTTTGAAATGTTTCTATTATGAGAATGCACCTACTTGATAAGCGACTGTTTCTGTTGCATTGTTGAACTCGAAGCTGATTCCTGCAGCAAGCCAACCCTTCTCCGACCAGGCCCAGTGGGTCACGACCGGGTAGACAAATCCTGCAAGCAATCAAATCAGGTTCGTTTAGAAATTACCATGGTTATGGTATCTGACAGCTTTTAAGCAATGGCTAGTGGTTTACCGAGTCCCCATAAATTTTCAATGGTGAAAATTTCAATGGTGACTTTTTATTATTCATCGTATACAAAGTACTCATTGGGAATATATTGGGACCCAGTAAACCAATATCCACGTGCCATAAACATGGTACATGTGTATATGGAATCAATCCATGATATACGGCCTAAAAGCCATTGTATACGGAAAATAGTACCTTTTGCTATAGAGAAAAAAAATAGTTCCTATTGATATATCTCTTTGAAATGGCAATTACTGGGTTTAATCTCTTGGAGATGATGGATAATAAATACAAAATTGTCTATTTATATGATGGATGATAAAACAAGTTATACCTATAAACGATAACAAAATGACTTTGTGGAAACATGTAAAATTCAATCGAAGGATGGGATTCCTTTTTGCAACTGCTTGGCAGCGTTTCGGAAAGGCGTCATTCACACTGAGAGATAGCTTGGAAGGAGGTGGCGCTACGAATCCCCGTCTAGTTGTGTGGCGGCCATCTTGGTGAAGCACCTCCGTAATGCAAAGGGAGCGTTCAATAATTATGGCCGGGGAGGGGCACAGTTCTTAGGGGGGGTGGGAGACATTTTTTGGGTATTCCAAGGGGGGGGGACTTTTTTGGGGGTATTCCAATGGGGGGACCAACTTTTTTTTGATTGGTCGGTGTTCCAAAAACTGTGCCCCCCCGGCCATAATTAATGAACGCTCCCTAAGCTTATGGACGTTTTGGATGTATTTCTGTATTTCTATTTGCTGTCATTATCTGACTGACTTTTTTTTATGTCAATCTCGTCGGCATTTGACATAATCCGCAGTCTCCAAGGAATTATGTTAACCTGGAGCAACGTGGAAATAGGCTGATTTCTAGCCTACCGTCAACCTCCAGTATAAATAATATAAAAAAAAATTAAAGAAATTTAAAAAAAAATCTTTTTTTAATAAATAAATAAAAATAAATAAAGCTGTGAGTGTACAGACCTGTGATGACGACGCTGTAGATGAGGTAGGCGGCGAAGTCACACCTCTCAGCCAGTGCCCCGGAGACGATGGTGGCGGCCGTGGCGGCAAAGACAAAGTGGAAGAACCACAGCGCCATCTTGCCTGCTTCAATGTCATGGTTCACGAAGGTGGTGTGACCAATGAAAGCGTTCCCATCTCCAAACGCAAATGCGTATCCAAACACCCAGTAGGCGAGCGCTCCGATGACTAAAAGAGAGCAGGTTTACACATGATATCAATGTAGGGGGGTACCAAAATGGCTGCATATATGAAATGTTATTTTCTTTTTTAAGAATACGAATTTTTTTTATTTATTTATTTTTTTTTTTTAAATACGAAATAGCAATCTTCTATATAAAACGGTATGGCTAGATCATGAAAACCATTACGAGCTAGTGAGATCTTAATCCACTTAATGGACAGAAACATGAATAAATTGTATACGTGACATAATATTAATGTATATGGATAAAAACCGATCACGAAGGAGCATAATACTATACGATGATGTACATCATGCCATGTAGGCAGTATTTTAACGTCCAATACGTTATGTTAGACTTAATTAACATTAGAAAAAAATACTCAACAATCCCCGGTAAAGTGACAATACTACGCCACGGCCGTGGTGAAGTGAATGTGAGATGACGTCATATGGATTTGCTAAGTATATTCTAATAATTCTGATATTGTGATGCTGATGTCATAGAAAGGGGTGAGATAAATTCAGAACTGCACTCAAATTGTAAAATACACAATACGGTTTCGCATCGATGACGATTGCGGCACATCCGAACTTGTGGAGTATTGTCTATTTCTATGATTCTCGATGAAGTTATATGCATTCAGTGTAGCAGGTCCCCTTAACAAAGTTCTACTTTATTCTATCACCTATACTTCACCAGTACTTACAGGAGTCGAGGATATTCTTCAGTAGAATGTTGGTAGCATTCTTTGCCCTAACAGCGCCGCACTCCAGGAACGCAAACCCACACTGCATGACTGAAAATAAAAGTATTTAACCAAATTTAACATAACAGCGTTTGCCTTTTCTGTATGAAGCGAGAGATGAGATATGTTTCTGTCATATAAAAATTATTGATAAAAAATCACTGGGATATAAGCGAATATCCCATTCTTATTTTTAGAGACCAGGAGTACGGATTCCATTCGTTATACAAATTCTTTAAATTTTTCTTGTATTTATTGGAAAATGCCTGTATATATCATGAATGCCTGTAGGCATTCTCGCCCCCTGTGTACATAATGCCTGTAGGCATTCTTTCCCCCTGTATAATTAATGCCTATAGGCATTTTCGCCCCCTGTGTACATAATGCCTGTAAGCATTCTCGCCCCCTATGCAATTAATGCCTGTAGGTATTTTCGCCCCTGTGTACATAATGCCTACAGGAATTCTTTCCCCCTGTGTAATTAATGCCTGTAGGCATTTTTGCCCCCTGTGTACATAATACCTACAGGCATTTTCGCCCTTAATGAGTTAAGGTTTCCAGGTTTATACTTATAATGAGACATAGTGAGTGTGTCTGAAATATGCACCTCTTTCCTCGAACTCTGTCAATATTTTCGACCAAAACAACTCGGAACAGATTTCATTCAGGCACACTACCCATGTCTCCATATACTACTACAAGTGAACTATACTTACAATAAATGACCATGGCGTTTACAATGAGAAAGAACATGTTGCTGTTTGCAGTGATGGCGGCGACTTGGGACTGCATGGCGGTCAGTTGTCCCTGCATGGTGAGTAAGGCCTGGGTGTCCATCTTGGCGGATGTTAAGGGATGCTACCAACTCCCGTAATGCTGTCTGGAAAAAGATACAGGCACCATGTAACGCGTATGAAGACTGGGGAGAAACTGATCCAAATCCTGCGAACACGTAGAACGGTCGTACACACGTGTCACATTCTGGTCCGATGCGGGACCATTCTGAGACACAGGGTGTGTACAAAGGTGACCATCGTGGTCAGTTGTGAAGTGAAGTTAAACTCAAAACTGGGGGCGTTGCTACATGTTTTGATGATCGCAGAATAGCGACATGAGGTCAAAACCGTAGCTCCAGGTTCATTTCGGATGGCATATTATCCTACCCCTAATATAAAATCCCATAGGCTTAACATTGGGTTTCCGTATGCCACGCTGACTGGCATACAGAGATAGGTAGGATAAAATCAAAACCTGATTCGTTTTAATCTTGGCCACCGCATTCCACTCCTGAAGTTTTGGCTCCGGACTTCACTCGGCTTCGCCTCATGAAGTCACTTTGCGAAACTCCAGTTGTGGAATACGGTGGCCAAGATTAAACCTCATCCAGTTTTACAATAATAACTATGTTGATATCTATATTCAATTAAAAATCTAATGAACCTTTTACCTATGCCACTGAAAATGTGGTGTTGTGAAAAGTAAAGATACAATGTATAAATAATGATACCACACAACACGATCTGATATTACTGGAGCAGCACTTTTCCCACATTTCTAGGAGCAATGAACCCCAGGGTAGGGTACTGCCAACTTATTCATGATAAAAGTCTCTATATTAAACATATGGAGCCTACAGGTCGCTACTGCCTAATATGAAGCCTCTATAGGAAATATAAAGAGCCTACAGATTGCCACTGGGTAGAACTACGTGGAGAATACGGTAGTGCAGATCAAAATTATAGTAATATTGTGTATATGGATGTTTATACATGTTTGTCATACACCATTGCAGGCATTGATAATACATGTGTTGTTACCTACCGCTTGTCCCTATACCCGGTACCGTATATATATATATATATATATATATATATATATATATATATATATATATATATATATATATATATATATATATATTTTATATAAATACACAATATTGACTGGTTTCAGATACAAGCGGCCGTATGCTCCGAGGAGTTGACGCGTAGTAATATCCGAGTATATGCGAGGGTATAGCGGAGAGTCAATTCCGAGGAGCATACAGTCGCTTTTATCTGAAACCAGTCTATATTGTATTTATTATCCACCTTTTCTGGACAAGTGGCATGTCAATATCAGTTTGTTTTAGTTATGCACTATTTTTCCATACGCACTATTTTTCCGTATGCGCCACCCGGAGCATACAACATATCCGTATGCGCCGGGTATGTCCATACAAACTCCCTATGTGTTTTCTATGGACACTTTGTATTAGGTGGATAATAAATGCATATACGAACCCGCATATACACCAATATTGACTGGTTTAAGATACCAAAAAAAGACGTGGCGATGTGAACAACGCAAAAAAAAGAAGAAAGAATAAAGGTTTAAGATACAAACGGCAGTATGTTCAGAGAGGTCGACGCGTAGTAATATCTTAGCGAATGCGAGGGTATTGAGGAGGGTAAACTCCGAGAAGCATTCAACCGCTATTATCTTAAACCAATTGTCTCTATCAGTCAATTATGACTTATCATGTTAATCATTTTTCTTAAGGAAATTCAATTTAAATTGTATTTCCCTAAGCTACCGCCTCTCTCTTTTATCCATTGATAAGCCTTCACTGTCATAAGGGGGAATGCCAGTCAGGAGGAATACTGTATTAAGAGAAGAAGTTATCCAATATTTCCTTTTTCTTATGTAGTAATATCCAAGAGAATGCGAGGATATTGCGTTGGGTCAACTCCGAGGAGCATATGACCGCTTTTATATGAAACCAGTCAGGATGAATAGGGTATCTAAAACAAAATTGGTGTCCAATATTTCATAGAATATGGGGTGTCATTTACCCTGTACAGCGGTGAGTCCAGGTGATGGTCTATTTATAGATGGTAATCACTAGGCCGGTGGCGGTAGTAGAATCATCAGCTGAATCCGGGAATAACGACGACGGAGACTGAGGGTTGTGGACAGAAGGTCGAGAAGTGGACTGATTTAGTGAGGAGGTGGCAGGGATACTTATAAGGTGACCGCGACACGCTCACTCACCGGTGAGTGTCAACATGCCCATTGGACCGTGACAAGCCCGGCATGCTGCCGTTCCGCTCCGGTGAACAGCCGTCCACGGCCCGAGTGAACACTGCGGGGTGTGAAGACACCACATGCGGGCTGGGACAATGTGACATCATGACAAACAAGTAGCTGCACTTAAAAAAAGACAGACCCCAAACATGAGAATTAGACAAATCTACACATCATGGACCTGTTTCACTAGTTTCGTGACATGTCTGTGACACCATACAGACATTGGGGTTATCTAGTTTCATGACAACAAAAGTAGCTGCACTAAGGAAAAGACAGACCCCAAACATAAGAATTAGACAAATCTACACATCATGGACCTGTTTCACTAGTTTCGTGACATGTCTGTGACACCATACAGACATTGGAGTTGTCTAGTTTTGTGACAACAAAAGTAGCTGCACTTAGGAAAAGACAGACCCCAAACATAAGAATTAGACAAATCTACACATCATGGACCAGGGACCTGTTTCAGTAGTTTCGTGACATGTCTAGATGGCGTCTGTGACACCATACGGACAGATCCCAAGATTGCAGTCAATGACACACGGAGTTTCACTCACTTCTCGTAGTAATTAAGCAATGAAACTTTAGCATGAGTAGGAGATACATATAATCTATAATCGTTCCAAATATAAAGAAGATTGGCCACTTCGATCTTCTGATATTTGCTAGTCTTTTTCCGCTGTTGCTTGCACTGTTGGTGCCGCTGTTGATGTCTGTCTAGGCCTAATGTCACGAGACTACTGAAACAGGTCCCTGTTACACTAGTTTCGTGACATGTCTGTGACACCATACAGACATTGGAGTTGTCTAGTTTTGTGACAATAAAAGTAGCTGCACTTAGGAAAAGACAGACCCCAAACATAAGAATTAGACAAATCTACACATCATGGACCTGTTTCACTAGTTTCGTGACATGTCTGTGACACCATACAGACATTAGGGTTGTCTAGTTTCATGACAACAAAAGTAGCTGCACTTAGGAAAAGACAGACCCCAAACATAAGAATTAGACAAATCTACACATCATAGACCTGGGAGCTGTTTCAAACCCATAGACTTAACCCACGTTTTGAAACAGCTCCCTGTTTCACTATTTTCGTGACATGTCTGTGACACCGTACAGACATTGGCGTTGTCTAGTTTCATGACAACACAAGTAGCTGCACTTAGGAAAAGACAGACCCCAAACATAAGAATTAGACAAATCTACACACCATGGACCTGTTTCACTAGTTTCGTGACACCATACAGACATTGGGGTTGTCTAATTTCATGACAACAAAAGTAGCTGCACTTAGGAAAAGACAGACCCCAAACATAAGAATTAGACAAATCTACACATCATGGACCTGTTTCACTAGTTTCGTGACAAAAGTGTTAGACAAACATGAAAAGCTGCACCAACAGTGCAAGCAAGAACGGACAAAACGAAGTCTAATGCCTAGTTCTTATGAAACCGCACACACAATCTAGACGCCATCTAGACATGTCATGAAACTAGTTAAACAGGTCCCTGGTCGAGACAGTCTCAGAGGATACTAAATACAAGGAAAAAGAGTTTGCCATATATGGTCATATGCAAAGTGGTTTGGCACTTGATAAGGGAGCGTAAACAAACTTTGAAAGTATATCTCTTTGAAAATTGGCAAATCTACCATGTAGCCATTGCATAATATTTTATGCAGAGTAGTACAGACTTGCACATTCAAGTCTATGATCTCAGAATTTGCATCCCATTTGATGACGTACAGATGCTGTATCCTGTGATGTGGCATTAGATGCAGCGCAGCCTTGGTGAATTTTTTTTGCACCGATATACTTCCATGATCCGTTTGTTTACACTCCCTAAAACGAAACCCTGTTTTCGTGTGTGAACTCGACCCGAAACCAAATCGACCCGTAGTTGTCAGGAGAACTCGACCCGCTTTGGAGAAATCGATTGGAGAACTCGACCCGTTTCAGCAATGCTAAGTTCCGTCGGTGGTCCCTGACAGTACATCGGTGATGGCCAATGGAAATAGGCTATTAGGAGAACACAGAAAAAAATCTACATCGTTTTTGTCGGCCAATGGAAACGGGCCTTAAGATATCAAATTATGCAGATTTCAAGTCTTTTCTTTTCATCTATTTTCATTATTAGCACATAATTCACGCAGCAGGTTGTTCTGTTTTTATTTCTCCAATGGTATATCTAAATATTCCTGTGAGCCTCAATACAAATACTAAGTGCACCCGGTAGTTAGCCGACCCATCATGATAACAATAATGATAATAATAAAAATAATGATGGACACTGTACCTACCTTGTAAAACAGTAGATATGGATTAGGGTTTAAACGAATAGGAACTCTATAATGAATCCTGTCTAGCCAGATACTATTTTGGTTTTGTGAGTGTACCCTACTTTATTGCAGCATTGATTGTGAACTTAACTTGATATTTGTCAAGATGGGAAATGTTAATGGTTAAGGCCGAGACGTGGATTGCCTGTAATAAGAAGTATGTAATATAATCTTCAAAGTGGAACCGTAAAAGTATCAGGGATGGCTAATGTGAAGAAAATCAGCTCGACATGTAAGAGCTGACACATCGCGGCCACTTTATTTTGATGCATAAATCCACAAACTGTCATACGCTACAAAGACCTTGTATACTGGAGTATCAAATAAAGAAATTAAAAAAAAAAAAAAAAAAAAGATAAGCAGACGAATTTTCAAGAAATAGAAAATAAATCATACTTCACCTATAATTTGCTATAAGAATAGGTCATAATGAACCAGTTCGAACTGGTAATTAGGCTAAGATTGATTGTTTTACGAGTTATAATTCATTTAATATACAATGAACTAGTTAGAACTGGTAATTAGGCTAAGATTGATTGTTTTATGAGTTATAATTCATTTAATTGACGGGTTATTACCTGCAAATCTTAAATATCCGCCATGACTTGGTTTCTACATGATGTCCGCCCACTTTCTTTACCATAATGGTCTTCTTCTCGTATTGTGCGGTTATCACATTGTTTTGTTTTGATTACAACAATCACAGGACGCGGTTTTCTCATATACAGTAAAACCTCGCGTAAGCGGACATCCTCCGTTCCGGGCCAAAGTGTCCGCTCACGTTGAGTGTCCGTTTACGCGGGGTTTTCAAGTTTTTACTGGTGAAATAATGTTGAATTGCCTATTAGATATATTTCTATAGCATATTATGAATTAACAAGGATTATTATATGGAATATTTATCAAATATATTTGTTATTTTAAATAATAATTGATTACGTCTAGAATAATGAAGTAATTAATAAATGAGTTGATAAATATTCATAAAAATGCACAAATGTACATGTTCTGTTTGCTAAATAGGCCTCTTTCCATAGGCCGGTGTTGCACATTATCTGCGTGGTTACACAATGCATGCAGCCAAACATACCCCTGGCAACGTATACTTTAACATTGGATTACTGAATGTGTGAAAGTAATACATTTATAATACCCATGTACATCATTCCCACATAGATAAAAGGGATTGCACTGTATTCTATGGTATTACAGCTCTGATTTGATGTTTCATACATGCATATCAATTCAATAATACTTTAGATATACCTTAGGTAACACAGGTACATGTATATCCAAACTGTATGCACAAGAATACATTGGCAGGCCTAGCTATAACATGCTTATCTTTCTCCAAGTTTAAACCAAGACAATTATCAACTATAAAGTTTAGACAGCTCAGACTCGTTGATACAATACCCTAGTTTGTTCCAGCAGTTTAATCTGTCAAAAAACAACACTCCTGCAATCACACCCACCGTTCACACTTAAGGTGTGATTGCACTATGTCTCTATATGAATACAGCTGGACTCGCGGTGTTTGTCCGAGCGGCCGCGTAACTAGACAGTGGGACGTAAAGGGGCGCTGAACGGCAACATCTGTATTGACACTCAACCCGCCCCATGCCTCGACCTATAGCCTGTCCGAGCCCTCTCACCTGCCACCTATGTGAGTTCAACAGTTTCGTTAACCCCTACCACCCCCAACCCGCCGTGGACTGCCCTCTCCACTCACAAAGCCCGTCCAGGCCCGCTAGACAACTGACACACACTTCTATTGTCTCACCTGTGTTGGTGGAGTTGTAGACCACGCCAATAACAGATTAATCCCGATATTCCGGAGTGTTGTCCTCAGACTGATTGGCCATTTTTGTCAGGGTATCCGTGTGAGGTGTCCGCTAACATGGTTTTCTTAAGCCTGTAAGACACCGAAATTGGTTCCCGATTCATCCCGACCATCGGCTCGGTGAGAGTCGGGAATAAAACTTCGGTGTCTTATACCTATAAGACACCGACATGTAGACTCTTCCCGATGACACCTCCCCCTTTTATGACCTCGTAAATTACCCGGGTTAAGATCAAAGAGAGCAGCCGGGTGCCGGGCCCGGCTGGGCCCCGGGCCGGGTGATAAGTACATATAGGCAATAATGCAAAGTTTAATAACTTCTGGTCTATTTAAGATATTAGAAAAAGGTTTTCAGATCTATGATTGCTTGTTTCACATCGATATAAGACACTTGTAAATCGGACCGAGGGATAGATGGCAACGCTTTTTAAATGACATGCTCAGAATCGGTAACAATCGGTGAAAGTGCGTACACCGGAATCTTAAGGTCGGGCAGAGTCGGTCATATCTGACATGGTAGTAATGCCCGACGCGTCGGGAAAAGCAATAAAATCGGGTCGGTGAAGTGCGTACACCGATCCGATTGATGCCGATTGTCGCAGACCCGACGGATCCGTCGGGCAAAGGTAGAATCGGGCACAGTGGTCGGGTCGGTGTCTTATAGGCTTTAGCCTTGTCGTACCGAAATAAGTGTCCGCTTACGTGTGGTTAAATTAAATATCTAATAGAGGGAAGGATTCCCGTTTTATGACCCACCGATTACGGAGTCTCCATAGGAAATGTATAGGGCACCTGGAATTGGCTACCCGGAGATTCTGGCATGTCAGAATCTCCTGCAGGAGATTCCGGAAAAATAGTCCTGTCCATAAAGAGGTTGAATTATTGTGTACTTCAAAATAAGTTTCCTGAATGTTCCTCCAATGCTAATTATTTGGAATCAATCATAATAATCTCATTTACCATCAGATATCACTGTCATAACATGTATACTTTACATGCTAAAAGTGCAGATTAATGGCGAACTATATTATTGGTGAATGTACACCGAAATACTGCCACACTTGACAGTGCCGTGATGTCTGGAACTAAATGGCTTACAGAAACTTTTTAATTGCAATAGATTTGTTATCAATCTTGTAGGTGGGTAATAAATACAATAACAACTGGTTTTGCATACGAATGACCGTAATCTCCTTGTAGTTGACGACGTAATATCCTCGCTGTAATGGTATATCCATAACTGATCAAGGAGCATGGAATTGTGAAAAATAGCAATTGAAAGGTTTGGCATTATTCAGTTTAAGGGTTATTTTCTGAAACCCACTTGCACGCAGTCAACTTGCATCTACAACAGACTGTCTAAGAGCCAGATGTATCAAGCACCAGTGGGTCTTGAGGTATTTCGGTTTTGAGTGATTGGTCATGGTCAGCTGGGCACGCCTCTAAGGCCCTGAGATGCTGGCCCTCTGCTCCTTCCCAATGTCACAGTGTCAGCACGCAGATGGTGAAGGTTATGTTTTTTAGCAGCAAGCTCAAAGTCTATATGACAACTCTAATCTTTTGGCAGACTATTTTGAGCACATTTCCTACAGGATGTGCTTGGAGTGTTTCCACTACATTGGGACACAGTTGACCAAACCTAGGCTTGGAGGCTGAACTGCAATTCTCGTATAGGGAAAACTGAAACCTGCTACATTGTATTCTGTGTGCCTAGGTCTACACTTGGCTTTGCCCTTTCTGTTGTAATAGATTGAAAACAGGTCCCGATATATCACTTAGCCCAAAAGCTACGTAACTTTGCTTTATTGTCCACGGAATATTGCACTCGACATGCTTGGCTGATCACAGTTCCACTTTAGCTTGCTGGTGGTGCGTCAATTGCCAATGTCAATGATGTAACCGATTCGTTCCGGTCATCGGATCGGTCTAAATCGGTCATAAATCAGTCCTGCTGATCTGAGGGTTTTATACATGCCTAGATTGTCGCTCTATCGCTGCAACGGTCTTCGTTCGCTTTTAAGCCCCGGCTCCATCAGAGAGACGGGATCGTCGCACACGTTTTATGGACCCATCGGGGGTCCATCGGCGGTATTTTATTACCCAAACTGCGATGAATCAGTCGCAGGAAAAGCCAGGGTATGCCACACTGGTGCGATGGAATCGTTGCAATGGACGATCAGAAATACATGCTCATATATATATATATATATTTGTATGTTTATATATACATGTGTATAAGATATATCATCAATTTAGTGTATAATGTTGACAACAATAAAGAGAATTACATTTAGGAAAAGAAAAAGAAATAATGGACACAGGCTAATGCCTACAGTCACAGCCTTCCGTTTTCACAGCTTGTTATGTTATCACACCATATACCAGTGGTATGGACTCCCTTGCTCAAATATATCAGACTTTAGAACATACTAACTATAGGAAGCACTCCATGACTGTGCGACGGATCTGTCGCATATCATGAACATCTCATGATGTGCGATGCGACGGATTCGTCGCATCGCACACACGCGCAAGTCCGGCCACACTGGGGAGATTGTGTGCGATGCGACGGGCGGCGCCGTTTTTATGACCCTCGGCCGGCGTTTATGACTTTTTATGGACTTGCGACGAATCTGTCTCTCTGATAAACTTAACCTATCTTCATCAGGAGTTTACTCCTGATGAAGATAGGTTAAGTTCGAAACGTCGAGTTTTCACTATAATCACTGATCATTCATCTCATCAGCATTGTCTGTACTCATCCTTTATAATCAATAAACTTTTTCAACTGAATTGGAACGAGTCCGTTTTTTGTGGTTAAACCCTTCTCTGACACCTAAAACGAAGAAGGTAGATTGTGTTACAACTACCTGAATTAAGTAGAACTAAGTTGACTGTGTACAATTAGTACAATGACTGGTTTCTTGCAATGGTGGCTTGTGTTGCAACCACTGAAATGTATTGATTGATGTTTGTCGCTAATAGAACAAAGATGAAATATTAGCAGTTAATGTCGGTAAGGTTTCTCACCCTCATTGTGAAATAAGACTATAAAGTTGATAGAAAGGTCAGCCATGTAGTGATTGTAAGTTGTATTATTAGGAAACGTCCTTACTGTAGACGAAACGGTTCCTGTTCGAGGTCAATCGTCGATTTCATACTGCCTGACGCCATAGGTGGAAGGCAGTATGAAAACGGAGACCATTTCGTCTACAGTGAGGACGTTTGCTTATTATTATTATTTACCTTTAATTGGTGAAAAAACGCCATTTCAATGACATACAAAGTCGCAGTCACAGCGGGCACGAACATTATTATTACTGCACCCCTAGCAGCGGGCAGTATTTGATAGACATTCGGACATAGGTATTATCGTAAAACTGGATGAGTTTTAATCTTGGCCACCATATTCCACGACTGAAGTTTGGCAAAGGGACTTCATGAGGCGAAGCCGAGTGAAGTCTGGAGCCAAAACTTCAGGAGTGGAATGCAGTGGCCACGATTAAAACGAATCAGGTTTTGATTTTATCCTACCCTATCTCCTCGATTTTGGAATATTACGTGATAACAATGCTGTATGCCACTAGTGGCATATAAAATTCCGTATGCCAGTTAGCGTGGCATACGGAAACCCAATGTTAAGCCTATGGGATTTTATATTAGGGGTAGGATAAATAATAATATGAAAGATGTACTCATCTCATCCCATCGTGAACATAGACAATAATCGATGGTTTTATGGACAGGCGGCCGTAAACCACGAGAAGCTAGCGCCCGTGTATTACGACGTCAACTTCGAGTGGTTTACAGAGCCGCCTTTCCACATAATCATCGTTTGTTTTATTTATTATCCATAATTTCGAATGAATTAAACCCAGTAATTGCCATATTAAAGGGTATAGCAATAGCGACTATTTCTTTGCTCTATAGCAAAAGGGACTATTTTCCCCGTATTCCATGGTTTTGAGGCCGTATACCACAGGTTTGAATCCGTATACCACAGTTATGGTATCTGGCAGGTTTTATACAATGGGTGGTGGTTTACAGAGTCCCCATACATTTTCAATGGGGGCTTTGTATACGATGGATAATAAAGACTTAACCTGTGGTCATCTGCTCAGTCAGTATTAATATTATGAAGAATGTAACTTCAAAACTTCAAAACCGAGGGAGCGGGCGGAAGAACGGTTAAAACCGAGCCCGGACATCATACAACTGTATCTGATGAAAACCCTAATAAATTTGATAAAAGAAAAACAAAAAAAAACAACATTTTTTAAAATCATTGATCCAAACAATTTGTCACATGGGCGATCTTCCATTATTTGCTCTTGGCGGAGATACAAATCAGGTTTTGCTGCGCGTTGCGCCTATCAATTCATCATTAGTTAATATAGATCATATAGTAATGAAGCCTTCCACCCAAATGATATGTGAGTTATGATATGGAATGAGATAAACATGTAAAACTATAAAATGACAACAGGGTCTTGATCTTCATTCCAATAGGCGCTTTAGGCCAATCTGTCTTTATCATATTGTTTCGAGAAGTTTATCGCGTTTTTTAGACGCGATAAACTTGAAAAACTCTGTCCCCTGGCCTTAATAAATGGACGCTTCCTAGATGTATTTGCCTTGGGTATTAAAGTACATAGCCTCGGAAGTTACATTCTAATTAAAAAACACCAGCTTGTAAATACTTAATTACACCCGCATTTGGAAGCCCATCCCACAATATTTGTTTGCGCTCTTAACACACAAAGTAGCGGGTTGGGTAATCTATGAATGCCTGCGGTGAATTGATGCTAAAATTAGCTGCGATGTAAGAGCCGTCATTGAATACGCCCAACAGGTATGACCATGACCCAATCTACGAGGGTCCAGGGAGTAGTCACGCCTCTGTCTAGACACACGGGCGTCACATAGCGTCAAATAGCGTCACATAGCGTCATACAGGGCGACCTCGACTGGCCTCAGTCCCAAGCCCCAGTCCAGGGGCCCATTTAATAATCTAGGATCGTACATACATACCCTTATCTGTATGCCGTTCGTTGTTGATTTTCTTTTGATTTTTTAATTTGAATTGTTTATTGACGTAACAGTGTCACTGTAGCACAAGTGATTTTCAACTTGGTAAATAATCACAATCACAGAGAAAAAAACGGGTCATATACGTATGCCTACAATAGGGTTAATCCATTTAAGGTAGATAAATTAACTTAAATGTCATAGAGACCCAGGGACGATGTGAGTCAACTTTATTCAACACTTAGGGATGACCACATGGAGGCTAATACTGTCTTAGCAAACAGACTTAGATATCATGAAACGACAACCATTGTGCGAGGTACAGAAAAGGGTCTTCTTGTACGATCCTAGATTATTAAACGGGCCCCAGGGAGGTGTGTCGTAGGCAAAGTGTTGCACAGACCTGTTGGTTGGAACTGACACTGATGGTCTAAGACCCATTGGGATTTGGCCCATAATTTCCGGAATTGCCAACATAAAATGGCCTGTTTGTGAGCTATTATTTCATATTTCGCCTGATTATTACTTCAGATACGCTAAATTATCGATGGGTGATATCACTCTGAAATGATATCCCATAAACATGTCATTTTGTGTTGGCGATTCCGGAGATCGCTGCCGTTTCTCGCTTGGTGTGTCTCCGGCTTGATACTGGAGACACACCAAGCGAGTAACGCTGGAATCGCTAACACAAAGTGGCGTATATGTGAGCTATTATTTCATATTTCACCTTATCATTGCATCAGAGATGCTAAGTTATTGGTGAGAGACATTACTACGAAACAATATCTCACATAAGTGCTATTTTGTCTTGGCGATTCCAGATATCGCCACCTTGACTGGCTTGGTGTGTCCCCGGCATAAGATATCTTTTCACAGTAATATGTCCCACTGATAATTTAGCGTCTCAGAAGCAATAGTCAGGTGAAATGTTAAACCTTGGTTCATATACACGCCATTTTATTATGTAAACGATTCTGGAGATGGCTGCGTTTCTCGCTGGGTTTGTTATCCTAGGCAGCCCATATGAGCGTGTTTGCCGACACTCAATAAAAACTAAAATAGCAAGTTACTGACCTCGGAGAGAGAGATAGAGAAGAGAGAGAGAGAGAGAGAGAGAGAGAGAGAGAGAGAGAGAGAGAGAGAGAGAGAGGGAGAGAGAGAGAGGGAGGGAGAGAGAGAGAGAGGGAGAGAGAGGGAGGGAGAGAGAGAGAGAGAGAGAGAGAGAGGGAGAGAGAGAGAGAAAGGGAGACAGAGACAGAGACAGAGAGAGGGGGAGAGACAGACAGAGAGAGAGATAGAGAGACAGACAGACAGACAGGCAGACAGAGGGAGAGAGAGAGACAGACAGACAGACATACATAGAGAGACACAGAGAGAGACACACACAGAGAGACACACAGAGACACACAGAGAGAGACAGACATACAATTTGATTTGAGTGCAATTAAATCTAGAGGGAGAAACTAGACAATGCCATCGGGTTGCTCTGCTGTTAGGTGCTACAATCACGCCACGCTACCAGCACAAAAGCTGAATTGGCCTTTTTCAACAGGCTGGTGTCGCACCTTATCTGCTTAGTTATGCCACAGCTGAAGCCAAACATTCACCTGGCAACGTATACCATAGCATTGATTCACAGAGTGTATGAGCGTAAAATGTTCATAATACCCGTGCACATTATTTCCAGAGAAATAACAGTGATTGCATCATATTCTATGGTATTCCAGCTCCAATTTGGTGTGTCATACATGCATATCACCTATGTGATACTTTAGATGCACCTTAGATAACACAGGGACACCAAAACTGGATACAGAATAACACATTGGCAGGCCTAGCTGTAATATGCTTATCTCTTTCCTATATCTAAACCTAGCAAAATTACAAGTTTAGACAGCACTGACTCGTTAATACAATACCCTAGGCTAGTTTTTTCCAGCAATTTAATCTGTCAATATACAACACCCCTGCAATCACACCCACTGTTCACACTTTAGGTGTGATTGCTGTGTGTCTATATATATATATATGAATACCGCCAATATGACTTGCGGTGTTTGTCCGAGCGGCCGCGTTATGAGACAGTGGGCCGCTAGGTGGCGCTGAACGGCAACACCTGTATTAGACTGCAGTGCAACTCCTGATGATAATTTCCAAAAATACCCGGCCCCTCAGAGAGTGGAGCGGTCAGTCCACCAGACATGCACCCCCTCACGCGGTCCCCACGCTGCCCCCACGCCGTGTCCATGCACCAGGCGGCGATTTGAGGGGCACATATATGTATGTATACATATAGGGACTAGACTCAGGTTAGCTAGTGTACCCGGCCCTGTCCATTACGTGAAGAGTACGAACAGATTAGGGCTGGAGACTTTACCTAGACCCAGGTGAATGGTTAAGTTATGTGTGTTTAATTGTATAGAGACGCGGTAGCTTGATATGCTGTGTTTCACTGAACTGATATGTGTAAATGCTTATTAGAATGAGGATTAAATATTTCTTGTGATGTATCATCACCCACATTATTCCACTATCTTCTATTTTATTTGATCATGTACTCGAGATCGCTCATTGACATTCACTGGAAAGAGCTTTCTCTCAGAAAGCAGTGAATAAAATTTTCTTTTTTCTATGTGGCAAGTTTACAGTGTGGGAGCCTGCAAGCTGCAAATGGGCCATTGGAAGGTAAATCTCATGTAACATGAATTTCCATACAACAATTTTCGATGATATCTCGAAGAAAGTAATGAGTTCAGTCATTCCTATATTCATTACTCTGGATTCTTTCCAAGAATAAAGGATAAGCTTTCCCCTGGTCTTGTCTCTTTCTGGATGGCAAAAAGACTTAAAAGTAGTATCTGGTACACATACAAGCTGTTGTATCGTTTTTGATATCACATATCAAAGTAGATCCGCACTTGTAATACTCAATATTAAATTACATATCTGTTACAAGGCAGGAGTCTCTAGTTTATATGGATAATGGGGTGTATTGTCGAGAGTCTGCCTAGAAGAAAAAACACACCAAGGCCGACTACAACGAACAAAAATCTTTTAAATATATTATACTCATTAGCTCTCCATAAAAACAACATTTCACAAAGCCATAAATTGCACCAACATTATAACACAGAATTAAGTCCAGAAGTTAACGAAAACCGGATAAACTCCAATGAAATATTTAATCATGGTTGTTAATCATCATAATCACAACGTTTTGACAATTTCATAATTCTCATTTATAGGTGGTGTCCCATACTTGAAATCCATGTTTTTTCATCCCAGAAAAAAAACCCGGCAAAACTGCAGATCCACGGTCCCCAGTACCAATATGAAAATAGTTCCGTGAGTGCGGCCGTGTCCAAAACGTAGTCTAATGCCCAATTTGTTCAATTAGACTTAGTAAAAGAGGCGAAAAATGATTCGGAATATTCGCTGAGTGTGGATGGGCCGACGAAAACATGTATTGCAGTAAATAATAAAGTTCAAGATAGGGATCATGGATCTGCAGTTTTACCGGAAAAAAAAACCCAACTTTTCTTGTATATATGACTTGGATACTCACGTCTGGCGGTGAATTCAAAGCGCCGGCTGGCTGCAAGTATTCCTTCCGGAGGTTCCTACACTACTGACGCCGATGGCTGTACCCCTCTGACTGCACCCACAGCGCTTTCCCAGTCCCAAACAGGGTGCACTCAGGCCTGCCACCTAGCGGCGCGGGAGAGAACCACGCTCCGCTGGGTGGCATCAAAGGCGCCGGGGTCGAATGGAACGCAGAGCGTGCAGAATCACTCTCCCAGCAGAGGTCTTGCGATCTACTGCCTGTGGCCGCTTATGTCTCTGCACCAACCTGCCTGCTTGGGTCAAAATCGGGCCAGTTTTCAAAATATCCTGAATGCTTAGCGCTTTGGGGAGTATTTTGGGGTTTACTTGTAAATAGAGATGCACTTATTTAGATGGTAAGTAATATACATGTACACTCATTTCTGTTTTTTGTTATGCCAAATCAGGCATAGTCATAGGGATTACTTTTTTCAGTGGAAAGCACCTCAGGTAATGCAAGGGTTTGTTTGTCAAAATAAAACATGTGCTCACTTGTAGGGGCAGTCTAATCAACTGTGGATTCATGTTATAAAGTGGTTTAGAACTGAGAAGAAACAGCTGGATTGTCTGTGAAGCTCATTTAGCTATATTCCTTTTTTTCTCAACTCAGCCTATAGGCGAGGTTAGTACGGGCTTCGTAAACTAACTTGTTCTGCTCCGAGATCTTGGTACAGTTTATTAGTATTCCCTTTATTAGAGTGTGCTTGGACGCCCTATATACATTGCATAGAGGTTAGAGTGATCACATTGAACTTCCAGCGTGCTTCCAAAAAACTATCCCTTCTCTATCTGCATGCTATTCACTGTGATAGTGAGAACAGAGCAGGGAGCCAGTATCTCATGGTCTGAGAGGCATGCCCAGCTGACCATGACCAATCACTCAAGACCAAAACCATCAAGACCCATTGGTGCTTGATTTGTTTGGATCCAAGATAGGCAGTTGTAGAAATGGCAAGTTTACTGGGTGCAAGTGGGTTACAGAAAACTAGCCATTGACTGAATGTCACCCCAACCTTTTAATTGTTGTTCATTTATAATTGCACACTTATTCATCAATGATGAACATACTATTTGCTCCTAGTTATATATACCTATGATTATTGAAATAATGTGTGAATTTTACCTTGATGGCCTGTAATTCGCCAATCCAGATGTTATCGATTCATGAACACTCAGATATGGGACTGTCTTGCACGCTTTGAACAATTCTTTACCTGTTGCAAAGTAACATCGAGAGTGACAGTGGCTTTATGACGCTCTCTCTCTCGGAACTTTGTTATGTTGAGTGATAGCAGAGTTGAAGCAGAGATTAGTGAGCACATACACCTCAACCGACCTGCTGGGAGAGTGAGCGGTAGCGATGACATCACACAAAAACTTTGAGTGTACGATAGTACGGTGGGCGTAGCATTGTTTCTTACATATTCTAAGGTGATAATTTCCTTATTGGGTATGTTTTTAAAATGCTCACCATTTGTTTGTTTATTTTACGTCGATTTCGGGTGAATGTATATTGCCGGGTGATTGTATTGTGTACGTATACCTCTGACCCTTTTCTGTATGTCAAAAAGACCCAGGGACGATATGGGTCAACTTTATTCAACACTTATGGATGACCTTATGGACGGCTATGACTGCCATAGTGAGCGAACTTAGATATTATTAAATGATAATCCTTGTACGAGGTAAAGAAAAGGGTCTTCATGTGCGATCCTAGATTATTCAATCACAAAATGGTGTGTAGCCTATGCTAGATACTATTTCATAGGAATATCTCCCACTGATAATTAACATCTCAGAAGCAAATAATCAGGTGAAACATGAAATAATAACTCACACCTGAACTGCATGTATGACAAACCGAATTGAAGCTGGAGTATCATAGAATACGATGCAATTGCTGTAATTTCCCTGAAAGTACATATACCACTTTTGTCAACGATTGAGATTAGCTTGAATGTCCTGAAATGTTGAAATTAAATTATAACTTTTGTAACACACAGCGTCGCCCGCGTATAATTCAATTTAAAAGTGCTACCTCAAAAAAAAGGCTACTCTTGCCGAAACGTTGTGTGTACTACTGTTCCAAATAAAGCCAATCATCAAACCGATCTGGGATCTTGTTGAGTTGTACTTGCTACAATCTACTTTATTAATATTTTTATTGCTGATTCCAGGCTATGGATGAAGATCAGAAAGAAAAATGGACATAGAATCGACCCCTGAGGAACTCTGTTAGATACTGGTCTTTCTAATGAAAATCTTTTGTCAACAATATGTAAAGATCTGCAGTCGATAATTCTAACTTTGTGGTATTTTTGCGTTGAAAAAGCAGCATTATTAATTATAATATATATGGTCGAAAATCACGAAATAGCAGCAATTGCCCAAAAAATCAAATCTGAGAGGATCATTAATTCCTTTTGCAAATATCATCTCTATATATTAAAAGACTTGTGTGCAAAATTGGGAACGCTAACTAGCATAAATAGCTTTAGCACGGGACTGATATGATAATAAAAACGTCACGTTACGACCCCCCCCCCCCGACCCCCCCCCCCCTAGATTGGGACATATTTAAATGCTATGCCCACACCCCCACCAGGGACTGGGCTGACACTGGGGAAATGGATTTGAGCCATAGAAAATGCATTTGTACCATTTCTTTGCTTTCTCTGGCTTTATATCCACGGGGGGGGGGGGGGGAGGGGGGGGGGGTCGTAACGTGACGAGGGTCGTAACGTGACGGGGGTCGTAACGTGATGCAAAAATATGTAGGGCCTCATAACTTTTTTTCTAGTAAAGATAGAGACTTCATTCTTTCGCCAAAGGTATATATGTCAGCAACACATGAAAACTATTTTTACCCTTTTCCTAATCCCGCGGGACCCACTGTGGGTCAAAATGTGACGGGGTCGTAACGTGACGGGGTCGTAACGTGACGGTGTCGTAACGTGACGAAAAAATATGTCAGGGCTGATTACTTTTTTTCTAGTAAAGATTAAAACTTCATTTTTTCGCCATTTTGTAGGTATACATCTACCCTTTAATATCCCAAAAGAACTTTTACTAATATTGAAGGGAACTTAAGTTATTAATGGTTTAGTGGGTGTCGTAACGTGACTGCCAAAACTACACCAAAATAGCAAAAATTGAGTTCAGTATGAAGGAAGCCTTATAGGCCTTTCTTTTTATGGTGGGAAGATGCATATATGTGAGTTATTATTCATTGCAAAAACCATTGATTCTGCCCCTTTTTTTATCTTATTTTATTTGAGATTTTATGATGGTGTCATAATGTGACTTTTTCATGTTTTCAGGCATAATTTGTCTAAATATTGGATTTAAGTTTTGTTTTAAGGTTCTGGATTGTGCCCTATAATGCCCTAGATGTCTCAAAACTATTCAAACTATTCCCCAAAAAGGATTTTTAGATGTATTCAAAATATAGTCCAATTGCTGCCATTTCGTGATTTTCGACCATATATTCAATCTATTCTAAATTCTTTCCTCCAAATCCAAGATGGCCGACACTGGCCCGGCTAATTGGTCCTTCCTGCTGTAGCTATAATCCCCCCTTTGAACCCGGCTTTGGCCGGCGGTTGTTTGTTAACCCAACTTCCTGGAGATGCGGGCGCGCTCGTTGTTACAAAGGTGACGCTAATTGGCGCCTAACACGACCGCCCGTATAAGCGTCTCCACCTGGAGACAAAGGCGTCCCACTGCTATAAAACAAGAGCCCAATAAACCCAGAGTATTCAGTCTTACCTGGATTCTGTTACCTACAACATCTATGCGTTGACTCCAAACCTTATTTAACGTATATCGACCGCTAGGAGCAGAACCGCTAATGGTATAGCCTAGAAACTTTACATTGGTGACCACGACGAGACGCTTTTAGTGTGATTCGAGGACAGATTGCCGGTCGAGTTACGAATGACCACGGAAGGACCGACTCCATAGACACGGACTCGAGCAGGGAAGTGACATTCTGCTATGATATAACGTTTTGATGTGGGCGTGGAAGGTACTTGCATGCCGGTAGTTCTGTGTTAGCGACAGTCGGACCGAGCGGACCAGCAGCTGTCGCACGTGGGAATCGCAACAGGTTCGTGCCATATAGGTGATTGACGTATATATAACGTGTGTGGTTATTTACGCAATTCGGAAGGATGGCCGAACCCAGTGTGTTGCCTGAGGATTTCCAGGTGTGGCTTAACGCTGGGAAGTTGGCGGGGACTATTCCGACCGACTTTACTGTCGCCAACACAGAGCTGCTGGGCAAGCTGTGGAAGCAGTACCTGGCCCAGACCTGTAAGGAAGTGAAAGATGTCGCTATCTACGAGTTGGAACAGCGACTTCGCGCCGAGTTTACGCGACAGGCCGACCTCCGGGCTCAACAACACGCTCTGGAATCCCAGCAGCAGGCCATGGAGCTCGCTGAGGCGGCGCGACAGCTCGCCGAGGCCCGGGCGATCATTATCGACTCTGCCCCCCGGTCGCGGCCCGAGACCCATGAGTTGGCCTCGGTCAAACAGCTCATCCGGCTGTTTCGGGCGCTGCCGACCGTCGACGGTCAGGATAAAGCCGCCCTCCGCACGTGGTTAAACGATGTGCGACAGGCGCGCTTTGTCTCCAAGGC
Organism: Alentia gelatinosa; assembly: GCA_950022655.1. Lineage (NCBI taxonomy): Eukaryota > Metazoa > Annelida > Polychaeta > Phyllodocida > Polynoidae > Alentia > Alentia gelatinosa. The sequence continues at coordinate 52,670,374 of OX465584.1, forward strand.
CCCCGACGAGAAGCTGATCTCGGAGGCCCTGGCCTACTCGGCGGGGCGCCTCAAGTCGATAATCTACGATTGCTTCGAGGACGGCGTCACCGACTTCGAGGCCGTCGAACGCAAGATAACATCAACGCTCCTCGGCATGGAGGAAATGGAGAGTCTGCGCGCTGCACTCGGGCACTTCTCTCAGACGGCCCACGAGACCGCCCCCGAGTACGCGCAGCGCTTCTGGTTGGCAGCCAAGAAAGCCTACTCCCCCCAGGAACTCGCCTCTCCCTTCGTGCTGCGGCCGACGATGCGACAGTTCGTGAGTACTCTGTCGCGAGGCCCTCTGCGGTGGGACCTCAATCTCAACACGCCCCAAACAATCGCCGAGGCTCTCTCGAGGGTCGACGCATTGGCAAAGGCGGTGGAGAAGGAGGCACACTCTGACGACACTCGCGTCGAGGAGGCCATGGAGGTGGGCGCGGTCGGCTCGAGGACCACGGCCGCCCGTTCCGCCAACCACCCCGCGCAAACCGCCCACCAGCGACAGATGGAGGAGATGCAGCAGGCGATAAAGTCCATCCAGGGGGAATTGAAGGCGAAAAAGGGGAACAAGGGCCACACGGTCGCGGCTGTGATGCCCGCGGCAGCGCCACCACAATCCACGATTGTGTTCGCGCCGACCCCTGCGCCCGTTCCCGCTCCCCAGCCGCTGTTTGCGACCGTCCCCGCTCCACCGCCCCCAGCCGTCGCCTCCACCGTTGCAGCCGTCGCGCCGGGGCAGCGTAACTCCGGCCGGCGGATGACGCCCATAAACGACATCATCTGCTACGCGTGCAATCAACGAGGCCATTATGTGGCTGGATGCCCCAGTTTGAAGGCCTCCCGGGACGCGGCACGATCGTTAGCCCACTCCCAGGATCAAGTCGTAGCCGCCGCGACCCAGGGAAACTAAAACGCGCGTCCGACCGACGACCCTGCATTGACCTCGAGCTTCGAGGCGTGGCACTGCAGGCCCTCGTCGACTCGGGTGCGTGTTGCTCCCTGGTGTCCGTCCCCGCGGCGGATGCCTTGCGACAGGTGGGCGCGGTGGGTAAGAGTACAAGACCCCCGGCGCGACTTAAGTCCCTCACCGGCCACGGCATCTCCGTCCGCGAGGCGGTTAACCTGAAACTGTACGGCCGGCCGTGCGACTTTAATGTGGTGGGTGATATGTCCCACGATCTTTTATTAGGGGACGACGCGTTGGAGGCTACTCACGCGATCGTAGACTATGCTTCCCCTGATAAATCTGTAACCCTCTGTGGTCGTCGCCATGCGGTGCGACGGTCGGTGCGACGCGAGGGACACATCGGTCAGCTGGTATACGAGGCCGAGTATTGGAAGCGGCAATACCCCGATGTGTTCCCGGTCACCGGCCGCCCCCTCACATGCACTACCGAGGTCTACATGAGGATCGAGACAGGCGATCACCCCCCCATCAATCAACGGCCGTACAGACTTCCCCTCGCCAAGCGCGAGGTCGTCGACCGCGAGCTGGACAAGATGCTCGCGGAAGGCATAATCGAGCCCAGTTCCTCCCCCTGGGCCTCGCCCCTCACCCTCGTCCCTAAGAAAGACGGCTCGGTCCGGTTCTGTGTAGATTACCGAGGACTGAACGCAGTTACTCGTCGCGATGCATACCCCCTGCCTCGTATCCAGGACATTGTTGATAATCTAGGTGGTGCGAAAGTGTTCTCGACCCTAGATTTAAAGTCCGGATACTGGCAGGTACCAATGCATCCTGACAGCGTCGAGAAGACGGCCGTAGCGACGCATCGGGGCCTTTTTCAGTTTAAGCGGATGCAGTTCGGCCTGTGCAATGCGCCGGCTGCATTCCAGAGGCTTATGAATAAGGTTATCACCCCGCTGCGTAAGTTCGTTATGGTATATCTCGACGACCTCGTAATCTACAGCCGGACCGAGGAAGAACACCACCACCACATCGCGGCCGTCCTCGAGGCCTTGCGCTCATACGGCCTCGTGGTCAAAGAATCGAAGTGCCACTTCGGGGTCGACCGCGTGAAACTCCTTGGCTATGTGGTCAGCGCGGACGGCGTCTCCTCGGATCCCGACAAAGTGGAAGCCATACGTGACATGGTGCCACCCGAGGACGTAAAGGCGGTGCGACGGCTGCTAGGGTCGGCCAATTATTATCGGCAGCTCATACCCAGATATGCCGATATTGTCCGACCCCTCGTCGCACTGACAAAGAAATACGCCCTCTTTCATTGGGATTCCGAGTGCCAGACCGCGTGGCAGGAGTTGCGCGACGCCCTCGTGAACACGGTGACCCTCGCTTACCCGGACCCCGGTCGCCCGTACAAACTGTACACCGACGCCTCAGATTATTGCCTCGGCGCCATCTTGGTACAAGAGGATGACCAGGGTATCGAGCGACCCGTACACTTTCTCTCACGTCAGTTTACGGAGGTGCAACGCCGATACCCTGTCATCGAGAAGGAGGCCTACGCGATAGTCTTTGCGCTTACGCGCTTACGGGCGTATTTGTACGGTGCGACCTTCCAGATTCTGTGCGACCACAAGCCCCTCAAAAGCTTATTTTTGGCCGAAATGAAAAATACGCGAGTACAACGGTGGGCCGTACTCCTTGCGGAATACGCCGCACCCATCGTGTACTTCGCTGGTGCCAAAAATGTGTGGGCGGATATGCTCTCGCGCCTCCGGTCCGAGTCACCGGCCGAGCTGCCGCTGGAGGTCGCACAGATCGCCTCGGTCCAGGAAGAGCGGGAGTTGCCGTGGGAAGCGTACGGGCTGACGGAAGCAGAGGTGAAAGTGCGACAAGCAGCGATGCCTGAGTTCCGGTACGGTCTCGAGGAACAGGAGGATTATCTGGTCAGTAATGGCCTCCTCTTTACCCTCAAACCGCCCTCGGGTCTCGCGGCTTACCCTCGCCTCGTCCCCCCGTCGGAAATTCGCGCCAACTTGGTCCAGACCGCCCATGTACAGGTCTGCCACCAAGGTATGAGGAAAACTTTGCGACGACTTCACGACCATTTTAAATGGCCAGGAATGAAGCGACAGGTATTTTCCGTTCTCGCACGATGCGCCCCCTGCGGAGCCAATCGCGTCCGTGCAGAACGTCCAACCCCCGCCCCTATGCCTGTCGCCGAAAACCCGGGAGAAGTCGTCGCAATGGATCTGACCGGCCCCCTCCCCCTGAGTCGCAGCGGCGCTCGTTATCTATTATCAATCATAGACCACGCCACTGGCTATGTAGATTGTTTTCCCCTCAAAGATAAGTCCGCTGAATCGGTTTATACCTCCCTATCCCGGGAGTACATCCCCCGCTACGGCCCCCCCTCTGTCGTGTTAACGGACAACGGATTAGAGTTCAAAAACGCGACAGTGGAGGGATACCTGCGACAGCTCGGGACCGAGGTGCGACACACCACCCCCTACCACCCGCAAGCCAACGGACGCGTAGAGCGTTTTCACCGCACGCTAAAAGATATGTTGCGTAAGGTGGTAAACGCCCGTGCTTGCGAGTGGGAGGATCACCTCGGGGATGTACTCCTCGCCCACCGGACGACCCCCAGTGACGTCACAGGCTTTTCCCCCTACTACCTTCTTTTTGGTCGTTGCCCTCCTCCCCCCTTTTCCCACCTCCGAGATCGCCCGCTAGGGGATTCGTCGGCCCGCCTCGCCCTCCGTGTGGACGAGCACTCGCGTGCTTTGAAGGAGGCCGCCGACAACGCGGAAATAGCGAGGCAGGCTAACGTTAATCGCCTAAGCAAACAAGCCAACGCCCTCCCCCTAGAGCCCGGTACCAAGGTGTTCCTACGAGTCCACGAGCCCGGACCGCTGGACCCCCGCTGGGACCCCGGATACCTCGTGACGCGGGCATCCGGCAACGTGGTACACGTGGTGGGCCCAACAAACAAACGGCGGACGGTTAATCGCAGTCATGTCAAGGCGGCCGACCCGGGCCTCGACTGGGAGGGCTTACGCCCACGCCTAACCCGAGCCCAGCGGACGCGCCCCCCGACTGCGATGGCTCCGTCCACACCACGGCCACGCGGCCGGCCGCCCCAGACGCGCGTTGCTTGGATACCCAACCCCAGCGTGCCAGCTGTAAACGCTAATCCTCAAACCCCAATTATCCCACCAACCCGGCCCGCGTCCCCCATGCAGCTAATCCCCGGCAACGACGCATCCCGTCCCCCCTCTGCAACTCCCATGCAATCAACTCCCACAGATGTCCCGGCCCGGCCTAACTCCTCCAACAACATGGCCATCGATCTGCCCCCACTTCCCCCTACAGGTCCAAACTCCCTTGCGCCCTCGGCCGCCCCCACTCCTCGAGCAAACACCCCCATCCCGGTAATCCACCCCATCACGCCCGTCCCACATGTCCCTAATCCCCCTGATGTCCGCCGAGATCGTAAACGTGCGGCTGAACCCGAGACACCCCCTCCCCCCCCACTGGTGCGTGGTCCGGTCACTTCCCTCCCGCTCTCGGGCCGACCCACCCACGCGACGCGAGACGACCTTAAAAGACGGGCGGCGGCCCCGCTCAGTCACTTCACCCGTATCACGCGCTCATTCACCCGGTCGTTGGAAGCAGAGACTGCGAAACGCCAAACCCTCCAGCCACCGGACGAGGCCGAGATACAAGCGGAGAAGCGACTGTGCATTGCAGCCGTCGCCCAGCATTGTCGCCCCCGACACGTCTAAAAAACCAGTGAGTAGATCCAACTGTGCCTTTTCATCATGTGGATGCCCGTATTTCTGCTCTGCTTATACGCCCCCTTCCTCGACGCGGACCTGTTCTCGGACGATGGCGTGTTGGTCTACACGGACGGTCGTGCGCGTGCGGTCGCGGCCACCTGGACTGTCGCCGTCACGATCCGACCACCGTCCCCTCCCTGTGTAGATGACCTCGTACACAACCTAACTGTCGCCATTGACGCTGTCGCGGACGTGATGGAGCCGAATCACGTCCCCTACTGGCGCCGGCATTTGTCGCGTTTGCTAACCCGCTTGTCCGAACTACCCAGGGCAAGTCGGATAGTAACCGACGGCAGGCCGGAGGCCGGCCGACGGCGTCGGGGCCTGCTTAATATTGTGGGGTGGGCTGGAAAGGCTCTGTTTGGACTGGCGACTGACCGCGACGTCGCATCATTGCGAGGAGTCGCACGCGACACGCTGGTCCAGCAGCAGCAAATAGCCCACCACCTGGAGCAGATGGTATCGGTAGTAAACGCCACTCGTGGAGGCGTTCTACAGAATGCCGATAACATCGCCACAATAAATGAGCAGGCCGCCCGCGCGATCCACCTCGCGGAAGCCGGAGGTACGATCGCGGTCGGGGCCGACGAAAAGGTGAACAAGGTCTGGATGGCCCGGCAGATCGAGCTGGGCCTACGGATCTTGGAGGAGACGGTGCGCCAACACGAACTTCGGCGAGTACAGTTCCATAATCAACGGATGGAGCTGGAGCGGGGCCAACTGACCGAGGACGTTCTCCCCCGAGAACACCTGCTCCAGGTCCTCCGCCGCCTCCGAGACGCCGGATACCACACCCTCCCGGCGATGTGGTACTACAACTACGTGGACATCGACCCCATCTGGGAGGAGGGACGGGAGTTGATCTACCGTGTTGTTGTTCCCGGGCTCACGAGCGAGGCCTACCTGGTGTACAAGCTGCAGTACTTCCCCGTGCAGCTGGACACGTCCCACCTGCGGACGGTCCAGGGTAGGCCCCGTTTGGCCGTGAGCTCGTCGTCCTCCACGTCCTTCGTCCCTGATGTCTGCGTAGGTCGGCAGCCACGAGTGTGCAGGCCTACGGTGGTGTATACCGAACGGTCCTGCGAGTCGGCACTCGTGCGCGGGACTAAGCCGACCTCGTGCCACATCGCCATCACCGCCCGGAACAACGCGACGGCCGTGGTGTCGAGGCCCGAGGCCGGAGGCCGACAAGCCGTGGTAGTCGCCTACCAGTCGACCTCCGTGCTACGCCTCTGCACCGGCCGCCCACCCGTGAACCTGCTCGTCAACGGCCCCACCCTCGTCGACCTACCCCCAGGATGTTCGCTGGAGTCGCGTGGGTGGCGCCTACACGGCATCGCGGCTGGGCACCATACCCTCAACTTCCACTTCCGGCGCCCCCTTCAGCTTTCCCCCCTCAATATATCCTGGCCCCGCACCCTCCCTCCCACCTTTTCCGAACCTCTCAAACTCCTCCCCCGCGTAGTCCTGCCCGTGATGGAAGTAGGCCGCCTACAGGGCTTACGCTCCCCGGCCTCTATCTTATCCTCTGTACCCTTCATCTCCACTTCCTCCATATCCCTCCTAATATTCCTCGTCCTCCTGACGGTCTGTTGCTTGCGGTACAAAAAGCTTTGTTGTATCCCCGTCACTCGCTGGTGTTGTAGGTTGATCTGCGTGCGGAGTCCGCCGAGGTCGGCTGAAGAGGACCGCCCACGCGAGGAGATCAGCCTACAGAGCCTACAGGCAGCACCAGCATCCCCCTTTCTGTCCCTCCCTGCCCCCACCATCGTTACCGAAGATCCCCCCACTGAACCCTTCCCCCAATCCCTACCCGTAATTCCTATACGATCAGAAACCGCGACCGCCCCCATACCCCCTCTCCGCTTACGCCCAACCCTGGAGCGGTTAGCAGGCTCCTTCGCGGACTTACGCCCCCAAGATATATATCCCCGGCTTCCCCCTGTGTAATCCTTTTTTTTATGTATGAATCGTTGACGAAAAGGAATTGACCCACGATTGTGAGACTGGAATGATTAAGACCGATAGCATGGTGAAACCCGTGGGGTGCTTGCAGCCTCGCTGAGACCCACGAGTTTTTGTTTTATGTTGCTCGGCCATCGGTAAGGGCCTTGGTTATTCGAAGTGACCTTGGCCCTGTGTTTGGCGGTCAAAGGCTGGCCTTGTGGCCACTCGGCCAGCCCCTCGCCCCAGACCCTTTGGCCGAAGGATGATTATGTGGAGAAACGACGATTTGAAGAGGCACGAGGAGCACGAGAGGTCGGCCGGCCTAGCTCAGCCTAATCGTCTGTGTGTATGTGTAATATCGTGTGTGTGCGATATCGTTTTGTGTTTTTATCGTTTATCGTAGGAACGATTTTTAAGGGCCTATGCGCCCAGGGAGGAGTCCATGATGGGACCTGCCCTACTAGTCTGAAAACAATTTTTTTACATATATCAAACAGGTTACTTACCGTGCTTTGCCGCGCTAATTTTTCTTCTTGGGTGGGCACGCCGAGAGTGGTTGAGTTATTTTTAGAGTAATTTGAGTATTGCAAAAATTTAGAGTGTTGGGGGAGTGAAGTACGTATGATGCCTACGTATCCCCTGGCACCGGTTGAAATTTTTGGCAATTTTCTAGAAAGAACCACTCTCAGCTGCTTCACAACCCCCTATTTTTTAATAACCACGCTGCACGAGTCTTATATATTTAAGGTGGCCACGCTGCACGACTATATGTCTGGGTTGTTCCTATACATAAACGTGGCCACGCAGCAAGACATTATTTTCTTTTTCAATTTACAATGTATATCAATGACACCTATTTATTTATATTGACGAGCTCCTGCCTATATATAATATGCTATGCTTTATATTTTATAAGGAACCGACCATACTACAATCACAGCCCTGCGCTAAGTATTACTTAATTCTAAAATGATTCTCTTAATTAAATGTCGGTTCCTTAGTCTATTGGCCAGAATTGTTTAATATTATGTATTTTCAAATATTATTTTATGTCCTTTTGGAATAGCCCAACGAGGCGACATGGTTAGTATCAAGGTGGATCTGAGACAGGTAGAAATGTTAGTCACAAACCAAAAATTTAAGAAATTATAATCATCTAGTGCATACCAGCCGCGTGCGAATAGTAGGTATTACTCGGAAATTAACCATAAAATTTAATTAAATAACGAGAAATATCGTTTATATTAATTTCTAGACACTAAATTAGGCTACAAGTAGTGATACAGTGAGTTACTATCGGTTAGGTATGCAATAGCTGGAGATGGGCCGATGTTTTAGGCCGCAGAAAATTTCTATAAATCGGGGTTAATCGGGAGGGCGCTACGATTTATTTTTAGGCCACAGTGTTATCTCACCACTCCTCGGTAACTTGAGTAGACTTGGGGCGGGAAGACGGCAGCGGGTCCGTAAGTGAGGGACTCGGCGTCATGAACCGTAGTCATCCGAAGCTGGGTGCCAGCTGTAGTCGATATGTAGAGAATGGCGATGTCCAGGCCTTAACGTATTGCTCAGATCCACGCTGAAAACACCAATATTATGTTTTATCACCATGTACATATATGTTTATAATACGGCCACAAGCATATTTTCTACAATCTTTATCAAGATTACGGGAGCTCGTCCTTTTTGTGTCATTTACCGCCTTATCAATTTTTATCGTAAGATTTACCGTCCTCAGCGGCGACAGAATTGTCTATTTTATATCTTGAGCACCCCGCTGCTACTTATATGTCATGCCTTTCACGGCGATATTATCTTCTTTTTTTGTACTATCAAAATGGCTGCCAGGATGTGCGCTGGTGAGGAGCCTGAGATGTGTAAAATTGTTTGAATTACCGTTTTTATTGAGGAAAACGTGTAATCTACGTGTCAACTGAGTACGTGTGACTCACATCTATTTTTCTGTAACCCTTTTATGACCTGATTGTGACATGACGGGCTCCGATCCTCCCGCGAAGTGCTTCGCGTGGGCGGCGGTCTCGGGCTGGCGCCTACGCTCGGACCGCCAGCTGTCGCACTTCGGTAGCCCGGGACGCGGAGTTCCGTCGCGGCGGCCTGTCAACAACGAACAAAGGTGTGTTCTGCACTTGACAGGCCGTTCCTACGTGTATATACCTCTACAAAGAGTAACAATCGTGTCAATCGTGCTAAAGTGTGTTTTAGCGCGATTGACTCCACCCCTACGATTGGCGAGCGAGTCAACCAAGAGACACTGACGCCGAAGACCGCTCGCCATACCCTGTGAGATCCCTGTGGTCTACCTTTTTACATTCATAACCAACATCCTGAAGCAACAGGATACAGACACTCGTATCCCAGCTTTATATCAAAATGGACTATGCATTTATATTTTATAAAGACATTCGCTGGCCATTTTCTACACTCGCGACTGGTTGTACAGCCGAGTACCCATAACCCGGACACGGTCGGAGCTCTGACGCCGAGCGGGCCGCAGTGACATTTTTTTCAAAAATATAACCTGTACTTCTGTTATCATCTCTGTTACTCTTTACCCGTGTGATCTATATGTGTTAATGATTGAACCTACCTTATTTGAAGACCCGATGGCCGCCATTGTTTGCGTAAGACCCGTTTGTTTAGCACGCCGAGATGTGGGCGCTGCCATTTTTGTTGTTTCTGGGTGGTGACCGGAAGTTGGGAATTGCTGCCTTTTCATTGGTCGAGAGATCGTGAGCGCGCGCTGGTGGCGCCTCCGCGTTCGCTCGACGAACTAACCGTTCCCGCGCTGGTCTCAGCAGCCGCACGACTGCTCTGAGACGGAGCAAGGCGGTTAGGTTGGTTTTAGCGACTGCACATCTTTTTCTTTTCTTTTAAAGTTCTCCGTTGCTCTTCGAACTCAGAGTGAGGGACGTTTGTAAAGATCTGCAGTCGATAATTCTAACTTTGTGGTATTTTTGCGTTGAAAAAGCAGCATTATTAATTATAATATATATATTCAATCTATTCTAAATTCTTTCCTCCAAATCCAAGATGGCCGACACTGGCCCGGCTAATTGGTCCTTCCTGCTGTAGCTATAATCCCCCCTTTGAACCCGGCTTTGGCCGGCGGTTGTTTGTTAACCCAACTTCCTGGAGATGCGGGCGCGCTCGTTGTTACAAAGGTGACGCTAATTGGCGCCTAACACGACCGCCCGTATAAGCGTCTCCACCTGGAGACAAAGGCGTCCCACTGCTATAAAACAAGAGCCCAATAAACCCAGAGTATTCAGTCTTACCTGGATTCTGTTACCTACAACATCTATGCGTTGACTCCAAACCTTATTTAACGTATATCGACCGCTAGGAGCAGAACCGCTAATGGTATAGCCTAGAAACTTTACAAATAGTTTGTAGTTTGTCAGGGTAAGAGGGAGACGGGGGAAAATGGTGACTGTTCAAATTCAGTTCTTTTGTTACTAATAACTACGGAGAATTCTGATGATTAACCTCTTCGCATAGTAACCGGTAGAAATGGCTGTGATAGGGATATATAGACCAGGACTTGACTACTGGTTAAACTGGACGAGTATGCAATGTTAAGCTAGAAGAATCCCCAGATGTTGCTGTTTTGCACTTCCTTTTTTCGCATTAAAGGTCATGCCCTCTAGCGTTTTAATCACTTGTAAACGCTGTATAGTGCCAACTCTTTCTCCTTCCTTGATATCACAGTCAAGTGTTTTTATTCACTCCAAACCATCTAAATAAGGGTCAGATTTTCTCAGAATGTACAATCCCATGAATTTAGGTCATTTTGTACATAATCATCCGTGAAAGCTTTAATAATTAATATTTAAAAACGGTTTTCTGGATGTTATGTAGGACATTCCCAGCTTTAAATTGATATAAAGTTTGACTTTGTATGACAACTCCTTCATTATGCAATAAATCATGAAAGTCTGAAAATGGGTAAAAATGGTCAAAAAGACCAAAAAACAACAATACCATAAGCGTCATAATATTAAATATTACATTTTCAGCATATGGAAAGCAACTTTTCCTGTGAGCTGTATCTGTTTTCTATGCCATACAAAATATTGGTGGGTATCTGGGTATTTTTTCCTGGATTTTTCACAGGTCTGACAAAAAATGGGTTTGTCACTTTTTCGTGCGGAACGTCCGAAACGCCATTTTCGTACTTATAAAATGGTATCTAATTACACGCCTATTACACAACTAACACTTCCTATATACTCCCTAAGATGTTGTGCAATTATAAGTAAAGTTATAGCCTTATCCATCTAGTATTAAGTGAGTGAGCACAGATTGAAAACCACTTACCTGTTTTTATACTGAACCACCTTTCGCCCATGACACCGGATGTTTTTGTCAATATTTCTGGAATGCGCTAATATTCACTTCTGTGGTTTTCTACACTTGAAGTATATGTTATTGTGCATATGTTGCCTAAAAATCATAAAGATTCAATCTCTTGGGGACTTATGAGGAAGGAATTTGTAAATATTCAGAAAATACGGAACGACCAAAACTTGGGGGAGACCATTCCTTCCGCCATAACTTTCGAATTGGCCCGTAAAACCGTTACACCAGCCTCTTGCATCATCCAGCGCCACATGAGGTAAGGCAGACATTTTTTTCTCTCCGAAATATTGACTATTTTTTGCTTTATCTGTGTGTTTTATGTTCTGAAATTCGTCCGAAACTTGGTGTATGTACCCTAGAAAGTGGTGAAGTATGTATTTAGTGAATGTTTCCTTGCTTTTTTGGGTATTTCAGCATTTTTCAACTTGTGCCCGTTCCTCGCACGTGGTGGTTGGGCGACAAACGAGAGTTTTTCTTTGTCTTTGGGTCGATAGCTTTGAACCTTACCCAAGAAATGGAACGGGCGAAACAATGTCAATGGTTTTATCAAATGTGCTTTTCTTCCTTCCCTGTGCATGGTGTGAAACATGCAGAGGTTTAATAGTGTAAAAAACATGTTGCTTTTCACATTTAGATAGCTATTTGGTCGTTTGCGGAGATAGGGTTCTGGCCACACGGGTTTGACAAGGTTTCGCCCGTTCCTTTTTCTCAAATTTGACTTTTCAACTGAGCCTTTCACAAATATTTGTCTCTGCATTTCTCAAACTTTGCAACCCACATGTACTTCTTAACATGTTCTATGCGGGAAATAGTTAGATTATAAGTATTAAAAGGTTTAGAGTGTATTTAACTCTGATATGTGTTAGACTTACGCCCGTTCCGGCGAAACATTTCGGACTTTCCAGCCAAATTCATATCGCCTGCTACAACCTTGCATTTTAACCTATTCTCTCATGCTTAGTATCATTTTGTAGGTAAAACAATGTAGAATATTTGTCTTGTACTTATGTTTGTGAATTTATTGAATTTTTGCACGTTTTGGGTTGTTTTGTAAAGTTTTGGACGTTCCCTTTTGTACAATATGTTCAATATAGCACTGTTACTATGGCATTACGAAGACCAAAATAAGTGTGGAGGTGCGCATTATTATACTACACAATAATATAGCACAGTTTTTTAATTTAAATTTTTTTTTTTTTTCACTTTTTTCAGGCTTGTTCTATTTCACATTATTTCTCATTTTTTCATGCTCAGACTTAGTTTTTCCATTTCTTTTTTTTTCAGATTCAGCACTATACATCCCCGCCCTCCAAACCTCTACTCAAGACCCCCCCACCTGACCCCAGCAGGATGAGGCCCCTCAAACCCAACAAGGAGTCTGTGCGACAGTGGAGGCAGTGTAAGCGTTTAGACCCTGCTTGGCTTCAGAAAGAGCGGACGAGGAAGAGGGAATGCCGGGCTCGACTGAAAGCCTCCCAAGATGTGGCTGCGCAGGAGCTGCAGCGGGTTAAAGCCAACGAGCGTAAAGAGAGGTACCGCTCCCACAGGCGGGAGCAGGCTGCTGCCGCTGCAGCTGCTGCGACAGCCACATCCACGGAGGACCCAGTCGACCCCGTGGAGCAGCCTGCTGTTAATCCCCCCGAGTCCCACTGGGAAGAGAGTGTAAGGAATGTTGGCCTCTACAAAACTCTTACGAGTGGGATTCGGAGACGGTTACAGCAGGCTCCTCAAATCCCCTCTTCCTCCTCCGCCAACCCTGCCTCCACTCTCCCACAGGCTCCTCTCCAACCCACCCCCTTCACCTCCACCACACCCACACCCAGAAGAAGACGCCCCCCCAAAGTTCGATCCCCATCCCCTCCTACCCCCACCTGCTCTGCCATGATCATACCCCCACCCACAACCCAAAGAAGACATACCTCCTCACTCCCTTCCACCTCTCCCACACCCCCACCCACAACCCAAAGAAGACATACCTCCTCACTCCCTTCCACCTCTCCCACACCCACACCCACATCCAGAAGACGTTCCTCCCCACTCCCTTCCACCCCTTCCAGACCCACACCCACATCCAAAAGAAGACATTCCTCCCCACTCCCTTCCACCTCTCCCACACCTACACCCACAAGAAAAAAAACAAAAAAAACAAAAAAAAGTTCTTCCCCCCCAGCCCCTTCAACCCCCTGCACCCCCCCTGCCCCTGCTACCACCACCCCAGAACCCACCACCCCTTCCATCGACACACCCCTCCCCTCTGCCTCATCCTGCACCACCAAACCCTTCACCTTTTACAGGAAAGCCCCTGCCCCTGCCCCTCCTCCTCCCAAGTCCCCTCCCCCTCGGACCACAGCCGTCAACTCAACACCACCTTCTGCCAGTAGGACAACCCAAATTGAGGAGTTGGCGTAAGTATTCTATGTTAATGTAGTTTGTAGTCACTTTTTACTATGTACACACATTTAGAATTGTAGATTTATTACACTGTACTGCAGCTGCTACATGATAGGTAGAAATGAATTGGTGTTGGGAGAGTGCATCATATTGTTAAGCTGTGTCTACACGTACATGTACAGGTATGTATGGATGTGCAATTATAATATTATTATTTATCTCTTCACTCCATGTGAACAGATAACAGTGTAAACTTTTTCCAGTGTGCATATTGTTCAAGATTGAAGGTGTTGGGAGCATGTTACTTTTAAGATGTATCTCGATGTAGATTTTCTTTTGATTTCCAGGGCTGTGGTCCGACGGTGCTGCGAGAATAAGGCGCCCCAGTAAAAAAGTCACCTCAGCATAGCCGTGAGTTTTTAATTCTGACATTTAAGCATTCTATGCACGATTTGCATGACATGTATTTGTTAAGCTTTTGCATGGTGTGAATTATATAAATACACAAGACATACAGTTATTCTTCTAATTCAAGAGGTTTCTAATTCATGTATATAAATTATATAGATTATCTCCCCATAAATTATATAGATTAAACTATTAATTAATCATGTATGAGTGAACCAAGTGAAAGTAATATTATTTTCAATTAGAGATTATTTCTGGAATGGAAAAACAACAACTTTAAACAATATTTCTGGAAATGAGATAAATAATTATTTAAAATTTGTTTAGATGTCAATTGGAATGTAACCTCTTTTCAGATCCCCCTCCACCCCCCGCAGGCCTATAGAGGCCAGTGGCCCGAGAACTCCACGTAAGTCCGCTCTGTACTACAAGCTGCGGAAGGCGAAGGCTGCTCGGCTGAGCATGGAGAGGGAGAATGTTATGCTGAGGGCCAAGCTTCATGGCCTGCAGAAGGGTGTCAGCCAACGACACAGTGCTGTTCCTGTGCCCGAGGGAGCGACAGGGCAGGATGTTGCCTCCGACGTGCTGCCTGACCGGGACCCTGTGCGCACAACACCACCAGTGCACACACCACCAGTGCGCACCCCCACCACACCGACTTCCCAACCGACGCCACCTCTTCCACTCTCAGGTGAGGTGCACAAAGCCACAATATACGATGTCATCACCGCTGCCATCAAGCGTCTGCCCAGAACGCAGCGTCGTAGAGTCCTGGCCAAAATTGTGTCGCCGGTGGAGTTACGCTCGGTACGTGGGGCATCTCGACTCTCACGGGATGTGGGCCTGGACCGAAGAACTCTCTCTTCACCGTGGAAGGACAAGTCAGGTATAGCTGACTTCCACACAACATCTTTGGCTATAGTTGACTTCCTCAAGAGGCCTGAACACTCTATCACTCTTCCAGGGAAGAAAGACACTGTCACTTTGAGGAAGGTTCCAGAAAGTCCAGCTGACAGAGGTCCTCCATGTTCTTCATGTTAAGTTCCGAGAAGAATTCCCTCATCTCCGAGCTTCCCTGAGTTTCTTCCGCAGTGTTCGTCGGAAGCACCGCTACATCCTTCCGGTGCACTGCCACAACACTAGTATTTGTCTGTGTGTTAAGCATCAGAACTTTGCTTTGCGGATGAAACCTCTCCACGGACTCGGCCTTCCTCTTCTACCCGACAGCTTTCTGCAGGTTCCGTGGGTGGCTGTGGATGCGAAG
Source organism: Alentia gelatinosa (assembly GCA_950022655.1). Taxonomy (NCBI): domain Eukaryota; kingdom Metazoa; phylum Annelida; class Polychaeta; order Phyllodocida; family Polynoidae; genus Alentia; species Alentia gelatinosa. The sequence goes on from OX465584.1 coordinate 52,685,534, forward strand.
CTGGACCGGTTGCCAGCTGTCATTTCCGTGGACATGTGGAAGCGATTGGATGTTGTGTATGGCGATGAAGGCAAGACAACGAAGAAGCTTCGCATCGTCACACAGACGGAGCCACGCGACACCTTCAGGCGAGAACTGAAGTCTGACTTTTCCCTGATGGAGAGCCACGTCAGGAGAGTATACGCCCAGTACCAGGCCCTCCGTCGACTTCGCGAGAACCTCACTCCGGGGGAGTGTACGATGCAGATGGACTTTGCTGAGAACTGGGTTGTCAGCTACCCTGACGAACCGCAGTCTGTCTACTTCGCAAAGGAGCCGGTAACCGTTCATCCTGTCGTTCTCCACTTCAGGGAAGAGGGAGGTGTCCTTTCACACAAGTCTTTGGCCATCGTTTCTGATGAGCGGAGACATGACTCTGCAGCTGTTTTTTCCTTTATGAAAGTGATCAACAAAGTCCTTTCCGAAGAGGTTCCTGGTATTTCTTGTGTTCACTATGTGACTGATGGCCCCACATCACAGTACCGTAACAGTGCGTGTTTCAGTATCATTGCCAAACACCAGCAGCTCTTCAACTGTGCGGCGACTTGGTTATACTTTGAAGCAGGCCATGGGAAGGGAGCCTGTGACGGGATTGGTGCTGCAGCTAAACGCATGGCCGACTCGAAGGTGAAACGCCGCATCTTCATCCACAATGCTGCTGACTTTGCCTGTGCTGGTAACCGTGTCCCCAGTCTTGTCCGGTATTTTCATGTTCCTGTGGAGGACATTCGTCAGGCCCGAGAAGAACTATCTCTCCTCATCACTGCCCGGCCGGTACCTGGTACAATGAAGGCCCATTCCGTGATGTGCTGTGTTCCTGGACACTCCATTGCTCTTCGGGAGACTTCTTGCTATCTTCCATGTTGTTACTCTTCTGCTGCCTTCCTGGGTGGCTGTGAAGGGTGGACTCGTCACATCCTCTTTCAACTTGATCAGCCCGCTTCACCAACAGAGAGCTTGCCAGCCAGCAGTGTCGTCTCACCAGCTACAGGGTCATGGCTTGCTGCTGTCTATGATGGCAAGTGGTACATCGGGGAAGTCCTCAACAGTGATGCCGACAGCGCTGAAGTCTCTTTCCTTCAGCCTGGTTGTGACGAAAGATGTCGGAACAATTTCAAGTGGCCTGCGACACCAGACATTCTTGATGTGCCCCTTGCAGACATCTTGTGTAGAGTACCCAAGCCGGTCTATACTGGGAAAGGACGGAGGGCCCATTTTGAACTCTCACCAGCACAAATAAGTCACATCCAAAGTGTTTTTTCAACTTTTACCTAATTTCTTGTACTTATGGAATGTGGTTTTTGCAATTTCTCTCCTGCTTTGTAAGTATAGAGTGGAAAAAAGTGTGCTGGAACGGCCGAAATTGTGCAGGCCGGAACGTCCGAAACATGCTTAACCTTGTGGAGACTGGGCCAATAGAGTTATTAAATTGCTTATGAAGATGGTAGAAAATTCTAATTAATTCATAATACATATTTTCACATGTTCTGGTACATTTTTCAATTTATCCTTTGCAATTTTCACTTGTTTCTTACTGTGGAAAGTATTGATTTGTGATTTTCAAATTGATTATTCTAAAGATGCCACCTTTTTTCCATTAAATGTTATATTTCTTAGAACTAGGAACCTATGTACAGAGGTACATGTGGATATTTCCTTGTTGAGTAACAAGTTCTTTGCCTCTCCAGGCCACTCTGCCTTTCACAGGCACTGGGTAATGTGTAGAGGAAAGTTTTGGAGGAACGTCCGAAACTTATGTAAGGTTTCAGGTTCTCACCCGGGTGGTGTAGGAAATAGGTTCTTAGCTATCTAAAACCATTTGTTTCATATAGTAGAGACGTTGGGGAGTGTGTTGGTGGGTTTCGCTGGTGGTTCTGAGCAATTTAACCTAGTCCTTTGCTCTTTTGAAATTTCAACTTGTCTTTTTTTATGTGGTATTTCCGCCTACCACCACCAAACAGGCTCCCTGATTTTAAAATAAGTATCTCTTGAAGGTTGAATACACTTCTGAAGTGTACGTGTACATGTTTGCTACAAACGTAGCAGTTTTGGTGCCTCTGAATGTAATATTTACTGTGATACATGTGGTTCTGTGTGGACATAGGAAACTGGTCACGGGCGCAAGTTTTGGAGGAACGTCCGAAACAAATGTAAGGTCTCAGGTTCTCACCCGGGCGGTGTAGGAAATAGGTTCTTAGCTATCTAAAACTATTTGTTTCATATAGTAGAGACGTTGGGGAGTGTGTTGGTGGGTTTCGCTGGTGGTTCTGAGCAATTTAACCTAGTCCTTTGCTCTTTTGAAATTTCAACTTGTCTTTTTTTACGTGGTATTTCCGCCTACCACCACCCAGCAGGCTCCCTGATTTTAAAATAAGTATCTCTTGAAGGTTGAATACACTTCTGAAGTGTTCGTGTACATGTTTGCTACAAACGTAGCAGTTTTGGTGCCTCTGAATGTAATATTTACTGTGATACATGTGGTTCTGTGTGGACATAGGAAACTGGTCACGGGCGAAAGTTTTCGAGGAACGTCCGAAACTTAAATGGGTTTATTTATTTGTACTCCTAATAGAAATCACTAGACAGTATTTCAACTCATAGCATGTTGAAAATATTTCGGACGTTCAATAAGAAAAATCAACTTTTACTGTAACAAGTGTAAAAACTGAACCGCTTGGAGAAAGTCAGTATAATTGGTATCCACAAACAGCTGAGATGTTGCTCTAAAAGAATTGATTACTTGAAATTTTTTAATTTTTGTTTGTGTTGCCCCAAAAGTCTGAATTGTACATTTTGGGAAAATCTGACCCATAAAATAGGTAAGTCATCATATTTTTATCAAAACCGAAGTTGATGATATTTTGCTCAACATTTTGCATGATTTAACAAGTAATAAGCACTTGTCATTTATTTCCGCCAATGCTGCCAACAGTGATATACAGAGTGCCACAGGGCCTTAAAATCGTATTAAGTTTTATACACAAGATGATGAGGAAAATGCTTCTAGCTTCAACTCTTCAAACAAATATTTTGGCTGATAACAAATAATCATTTTCGATAAGAAGCCACTTCAGCAGACCACCTTTTGTTTCAGACCAAATTTTCTCAGATGCAGGTTAGTCCACTTTGCATGTTGTTGTCCATTTAGCATGTTGGTCTCCTGAAGGGCGTGCTCCACCGGGCTGGCGGTATGGCATCAAAAGAGCGCTGCTTGCCTGCTGCATATAGTATACAAACCGCTGCCAGCCACGGCTGGTAACCGGAGAAATCTATTTCATTAGGTTTTGCCAGATCATCACCAGTTAATTGCTGTATTACTGCCGCTGCTGAGCGTGTACCTGCTCCACTGCGCTGGTCTCTATACTTGAGCTATTACAATGCCGCACGGCCACTGCATGGGCACAGTGTGGCTCTTTTCGTGCCATACAGCTGGTCCAGTTGAGCCCACCCTCTTGTATGTCGGTCGATTTAGCATATTGGTCCACTTTGCATGTTGGCCAATTTAGCATGTTGGCCCACAAATAATATTGGTCTGTTTAGTATGTTGTCCATAGTGCATGTTTGAATACTTAGCAGGTTGGTCCGCTCCGAGGTTTCAATAATCTACAACTCGGAACAGTGAAAGAACGACTCCACATCACTCAGTTATCTGTCTATAGCACTTCACAAAGGATATAGTAATTACACTGGTGCATACAAATGAAAAATAAAATAATATGGTCCCATGCCATCACTCAAGACAGAACATTGCTGATAAAACATAGTTTTCCAAAGCAAAAATGATCATGAAAGACAAAGAGAAAATATGAAATACAAATTGTATTTGTGAATCACAATAAGCACCCAGTACTTACATCAGTCATTACTCGCATGGGAGATATGACCATCTCTGCCCTTCGGGTATTCCATAGACAAAATTATCGTTAATAATAGTTGCTGAAACAGTCGGTATTAATGACAGGGTCGTAGAGAGACCCATTCTCTCCATTCCGTGGTCGCGATAGCGGTGGGAAGAGACACAGTGACAGCTACGCCTCGTTTCACAAACCTACATCGTAGAGGTTTAATGGCCTGTTTTTTTAGATGCTAAAACTCATTCAAATTAAATAATTTTACAGCGAATGATTATCTATGGCGTACCTATTTTCCAAATATCATTATTTTTCTAATGGTTGTTCCAATCGCGAGAAAATATGTTGGCACTGTACCACTTGGCCAGCTTTCACATATTCTACTGCATCGACAATAATCGTGAATACAGAACAGGTGCTATCAACGATAATTGTGACTATTGTGACTACAAAAAACACCTCCAAGTATGTAGGTGGTGAACTATAGAAACTGTGATCATTTATAAAATCGCTATTAGCGACCAACTGAACAGTGATCATATCAGTTGCTTTACGCTAGGTTCATGACAGTCTTTTATCTCATATTTTCGCCATGATTTTAAATCAATTTATTCAGATTCATTCATGAGACTTACAGTATTTTTATGACTTACAAAATCCATTACATACCTATTTGTGCATGCCATGATATAAAGGTAAATACATTATTCATTGTATAGATGAGGCGCACAGCATTAGCGACTGCTGGTAAGTGATCGGGTTTATGGTCCTCACCTCCGATGTCAGGTGTGGGCGACCTGCCGACCTATAAACAAAAAATTCGGCCACAGGGGGTGTCATAGGTCCCATCCGACCACCGACCGTCCACGGCAGAAAGAATTTTACCACGTAAATACATTATTCTCTGAAATTTCAATACAGCATTGACGATTCTTTATTGATCCTTCTCAATGATCATAAATGTGACATGTATTAGCAGATGTTACATCATTTTCTGGATGTAACATCCATCAATTTATGGATTTAAATCTGCAATGGAAACCCGCTATAGCAGATTGCTTGATGTGTGAATAAAAAAAGGAAACAAAATTTAAACCAGTTTATGCAGCGACCTACAGCGCCTGCATTATGCATAAAATGAATCGAGTTTGATACTGGAGTTTTTACCTCTTGCATTCTGTAGTTAATGTAGCAGCGTAATGAATATATTAAGGCCAATAGGACACAGAAACATATAATTGTTTAGCTTTCAATTAACATCCAATTTATGCTAATTGAATGCAGCACCGTCTAAAGATGATCTCTTCTACACTTTGTATACCATTCTTTTATTTTATGTGAATTTATCTAATCTGGACAAGATAAGGCAAATGTTTTCAATCATATCCAGCATGTAGTACAAGGCGAGAAATTACAATGATGATTTGACTATCTAACTAAATAACGTTGATCATTTTATGATATCTACAATGAAGAATTTCTTCCAGTATCATATGATTTTTGGTGATGGTTTTTGGTAAGTACAATTGGTCAGGTTGATAACAGCATCGGGTAGCATAGTCAGTACACCGAAGTACATGGTTGTTAGGCAAGTACAATTTTAGGAACCATCATCATAAACAGTAATGACGAACAATCAGAACCAATTGTTTGCTGGTTGGTCATTTTATCTCACCCCTGGTATTTTCGTTCTATATGCCTAACATTGGGAACTCGTTCTACATTCCCTAGGACTATTGCAGTTTGTTCTTCATGGTCTATATCCTGTGTGTCGTCCATTCTTTTTGCGTCCAGGGGTGAAATGAATACAGACAGCAACTCGTTTTGGTCAAATTCATCATGCTCCTACTCGTTGAATGCTACGCGACATTCACTCGGCTTCACCTTGTTCATATCACTCCCCATCAAACTTATGGAAAACAATGACTTTGACCAAAACTTGTAGGTTTCTTCTTTAATCTCATTTCGCTTAGAGATCTACAGGGATTTAGATCTATCCATGATAGGAATGATTAAAGTATAGGATATCCAATTAATAGTTCTTAGTGGGATTTTTTTTTTTTTATGAAAATTATTTCACTCTACGAGCATCTTGATAATTGTTATCAAAAGAAAAGTGGTGCGTGAGGACATCCCAACACAGTATATACGTTTCACTATACTACCAAATCACAACTCCACCTTCCTAGTGTTGCCCGGCATCAGATCACGGTGGTACGTGAGGACATCCCAACACAGTATATACGTTTCACTATACTACCAAATCACAACTCCACCTTCCTAGTGTTGCCCAGCGTCAGATCGTGGTGGTAGGTGAGGACATCCCAACATAGTATATACGTTTCACTATACTACCAAATCACAACTCCACCTTCCTAGTGTTGCCCGGCGTCAGATCGCGGTGGTACATGAGGACGTCCCAACACGGTATATACGTTTCACTATACTACCAAATCACAACTCCACCTTCCTAGTGTTGCCCGGCGTCAGATCGCGGTGGTACATGAGGACATCCCAACACAGTATATACGTTTCACTATACTACCAAATCACAACTCCACCTTCCTAGTGTTGCCCGGCGTCAGATCGCGGTGGTACATGAGGACATCCCAACACAGTAAATACGTTTCACTATACTACCAAATCACAACTCCACCTTCCTAGTGTTGCCCGGCGTCAGATCGTGGTGGTAGGTGAGGACATCCCAACACGGTAGGTACGTTTCACTATACTACCAAATCACAACTCGACCTTCCTAGTGTTGCCCGGCGTCAGATCGCGGTCGACCTTCTCCACGCTGCCCTGCCAGCGGTTGATGGCGAGCAGGGCTGCGTTGCGGCCTCCGATGGACACCGTCTCCATGGCCGATGCGCCCCACTCCACGGCATTCACGTAGTACAGGTTGGCATTCAGCTCGAACCGGGGCAGGGGATCGTGGAGTCCTCGCGAGGTGTAGCTCGGATAGGCCATCCAATCGACAACCTTCACTTCATCTCTCTTCACGAAGAGCTCATCCAGCTCTTCGGCTTCCAATGGTTTCTTCGAGAACACCTTCCACACTGCGTCTTGGCCAAGGTCGACCGGTCCAGATTTACCCTCTTCGGGCATCAGGTCTACGGATTCCTGCAGACCGATGGAGTTGAAGAAAGTCTTCGGGTTCGTGGATAAGATTGCTTTCGTCAAGTCTCCGGCTGAGGACAGCCCGAAGTAACTCGCATTCAGCTGACCATGGACAAAACTTGCAACTGTACGATGGAACTTTCTTTTCCCACTCACATAACTGCCCGGTGGAAGATTCTCCAGCTGAATTTTTGAAACTTCGAGAGGAGTGGCAAGAATGACGATGTCGTACTCGGCTGTGGAAGCTCCCCCCGTCGTCTCAAAACTCACACTGTACTTACCATCAGGTAAATACAGCACCTTGTTAACCTTGGCCTCCACTAGGTTGACCTTGGAGCGCTGGAGGAGTTGCGTGGGGACCAGCTTGTTGCCTCCATGTACACTCCACAGACCAGGCTGGATGCCACCAAGGGCCACCATCCCTGTAAGCAAGAACAACGAGAAATTATAGTATCTGTTTATAGTGTTGAAGACGTGACAAACAATACATCTGGATAAAGTCGAAAAAAAGATTAGCATCTGTTTATATGAATAATGATCGATGGTTATGTGAGAAGGCGGATGAAAACCACAGAGGGTTGATGCATAGCAATACACGAGTGTTAGTGAGTGTATCACATCAACCTCAAGTGGTTCACAGAGCCACCTGTTCACAAAACCTTTATCTGTTGCATTTATCATCCATCTTCATAGACCCTCCAGAGGTTACTAAACTCCCTATTATCGCCCCGAGTAAGTAAAAGTTCCTCTCCCGACAGACTGGCCACAGTACGACCGCATGAACTACAGTTTTCTTATTTATAATTGGAGAAAATAAATATAATTTTGGATTCACGAGTAGAAATGGCTGAAATTCCCATATCTGGCATCAGAATTTCAATTTGAAGATTTCTGAAAACGGTTAAACTTCATTAATTATTGGTTACGGGTCAAGGGTCTATCACCATACAATGTCGGCAAGTAGCGAACACCGGAACTTGTAAACAGACTGAATTCTTGGATACCTCAATAGGGTCTATAAACAAATTAAAACTAGGAATCGCCGTATTAAAGAAGAAACCAACAAGTTTTGGTGAAAGTCGTTCAAACGACAACACCTTTGACCAAAATGAGTTGCTTTCTGTATATATATATATCTCACCCCTGTACAAACTAAAAGAACCGACACACAGGATATTAACTATGGAGAACGAACTGCAATACTCCTAGGGGCATGGAGAACGAATTCCCAATGTTAAGCCTATGGGACAAAAATAATAGGGGTGAGATAATGTAGGGTCTGCTACATCTATCAGTAGGGACTACTTTTTTGCTCGTCATGCAAAATGGTACTACAAAGTAATCTTGATTTCTACAACCCAATTGATAACAATAAGGCATGGAACCCACTGCTCATACTGCTTAACACCCGCCATTAGAATGAGGAATAGGGGGCTAGGGCCCGAACTCATTGATTATACACATAATATGCCCTCAATAAATGATTGTTTAAAAAAATTCACATGCAAATACACCTATTTAATTTCTGAAAACGTGGCAAAGCGTACAGAACGAGCTACCGCACAAGAGTGAGGAGCTTTCTGTATATATATATATCTCACCCCTGTACACACTAAAAAAAAAAAATAAAAAAAAAATAAAAAAATACACCTATTTAAGCACGTGTAAGCTTTACGCACCTACAAAGGCATGGATGTCGGTGGCCTGGCCGTAGTTTGTGAGCAGGGCCGACATGACGAACTGGTCAATGAAGGTCTGGTAGAACTCTCTCTCACTCAGGTAACTGTCAATGGTCTGCTGCAGCTCACTGACGAAGGCCGGGGACATGCTGGCCAGAAGTTTCTCCGGGGTCGTGAAGGCGTAACCCTCCTCCTGATGTTTGTAAATCCTGACAGTGAACATGAAGAGAAGGAGCAAAGATGGGAAAAGGCAAAACTCACATTTCTATATACCCATTTCCGAACACTCTATAATTACATACCGCTGCTGGCAGTGCAGAAATTATGAGTTATGTAGTGAAGGTGATGTTTTTGTCCTGGACTGATGTTTTCGTCCCGGGCTGACCACGTGATATAAAGAGCGCCGGGACGAAAATATAGCTGTTGCAGTTACACGATAAGGGTGGCAATTTTTCTTGGGGCTATCAAAGGTAAAGAAATAACCATTTTTATCGATATTTGAAGGTATATAGGAATAGGGAAACCATTGATAACTAAGAGTAGATGGTATATTCACCATTGGTGAATGAGCATTCAATTATTTATAAATGAATAACAATTTATAGGTTCGGGTTACATTCATTATATATATGGATCGTTTTTTGTAACCTAGTTGCACACAGTGAACTTGCATTTTCTTCAACTGAGTCTAGGATCCAAATACATTAAGCACCAATAGGTCAAATCCAGGTATTTTGGTCTTAAATGATTGGTCATGGTCAGTTGGGCACGCCTCTAATACACTGAGACACTGGCACCCTGCTCCTTTGCCAGTAGCACAGTGAGTAGCACACAAATAGTGAAGGGATAGTGTCTTTGCAGTACGATGACAGCCTATATGACCATATAATTAAAAACTGGTGCAGTGACCACAACCACATATTTTCAATGTCGAACATATACCGGTTCCAGGGCTAGTAATTCCTAAGACACTAACAACGATGACCCGAATCACATGATTGAGAAATATATTTTTTGTATATCTTGCAGTGTTTACTTACATAATAGAAGTATAGTGCTTAGTATTAAAACATAAAATCCATGGAGCGGGAAGGTCTTTTCGTTCGTGTACAATATTGTCACTCGATTCACATCAATTTCAAAGTCCTTACAACTGCATTGTTTCTTGTGTGCATTTTCCATTTTGTCCTACCCAGTAGATTTAGGAATCTTTATATAAGAGTAATGAGGTTCTAATGTGTAGTTGATTGGAGGAGATACACCCTGATCTGGCCTCGTGCTTTCAAGTTATTTACACTTGAGCAGTTGGGCAGTACACCCTCATTGAAAAATTTTAATGTTTCTTTTTTCTTGTTTTGTTTTTTGTTGTTTTTTATATTGATATTGATATTGCGTGAGTGTATGAATTAGTAGAAACCGAACGAGAGTTAGACTTGACAATGTTTATGCCAAGACGGGAAGGTCGCGTATTACTACACGAGGCGTAGCCGAGTGTAGTGAAGAGCAGACCTGACCAGAGGGGCATAGACACTGACAAGTCTAACTCGAGTTCGGTTTCGTATTTATCCTACCTCGTCTATGCTTTTGTATTACTAAAAGATAAATATTGAGTCAATGACATACGGAACTTTTTTTCATAGTAGCTGACATCCTGCTCTCTGATTGGTCAATATTCTTATTACTCTAGTGGCATAAAAAACACTTTATGTCACGGCCTGCCACATAAAACATCCCTATGTTAAGTCTATGGCGGTTTTTTATTAGGGGTAGGATAATGGGTAGTGATGTCTCTGAATTGTCTGTGAATGTTATTTCTGTGATGCTTGCATGGATAATCGCCAATACCCTTGATGAATGTAACCGTCGTTAATAAACGTGAATACAAAAAAAAACTGGTACAAAATTTAACAGAAAAATAAATTGAAAAGAATTCTTTTTGAATAATTAAAATAAAAACTGGTACACTGAGACCCACCTGTCAAACATATTGAGTGAGTGTTCCACGAAGTCCTCGAGGTAGATAACACTCAGTCCATAGTGCCAGAGCAGCTTGGCGATGGTGAAGTAGGTGTTGTCTGAAGTGGTGAACACCATCTCTTCTCCGTCATACAGCCCGACACCACCCCCACTGGACCGATGCCTTGGTCGTAAGCCTGCAATAAGTAACGCAATAGAGGATTGGGTTTGTTTGGGTTTGTGGGTTCGATTTAACGTCCAGTTAACCATTGCAGGTTCTCACCAGACTTTCTCAAGGTTCTTTTACACCACAAGGGTGGTGATCGAATCTATGAAATGAATTTAGGAAGAAATCCCACCCCTACACATTTACCGAGGTGAGATTTCTTTTACTTCCCACACCACATAGACATGGTATGAGAAGGATTGGCCTTTGATATAGCAGTAAATCTACCACTGCTGGGGGGTGTAGGAGAAAAGTGGCTGCAGTCGGACCCGAATCAACAAAGTCCAGTGTTTTTTACCACTGAGCTAACTCCCCACCCACCCCGGTCGCTTTAGTTATGCTTGCGTGCATGCATATCCGGTCTGCACCACGAGGAGGTGAGGCGACCAAGAGGCTGAACAGATTGGTAATTTCTTTCCAGCCCAGCAGACCGCAATAGAGGAAACCTATGAAAGTTTAGGGGAAACCTATGAAAGTTTAGGGTAATAGCTTGTATCCATCGAGCTTGAATCGCATAGTAATTCACAAGGCGAAGCTGCATGAATTACGTAGCGATCCAAACGAAACTAATGGGCTAACCTTTGTGATATAATCCATTGAGTATTTTTGCTAAATATTCAGTGGGCGTTGCATTCAAGTTCCCAATGTTAAGACTAAGGTGAAAAAATACCAGGGATGAGAAAAAAAATGCATCTATATACTAAGAATGAGCTGCATCGAGATCTGCAGCCCCTGAAAATATGCCATGAGTTTTGGGTGCGGAGTAATATTATGAGGCAAATCCCAGTGAAACTATGTAGCAAACCAAAATGAATGGCATATTTCCAGAGGCTACAGTTTGAGTGCGGTTCACATTTTCTCTCGCCCCTAACACTGACTGATTTACTAACGTGTGTGATATCATCGTCCATTGAAGATTTTTATTTACCATACTCCATGGGTGTTGAGTTCCGGTTCCCAATGTTAAGTCTATGGTGAAAAATACCAGGGGTGAGATAAATGTATCTAATCTTATATTATATCATATATCTGTATGACTCGCAGTCTATGCCATACTTGGGTGTTCATAACTCTTCTTCCTTGCAGGTATCACCGCCTTATCACAAGGTTATAAGTTCGAGTCCGACTCTAGCAATCTTTCTCCTTCACTCCCAGCAGTGGTAGACTTACTGCTGTATCAAAGGCCAGGCCTTCTCATACCAGGTCTATGTGGTATGGTGTGCAGCCACCTTTCTCCTTCATCCCCCGAAGTGGCAGACTTACTGCAATATCAAAGGCCAGTCCTTCTCATACTATGTCTATGTAGTGTGGGAAGTAAAAGAACTTTCACCTCAGTAAATTCACAGGAGTGAGATTTTTGCCTGAATAGATCTCTTAGATTCGATCCCGGTCCCTTCGGCATAAAACCAGTGAGAAAAGCTTTTTTGATTTAAAAAAAAAAGTAATTATGTTTTAGTTACATTAAGAGAGTCAGTGAGAATCAATCTTTAACACTCCGTTTTCTACAAGAGGTTTCTATACTCTGCATAGTGATAGCCCTTACCCAGCAGCTTGGTGAAGTTTGTCATGTATTGGTTTCTCGGGTGAATGATACTGCCACCAGACTCGAATTGGCGGTTGTCAAGAGAGATGGTGGCGAGCCGGCCACCCACTGTGCCGCTCTCGTAGACGTCAATCTGCACCTCGTCTCCGTAATGTTGCCGCAGGTAGTGGGCTGCAGAGCTGCCACCCATTCCGGCACCAACAATACCTGCAACGTCCAATGCAAATCATCATATAAAAAGGGTTAATTTAAAGGGCCTCTTCCACCAACACACAAAATATAGCAAGATCTGTTACGATTTGGTTGTCTTGATAAGTCTTGCTAGGTTTTGAATAATCGCGTGTGCATATTTGCTGGAAAGCATCAGTCTGGTTAAGCACCTTTGCCGCATTCTTGTTGCGATATCCCTCGGTATGCCACGATATGTTGGCAATAGATCTTGAAGCATTGTGGTGGTGGAGCACCAAAATATACACACATCACGAAAAAGTACACATATGATTGCACATGGCTTGTCGCGACAAAGAGGTATGATATATATCGCGACCATATGAGATATAACAAGACACACCATGATATGACACGGCAAATGCTTGGTGTTGGTGGAATCAGCACTTTACCAAGTATTTATCACATACAGACATAGTATACCTGTTTTCATATTATCATATACCTTTAAATATATTGTTAATCAATAATTGAGACGCACATGTATGAAGATAAGCCTCTGCACACAAATTGAACAACTTTATATTGATGAGTGGTTGTTGGTCATTTCCCATAGTCTTATTATATACACTCTGCCACAGGTGGCCGTCCTTAAAGGGTTAATCAGTTTTTAAGCATGCTTTGGCCATACCATTGTTCTACGGCCGCCGCCGGTGAGCAATTGAACTGCTCCACCGCACGGGTACTGCATATCCTACTCCCATGTAAAGCTCCCAACAAAACATGTCAAGGAGAAACCAGGAAAAGGTAGTCTGCAAGGTTATGTGAGATCATTCCTAGATTGACCCAAACAAGGTGGGGAAAGCAGTTACTGATTTTTAAGACATTGGTAACCAAGTTCCATGACAGGCCAGACAGAAAGGCTAGAACAAAAAACACAGAGAGTTCTCCAAATCAAAAACAGGCAGTGCAACCTGTAAGTAGTGCATGGAAAGAAAGCACTGCACCAGGTTTAGGATAGACAGAGGGATGAGAAGACCCTCGTGACTAAGAAGTAGATTAAGCACGGAAAAGAAAGAAGATAACGAGGAGCAAAGAATTTATGAAGAAATACAAGAATATGGTAGATTTACATTCACATAACTTTTGAAATCACTTACTGTATTTTAAAAGGTTCATGTATATATCAGAAACAAACCCGGACTATTTCCTGTGCTATGAATAATTTAAAATGGCAATGCCATCAGAGAGTGTGGTTAAATTGGGAAGGGATATAGCAGGTGATACCAACGTCAGATGCAGGCCTTCCAGTACCCCGCTTCCTCATTACAGATTTGTTAATAGGTTTTGAAAATCAAAATACAGGTTTTTACAGGTTTTACAGGTTACAGGCCAAATACATAGGGTTTTGTAGGCTTTTAGTGTTTATGTATTCGGCATGATCAACTCAAAATATAGTAAATTGCTTATTTTCAGTTCTTGATTTCTAAAATAATGTACCTAGTACCCCCGGTACTAAATAAAATTGCAGTATGTCTGGATGTCTGGCTCATCAGGTTATACCCAGCAAGCACATGTGCATACTGAGTTTCCAACAGGCAAGTCAGACTGACAAGAAGTCATACAAACTGTTGATTCTTAATCATTTTTAAGGTCTCTTAAATACACTTATAATCTGGGTTAATTGTCATTTAACAATGTGACTTTGTATCAAGTTAACTTCTAAAATTTCCTGTACACATTAATCTGCATGGCAGTGAAAAATATAGGTTACATTTATCATATTTATGATACTAGTGGAAAAAAGATCATTTCAAGATCATGCAAAATAAGACTAGGAGCTCTCAATGGAAGATTTTAAGTAATATAGGTCATATTTTTGGTGTCTTTTATGTGTAAAACAATATATGGTACTGGGACTGTTCGTTCATTGATATTCATTTTCAGCGGTAATTGTTCAGCGTTGGATGGTGCAAATGTAGTTAAGAGGATATACAATTGTTCGTCGTGGGAGCGAGCACATGTTAATGCAGGAGGGTTTATTGGTTATAGGAAAGGAGACAGTAATTTTGAACATGGAGAAAGAACCAACAACTTTGTAAAGGATTTGTGATGTTAAATAAAATGAGCGCTGCTCGAATTAAAAAAAAACACAAAAAAACTAGGAGCAAATGCTATATTCATCATTGATGAATAAACGTGCAATCATAAATGAATGGCAATTAAAAGTTTTGGGTAACATTCAGTCTATGGATAGTTAGTATTAACCCAAGTGCAGCCAGTCAACGTGCCATTTCTGCAACTGCCTGACTCTAGGATCCACACGTATCAAGCACCAGTAAGTCAATGGGGCATTTCGGTCTCCAGTGATTGGTCATGTTCAGCTGGGAATGCCTCTAAGACAATGGCATCCTGCTCCTTTCTCAAAAGCACAGTGAATGGCACACAGATAGTGAACAGATAATGTTTATGCATCACAGTGGAACTGGAATTCTGCATGTGACCACTGTAGCATCCTTGTATACTATTGCATCTAATGTCTAATGGTTGGTCTCTATATATATGTGTGTTACTGTTAACATGACACACTTACTGCAAGCTGCTGCCATCTGTGAGCAACTCTAACAACTACTCATGTATGACCTCTATGTGGTATTTCTAGGAACAGAGGATTGTGACATACTTCTCTCTCTCTCTGTCCATAGCCTTGGTACCATGAAGACATACGCCCTCCAGAGGTTACTAAACTGCCGATTATCGCCCAGGGTAAATACAAGTTCCGCTCACGACTGGCTTGGCACACCACAACCACATGAACCACAGTTTTCGCATTTATATTTGGAGAACCTGAATATAATTTCGGATATCTATGTAGAAATAGTTGAAATTTCCATTTCTGAAATCGGATTTCCGATTTGAAGATTTATAAAAAAAAACCCGTTAAACTGTAATATTTGTGGGTTACGGTTCAAGGGTCGATCACCATTGGACGTCGGCAACCAGCGAACACCGGAACTTTTAAACAGACTGAATTATGGGGTACCTCAATAGGGCCTATAGGGAGCCAAAGTGAAACCGCTAAAACCACAGATACCCACCTACAAAACACCATTTCCGGTGGCCAGTAAGAACGAGGCCTAGTGCTAAAGCTATGGGGGTTTGAGGCTAGACTTTTGTTTTTGGTCTCGTTTGTTACTTTTGAAGTAAAGTTTATAACTATCGTCTCTGAATAACTCTGTTTCGAAACTACGATGACAGTTGTTAAGTTTATTAAAAATTTGGATCTAAAAGATTGGAGAATGACACATATAATCTTGAACCTACATAGTCAAAGTACTGAGCGCCTATACCCGGAAATAGTATTTTTTACCGGCTATCTGTGGTTGTATCGGGTTCACTTTGGCTCCCTATAGGAATAAATGCTGCCATAATAATCCACCATCATCCTGCCTTAGTTCCCATATTTCACATAGGCCTAATCACACACTACAACCACTCTAACCTTTAGGCAATGTATATAGTGTGCAAGCACCCTCTAAAACCAGAACAAACAAAGATATTTAGTTTCAGTCCATGTAAAAAAAACAACTTGTAGATCAATCGGGGGGGGGGGTGATATCTCCGGGGGGGGGGGGGTTCTGTAAGCTCACTACCGGTATGTTTTTAATCATCTACGGTACCGTACCGTTAGGCTACATGAGACGTAGGTAAAGTATTCACCCCTAATATGTCCGTTCCCTCCATTCCTGTCTAGGGGATAGGGCCGGGTACACTGGCTACATGAGACGTCAAAAATAATGATTCCTAATGACAATTGACATACAACTCTGTCATTCTAAAATTACTTCTATACCCTTGCATTCTTATCAGGGGGTCGCTCAACTGTTTGGCCTTTAATAATACTCTCCTTTTGGAAGTACAACATGTAGTAGTCAACTCCTAAGTCTAAGGTCCGGCTGACTAGAGTCGGGGTGTGGTCACAGGCGCTTATACATCTATTATCGCTCAACATCACTTGGGTACGTCTCAAACGGGAATAAATCGCCATATATAAAACAAAGGATGTATGTCTTACATATTCTTGGTATCGGACTTTCGATGCCTGTGCAGGTTAAGAAATAGACTACGAACACTGTATGCGATAATAAAATTCTCATGATCAACATTCTGTTGTTGCTTGTTGTTGTAGACTGGTGCCCCGCCTCCCACCAGCCTGTAGTGCGGCCAACTCTCACCAGACGGCGTCGTACATGCTTAAAGGGGTACACTGGCCACCAGAGCAGACGTTTGCTACGCACTGTGAAGGTCTGTCATCTACTATGTGAGCTGGTTCCCCTGTAAGTTGCTTTGCACGAACAATATTGTCATTACTTTGACTCACTATGCGGTCAGCATGTGGAAATCCTTGATTTCTGAGCAAAAGATTATTTTCGTCGTGCTTTCTAGCGGATGACCAGGGAACTCAGCGTGGTAGTGCAGTGGTAGTGCAGTCAATCTTCAAGCACATGTCCTACTATGTCTTTACTGAAGCACTTTAATGAAGCACTAAAAATGATAGTAGAAGGGCAGATAAAACAGGTGAGCATGATAGTAACAGGCCAGGTAAGTGGAAATGGGAAAGAAGCCAAGAGTTTACTGATAACCTGAATATAGGAGATATTAATGATATACTGAAGGAGTGTGAAAAACTGAGTAGGCCTATACAGGAAATTACTGTAAAACTTAACTCTGTTTAATATAATGAATTCAGCAAGGACTACCTTCCCAACCAAGGGCAGGCATGGTAGAAAGAAAGGGAATATCAAATACTTCAATGTCACATGCCAGATGAAACGAAAAGAATACCATAAAGCCAAATCCATACATAATAGCGTCAAAAGCGAAGGCTCACACAGGGAATTAGTTTTGAAGAGTAAAGCATATAAAAGAGAACTCACTAAAGCAAAAGTAACTGAGAAGAAAATGTTTATTGAGAAATTAAGGTCACTTAAGAACAGAAGACCAAAGGAATACTAGGACATGTTGAAGGGACCCAAAGTAAGGAATAACATTCCTATAGATATCACAGGTATGACTGAATATTTTAAGAGGCTAGCAGGAGATTTAGAAGAGGAGCCTGACAATGTCACAACAGAAAATAATGCTAGAAATTGTAATAATTTTGACAGTGAAAATCTGAACAGAGATTTCACAGCCATCGAAATCGAGAGATGTATTAAAGAACTCAAAAATAACAAGGCGGCAGGCATTGATGGGGTAATCAATGAATACATTAAGGCCAGCTACAAAGTACTAATGCCCACATATCTGACACTTTTCAATAGAATCCTTAACTCAGGAACACTACCAAAAGAATGTGTAACTGGTATGATAGTTCCCATATACAAAATGAAAGGCGAAAAAAAAGACCCCGGAAACTATCGTGGTATTACCCTCCTGAGCTGCATGGGTAAACTGTTTACATCTCTACTGAATAGAAGGCTCACAGAATTCTGTGAATCAAATCACATATTGAATGAAAACCAGACTGGGTTTAGGAAAGGTTACTCAACCATAGATCACATGTATCTACTTCACATGATTATTGAAATAATGAAGACTAGCAAGAAGAAACTGTATTGTGCTTTCATTGACTATCGAAAGGCATTTGATTGTGTCTGGAGAAAGACTCTATGGGTCAAATTGCTGAAACCTGGTATTGAAGGTAAAGTCCTCAAAGTAATACAAGGAATGTACAAAGAGGTAAAGTCATGTATCTTTATGAATGGGGAAAGGTCCGAATACTTCATGAGCCTGAATGGAGTCAGGCAAGGAGAAAACCTCTCCCCATTATTATTCTCTCTCTTTGTAAATGACATTGAAGACTACTTATTGGAAAATGGATGTGAGTATCTAAAATTTCAGGATGATACCATAAACAACTATCTCAAATTGTTTGTGCTAATGTATGCAGATGACACCCTAATTATGTCAAACACACCTCAGCAACTACAAAAATCACTGGATGAAGTTGATAAATATTGTAAAATCTGGAAACTAGATATTAATTGTTCCAAAACAAAGGTTACAGTTTTTGGTGAAAATATTAAGGACCAGGATAAGTACAACTTCACATACCGCAGAGTGAAAATTGAAATTGTCAATAAGTTTAAATATTTAGGTGTGACACTCTCCCAGAATGGCTCCTTCAAGGAGTGTATTACAGACTTTGAGGCACAAGCCAGCAAAGCCATGTTCTCCCTGATTGCAAAGACTAGACAATTAGGACTACCATTTGATACTGTTCTGGAACTTTTTGATTCAACTGTGCTGCCAATTCTAACATATGGTTGTGAGGTGTGGGGATATGACAAGCATATTGAAGTAGCTGAGAAACTTCACCGTAGATTTCTGAAATACATTATGAGAATCCGTAACAACACTAGTAACACCATGGTATATGGAGAGTGTGGAAGGTGCAGCATATCTGTAATGATCAAAAAGAAAATGATTGGGTATTGGGCTAGAATTGTGGGTGAGAAGAGTACTAAATTATCTCGGAGAATGTATGAGTTTGTTACAACATGTGAAAACGTAGAGTTCAAGTGGCTCACTCATGTAAAACAAATTCTCAATGAGTGTGGGATGACCCATGTCTTGCATGATCAGCAACAAATATTTTCAGAAAAAACAAATAGCAGAATCGAATGGTTAAAAAAATCAGTAGAATTATGTTTAAAAGACCAGTTCCCACATCAATGGCATAGTGATGTTGCTGAACATAGATCCTGCATTTTGTACAAGGAATTCAAAGATGATTTTAAACTTGAAAAATACTTAATAGAACTACCAGAAGCGAACAGAGTAGCTTTAACAAAGCTGCGTACATGTAACAACAGACTGCCAAAAATAAGGGCAAGGTATATCAAGAAAGGTAAAGCTACAGAAAAAGGGCTACTGCTATGTCATATGTGTGAACTTGGTGTGATTGGTGATGAATACCACCTAATGTTTGAATGCCAAAATGTGAAAATAGTACAATAGCGCCAGAAATTTTTAAGAGATCACAGTATGAACCCAAATATGTATACACTTATAACATGGCTACAATCAATTGACTACAAATCATTGCATAGTGTAAGCCAATTCCTTAGGAGGACACTACCCCTGCTTTAAGTCAAGATCTGAGTTGTATTTTCATGTATTTACATGTTACATTGTAGTTATATAATGCATTGTATTGGAAAAAATGTTTCCCCGTATTCTACAAATGCCTCTTCCCCGTGGGTGTGTGTGGCTGGTTTGTTGTTAGACAGGAAAAAAGCAGATCGAACGTCTATCTACACTATATAATGCATTGTAGTTATATATTGTATTTTCATGTAGGCCTATTTACATATTGCATTGTAGTTGACAAGGACAACTATAGCTTTATATTGAACTCTTCTTTTACTGTCATTACTATGCTCCAAGCTGTTTGTAACACAGTCTGAGTCAATAAAGACAACACAACTAAGTATGGGATTGATTTTCAGCTTGAAGAGTGCAACGATTGGGCGGGTGAAAGCAGTGTAGGCAAAGAACTAAACTATTTTGGTGTTTACCTCCAAAACAGATTACTCAGATGCAATAACGGTCTACTACACCCTGGGTACACCCTGGCTCGTCACGTCGTAATCATTGGCGCCCACTACTATTAATACCACCTATAGACCCTTGTGGTATACTGCCATTTGCCGTTCGTGAGCGGAAAAAATTTGGTAAAATACTTTATTTCTGTTACATTCCGTAGAGAATGGGCATGGTTCTGTGAAAACCTTGAAAGGTTATGTGTGTTAAATACTGATTTTTCGAGATTTAGCATTACAATTTTAGCAATGCCTATAATATTGAGCATCTAAAGAATGTCCGATGTTCCTAA
The DNA here is from genome assembly GCA_950022655.1 of Alentia gelatinosa. NCBI lineage: Eukaryota > Metazoa > Annelida > Polychaeta > Phyllodocida > Polynoidae > Alentia > Alentia gelatinosa. The sequence continues at coordinate 52,706,016 of OX465584.1, forward strand.
GCACCCTGATATTTTAGTTCATACAGGCCAACAACTGTGAGGTGCCACCGTCCAGTCCGGTAACCACACTGCAGCGCTAGAGCAACATATGGAAGCGCTAGAGCAACATATGAAAAGGCTTCTGGGAAGGAACTATTTTTTGGCGGAGATTTGTTGTCAATTCAAACCCAAACTGGTTTGATAAATCTAAAAGTGTGACAACGCTAGAACTATCAATTTTAGGCAAGATTACATTGTATTACATCTTTCTGAGTGATGTAGCATAGTTTTATATTCAGTAGAACCAAGAAATTAGAGATGTTGTTACTCAGTTCAGAAGATGACAGTTGAATGTTAACTTCAAATCCTTAAACTCTTATGATCTAATCATATAATTTCCAAAGTGATCAAGAGGTTGCAACTAGAGGAATTTAAATAAAAATATCAATATTATTTACAAATCTAGCGGGAAAATCTACTAGACACACTTCACAGCTAAGAACTACATTATCTTGTGTAGTACTACATCACCCGTAAAAAGGCGCGGAGGGAACATCTTAAAATCCTAAGATTGTAAAGAGTCTATCATTGCAGAGACAGGTTTTGCGTTGCGATAAACTGGAGCGGTGCAGTGTGTCCGGTAACCAGAGGTCCCATAAGGAGCCAAAGTGAACCCACTGAAACCACAGATACCCATTTACAAAACACCATTTCCGGATGTAGGCGCTCAGTACTTTGACTATTTAGGTTCAAGATTATATGTATCATTCTCCAATATTTTAGATCCAATTTAAACTTAACAACTGTCATCATAGTTATTCAGAGACGATAGTAGTAAACTTCACTTCAAAAGTATCCTAACAAACGAGACCAAAAACAAAACTCTAGCCTCAAACCCCCATAGGTTTGGCACTAAGCCTCGTTCTTACTGGCCACCGGAAATGGTGTTTTGTAAACGGGTACCTGGTATCTGTGGTTTCAGCGGGTTCACTTTGGCTCCCTATAGAGTTGTGCTTCTTGGTCGTATAGTTCTTTGACCTGCATACGACAGCCTCAACCAATTCTCTTTGGAAGTTGCTTGTAGGGAGGCTCCAGAGAGATTTCCTTGTATAAAGGGGCTGAGGGAATCTATTTCAATATACCACAAAGGAACGACAAAATTAAAAATAGATTACTATAGCATGGGGTTTGTTTTGTGATCTTTTATTCAGACTTTTATATCCTCAGATATCCCTCGTGTCTTTCTCTACATTTCAGGTGACTGTTTCAGGAGGTAATTTCCATTCACTGTTGCTGCCTCTCGTATTAATCAAAAAACATATTCTATAGAACACCACTGAGACGGTGATAAATGAACGCAGCTAGGTGTACAGAAAGATACAACAGTCGTATCCCCCCAGTCCCCACAAATTACCTTAACATAATTGAAATCAAAATTACTTGAGATTATGTACCATGGAAGGGGAATCTTCAGTGGAATTCACAAATCGGGACATATATATTACTGAGATGGGTACACTTAACACCTTTCCCTCAGTCTGACAATTCTCCTGAAGTAGGCCTACAATAATCTCATAAAAAGGTGTATTTCCTTTACTTGTCCAGTTCTCAGGGAAAAATGGCAGATTGGATTCACATGGAACGACACACTTGGTATGTAGTCTCAGACATAGTCGCTGAACAGTCCCTCTTGGACTCAGTACCCTTGATGCTCAGGAAACACGGTGTGAAAAACAATTGATCCTGCTTGGTTATTTATCCTACCCCTAATAAAAAAAATGCCATAGGTTTAACATTGACTAAATGTATTTGACAGAGCGTTGAATAAAATGTTATTTATGCACGGAGGTGAATAATAAAAAAAAAGGACCAATCAGGGACGAGATAACGAAAGTAGATCCGGCAGCATGGATAAACGTGGCTGTCCTCTGATGAGTGTCAACACACTGCTAACATGGATAATTACAAAAATTTCTCTGTATATCGGTGAGATGGGGTAGGATAAATACGAAACCGAGCTCGATTTAGCCTTCTCAATGTTTATACCACTCTGGTCAGGTCTGCTACTCACTACACTCGGCTAATGCCTCGTGTAGTAATTCACAACCTGCCCATCGTGGCATAAACATTGACAAGGCTAGCTCTCGTTTGGTTTCTACTAATTACTATTGCCTCGGTTGGCAACTCAGTAGGCCGTTTAGCATTTGAGGGCAGTAAGAAGGATAAGGACAATGATAGGAGAGCTCTTTGGAGGAAAATAACTAGGATGGGAGAGTCATTTTATTATTTTGCTCCTGCCCCCAATCATTCGGAAGGACATTTCATTACGCACGCCTTAAAAACAATTCTGATCCTATAATTTAATGGCAAGTAAATTTATTATTTACATACAGATCTTAGAAACTCTGAAGGATATTGTTCAAGCGGGTGCAGTGATTATATCGATTAGTTACGCTACCAGCATCAGAAAGCACACCCATTGAGATATATCCTTCCAAAATGATAGTTTTCAGGTTCGAGGTCAGGACAATGACAGATTTATCAATTAAGCAGGCTGGATAGTCATTTCAAGTCTCCATCCTTCCCCCTGTCCTTTGAAGAGACAGTCCAAATTTATTTAACGTGGACCTTCCTATGGCAGTCATAGGGCTATGATATGACGGTCCTAGGAGAATCCCTTCAGATATTAAACGGCCCACTGGATCAGGGTCATTAAGTGTAGAGACTGATATACCTGAGATTGGTGTAATTCACACATTTCCCTCCCTGTGAGAATGCCTGCCCTGAGACTCATATACCCTTGAGACTGCACTTTCTGGGTGGAAAACATCATGGTTGGGGGTTCAGAACATGTGACCCTGCATGCTGGCCCCCTATTGGCTAGCTTTGTCTTACCTTTGATCTCCTATTGGCTAGAGCCTGCTGTTTTGAAATTAGTATGACACTCTGGGACCATCTCCCTTGTGAAATGGGTTTATACTGAAACTTGGGGAACCTATATCTCAGTGTGGGGTACATCAATCTTACCAAAAGCCCTCCTCCCCCCCCCCCCCCCCCAAATATATTTTAAACATGATTAGAACCAAAATCTCTGGAGATGTCCCCTTTTCATTTTCAGTTTCCGAGAAATGGAACCCCATGGAGAATTTGTACTGGTACAAAATCTATGGGGACTTTGTCTGAGACAATTCCCCTGGGCAGTGCATAGATCCTTCCTTGTGAATTCTGCTGCTGGGATAGATGTGTTCATTGCTCAAATTAGAAGAGATTTGGTTTCAGATATTCAAATCCTGGAGGGATGGGCGTGGGTGGGTAGTGGCAGACGTTAAGTTATTTGTATGTGAGGGACAGACCAAGCGTTACACTTTCTAACAAGGTGGGAGGGGGGGAGAGTGGTCAAAAATCACCTAAAAACATTTTACGTGTTATTTTAACAGTCCCTATGATCTAACATGCCTCCCTGTATGCCAATAGACCGTAACATCTTAGACGCTACAGGAAAAGATACTTTTGAAATAAAAACAGGATAAAGAGAAATCATTTTCCCTCTCAATCAAAACATACGCAAGACAATGCTAGCTTCTGTGAAACACTTTTTACTATTTCGTTTTCATCAAACAATGTATGTTTTGTCTCTGAACGACACTTTCACCTGTCTAACAACAGTTACACATCCTGAACAATAAAAAAGGAGCACACAATTGTAAGTGGGTGTCATGGTAGCAGAGAATTAATACAGGAAGCATTATAGGAAATGTAATCATTGCAGGTAAAGATGCATTTGATGAGCAGTAGCATATAGTGTAGGGAAGCATGTAATAGAATACATGTAAATGTGTTGTATGCAAACCGATCAACATTTGTTGGAAGAAGACATTGATGGAATTCTCTTACAACTGTAAGTCAGCTGGCACCTGATATTGACGCATTCAAGAAAACATTGGATACCTAGGACATATTCTAAATCATTCCATTAATCCATCGTGTCATTATATTTTCTCGATTATTAAGAACACTAGGTATGGTACTATTATTTCATAATATTTTCTTTGTAACGACAATAGAGTGATTACAAGGTATCCGGACAATAAAATGTCTGAGTATGTTTGTATCAGAATATCTTGCTTGATGTGAGAGATACAAATAAAGATAAATACAAAATAAATAAATAAAGTGAGTGTTACACCACACCGGCGATATGGCATGAAAAGAATGCCGTTTGGCGAGTCAATCTGGCCACCAAACGTCACCGGTTATGGCTCAATTATACGGCATATAGCCTATGATCCATGGGCGCCGCCATGATGCCCCCCGAGTAGGTGTTCTTCGCTAAAGGAGGTGAAAAAGTAGCTGTTCTTCACTAATGGAGGTGCAAAAAAAGTGAGTGATAATTGGGAAATGGCACTTTTCTTGCCTTGTTCACGTATGTAAATAAAGTGTGCCATGTAAAAAGGATCATGTCCTGGGTTTTAGCATTATATCTTCCTGCTCTGGGATCAGTTTAGAGAGTCAAAGGAATCTTGGTAAAACATTGAAAGGCAGCTGAATTTAGTAAGAACAAAGAGCCAGAATACAGGTTTTGTCCCCCGACCACCTAGTGACTGCTTCATGAACTAACAATTGCTCTGTCCCCTATAGGGACTGGTGCGGTGGAAGAGGTCACAGAGATGAACCGTCGATGAACCGACAGTGAACCAAAGAGTATAGAGAAAGAGAGGGGTAGCTATGGAGGCCCTGATGAAAAGGGATGTCACCAGTTTATTTTCATTTGGTCACACTCAACTCCTGGTGACCACATGTAATTAGGGTCGGGGAAGGTTGGGAGGATAAGACAAGGGACCTATTTGAAAAGAGTTATTTGAAACCAGACATGTATGTTTTAACAAGAAGGTTGGGGAGCTGGGATTTATTTCTGCATTCATGTGAAAATAAATGTGTTATCTTGTTTATATATGTCAATGTTATGGTTGTCCAATTTGCGGAACAATTAGAAGTTTAAAGAAGATTCCTTGAAAAAAATTGAAAATATTCAGGATCTTACTAACATGAATGAAAGATCACTTCCAAAGATTTGACATGTTTCCAAAATACAAAAAAAAATACAACCTACAGTTGCCTGATTCCCCTTTTTTAAAAACTAGTTCATGGGGTCCTATATGGGTTTATGAAAATGTAACTTTTAGGATTACTTTCCATAATGGCAGCATGGTGACCAAATGCACATTGTTACCAGGTAAAGCAAGAAGGAAAAGCCATACAAAAATGTAAATTATTTGAAACTTGACACAATGGATCATAGGCTGCGTCACATGACCAGCCGAGTCCATCCATAGGACTATGAACTGAATATTTGATAACTCCGACTATTGCACTTGTTCGTTTTTCTAGAAGACTATATGTCTCTAGATTTTGACTTGTATATGGAAGAATTCTCATCATTGCTTATAAGCAGGTGGCCCTGGTACAGTTCTATCTGTAGTAGTGGTAGGGGTGGTGGGGATCTAATTGCTGATAAGACAGAGAAGCTCTCAGATCTCCCGCCACCCTGAGCTACCCCTCTCTTTTCTACACTCGTTGAGTGAACTGACAAATATTGATAAATTAGCTTTTGCCAGTTAGCCGCCAGCAGCTGCGGTGGTAACCGGGCCAGTGAATCAATGGCTTAAGTAACTGACTGAGTAGTAAATGAAACGGTATTTTCTCATCAGTTTTGGGTATATAGTAATAAGGAAATGTAGTGACTGAGCCGAAGCGATGCAGTTCTCACTCTTTTACAAACCTAATTGTAATACAAAAGACCTCATACGACCATCTCTATTGGCTCAGTAACCACATATTCCCTTACTACAAATTGATTTAACGACATTTATATACCTCCTAGTTCTATTTTGAAAGTATTCCACATTACTACATACCCATGAGTATATATTATCATATACGTGTTCAGTCTGAGCAGTGCCATGCAGGCCATCCCATATATGTTTTTGTATGTTTTTGATTTTTTATGTTACAAAACCCGATGGTAATTAACGGATTGTATAGAATTTTCCGTAAACGCCTTGTTCCATACAGATTGTAAATTATCATCTCATTGTGTAGCTTGTACAGCATAGTCAGGTCGTTCTATATAATTATCTCGCCCCTGGTATTTGTTTAGCCTAGGAGTTAACTTTGCAAAAAAAGTTACTCAGTCAATTGTAAAAACTATGCCACATGTGTTGCGTAGTATTCATTGACATCGGAAACGAACTAGCCAATCAGCAGCCAAGATTTGCAAGACAGCAATATAGCAATTTTAGCTATCATAACCTATTATGAAGGTATGTTGTCTCAATATTTATTTTCCATCGTATACAGTCCCATTGAAAATATCTGGGCACCATTAATTAAAAGATGTCAGATACCATAACCATTGGGTATGGAATTCAAAACTATTGCACATACGGGAAACAACTGATAGCTATTCTATTTGGATCTACTCAAGGTGGACCTCGTAATACACTCGCTAACATTCGTATATTACTAAGCATTAACTACCCGTGGTTGATAATAATCTATGGTTTGTACGGAACTCGGCGTAAATTCCTCGTTCCATACGAACCGTAAATTATCATCTCGCTTTGTAGCTTGTACAGCATGATCATGATGTTCTATATAATTACTCTGAGCGTCCATGACAGCAGTATGGAGAGTGTAAGTTCACCTTATCAATCAGCACCACGTGACATCCTAATCACTCTGTCACTCTCCTAACAGAGATCGCATATGGCAAGCAAGCCCAAACATCACCAAGAGTCAGCTAGATCATTACTGTGACCTTGTGAGAAAGCTGTACAGCTCGCATTCTCCGCTCCGGTGTGCTGCAAAGGAGGTGTGAAGGGTAGCGCCCCCTATCGTTTTGGCATGGTCTCAAATGACAGCTGAATGTGGATTCCTATACTAAAATAGGCTAACTAGTAACAGCTACTACATACAAACTGTTAGAGCTCTATCAAAAATCTTTTCAGATATTGATAGAGTGATATCTAATGAACTCCAAACCACAATAGAGCTCAATAGAGCTCCACGTTTTATGGCTGTTTGGTGTTTTTTAATACAACGTTATTTCTCATAGGCTATGGCTTACAAGCCTCACACAGTCCATTCTCAAGAGCTCCTTCCCCTCTGCTGGCAGGTTTGAAAGTGGCGCCTTGAACCCTGCCGCGATCACATATATGAGTTGGGTCCCTTTAGGGGGCGCTGCGCTTCCCACTTCCTCTGGGTGTGCTGAGAAGAAATGTTGCCCTGCGAAAAGCACTTATTATCGCCCACTAAATACACGCATGCGTCTGCACATGTTCTTCTGTTCAGATATCACTAACTATTGGACATGCTGTTATTTTAATGTGATTTTAATGGTAATAACTGAAAAGAGTTACATGTGATATGTCGTAATATGATCATGAACTTCAACACTGGGCATGCTCGCACATGCACACCATATACTAGTAGGGGACAATAGGTACTTTTTGCAGGGTAACATTTCTTCACACTACACCGGCCCAGAAGTAGGCAGCCCTATATTTACCATCTTAGTCATGGCGCCTAAGTCATGGGCAGTTTTGGTGGGTTTTCTTCTGATACTATTTATATGTAAGGCTGTTTGAAGTACTTCTCAGGCATTTTCCTTTAAATATCAGCATTCTCTTGCAGTTTCATATAAAATGAATACAAAATGGCTTCAGTTTAGATTCTAAATACAATGTAAACAAATCATCAAAACGAACGATTAGTATAACTCTTCATCATTTTCCACTCTGACAGCAATTTGTTTTCAGCAGCAATATGGCGGATTGACCCGTTGTCAAGGGAATTTGGAGGGTCTTTTGGACCGGAAGTCTCCAGTGGATCGGTGAATGCTAGTGCACTGGAGTATATATATCCATGCACAAACCACAATGTGAAACAGTACAGTACATCAGCCCACTGAGCACCATACACAGAGATGCTGGGCATCACCAGCCTCATCAATAATGCATGAGCACCCAGCAGTGGCCTTGACACAGTGACTGGGTGTGACCATACAGACTCATCAGTATGCATGAACATCCAGCAGTGGCCTTGACACAGTGACTGGGTGTGATCATACAGACTCATCAGTATACACGAGCACCCAGCAGTGGCCTTGACACAGTGACTGGGTGTGACCATACAGAATCATCAGTATGCATGAGCACCCAGCAGTGGCATTGACACCATGACTGGGTGTGACCATACAGACTCATCAGTATACACGAGCACCCAGCAGTGGCCTTGACACAGTGACTAGGTGTGACCATACAGACTCATCAGTATACACGAGCACCCAGCAGTGGCCTTGACACAGTGACTGGGTGTGACCATACAGACTCATCAGTATACACGAGCACCCAGCAGTGGCCTTGACACAGTGACTGGGTGTGACCATACAGACTCATCAGTATACACGAGCACCCAGCAGTGGCCTTGACACAGTGACTAGGTGTGACCATACAGACTCATCAGTATACACGAGCACCCAGCAGTGGCCTTGACACAGTGACTAGGTGTGACCATACAGACTCATCAGTATACACGAGCACCCAGCAGTGGCCTTGACACAGTGACTAGGTGTGACCATACAGACTCATCAGTATACACGAGCACCAAGCAGTGGCCTTGACACAGTGACTGGGTGTGACCATACAGACTCATCAGTATGCATGAGCACCCAGCAGTGGCCTTGACACAGTGACTAGGTGTGACCATACAGACTCATCAGTATACACGAGCACCCAGCAGTGGCCTTGACACAGTGACTGGGTGTGACCATACAGACTCATCAGTATACACGAGCACCCAGCAGTGGCCTTGACACAGTGACTGGGTGTTACCATACAGACTCATCAGTATACACGAGCACCAAGCAGTGGCCTTGACACAGTGACTGGGTGTGACCATACAGACTCATCAGTATACACGAGCACCCAGCAGTGGCCTTGACACAGTGACTGGGTGTGACCATACAGACTCATCAGTATGCATGAGCACCCAGCAGTGGCCTTGACACAGTGACTAGGTGTGACCATACAGACTCATCAGTATACACGAGCACCCAGCAGTGGCCTTGACACAGTGACTGGGTGTGACCATACAGACTCATCAGTATACACGAGCACCAAGCAGTGGCCTTGACACAGTGACTGGGTGTGACCATACAGACTCATCAGTATGCATGAGCACCCAGCAGTGGCCTTGACACAGTGACTGGGTGTGACCATACAGACTCATCAGTATACACGAGCACCCAGCAGTGGCCTTGACACAGTGACTGGGTGTGACCATACAGACTCATCAGTATACACGAGCACCCAGCAGTGGCCTTGACACAGTGACTGGGTGTGACCATACAGACTCATCAGTATACACGAGCACCCAGCAGTGGCCTTGACACAGTGACTAGGTGTGACCATACAGACTCATCAGTATACACGAGCACCCAGCAGTGGCCTCGGCCCAGTGACACACAGCCGCCACCAAACACAGCTCAGGGGGGATGCGCTCTCACTGTCCTTGTCCTTGAAAAGGGCAAGGACAGTGTGCCACAAAGATGGACATGGCCTTTGAGACATGGCCTTTTTCATAGTGTACCAACCTTGTCATTGTAATTTATCCAGCCTCCACCTTGACATTGTAATCTATTCAGCCTTGATGTTGTTGATATTTCACTGTGATACATCCAAGGACTATTCCAGATATATCAGGCTGAGGCCACGTCATCCCCAGTGCAACACTTAAGACATTTACCTACATCCATTCATACCCCCCACTGTGTGGGGTATTGGTATTCACATATATAGGTCTGCACACATACACCATGTAGGTGGGTAGTCTACACATTGACACATTACATAGCCACACACACATACACCAGTGTGTGTGGTATCAACATCACATATACCAAATAAACCACATTATCCTACCCCTAATAAAAAACGCCATAGGTTTAACATTGACTCAATGTATTTGACATAGCGTTGGATAAAGTGTCATTTATGCACCGAGGTGAATAAAAAAACAGACCAATCAGGGACAAGATAACGAAAGTAGATCCGGCAGCATTGATAACTACTAAATGTTCATGGATGATTACAAATATTCTCTTTATATCGGTGAGATGGGGTAGGATAAATACGAAACCGAACTCGAGTTAGCCTTGTCAATGTCTATGCCACTCTGGTCAGGTCTGCTACTCACTAAACTCGGCTACGCCTCGTGTAGTAATACACAACCTGCCCATCGTGGCATAAACATTGACAAGGCTAACTCTCGTTTGGTTTCTACTAATAATTATTGTGGACCCTATTCCCATTCACCTCACTGGGTTCCTGCACCTCTTACTAATCGTAGATGTTGAACAGATTGTATGGGGAATAGTGCGAAATGTAATGGGAATCTCAGGGACAGTAAATACTATAGTCACAGACTGCCAAATATTCATACAATTGAGAATATATTACGAAAGGCTTTGATATTAGGAATATCTGACAAGATATGGCTTTTAGGAAATTCCCCATCGAGAAGTTCGTACCAATGTTTATGCTGCTCTGGCCCTGTGTGTTTGGGCAATATCAACATTCTAATCAAATCCAGTTTGAAGTTCCGATTGGCAAGCAACCGGCATCTCTCAACCACATCCTTGTTTATCGCTAGACTGAAGTGTTCTCCTGGAGATATCTTTTGCAGGACTCTGAAACAAACAGATTAATGAGTTAATAAAGTTACTATTTCAGTCTGTCTGTCTGTCTGTCTGTCTGTCTGTCTGTCTGTATGTCTGTCTGTCTGTCTGTCTGTCTGTCTGTCTGTCTGTCTGTCTGTCTGTCTGTCTGTCTGTCTGTCTGTCTGTCTGTCTGTCTGTCTGTCTGTCTGTATGTATGTATGTATGTATGTATGTATGTATGAATTTATGTATGTATGTATGTATGTCTGTACATACATATATATATACATACATTTTTAGATATGTCTATATATGTACATACTTATGTATGGAAAATGCTATTTTAGAATTGTATGGAAAATGAAAATCAATCCTGAGCTTTCGTACCTTCCATTTCATCTCATCTCATCAAAACAAACAAACGTATCACCTCTCTACCCAATTCACTTGGCCGCTAATTGGGTAGATGAAATATGTGTATATGATATGTATGTATGCAGACCAACAATGATAAATGTATATGACAAAAACATGACAATCGGGGAGGGGGGCAAAAATAATAACATGACATCATTTAAGGATGGCCCCTTATCCGCGTCGGTCAGTCCGTGAGTTTAAAACAATCAACCTATTAAATGTCCAGTCAGTTTCCCAACTCTTTGAAATATCACATAATTACTCTGACTCAGAGTCAACAATGATATTGGACAGATTCAACCCTTTAACAGCAGCATGATGCCTCAAGACATTCCTCTGGTTACGGCAGGCAGATGCCTCCATGCATCTTAGAGGCATCATTGATACTTAAAAAGTGTAAGACGTTCGATCGGCTTTTTTCCTATGTTTGGAACCGAGAAGCACACCCCCAGGGGAACGCACCTCACACCATGAGGAACAAATTTTATAAAACATCATTGATACTTATATACAAGATTCAGATTCGGGACGAGGCAACGTCTGCTCCCTAAACTTGATGCTACCTTGAATGACAGTTTTAGAACTGCACCTAACCACCGTAACCATGTACACTGGTGGGCGTGACATCACCAAATGATGTCACGTCTGCTCCCCTGTGGTTGCATGGCTAGAAACATGGCAACCTATTGTCAGATCAACAACAGATATTGTTGGGGACTGGAAAAAAGTCTCCAAATGGAGCACACAAGGGCAGAAAAAAGATCTATAGGTACTGGGGGTCAAGGTTTCGCTGAAATCAGCTCTTCAGGCATCATATATCATTTAAAAGGGTTATCAAGGTGATCAAGAAAACTTGCACTTTAACAGAATATTTCACATTTAACTAGTATTGAGTATATGTGAATTTAGACCAGTGTGTGTGGTTACAGACCAGCCCAGAAGGGTTGGTTGATCCTAATAGACGAGTTAAGTTATGTGATCTTAATTAGACTCGCCGTCACCCGGGGTAAACAGCCAAACGCAGGTATACATAAAAAAATGTTGACGAGGCAATGGGCGTGGTGTTACTGCGGGGCTGCTGAATGATAGATCGGGTGTCTATCAGATTCATGCCTTCCGGAATCACTGTCCGTAGGCGATATATCCAGATATTTTCCAGTTTGTTCCGCAGGTATGAGACCTTCGGATTTTCTGGATGTGTGTGAATGAAGTCCACAAAAAAAAATATATATATATATACAAGATTCAATAAATAAGAAAATAGTTCGAATTAAAAGAATTTTTTACAAAGTATAAGAGTCATATTGACCTTTGATTTGGTATAGCAAACTATCATCAGTCACCAAGGTAAATTACTCATATTGCTATTTCCCATTAAAGGTCCCTGCCATAGCAGGGCTGTTTATAAATGCAGGCAATGCCTACTATGTAAGGCTGAGCTGGGGAATTGGGTGCTACAGGGAAAGGGTCCTCATTGTTCCTCACTGTTTATAATATAGGCTTAAGTTTTACGATGCTGAGAAACTGCCATGTGCCTACGACCTTGTAATCTAAAGTTGACCTGGGCCCTGTTTTATTTTCAACTCTCCTGGGGGAGGAGAAGCCCCACGAGGGATAGCTCCACGGAGGATATTTTTGAGGCGATCTCCTCAATCTTGTTCGATTTACCCTGTCCTCGGGAGGGAGAGGAATCCTCGTCATTGGAGAGAATTCCAGGACAAAATAGGCAATCTAGGAGAGTTTAAAGGAGAGGTCTCGTAAGTACTCTCTTCCTATTGGCCAGATTCACGTGTTTACTGGTCTCCTATTGGTTGCTAATGACTCTTTTCTTCAGTGAGCCCTGTGGAGACACATAGAGGAATTTTTGGGAACTAATTTTATTATTTATGAATGTCTGTGAACCTAACTAAATAGCACAATAATTATCCATCTGAGACCTCCAGCTTTTATTAAAATCATAATAGATATATTTCCGATAGTTAAAATGAATTAAATAGCTTTTATTTATCATTTTGATTCACCCACGGTACCCCTAGACGTGTCGCCCGCCAGGAGAGCTGCAAGACACTTTTCAGGAGCTCTCCTGGCCCGAGGATTGAAAATAAAACGAAATTTGAGGAGATCTCCTAGATCATCGCCCACAACTCTCCTTCCCCACGATAAATTGAAATATTGAACCCAAACTCTCCTAGGACCTCTCCCCGGGCATTTCAAGCCTCCTCGGGTGAAAAATAAAACAGGGCCCTGATCTACCTGTAAATACGTTAGGTATTCCTTATACCTGGTATTATAAATGGAAATCCACTATTGGCCACTGGAGCCTACTGAAAACAGGGTGCTACCCCAGTAGACCCTCCAGTATAAGAGGGTGCGTCCACCAACCACGACAAGGCTACGACAATGGCTTTCCGACAAGGTCCACGACAGGCCTACGATTGGAAAGCGTATCGTAGCCTTGTCGTGGTTGGTGGACCCTAGTTCCCGACAAGAGTCTACGACTAGACCACGACAGGCTGCGACTGGAAGCTTGTCGGGGGCCTGTTGGGGGCCTTCCGACAAGGCTACGACAATATCGAACATGTTCGATTTTTGCTACGACTAGACCTTTGTCGTGGAGTGTTGTGGTTTCCTCGATATCACTGTCGTAGTGTGTCGGGACTATGGACGCCTTTTTTTCGGCAACCACCGACCTCTACGACACGGCCCGATAGCGCTGTCCCGACACTGCTCTTCTCACGACAAGGCTGCGACAAGGCACCGATTGGAAATTTCTTGTCGGCGTGTGTCGCAGCCCTGTCGTAGTTGGTGGACGCACCCTCTTAATAAAAGATCTAAAAAAAAAGAAGTATACCTGGCAATTCTTTGGCATTGAAATTCCCAACTGTGCGTGACATCTTCTTGGCACAACACTTGATCTTTGAGAAGAGCTTGAATATTTCCAGTATCATAGTCTTGTCGTTGCCTTCATACTCCTGACCAGCAATGCTGGACAGAACATCAATGTAATGACTGTGCAGGACCTCAACACTCGCCTGGTTGTTCAGCGGCAGGTCACCTGAAATAGAACAGTAAAATAACTAAAAAGAAATGAAAAAGTAGGCGTCAGAAGATGGCACACTCATTTGTCCCTTTTAAAAGCATATCGGACAATTTGCCTTGAAAATGAAAACCCATGTCATCCCATGTCCTGGAAATTAAATGTGATGATCTCCAATTAATATATAACACATTTCTAATTTTAAAAATGGAGGTCACTGTGACCTTTTTTAAAAAAAATTATAGATACTTTTCATGATAACATTATAATAAAGTATAGAGAAATTTTAAAAAGTAGTTTTTCACATAGTGGTAAAACCCTTATAACTTTCATCTTCACAGGTTACCCTTGGAACTGTCCAATTTCGTTATGTGTTATGGCTGAACTAGCAATTACTCTGTACCCTACATATATATATTCATTATCCATCATATACAAATTCCCTAATGAGAATGTATGGGGACTCAGGAAACTATTACGCATTGTTTAAAAAAAAAACCTGTCATATACTGTAATATAACCATGGTATATAGATTAAAATCCATGGTATCCAGCCTTAAAAGCATTATATGGAAAAATATTCTCTTTGTGCTCATGAGCAAAAACATGTAACCTTTAAAATTTCTGGATTTAATTTACTTGAGAGGATAGATCATTGATGTGACGGATGTGCCGCTCTGTAAAAGACTTGAGGTTGACGGTGCAATAAACGTATACCATGGAGGAAAACTTTATAGTTAAGGTCAGAGCTCATATCCCATCGAGTTTGAATCGCATAGTAATTCACAAGGCAAAGCTGCTCGAATTACATAGCGATTCAAACGAGATGGGATCAAGCTCTGACCCTAAACTTGAATAGATTTATGAATTTATCTGACCCTTCACATTGACTAATGGACTAATATTTGTGACATGATTCCCCCATTGATTATCTCTCTTAAATACCTAATGGGCTTTGGATACGAGTTCCCCAATGTTATGTCTATGGAGAAAGAATACCATGGGCGAGATTAATACACATCAACCTCTCGTGGTTTACGGCCGCCTGTTCACAAAAGCATTGATTATCGTATATTTATAACATTGGAGATGGCATCTCACACGCGTCGAGCAGGCACACGGCACACATGGCCTTCCGCAGCCGAGAGGATACTTTATAATGTTGCAACGTCGAGCAGATGAAATACATGTTGTCCACGATGTCTGAAGGTAAGAAAAGCCTCATCCACCACAGCGAATAGCGAGCCCCGTCAGGCAACCGGATGTAGAAATCTCCATTACCGTAAAGGTGTGAATAGTGGAGCTGCAACGAGAGAGAAGTTGAAGCATTATCAGAGCGTGCTCGTACGTCTATATACGATGCTTAAAGGTTAGAGTGGTCACATATAGACTTCCACCGTGCTGCAAAGAAATTATCAATTCACTATCTGCGTGCTGTTCGCTTTGACATTGGCAAAAGGGCAGGGTGCTAGTGTCTCAGGGTCTTACAGGCATGCCTGGCTGACCATGAACAATCATTCAAGACCAAAATACCTCTTAAACACCGGCTCTCTGCCTGTGGCGTCAGGCCGTATTCAAGAGACAAAAGACCTTGAACGGTCATCCCTATGCGCTCAGTAACTACGTTATCTCAAAGTACTATTATTATTGGAGAAAATGTCCTCCTGGGATTTATTATATACCTATGCATAAACTCACTACGAATACGTACTGCTGCTATGGGTGTAGTGTATATATCATATGAGTAAGGTACTCCATAATTTCTTGTACAGCTCGCCTTTGGATAGGTCATACGGAGTGCTTTCAACGTGAAATAGCGCAATCTGATTGGTCGAGAGTTGGACAGAAAAGGGACAGCGGCAAATTTAAAAATGGCGGACGGATGACATCGCTTCGATTACAGCAAAATTTAGTGGTCAGTTATCATGAACTACAGCATGTATGACATTGAAATACAGAATCCCAAGATGAATTATGGAATTACTCCGAAATACAAAAGGAATCATCATAAAAAAAACATTACAACTGGTCTTATGGACACTAAGTGTCAGTGCCTTTACTACCCTACGCCATAGTCACTGGCAGTGACTGCAAAATGTAAACAAAGCATAACAATGTAAACAAACAGCAAAGGACATATTGTTTACACATAAAACTAAAATAATTCAGAATAGATTTTAAATTTGTTATATTTTCTGCACTAAATGCCTCTGCACTGGCGTTTTTTCTTTTTTATTTAAAAAGATAACCATAAAAAGGGAAGCGGTGGTCGGGGATCGGATTGATAATTTATTGTACAGGGCGCCTTTCACCGTAAACTTGACAGAGTGTGAGTGTGATTAACCAATAATTAAGGTAAAATTTGAATATCTACGGAAAGTTTAAGATATATAATAATAGGAGAACAACGTGATTATACCTGTATTTCATGATTACCTCTTTTAGATGGGTGTAAATACACACCTCCGTCTCCGACGTCGGTGTGTATTTACACCCATCTAAAAGTTGGTAATCATTCCATACAGGTATAATTACATAGTTCTCCCATGATATGTATGTGTACTTACAATCCATATCTCAAAGAAACTCCTTTTGAGTAGACTGTCCTTATCCTGAGGACCTAGTGCCGAGATTCCAGGAACATTATTGCAAAACTCTGAAAGATAAGCAATATTTCTAATTACATTTTCACGAATATATATAAAATGGGATCAGATCAGAACGATGAATCACATTACTGATTGCTAAGAAATAATTCAAGCAAATATGTACAGGGTAGAACAGTCAAGAAATCTGTATAAAAGATGGTAGGCGATTCCATAAGATAACTACTCTACAGAGAGTGCTGTTTCTAAAACTCATTATCGCTTGTAGTCTCTCCTTGTTAGTTTTGTTCGCTTAATAATAAATTCAATTGACTAATTCAATTTCAGTATATTTCACATCGTTGTTACTACGATGAAAGTAGACATTTCATTAAACACTTGGCGTCATTTCTATAGTTGGAACAACCTCTGTTATCCTTATCACCTTATCTATGTTTGCCCTTAAAACTAAATATGAATCTAGAATTACCACTATATGATTTTATTTGCTAATTAACTAATTGCCGAGGGTGCTTTAAGATCGTGCATATTAAATTTGAAATATTTATATTTCTACTACAGATCCAAAAAACATGAAAGACACGCAACATTTTTTGATGTTAAGAACTGATGTTAAGAATCTTGAATTACACTGAGATGACATTCCAGCTTTCTTTGAGAACATCTTGTTAGCAGAGTGTAGTAATAACAACACTTTTTTTTTTTTTTTTTTTTATTAGGTACGATTCGTAAGTACAAGACCTCGATCTGCCATCATACCCTAAGTGACACTTGGTGTATAGTCTTTATCTCACTCCTGGTAGTATTGGGACCTCATACTTAACGCCCATGGAGTATTGTAAGGGAATACTCAATGGGCGATGATTTCACAAATATTAGCCCATCAGTCTGTACTAAGGGTGAGATAAAATCTGAAGCGTATTCGATACATAGCCACCCAGAGTATGCCATTATTTTCACTATGTAAAGTTTTTGCCTCGTGAGACTACTCCACAAGCAAAACTCATGGCATATTTTCGGTAGCTATGGATCTTGATGCAGTTCTTTTTTAATATCTGGTTCAGGACCACTGATTCAGATCATACACAATGGCAAAAGTTGCATTGCAGCCTTAATTTGAGAACAGTAAGAGCGGTAGCGCCCTTGACTAGTCGACTCGGACCTAATGCTAGGTTTACACCATCACAGACCCGACAGCCTCAACATGTCCATTGTAAGCAATCGTAAGCGACATAAGTGACCATACAGCGACCTGAACTCGTCATGCTCCGAACGTAAGTCAATGCACTGCGGAGCCACGGTAGCGTGCAAGGCTGTTTGTGGCCCTTTAGATTTTAGGTCAACTCTTGATGTAGAATCCCAAGGCGCTATAAATATTATGTAAGGAGGTCAGGGTGAAGGTCGTGGTTTGCTCTGAATGCAGTCATTGGCTACTGGGACTACTCTATTCCTTATATGGTAGTTAATACTAGGGGACAACTCCATGCAGCTGCCAACCATACCCCGCCAAGACAAGACCATGTCGACCTACTTCTGCCTCAACTCGACGGGGCGCGCCTAAAGTTGACGGCCTATTTTAGGCCGAGCGTAGAAAAACGATAAAAATGTCATGAAAGTTCCACGTCAACTTACGATTTGCGCAAAAATCACTGTTGGAGCTGTCTGGGTGATGGTGTAAACCTGGCATATAAATTAGGATGCCTGGAGGTATTCTCCTGGCCAATCCTGAGGATGCGTTCAGGCATTCCCCTGGTGGACCATGATGATACCTCCAGGCATTCCCCTGGTGGACCATGAAGATACCTCCAGGCATTCCCCTGGCTAATCCTTAGGATGCGTCCAAGCATTCCCCTGGTGGACCATGAAGATACCTCCAGGCATTCCCCTGGCCGATCCTGAGGATGCGTTCAGGCATTCCCCTGGTGGACCATGAAGATACCTCCAGGCATTCCCCTGGTGGACCATGAAGATACCTCCAGGTATTTCACTGGTGGACCATGAAGATACCTCCAGGCATTCCCCTGGTGGACCATGAAGATACCTCCAGGCATTCCCCTGGTGGACCGTGAAGATACCTCCAGGTATTTCACTGGTGGACCATGAAGATACCTCCAGGTATTTCACTGGTGAACCATGAAGATACCTCCAGGCATTCCCCTGGTGGACCGTGAAGATACCTCCAGGTATTTCACTGGTGGACCATGAAGATACCTCCAGGCATTCCCCTGGCTAATCCTTAGGATGCGTCCAAGCATTCCCCTGGTGGACCATGATGATACCTCCAGGCATTCCCCTGGTGGACCATGAAGATACCTCCAGGCATTCCCCTGGCTAATCCTTAGGATGCGTCCAAGCATTCCCCTGGTGGACCATGATGATACCTCCAGGCATTCCCCTGGTGGACCATGATGATACCTCCAGGCATTCCCCTGGTGGACCATGATGATACCTCCAGGCATTCCCCTGGTGGACCATGAAGATACCTCCAGGCATTCCCCTGGTGGACCATGATGATACCTCCAGGCATTCCCCTGGCTAATCCTTAGGATGCGTCCAAGCATTCCCCTGGTGGACCATGATGATACCTCCAGGCATTCCCCTGGTGGACCATGATGATACCTCCAGGCATTCCCCTGGTGGACCATGAAGATACCTCCAGGCATTCCCCTGGCTAATCCTTAGGATGCGTCCAAGCATTCCCCTGGTGGACCATGATGATACCTCCAGGCATTCCCCTGGTGGACCATGAAGATACCTCCAGGCATTCCCCTGGCTAATCCTTAGGATGCGTCCAAGCATTCCCCTGGTGGACCATGATGATACCTCCAGGCATTCCCCTGGTGGACCATGAAGATACCTCCAGGCATTCCCCTGGCTAATCCTTAGGATGCGTCCAAGCATTCCCCTGGTGGACCATGATGATACCTCCAGGCATTCCCCTGGTGGACCATGATGATACCTCCAGGCATTCCCCTGGCTAATCCTTAGGATGCGTCCAAGCATTCCCCTGGTGGACCATGATGATACCTCCAGGCATTCCCCTGGCTAATCCTTAGGATGCGTCCAAGCATTCCCCTGGTGGACCATGATGATACCTCCAGGCATTCCCCTGGCTAATCCTTAGGATGCGTCCAAGCATTCCCCTGGTGGACCATGATGATACCTCCAGGCATTCCCCTGGTGGACCATGAAGATACCTCCAGGCATTCCCCTGGCTAATCCTTAGGATGCGTCCAAGCATTCCCCTGGTGGACCATGATGATACCTCCAGGCATTCCCCTGGTGGACCATGAAGATACCTCCAGGCATTCCCCTGGCTAATCCTTAGGATGCGTCCAAGCATTCCCCTGGTGGACCATGATGATACCTCCAGGCATTCCCCTGGTGGACCATGATGATACCTCCAGGCATTCCCCTGGCTAATCCTTAGGATGCGTCCAAGCATTCCCCTGGTGGACCATGATGATACCTCCAGGCATTCCCCTGGCTAATCCTTAGGATGCGTCCAAGCATTCCCCTGGTGGACCATGATGATACCTCCAGGCATTCCCCTGGCTAATCCTTAGGATGCGTCCAAGCATTCCCCTGGTGGACCATGATGATACCTCCAGGCATTCCCCTGGTGGACCATGAAGATACCTCCAGGCATTCCCCTGGCTAATCCTTAGGATGCGTCCAAGCATTCCCCTGGTGGACCATGATGATACCTCCAGGCATTCCCCTGGTGGACCATGAAGATACCTCCAGGCATTCCCCTGGCTAATCCTTAGGATGCGTCCAAGCATTCCCCTGGTGGACGATGATACCTCCAGGCATTCCCCTGGTGGTACTCTACTCGTGGGACAACTGCTATTCCCCTGAGGGAAAAAATTCCGGCCCTAGCAAAAGTGTCTGCTTACACGGGGTGTCCATTTACGCAAAGCTCTACTGTACTAATATCAAAGTATTCCTAACAATACTACTAACTACCAATACATTACGAAACACCAATGTATCACTAACACTACAGTACTGTGCTGGTATGGAAAAATACTAGCATACTTTTAATGCCCATTCCAACTGGCTGGCGATTTGTTAAAAGAAAAATTGCTGACCTAGCTATGATATATATATAATGATGAGGACTCCAAACTTGTACAGAAAATCTTAGACTAATATCATGAGTATTGACAGCAAAAACAAGAATATTTGAAAGTACATGTAGTTTAATTTTGTTTACGAAACTATCTTACAAACAATGACACAGATCTGTAAGTAAATGTAGTTACTGACTGCTGAGCCTGGTTGTGCAATCTTCGATGGACTTGAAGAGATCGTTCCAGAATTCTAAGGCATCCTCCCTGGTAGCGACTACCAATGTGTTAAGGCGATGGGGCTGGAAAAGAGATCACTCTAAAAAGTGGATCAACGGATTACAATGTTTCTACCTCGACTAGTGTCTAGGCATGTAACCAGTCAAGTGCTCACCACCTGACACTTTGCAGTATATCAGATTAGGATGTATACCCATATATAAAATGCCAAATATCATGACATACATTTACGTTGTGATCATACACTACGAGCCAATAATATACGGCATATAGCCTATGATCCATGGGCGCCGCCATGACGCCCCCCGAGTAGGTGTTCTTCACTAATGGAGGTGAAAAAGAAGGTGTTCTTCACTAAAGGAGGTAGAAAAGAAGTGAGTGATAATTGGGAAATGTCACTACTTTAGGCTTGCTCAGATATTTATATAAAGTGTTCCATATAGAAACTATCATGTCTTGCGTTTAATCATTATGTTATCATGCGTTGGGATGGGTGTAGAGAGTCAAGGGAACCATGGTAAAATATTGAAAGGCAGTTGAATTTCGTAAGAACAAAGAGCCAGAATACAGGTTTGTCCCCCGACCACCTAGTGACTGCTTCGTGAACTAACAATGGCTCTGTCCCCTATAGATCCCGAAAATTTAGTGTTCCATGCTGTGAGTCTGCTTTAAGAACACAACATTGGATGACTTCACTGTCACTCTCCTAGCAGAGATCCCACACTGCATAAAAACCCAAGTGCTATGCAGAATCTGGTAGGATACTTCAATACTTTGGATCACCAAAAAGCTGCAAGGCTCACCTGTTGGGATCCTGCAAACCTTCCCATTCCTACTATTCAGGGAGGTCAGCAGCCCTTGAGGAAAATTCCTGAAGTCATTTGTGGCGACGACCCTTCCCCCCTTTTACTGGGAACCCAAAACCAGTTAGATTTGTGTCCATGGTGAGTAGGACTGGTACTACAGTCTGTGTTCTCCAAGTCTAACCTTCTATGTCCTATTGATATGTTCAGAGGAGATCGTAGTATGTTCCTGGTGTTAGCTACGCATTCAAAGTGGTTTGTATGGTAGAAGCTTGATTATAAATAGTTTTAGTGATTTCAGCGATTAATTCTTTTTGAAAAAGCAGTTTATTGTATCGCTCAATTATTTTTAAGTTTTTATATACAATTAAAGAGAAGCAGTTGCATCTAAAATTTAAAATTTTCGTCAAGATAAAAAAATCTCCTCTATGTATTATCTATTGGCAGTTTTTCAGGGAAACCCCTGAAGATCATGGAGGTAATAATGCACACATGAACGGGGAAGTCAGTATGGGGTTCTAAAATAATATCGGGTTGACATGCACAGATTCTATCGAGGCTTTTAAATGGTAAAGACAATATTTTTGTGTTTCCTTATTTCAGAGATTAGTGAACTCTGACGAACGACACTGTACTCCATATACAAGGAAAGATTGCTTAAAATTGACATTTTCTGTTCTATAGGATAAGGATTACAGATCTATATGCAGTTTTACCTGAAAAAGTCTGTACAAATATATGCATCATCTTAGGGCATCTGTAGATGTTTTCATTGGATATAAACCCTTTAACTGCAGCATAATGCATCCAGACATTCCCTTGGCTACGACAGGAAGATGTCTTCAGGCATCTCAGAGGCATCATTAATACTTATATAAAAATATTAAATAAATAAAAGAATAATTGTTTGAATTGAAAGACATTTTGACAAAGTATAAGAGCCATATTGACCTTTGATTTGGAATAACAAAATATGATCAGTTAACAAGGTAAATTACTCAAATGGCATGACACACCATTTGACATAGCTATTTCCCCAGAAAAGGAGCTTGCTGTAGCAGAGCTGTTTATGCAGGCAATGCCCGCTGTGTAATGCTGAGCAGGGGAACTGGGTGCTGCAGGGAAAGGGTTAAGTGATGTGGCAGCAGTAGTGTTGAGTGTGGTCTTGTGTGGGGATAAGTTCCAATAGTCTACTTACCTGCACTTTGCCTGATACCTCAGCATGCATCTGGATGATTGTGTCTTCCAGACCTAATTCCACTGGCTCAAGCCTCAATGCAGTGCTTCCTATCAGATCCTGGTCCTTGGATGGAAGAATACACCTAGATGGGACAATCTTCTCATTCACAGATTTGAATGTTTCAACAGCTGACTGGGTTGGCTGCAAGTGGCTCATCAAGCCATGCTCACAGCCATAACGACTGCCCTGGGCTCTGGCCTTCTGTTGTTCTCCGTTTATCATCTGGTTGGAATCCTGGCACAGGAATTGATGGCTGTTTTCAATACATATGTGATGTAGCAACTCCTCAATCACCACAGGGCTGCAAGATGGAAATGCATCCAAATCAGATATTTATCACCTTACACATGTTTAAGGCACAAACCTCTGGTCACACCTCTGATCACTTGCTATAAAGACTTGCCAAGCTGCAGCTGCGCTTAATCCATTTATAGTACACTTTCTGTAGTCTTACACTTGACGTAAGAATGAGGAAGGATCCCTAATTCTGGCCGATTTGTATTTGTTTCCATCACTTGAATTAAAAAAGGGCATGACAAACGATGATGAAACAGCCATATATGCTCCACAGGACATTTGAGCCTCTTCAAATGAGAACGAAGTACTATATGGCGGCTTTTTTTAATACTCTTTCATTACCTCAGACAAGAGGGAAACAATGCCTTCTAAATTGATGATTTTCAAAATTCTCAAGGTAAAACAGAATAACCGCCCTGCAGAGGCCGATTTATGTACCGGTTTAAAGTACAATAAAAAAAAATAAAAATAAAACTTTCAGATTTGGATGTCACGGAACCTTACCATTACTTACTTATCCCCATTGAGAATATGATGATGACACATAGTAGGTGGAACCTGGCAGTACTGTCACAAAGGGGCTTGTGAGAAACACCATTACCTGGAACTCTAGGTACAGCTACTAGCAGTGAACAAATAATCTAGGCCATAATAAAGGAAACAGGGTAATTTGAAGGTTTTAGAGTAAGGAAATGTGCACCTGATATCACAAGTAGGCTTTGCATGATTGGTAAAGTCTCCTTGTTTTGGAGATGGCTGCCCTTGAGGATTGTCCATTGGTAAAATGTCGTGGGCCTTATCAGGCTGCACTAAGGAACAGTCCATCCATTCAACAGGGCTGTGACTGGGGGAACTCCTTGTCAGGTGTGGTGCTCCAGGGGCAGCAGGAGAACCTAGGTTTGAATGGCCTTCAAAGGCAGGACTAGGACTTTCTGTTTTCTTGGTACTAGAAATGATGAATTTTGAGACAATGCACAATTATCATCTCAATTGCATTATCATTTTCACTCCTAGCAGTTAACAACAGGTGTAACAACTGTCTCAAACTCTAGAAGTGATACTTCCTATTGGACAGGAGCTAACAAAAATGTACATGTTTTATATGTATGAGAACAGATCAGGGACCTGTTTCACTAGACAGTGGCATGTCTAGATGGCGTCTAGATGGTGTGTCCGGTTTCATAAGAACTAGACATTAGACTTCGTTTTGTCCGTTCTTGCTTGCACTGTTGGTGCCGCTTTTCAAATCTGTCTAACACTTTTGTCACAGAACTAGTGAAACAGGTCCATGATGTGTCTAGATTTGTCTAATTCTTATGTTTGGGGTCTGTATTTCCTAAGGGCAGCTACTTGTGGTGTCACGAAACTAGACAAACCCAATGTCTGTATGGTGTCACAGACATGTCACAAGACTAGTGAAACAGGTCCCTGGACACTGATGTAAAACAAAAGTGTTGGAGAAGCTGTTCTAGATTGTCAGATTGTCAATGTATCACAGACTGTAATGGTGGGGCAGATATAGCAAATGATAGTGCATTTAATGAAACAAGGATGAGTTTTGGTACATGGTTAGTGGAGCCCCAAAGGAAAATTTTTAGATGCATGGGCATTGCAGATAAGTCTTGGAAGCGGAGTGGAGGCCATTTTGAAAATTGGCCATCACAGAGCACTATGACACTTTTCAGAATGGTTATCACAAACAAACCTATGTGAATCACCTCAAATATGTGAAAGATAAACATAGAGATATGGAATGATTGATTTATCAATAATTTTACCATATACCAACATGTGGGGAGTAGCCATCTTGGATTTCCAGCTGAAATTTTCATAAATCTGGAAATTCTTCCTGTAGGACTTAAATTGCAACCACACAAATGACAGAAGACTTATCTAATTAGAAAAGAATAACGGAAAATTCATTGAAAATGAGCATAATTTATAGTCAAAATGCCAAGAGATCTACTCCTATTTCACACAGGCATACAATATCTAAGCCAAGTTCTAATTGTGCTGGCCTGTGAATAGTGAGATCCAGGGTTCAAGGCTATTATGCCACTGTGTTTTCCACTTGTCTGTTATCCTCATCTCATGGAGCTAAGGTATCTAATAAAGGGGACTTAAGGGCAAGAGGGTTAATTAATCACCATTATCTCTAGACACTTGCTAGGATCAACAGGGCAACAGGGCTGTTTGGATATCATAGATCCACCTAAAGTGGCCGATACATCAAGGCCGACCGATGGCCATGTGGTCGCCATGTGATTGCCATGTGGTAGTCAGCGCCAATTGTCGCCCCAAAATGCGTGCCCCTGGAATTATCTGGTTGGTGGATCAGCAAATAAACCAGCCACGACAGTTAACGCCGACCGTCGCCCCACCGTAGCATCTGCTGACCTTCTGCTGGGTCTATTTTGGTGGATCAGCCACCTAAGCAGGACAGATCATTTTAACCCAATCATTCAAGGTGATGCCTTGAGGCATCAACTAGGCTGGCTGGATGATGGCTGTAGGTGATGCCTTGTTTATTTGTTTGGATGGTCTAATTTCCAGTTATACTCAGTGATGCCTTCAGGCATCATTTACAAATTTATTCTTTTATATAATAAAATTGGAAATATTGGCTTAAAATACAAGAAACCTTCACAGAATGTAGGTATTACATAATAATGAATACTCTTAGGTGAAATAAATCCATTTTAAGGATCATGCACTATTTCACATGATAGAATTGGCTTCTGGTACCTGGGCACTGGCAGTATTTACTGACATAAGAACCCAGCATTGTGCTTGTTTCACTGCTGTGGTTAGGGTTGATATAACAAATTCTATTTGTTTGTTCAATGTATAATGAATTTGTTTCTTCTTTATAGGAAAATGAATTTGCTTATGATTCAAATTAATTTGACATTAAGCACTACCACATGCATGGAAGTCTTATATAGAAGTGTATGGTTTAAGGCCACAGCCCAAGTGTATCAGTCACACAAGATACAAGATGGACACATTAGCTGATAAATATTGCCTATTATCTGCTGTTTCTAAACATTTACAATATGCCGAAGGAAGCAAGGTAAGAGATAAGTAGTGTACTATGAGGGGTAAGGCCAGTCCACAGTTTAGGTTCTGACTGCTTATACTGCAACTGCAATAAGGTGTTTCTGATTTACAAGAATCACTGGCAATGCCAATCACACTATGCATGTGAGATACCAGTGCATCTTAGGGATGTACATTTGTAGAGAAGTCTCATGCAGACAGACAGGCTGCATTCTTTCAAGGAAAGTCTGTTGTTTAAAAACCACCATGGTTCTTCGGTTATGGCAATAGATCTAGCAAAACAGCAGCACAATAGGATTGCAAAAGCTGGTAGTTAGGCAGTAGAACAAAAAATCTGTTTGTCCTCAGGAAGGCCAGGCTAGCTTCTGGGGGAAGAGAAAGCATTCAAATAATATTTTGGAAAGATGCTGATTCTGATACTATAAATCAGCTTAGGAATATATAAAATTCCATATCTCTTGCTCACATTTGAGGTAATTCATATAGGTTTGTTCTTGGAGATTCCGAAAAGTGTCATATTGCTCTGGGATGGCCAATTTTCAAAATGGCCACCACTCCGCTTCCAGGACTTATCTGCCATTACCCTATCCCCAGATGAAAGGAGAGAAACAGTAGCTGGGAGAATAAAAATTTTATTGAATTTTATGTAGTAAAAGCAATAAAATATTTATGTCGACCTTACTGGACGGCATATTAATATGTAATATAAATATGAAGGTAAGTAATATTATAGATATGATAATTGACAGGTAGAATAGAGGTCAATAATTATGATATTAAAATATGATATACAATACACTTGTATAGACAATACATACGTAATTGTATATTGTAATAAAAATGCCAAAAAGCCAATATAAGGAGAGGGGGGGTGGGAAGAGAATTAAGAGTCCTTGTTAAGGGAGTGAATCAAGGCAAGGTTAACAGCCTTGGCATCAGTGTCCTTGATGTAGGTTCTGTGGGCGTTAGACTTCCAGCCGCCATAGCGCTGGATGGCTAGCTCAGGCATACCAGCCTGGTATGCCTGAGTGGCGGCGGCCTTTCGCATGCTGTGGAGGGTATTGGTCGACGGCTGATCAGCAGCCTGTAGAAGGCACTTCCATTCTTTGGTGAGAGTTCTCGTGGTGAGCACTTCCCCATCCCCGAGCCTGAGAGACAGGGCCTCGGGGCTGGCCGTGGGGGTGGCCTTGATCATCTTCCTTATCGCGCATACCGGGCACGAGGTCGGCTCAGGGGACGCCTGTAGGGTCACTGTCTTTTCTTCCCCCACCCTCTGCATATTCTTTGCTGCTTTGACGCGGATGAACACTTGTCTGGGCGTGACCAATGCCACATTGTACTTTGCTGCCGAAGGTGGGGCGACCTCGCTTTGTCAAAGTGCCGCAAAGAAAATCACCAGGATGGCAGCCCGCAATGCAATGTGCATCGGTGACTCGGTGAGGGCCGCGAGGGCGGCCTTGAGGACGTCCATTGGGACCGGCGGCTTGACGTTCGGTTGATTGTTGCACCTCATAGCCTTGAGGGCGCGTTTCCCTCTGAAGTCCTCCATCGGCGCGACATCCCCCACCGTCAGTCGCATGTGGAAGAGTTGATTCACGACCGTCGCCGGCAAGGGGGCGTGGTCCGCGACGTATTCGAGATACGCCGTAGTGAAGCTCATGGTGGGTTTCTGGAGGTCCGTGCCCATCCTTCCGCAGAATGCAAGGTAGGTCGCGACGGCACTCCGCTGTTTTGCGACCGTTCCGGGGGCACGCGCCTCGCATTGCCACGCAGATGCCCTCGTCTGGAGTGATCGTAGCACCGGTACTGCAGGCGAGACGTAAGACAGGGTTGAAAGAAGCATGCGTGCATGGGATCACCTCGGTAAGTGAATGGAAATTCATGTAAATTGTGGCCGTATCATTTGAGGTCAGGTGCGCTCGGCTGAGCACGTCGGCTACGATATTGAGAACCCCCGGTACATGCGTATACATGAAGTCTATCTGGAGTCTGGCTTGGACCATCCAGGCTTGTCGGGCACACTCGGCCAGGACGGGTTTCTGGCCTGCCCCAACCTGAGTGCCTGGAGGGTCCCCATGTTGTCACAGTAGACCTTGACGCGGGTGCCTCGGTCGCGATCTGTGAGGAACATGCACATAGCGTACACCGTGTTGAGTGCCTCGAGCTCCGCGATGCAGCAGACAGGCACGCGTCAACAATGAGGCACTTGGTGGATGGACCTCGCGGGATGAGAGCATGGCCATTCCATCCCTTGGCGAAGTGTAGAAACCACTCGAGGTCCTGCCTCATTTCCAAATTGATCCTAATGTAATAGCCAGACATGCCTTGGAGAGCCTCCAGCAGCTTGCTCACAAACGGTCGAGCCGGCCATATACACTTAGTGATGTGGAGGACACGCCCGAGGACCGACTGCAGCTGTCGTTTTGTGAGTGACCGTTTCCGGGACACTGCCCTCACGTGCTTCCGGATGGCGTGCAGTTTGTCCTCGGGGACGGTGAGTGACATCTCCACCGAGTTGATGATGATCCCGAGCCATGTCACAACCTGATTCGGGGGCTGTGCTTTTTCTCGGGCCTCCGGGAGCCCCAGTTCCTCGAATAGCTCTCGGGCTATTTTGAAGTCCGCGGCCGCCTTAGCACTGGTCGGGGACAGTATGATAAGGTCGTCCTGGTACACGGCGGCGTCGAACCCTTCTACCTGAGTATTTTCACTATGGAGTCCGCTATGCACTGCATGTGGTAGGAGGAGGCACGGGCACCAAACGGCATCGCCGTATCGCAGAAGTACTCGCCCTCCCATGCAAAACAGAGTAGGGGCCAGTGGAGGGGGTCGCACCGGAAGTTCTTGTATGCCCTGGAAATATCTATTGTGCACATGAAACTCTCGGGCCCTGAGGCCACCAGGCGGCTGACAAAACTGTCCACAGTCGGGAGGCCATGCTCCCGTTCCTCACCATACACAGAGTTTTTCACTATGTATCTGTTTATGCTGTCCTCCTTGGGGTACGTCATATCCGTGATGACGCGACGGTCGCTCGTACCCCTCTTCTCAAATGTCATTAGAGGTGACACGTGGCACCAAGGTAGGAAAGGGGGGGCTTCAAATAGCCCCATGAGGTTGCTGTAACCCTTTTCCTTTTCGATGAACCTCGCTATCTGGTCCGGGTATCCCGTCGCACTGGGGTGATTGGGTACACCGCGGGTATCGCTGACCGGCCCGACATACCCCAGAATTCCCTGACGGCGGTGAAGTCGATTTGCAGTATGGGGTCTGCGTCCTCCGGGGCAATTGCCGAGGCAATTACTCTTCTCCAAAGCCAGCACCCTCATACACGGGAGTGTATTCCTTGGTGGGCGGTGTCTCCTCGTCATCTGTCCGCCCCACGTGTGCGGCGCGCGGTGTTGTTGTCACGTGGGTGCACTCTCTGACCGCTGTCCCCTCACCGAGTGCGCTCGTACTGAGTGCAAGGGGTGCATCACGCGCCGCGCGACTGAGCGTCCGGTCATACCGTGGTGTTCAGCATATACACAGAACCTTAGGCATTTATAAACTTCAGATTAAATTGTGACCTAATGCCGTCAATATAATGGGTGCAACCTATGTGAATCACCTCAAATGTGTGAAAGATAAACATAGAGATATGGAATGATTGATTTATCAATAATTTTACCATATACCAACATGTGGGGAGCAGCCATCTTGGATTTTCAGCTGAAATTTTCATAAATCTGGAAATTCTTCCTGTAGGACTTAAATTGCAACCACACAAGTGACAGAAGACTTATAAAATGTTATATCCTGTCTTTTGTAAGGTTAAACCTCCATAAAAAACATTGTTAGCTCCGTCTAATTAGAAAAGAATAACGGAAAATTGATTGAAAATGAGCATAATTTATAGTCAAAATGTCAAGAGATCTACTCCTATTTCACACAGGCATACAATATGTAAGCCAAGTTCTAAGTGTGCTGGCCTGTGAATAGGGAGATCCAGGGTTCAAGGCTATTATGCCGCAGTGTTTTCCACTTGTCTGTCATCCTCATCTCATGGAGCTAATGTATCTAATAAAGGGGACTTAAGGGCAAGGGCAATTTGTATCCCAGAAAAAAACACTTATCAAGTCAGAAAAGTCCAAGGACATGCATATGTTTTGTAAAAAATCAAAAACATGTTGTCAAACATCGCATTCATCAGGTTTGCTTTCGCTGGTTGCCATCCAAAAAGGACTCAAGCTCATGAGAAACCAGCTCAGGAACGTCAGCTCATTCCTGGTGTTCACTACCAAATTTCAACCCGAGGACCAGCAAATCACTTCCTTTAACCCTGTGTATTTCAGATTGAATTTTTTTTTTTTTTTTTTATTCGCACACAATTCACCGTGAAGGTGGTCTTACATTATGGCAGGCAGATTCCATTATACAATATGTCTCGACAGCGTGCATAGTTGAGGAAAGGAATAACAATAAAAATGAAATGATGGATGAGAAATGGAATGACACAATTTACCCAGAGGCACATTTGGTAATATCAGATGTTACATATACTTCAACTTGCATCTGTGCATTACCTAGCTGTTATTCAGTTAGTAAGTTACGGTGTTTGTCTTAGTTGTTTCACTGCTGTCTTAAAAGAAGCTTACGAAGGTATTTTCTTCACCTCCAAGGGCTTGTTGTTCCATAACTTTTGTCCACGATATTCCGGCGATCGTTTATAGAATTCGCTTTGTGGTTTTCTTTGTTTGAAATACATTCTATTCTGTGACCTCAAAACTCATTGACTATTCGGTTCAGTTTCCTCCTCCATCTCATTTTGGAAATCATTTTGTCTCAAATACTCGCGCCTCATGTATCCTACAGTTAACTCTTTTCTCCTGCAATCAAGAGTCACCACCTCAGCGAGCTCATGTAATTCTTCGACAGTGTGCACCATGGCATAATCCCTCATACAAACTCTCAACGCGCGATTCTGTAATCTCTGTAATTTGAGACACCACTTTTTATTTGCTCCGTCCGTCAAGGTGCCTTTTGTTGGTCTTTCCTGTGCTTATCACAAAGCCACATTAGTCTTAACCCTTTAGCTACGCTATGATGCCTGGAGGCATTCCCTGGCATAGTACGCTATGATGCCTTGAGGCATCATTTCCAATATTCAAGTAATTGCCATTTCTTAATGAAATAATGCGAATACTTTAATAATATTTTTCCAACCTGTGATAAACTATATCATAGTTGATGTCATTACTATTATATAACGTCCTAATTATCTTTATTGATATGGAGGTAATATAATGACATCGCTGTGGATATTGTGAAAAGCCCCAGTGTACTACAGGGTTGAAAATGGTACTGCAGCAGCGTAATTCAGGGTGTGTATTTGGTGCTATGCAGCATAGTGAAAGGGTTAAGCATATATATTCCACCAACTAGAAGCTCTTTCGATGCAAGGCTGACCTCCCAGATGAGGCATCTGGCCAAAGGTAGGTGGCTGGCCTGCTAAGATGGTCTCTTGGTGCGGCACTCTTCCAACACATTCCCCAATTCCATCCGGCCAGTAGGTGTATAATTACATGGTCCGTGTATAGGCGCCTAGCATGTGCTTCGACTGGGCCAATCTCAGAGGCAGTGGGCCGGCATGCCAGCTGATTTGCAGCCGGTGCCACACCCAAAGCTCCTGGGACCTGTTTCAGTAGGCTCGTGACATTAGGCCTAGACAGACATCAACAGCGGCACCAACAGTGCAAGCAACAGCGGAAAATGACTAGCAAATATCAGAAAATCGGAGTGCCCAATCTTCTTCATATTTGGTACGATTATAGGTTATAAATATTTCCTACTCATGTTAAAGTTTCATTGCTTAATTCTTACGAGAAGTGAGTGAAACTCCACGTGTCATCGATTGCAATCTTGTGATCTGTCCGTATGGCGTCACAGACGCCATCTACACATGTCACAAAACTACTGAAGCAGGTCCCAGGTTATACTGGCAACCAGAGCTACAAAATATTAGCTCTGGTCGGGTTAAATCCAGATGTCGCCTTGACCCTTTGCTGGTTCCCACCTGTGTATTACTTATACCTTCAGATAGGAATACGCCATCTGGTGAATATTGGCTGCATTACAGCGTAGGATATATTTGTTATTCTCCTGCCTGACCTTTTGTACTGCTTGGAGGGCAGAGGAGGTGTGAAGCGCAGCGCCCCCTAGAGAGACCCAACTCATATATGCCAATCGCGGCAGGGTTCAAGGCGCCACTTTCAAACCTGCCAGCAGAGGGGAAGGAGCTCTTGACAATGGACTGTGTGAGGCTTGTAAGCCATAACCTATGTGAAATAAGGCTGTATTCAACAATACCAAACAGCCATAAAACGTGGAGCTCTATTGAGCTCTATTGTGGTTTGGAGTACATTAGATATCATTCTATCAATATCTGAAAAGATTTTTGATAGAGCTCTAACAGTTTGTATGTAGTAGCTGTTAGTAGTTAGCCGATTTTACTATAGGAATCTCCATTCAGCTGTCATTTGAGACCATGCCAAAACGATAGGGGGCGCTGCGCTTCACACCTCCTCTGCTTGGAGGGTGTGTTATGTCATAACCTCGAAACAATTATCCGTTTTCTTATTTCTTTCCTGTATATTATTTCCAAATATAATGAACACAAATCTTGGTTCCTTTATCAATTTGTAAGCAATGGACATTTCATATTAAGTATATCTGTTTTTAGGGTATACATAAAACAAATGTACCTGGTTGGAGGCGAACACAAAAGGGATACCGTGTGGGATTTAACCCGACCAACCCCTATATCGTAGAAGGGGTTGGTTGCCAAACTAGTCCCAGGTAGGGCAGCGGTGCATGGACAGTGGTGCTGTCTAATGGAGCGAGATTCCCTGCACAGTCAATAGGCGGCGCCGAGAATGCTCATCCACACACTGCACAGCTCAGGCTTCACAAAACTCAGTGATTGAGTGAAGGGGAATGCTGCCATGGTAAAATTTATATAGGAATGGGAATAGCTCATCAAATATCCACTGAATTCTGCATTAAACTGAACAATGAAGGTGCATAAAGATAAGCATTGATGTTATGACTGTGTATACTGGTGACTCTGGTGCTAAGATTCTCATCAAACTACCGCAACTCTCTGAACTTTTTATCTCTGTTCATGGCTAACTATTTCAGCCGGTTAGTGGTCCGGCGCACCAGTCAACGTTCAGCAACCTCAAGGCAACACTCCAACAAATTCTATCTGGCTTAGGCTATCACAGGTATCAAACATTTACTTAACGTGGGTCTCAGCAAAACTTGCTGAGGGTGCCATGCTCTCATCAAACCCATTGGCTAGCTGGGCAGTTCCAGCCAGCAAAAACTGACAAATCAATTTTCATCTGCTGGAAGAAATCCAGCCAGGCCAACAAGAATTGGTAAACTGGGTGGGACACCAGGTTCAAAATCTAGTTGGTCGAAGAGCATTTCAGCCGACAGGTGGCCCGGTGCCCCAGCAAATTCTCAGCAACCTTGAGACAACATGCTAACAAACCCCAATGTTCAGATGCCAATTTCACCTGGCAACTAAGAGCCACTGCCTGCTCGAACCACTGGTGAACGATTCCACCAAACAGGCTGGTAAATTCCTTGAGGCCAGATCAGCTGGTGCTAGAATTCTGCCTAAACTACAAAACTTCAGAATTTTTGGGCTACGCTCACAGGTTTGCTGTTCACAGGTATGGCCGGGGGTATCTGGCCACGTTCATTACTGTGTTGGTGGCATGCTGTCAATGTGGGTCCTGGCAAAGCTCACTTCCATTGGACTTAAAAGTTATGTACGAGGTTTCTCGTCTGAAGTGGGTGGCCAGGTTGTGCAGAGAGGATCACCTCCCATGGACTGCTTTTTTTCAGAACATTTTCAGGGACAAAGGATTCTATTTGGGATTTTTTTTAGAAAAGACCCCTTTTGAGACGTTCCATGGAATGCCGCTTTTTTATAAACAGAATATTAAGATATGGAAAGCTCTCTACAATGTTCCACCGCATAGTGAAAGAGAGAAACAAAATGATCCCCTCTTAAACAACATGTTTATTCAATTGGAATGGGAGGTAGAAATATTGCTAGTGCGCAAGTGGAAGAAGGCGGGTATTGTTCAGGTCCATGATCTAATAAGGAACAAACGTCTTATGGAAAGAAAGGAAATAGAGAGTGAATACAGGGTTTTATGTACTGAAAGTATATGGGAGAAGCTGAAAGGGAATATCCCATGGTTATCCAGTATGTCCTTCGAGGATTTTCAAACAGATTCCATGTGTCTTCTCTTGTCGGATCATGGGCAGGGATCCTTTAATGTAATGTCGTGTCACAACAAAAAAATGTATGGGTTTCTGCTGGACAGAGAAAAGGTTTCATCCCCAGGTATGAAGTTTTGGAAAGAAGAAGTGTGTAAAAAAAACACAAAACGCTTATTCAAACAAAGACTGGTCAAACATTTACAGAAACGCGTATCATGCCACTAGGGAGACTAAACTCCAATCTTTTTTTTTCAGGATAATACATAATGTACTCCCGACCAACCAATTTCTTTTTAAAAGAAGGATTCTTTTGTCAGACCAATGCTCATATTGCGATGGTAAAGACACGATCATACACTTTCTGGTCGAGTGCCCCACAGTTATGGATTTCTGGAAACAAATAAAGAGATGGTTAAGGGCGTGTGTTAAATATGAACTTCACATTGACCCAGTGAATTTGATCCTTGGTACCAAGGACACAGGAAGGAAAGCAGAGGTGTTTCATTATTTGTGTCTGCATGTGAATTTCTACATATACCGCCAGAGACTGTTTTACAATAATCATCTATCAGTGTACGATTGGAGTAGAGAGTTCCGGAACAGCCTGTGTATAGAGAAACATATACATGTATGTGAACTGTTGGGAAAAAAGGAAAAGTTTTTGAAATGGGAAGCATTCATGGCGGCCATGCTGTGATGGTCACAAGCGGAAGGTAATCATTGAATTGGAAGGAGGACTCACATGACTCTGTAGGGGGGACGAGGGACGGACGAGGTGCAGCAACTCTGAGCTATAGCTTCATGCCAATAGAATAATTATGTCTCAGTAAAAGCTGAGTCTTGGTACTTACAATGTACTCTCTCCACTTGATGTGACCATGTTAAACCGTCTTATATTGCTGTTGTTTATATTGTTCTATGTGGTTGAATGTACTAGTCATTTTCAGTTACTTGTCCAAAAATGTCCTTTTCTGTCTTGTATGATCAATGAAGGATCAATGTAACCCAGTTTAATGTGAGGGATCTCTGCTACACTTATGTTTGTAATGTATAGAAATCGGGATGTTATAGGAACTGAGGTATTACGGAAGGTACGAAAGTCACATTTGAACTACAAGATTCTGTCTGAACGCTTCATGGAGATGCCTGAAGGGAGCCCTTAGCCTAATAGAAAGAGGGGATTAGATATAAGGGGGGAAAAAGGGGAGGAAAGGGAATGAAGGGGGAGGGAAAGGGGGGGGAAGGTAGAAGGGGAGAAAGGAAGGGGGGGGGGGGGGGAACAAAAACAAGAAAAACAAAAAAACCAACCTAAGCAGCACGCCAGTAATGGATATTAACGGATAAGAGACACAGAATTAGAGCACGTCAGATGTTAGATCTAAGAGGGTTTAATACTATTCGCTGATGTTTGAGAGGCAATTTCGATGTGAACCTCTCCCGACGGAAATGTAAAAAAAACTATTGGAAATAAAAGCTGCTCAATATAAAAAAAATTAAAAAAAGCTCACTTCCAGTGCCATACTCTTATCAAACCTATCAGTCTACTGTGTAGTTCCAGCTGGCAAGACCTAGTAACCCAATTATTGATGGATGGGAAAAAATCATGCCAGGCCAATGAGATTATATAGCCTAGGTGGGATATTGGGTACAAAACCTAGCTGGTGGAACAGTGTGGAATGACTATTCCAGCCAGGTAGTAGAGTCAACGTTCAGCAACCTCAAGGCGACACTCCAACAAACTGTATCCAGAGCAGATTCCGCCCGGCAATCAAGACCCAGCACCTGTAAGGCCGGGGTCAGGGGCACTGGCAAGCTGTTCCACCAAACAGGCCGACACCTCATTGAGGCCAGGGACCTGTTTAACAAGTTTTGGTCCTAGCCGAAGAATCCTCCTAGGATCATTCCAGCAATCTAAGACAAATCTTAGGACGAAAGACCTTTCCTGTTTAACAAGTGGTTTCCCCCGTAGGGTGTGAAAACTTGTATAATTAGTCTCCTTGGACTGAATTCGGTCCCAGCCTAGGACAAAAACAGGTTGTAAGCCAGCTGTGGGATACTTATGGAGGAGAATTTCCTGCAGGTAGTGCCACATGGTGGGGGTTGTGGTAACTAATTTCATCATTTTTAATCCAACAGAGTATTTAAGATATTTCCCCTCCAACACTGCCGTTTTGTATTACATGCCATACATTACATATTTCCTCTAGTTAAATGATAAATAAGGTTGTTCATTGTGTATTTGAACCATCAAAGACACCTATATAGGTGTACCCCGTCTAGGACCCTTTGGGGTATGTGGAGGACAGTTTGTAAGATGTGGGTCAAACTTGTTAAACACTTTTGGACAATCTCGCTGATGTCTTTGGCTAAGACAGTCCCTCGCTAAGATTGTCTTACTAGTTAAACGCAAACCGTCCTAGGACCTGTCTTACAGGCATAACTCTCCTAGGACCACATTGTTAAACTCCCCCCTGGGGGCTGTTTTTAAAACTAAGAATGATAGTGGTTGAATGACTATGATTAGGACCTACCACAACGATACTGACTAGGATGTCTTTGTCAGTCCGTGTTTTAAACGTGGTCCTACAGAAACGATCAAATCTTTATCGTTCAAGCCTTTCTGATCCTAGTTAAAGGCATGTCCTAGTGAACAACCAATCAGATTGAGTTTTAAAGTCACATGGCTAAACACTAGGATTGTCTTTAGTCAATGACTAAAGATATTCCTCTTGGAGGAAGGATCTTGGTGGAGGACAATGCAATACCACTTTATAAATAAGCATCCTTTGTGCCTCTGCAATGGATTTATTTCAAGGGAAATATAATAATGTAACCCAACTACACTTTAAGAAGCCATTACAAGCTGAGAGTAGCTAAGTTGTTTAATTCTGCTAAACCAAATATTGTACGACACCCCCTGGGGTTGTCTTCCAATAAGACAGATATTGGAGGTAGGACAGGCCCATGGACGATTTGGATCACGATCAAGATTTTTTTAAACACCCAAAATAAAGATATTTTCCTGATCGTTGTTTAGGAATGTCCTCCATAAAGACGGACCACTTTAGGTAATGAGAATGCATCAAGGACCACGATAGGACCAATTCTTTTATCGTTCTTAGTTTTAAAAACAGTTCCCTGGTCTCCTGGCAAATCTGTGTGGTTGGTGTACAACGTTTTCGCCTAGTTGGTGTACCACGAAGAGTTAATTATTAACTCCTGTTACGGGATTAAAACTGTTGTTCATTTTTTCTTGGGCCCTAACCCTTTTAATGTTTTTTTATATTTCTTCTCTGTCTTCATGTTGGTCATGTCTGTTCTTGTGAAGTGTAACCATGTTTCTCTTAGAAAAGTTGGAAATAAGGGGGGGGGAGAGCGCTCTCTACTCTTTGTTTCTGGAGGAATGTTAATTGTTGTGAAATGTGTCAAACTCATCAATTAGCATGAACAGGATGTGAAAACTAATGTAAGTGTTACTACATTGTTCAATCAAATAGTTGGAATCAAATAGTTTTTCATTAGAGTGCCTTATGTAAAGTCTTTGATTTCAGACATTGTTCTACGTTGGATTGATCACTTGTAGCCCTTCGGATATTCAAGTATGAATGATGGACAGTTCACGTCTTTTTCTACCCGAATTTACTGTATTTCTTCCAGTTCAATGAATAGAGCGAAGCTCTATATTAAAAAAAAAGCAACAACAAAAAACAGATCAATTATATCAATAGAATCAAAATACATATTGCAGTAAAGCTTATAATCTCTGGTTTGATATGGTACCTTTTGCAAATCTATATTTCTTTTTTTGCAGCCCAAGTTATGAAAATTTGTGTATATCAAGTCAAAAATAACTACTTTTCAGTCCGCAATATGGTTGCGCGGCCTATAGCTCACCCTGACTGACACAACCAAGTCGCTTTCAATTGTTAGAAAAGATTCAGGTGATGAATGTGCTACTTGTGAAATTTCAATTTCATTTACAACTTGCAAGGGCTCGAATTCTCTATTTGATGTATAGATAACAAACAGGATTCCGTTTGAAATTCCATTCTGAATCAGGATGAAATATATATACACAGCTAGATAGTCATAATCAAAGGAAATTACCTTATGCTTTTTAAACAGGCCTCGTATTGAAGGGGCGACTGGTGTAGAGGGACCATGGACAAGGTGGATGCGGTGTTGTTGGTACTCCGTACTGGCAACTCCATGTGGTTCATCTGTACACAAACAGTTCTCTAGTCAATAAGTTAGCAAATGTCCAGTCAGACATTAGGTAAGATTAGTTTTTTTTAATTTTTAATTTTTTGTTTTCATCATAAAATAAAAAAAAGGGAGCAAAACACTCATATTATGTTTTTGACAGAGAAAAGTATATCTCAGATATTTGAATCATTGACTCTGATAAAGAACAAATGTTGATTGAGGGAAAGTCACATGTAATTTGATGTCAAATGAATGAATAAAGTTTTTGCTCAAAAAAAAAGAAAAAAAAGTAGCAAATCACATGTATGTACGCCTGTGTATTGGCGTGAAGCCTTGTTTGTCATAAGTGAAGATATCAAGAAGGAACTGCATCGAGATCCGTAGCTGATAAAAATATACCATGAGTTTTGGTTGAGGTGTATAGTTTGGAAAATGACTATGGGTATCTTGTATCAATTATATTGATAAATATTAAAGTGTATGAAAAGCACAAATGGTACATGTAAGAAGGGATGAAGAAATATGGGATCAAATCATCCCACCGAAGTGGGGGGGGGGGGTGCACACTTATAAGATGCACACTTATAAGTAATTCAAGCTTGACAAAACAAAGAGTAAGTTTTACAAGAAATCCGCAGGATACAGGGGCAAGAAACTATGGAATATACTTTCTGATGATATGAAAAAAATGTGCCCAGTAAAGAAAGTTTCAAAAATCACCTGAAAACTGCACCAGCTATAACATCGGGAGACATAGTTAGGATGGCTGAATGGAATCTGTTCCGTATTGCTTTGTGTTGAAAATACCCACCAAGATCGAGGAACGAGGTGCGTATTTTCAACCATAACAACAAGGAACAGCTGAAATTCAGCTACCCTCACTTATCAACGTATACCTGAAAATCATTTAATGACATCTCAATAAGTAACAATAAGTCATAAGAGAGGGAAACCCACTGGTAAATTGTGTTAGAACTTTAAAGCTTAAGAAGTATGCTTTAATAAAAATATCTAATTTTATTTAAATTTAACCCATGTGACACTCCGAGGTCTTAGAAGGAAACCCATGAGATGAAAATAGCTTGGTCCATACTCCATCGAGTTTGACTGCAGAGTAATTCACGAAGCGAAGCTGAGTGAATTACTCTGTGGTCAAACGAGGTAGAGTGCGGACCAAGTTATTTTCATAGAGTGGGTTTCTGATTTTACCTCACCCCATATAACATTGTTTATTGATGAAATGAATCACCCAATTAGCCATTGAGTATTGGGAACACGAACTTCATGGCCATGGAGTAGGAGTTCTTAATGTTAATCCTATGGAGAAAAATACCTGGGTGAGATAAAGTGAGTGTCGCAGTTTTGGCGCTCCTTGTAGTGGTGTGAATCAGTCTGCTCTAGGTGACCATGTCGTGTAGATTTGTAACATTTGAGACAGTGTATGTTTTTTAATGGAATATATCAATTTCCTACAGCATGGTTAGTATGTGACCCAAACTATGTTGGAACCTGTTAGTTTCTGTGAGTTTATTCAGTGCTGGGAGCTGTTTCAAAGTCGAGTGAAGTCTCGCCAGCGGCACGTCGCATTTCAAAGCGAGAGGCCGCAACAGCGAGTGGCACTTTGAATCAAAGCGGCAGCAAAACCGCTATACCAATACCCAATAGCGAGCGGCACCTCCACCTCGACAGCGAAGCTTCAAGTGCCATTGTTAGCTCTTGCTTCGTCGGTGAGTACTCTCGTTAAGCACCCCACAACTTTTGAAACAGCTCCCTGGAATACTCCTAACCCTACGTTGTTGTTTAACGTTGGTCATCGGTGCAGCCGCAATTGGGCTCGCTCGGTGAGATGAAACAGGGAGCTGTTTCAAAAGTCGAGTGAGGTCTCGCCAGTGGCACATCACATTTTGTAAGCGAGAGGCCGGCAACAGCGAGCGGCACCTCAAATCAAAGCGGCAGCAAAACTACAACCAATATCCCATAGAGAGCGGCACCTCCACCTCGACAGCGACGAAGTTCCATTGTTGGCCTCTCGCATTGGCGATGAGTACTCTCGTTTAGCACCCTCCCGACTTTTGAAACAGCTCCCAGAACTGAGCTGATGCTTTCTCATATCACTCTGTGGAGGCAGATATCACTGATTATCCTGACGGGCCATTAGTGGGTGCTGCAGGAATACATATTGAGGAAAATGCTCCATGCTGTGTATCAGAAGATCAGTCAGATCGTTTTACTCTGCCTTCTATTCTTGTAAGGTCCGGCGTCCACCTACTACGATATGTCTCCGATGTGGTCTACGATGCACCTCCCGATAAAAAATCAAAATCGCGTCGGAAGGTCACCTAATATCGGGGCAGTTGACCACGTTTCTGCGATTAGACACCGATAGAAACTCCATACACCGCGTGGTGGATTGGCATGTCTAGACATGTCTACGATTCTGCACCTTCCCGATATGTCTCCGATATTTGCTTTTTGTATCGGTGCCATATCGGTAGGTCTAAATTTCTATCTTAGTAGGTGGCCGGGCCTTAGGGACTTGATGGATCATCGCACTGCATGCAAGGAACCACTGGCGATAACACTGTGATTGGAGTTGAAACAAACATTGCGCCCCAGTTTGTGAACATATATCCCCTGAGAAATCTTCCCTGAAAAGCTATCCGTGTCACAAGTAGGTCAATTTGTAAGAGAGTTTTCATTGGGTGACATTGGGTATGAATGGGTGGAAGTGTTGCCTAAGGTGCGAAGGGTCTATGTTGATGTAGTCTTGCATACTGATGCATTGATATCAGGATGGGGTGGATACTTAGAGATGATCAATGTGAATTACAAAGAAACCTGGGACTAAAGAGGGGAACAATTGATATTGATGCATTTGAATTGAGGGCTGTACAGCTCGCTCGGAGGCACTTTCGGCTACATTGTAGTCATAAGGTGGTCAGGTTATTTGTATATGATTTGTCAGTACTAGCTGGCATTAGAAGAGGGGGCATGACAGGCTCTAGAGATTGTAATGATGAGACAGAGTTGCTTATGAGATGATGTTGAGAAAATGAAACATGTCTGCAAATATATTATTGCCCAATGGATGAGAATATATTTGCTGATAGGTTGTCCAGGGAATTTGGAACTTCAACAGAATGGGCATTGGGAGTAGTGACTGTAGGTTTGATTAAGGCATAATGGGACTGGCTTATGCTGGATATGTTTGCATCAGCATGGAATTCTCAGTGTAATAGGTATATATCCTTGGGTATGATCTACATACATAAGCCATGGATGCTTTTACAATACCATGGGTAAATATTAAGAAAGAAACATTTTCGTGCTGAGTGAACATTCTGAAGCACTCCAAACGAGATGGCAAATAGGGACCAAGCACGAAAATGTTTCTGATTTTATCTTAGCATGGAAATATTTATCTGTTACTCACAGGTTACCGTACTCGCAAGCCTGTTGGGAACGAGTTCCTAATGTTAAGCCTATGGACGTTTATTCCAGGATAAGATATTAACAGTTTGTTTATTCCCCCATTATGCATGATTGGAAGGACGGGAGTGCCCAGCCAGACTGCTCATCCTACCAAAGTGTCCTTCCCAGCCTTGGTGACTGGGTGCAGGGGAAGAGACGGGAATTGGACGCCTTGAGCCTTTTACCGTTTGAGCCTCCTGTCAGCGCGAAAACGTGGACGCCTTGAGCCTACCTCATTTTAGTTCCGATTAGCGGGTTAGGGTTAGAAAAGGGTTGGGTAAGGGTTAGTGTTGAGTATATATGACTATAAACCAGTATAAGTACATTTTTCAAAGTTTTTTTACATGTAGATGCTAAAGGAAACCAAAATGGGGTAGGCTCAAGGCATCCACAGAAAGGCTCAAGGCGTCCAGGGCTCGAACCGTCCCGGGCTCAAGGCGCCCATGAACCGGAAGAGACAGGCCTTATGACTGTTCCTGCTGGAGGGAATGTGTACATTGATTTTATCCTACCCCTAATAAAAAACTCCATAGGCTTAACATTGGGTCACTGTATTCCGTCTGGAGTTCAGAAAAATGAAAAATATCGCTCTAGTGGGATACACTTGACAAATGACGTCATTTGTTAATGTAGAAGTAGTTTAGACGGGCGGGGTAGGATAAATTCCAAACCAAACTCGAGTTAGTCGTCTTATTGTTCATCACACTCCGGAAAGATCGCATATTACTGCTCTCGGCTTTGCCTCGCGCAGTAATACACGATCTTGCCGTCGTGCGATAAACAACAACACGACTAACTCTCGTTCGGTTTCTCCATAGTAATATCTCTATAGATGACGTGTGGTGTATACTGGGGCTCCCGGAATCGACATGGCGGATTATGTCGGCATCATAGGTGAAGGCTATCCAGGATACATATACTGTAGTTTTGAAGGAATGTTTTTCCTCAAGTTGTGGTGTAGATGTTTTGGATCACACTGCGAACCAATGTGTGTTGTTCTTTAAGGCATTAAGTCAGAGATAATAAAATGTTATCAAATATTTTTTTCTAAGATGTGGAAGACTGATTCACACTACAGGGAGGAGTGCCAAAGCCTAGACAACCCATGACCTCTAGGTCCTGTGGGTTGATTACATTTAAACTCCATTTCAA
Source organism: Alentia gelatinosa (assembly GCA_950022655.1). NCBI lineage: Eukaryota > Metazoa > Annelida > Polychaeta > Phyllodocida > Polynoidae > Alentia > Alentia gelatinosa. The sequence goes on from OX465584.1 coordinate 52,749,594, forward strand.
TCGTTTATTATCTCACCCCTGGTACAAGTTTAGCCATAGGAATAACATTAGAAGAAAATACTCAACGATCACCCCCATAAAGTGACAATACTACGCCACGGCCGTGGAGTAGTGAATTTGAAGTGACGTCATATGGATTTGCTTAGTCTATTCTGATTATTGTGAAATTTTGATGATATTTAATGTCATAAAAAGGGGGGGGGGAGATAAATCCAGAACCGCACTCGAATCGTAGAATAGACAAAACTCCACTCGTTTGACTGGGCCGTAATCATCACTCGGCTTCTCCTCGATGACGATTGCGGCCCATCCAAACTCATGGGGTATTGTTTATTTATACGATTCTCGATGCAGTTCTATATAAATCTTTTTTTTTAAATGGTGTAAGAGAAAGAACTTGTTAGAAGGACGCACTGGTTTTGCTGGGCTGTCGGCTGTCATCGCTGTAAGCTCTGGTGGTGTGGCTTCTGGTGAATGGCACTGGGCAGCAGGGGGCAGGGCGGGCTGCCCATCTCCGTGCTGCCCCTGCTGCCCCCCGGCACCAACCCCCTGGCTGGCAGACAAGCCCCCTGCTTGTCGGCTCGCCAGCCGGTACTGCATCAGGGCTCGCTCCTTCTCCACCTTCGGAATCCGCCCCATTTTGATGGCTGCAACATTGTTATTAATCTCTCATTTTCGTAACCCTATAGGGACGGCCACGTATGGCAGAACTGCACACTTTGGGACGGCTACTATTAATTATGTTCACTTCAAGGGGATGGGGACATTGTTCTCTGAACTCAGAATTCGAAGCTTTATCACGTGATGTAATGTGTTATCCTTTATGCTTTTATTTCCATTATTCAGAATTCAAAAATATGATACTGTGCAAATTTCAAGTTTATTGTTAATAGTAATATTTCATTTTGAAAATAATTTCATAAATGTCCAGCAAATGATGACTTAAGGCATCATCCGCCCACGGCCAGTTGATGACTTCATCCATCCTTAAAGGGTTAACATGGAATTACATGCATGTATGTATCGTTCTTGCATTATGGTACAAAAGGTTTCGTTGATGATGCCATAATTGAACTCAGCATCACCAAGGACCTAAAACAGACACCAAGATCATACAAATAGAATCAATATCAGTATAGCTACAACCAAGGACAGATATGAAGCCTCAGTTTAGGGTGACAGGGTTGAAGGGAATAAAACTGGGTCTGAATACCAGTAGTCAAGTCTGTTCCATCAGATATGACATTCTAGTTTATTTAACAGTATAAGGCCTGGCGTCCACCTACTACGATATGGCTCCGATATGGTCTATGATGCACCTCCTGATACAAAATCAAAATCGCGTCAGAAGGTCACCTAATATCGGGGTAGTTGACCACGTTTATGCGGTTAGACACCGATAAGAACCCCATACAATGTGTGGTGGATTACATGGCTAGACATATGTGTACGATTTTGCACATTCCCGATATATCTCCGATATTCACTTTTTGTATTGGAGCCATATCGGTAGGTCTGAATTTCAATTGTAGTAGGTGGACGCCGGGCCTTAGTATACCAGTATCCATAACTAAGGCCCGGCGTCCACCTACTACGATATGGCTCCGATATGCTCTACGATGCACCTCCCGATATAAAATCAAAATCGCGTCGGAAGGTCACCTAATATCGGGGCAGTTGACCACGTTTCTGCGATTAGGCACCAATAAAAAACCCATACAATGTGTGGTGGATTGGCATGTCTAGACTTATGTCTACGATTTTGCACCTTCCCGATATGTCTCTGATATTTGCTTTTTGTATCGGTGCCATATTGGTAGCTCTAAATTTCTATCGTAGTAGGTGGACGCCAGGCCTAAGTGTCTGTTATTTAATTGACAGGATTGATATAGTGAGTATTTTGTCCTCAAAAGGACTATAAGAAAATAGAAAAAAGTACCAGGGGTGAGATAAGTAGTTGTAATGCACTCACCGGCGTACGACATTCCCTTTTCCAGACAGCGCTGGTAGCGGCAGGCCTTGCAGCGAATGCGTGTCTTGGGGTTAGGCTGGCAGTTCCCTCCCGTGTAACACACATACTTCACCATCCGCAGAGTACTCCGCTTAAAGAAACTCTGTCAAATATATCAAATATAACCATTAACGTAACTGGAATCATTGTCATCGCATCATCTATAAAGACTCATACTATCGTAAAACTCGCCCATACAACAACAACGATGAGGGACCTTTATAAAGACCCACTGTGGTGAGGCTCCAAACGGCTAGGAGCAGATGTAATATCCCTTTTCAATGGAAAGATTTTCAATGGAAAGAGCGTGTGGGTAGAGGTCAAAGGTCAAAGGTCATCAAAATTCAGAGGGTTTTGAAATTGAGACATATTTTGTCATTTCTCCAAGAGTATTAAGTTGATTCCTTAGATATTTGGTAAATATATCAGCTTATGTCACCATCTTGATTTTGATCAAGGTCAAGGTCACCTAATGGAATGTTTCCACCCAGAATTTCACCCAATTTCCTATAAGGACTTACAATAGTTTCTATAACTTGTTCTAATATGCCTGTATTTCAACTTAAATGATATATTTAGATACCTGAAATTTGATGACCTTTGACCTTTGACCTCTAATAAAAGGTCAAATGGACACATTTACAGAAAAATGGCTACCATATCTGGAATGGCCAAAGTCTTAGCTTTCATTTGATACAATAAAATTGCTGCTATACTTCCATGGAACGAAACTACTTAAATAACAGGATTTCAGGGAACTGGCCCCCTGACTATTTTATATCCGAAGACTTTTTAACTCCAACATTTGAGTTCAGACAAGTGTGTAAAGTAGATTAAGGCCTGGCGTCCACCTACTACGATAGAATCGTAGACCTCACGATATGGCACCGATACAAAATGTCAAAATCGGTGCCATATCGGGAAGGTGCAAAATCGTAGACATATGTCTAGACAAGCCAATCCACCATGCGTTGTATGGGGTTTTTATCGGTGTCTAATTGCAGAAACGTGGTCAACTGCCCCGATATCAGGCAACCTTCCGACGCGATTTTGATTTTTCATCTGGAGGTGCATTGTAGACCATATCGGAGCCATATCGTAGTAGGTGGACGCCGGGCCTATATGTGTGTGTTGTCTGTATTGAGTGGTGTTGGTTTTTTGTCCTGTGAGGTCTGTATTGAGTGGTGTTGGTGTTTTGTCCTGTGAGGTCTGTATTGAGTGGTGTTGGTGTTTTGTACCGTGAGGTCTGTATTGAGTGGTGTTGGTGTTTTGTCCTGTGAGGTCTGTATTGAGTGGTGTTGGTGTTTTGTCCTGTGAGGTCTGTATTGAGTGGTGTTGGTGTTTTGTACCGTGAGGTCTGTATTGAGTGGTGTTGGTGTTTTGTCCTGTGAGGTCTGTATTGAGTGGTGTTGGTGTTTTGTCCTGTGAGGTCTGTATTGAGTGGTGTTGGTGTTTTGTCCTGTGAGGTCTGTATTGAGTGGTGTTGGTGTTTTGTCCTGTGAGGTCTGTATTGAGTGGTGTTGGTGTTTTGTCCTGTGAGGTCTGTATTGAGTGGTGTTGGTGTTTTGTCCTGTGAGGTCTGTATTGAGTGGTGTTGGTGTTTTGTCCTGTGAGGTCTGTATTGAGTGGTGTTGGTGTTTTGTCCTGTGAGGTCTGTATTGAGTGGTGTTGGTGTTTTGTCCTGTGAGGTCTGTATTGAGTGGTGTTGGTGTTTTGTCCTGTGAGGTCTGTATTGAGTGGTGTTGGTGTTTTGTCCTGTGAGGTCTGTATTGAGTGGTGTTGGTGTTTTGTCCTGTGAGGTCTGTATTGAGTGGTGTTGGTGTTTTGTCCTGTGAGGTCTGTATTGAGTGGTGTTGGTGTTTTGTCCTGTGAGGTCTGTATTGAGTGGTGTTGGTGTTTTGTCCTGTGAGGTCTGTATTGAGTGGTGTTGGTGTTTTGTCCTGTGAGGTCTGTATTGAGTGGTGTTGGTGTTTTGTCCTGTGAGGTCTGTATTGAGTGGTGTTGGTGTTTTGTCCTGTGAGGTCTGTATTGAGTGGTGTTGGTGTTTTGTCCTGTGAGGTCTGTATTGAGTGGTGTTGGTGTTTTGTCCTGTGAGGTCTGTATTGAGTGGTGTTGGTGTTTTGTCCTGTGAGGTCTGTATTGAGTGGTGTTGGTGTTTTGTACCGTGAGGTCTGTATTGAGTGGTGTTGGTGTTTTGTCCTGTGAGATCTGTATTGAGTGGTGTTGGTGTTTTGTCCTGTGAGGTCTGTATTGAGTGGTGTTGGTGTTTTGTCCTGTGAGATCTGTATTGAGTGGTGTTGGTGTTTTGTCCTGTGAGGTCTGTATTGAGTGGTGTTGGTGTTTTGTACCGCGAGGTCTCCGTCTTCTTTGAAAATATTTCATACAATATTGATGGAAACTGGACTGATAAGAAAGGAACTCTCTAATCAAGAGGGAGGTAAAACCTCGCATCCTCATAAAGTTGTTAATACCAAAAGGGCTATTTCGGTCACACAGCAAATCCAAGCAGCCTTCAAGATCATTTGAACGAATGAATATATGTTTTCAAAGACCTTAACTTTGTTGTTGTGGTAATGCTATTATGACCTACTGAGTTACTCTAGATGTACACCTCTGATCTAATATATGTATTACATAATTCTATGGAAATAAAGGCTGCTTTGAAAAAAAAAACATTAAAGGAAAAAAATGTTTAACAATTAGTTAATCATATCAATGATTCGGAAATGATGATATTGAACGATTCCCCTTGCAACTAAGAGCGACGATTTTCAATCGTTGCTCTAAAAACTGATGTAACATATTCTGATCATGGTGTTGGAACAAATTCTGCAAAGGGAATTTATTTTTTTAAGAGAGAAGAGAAAGACACATAGTACATTCACCGTAAAACGGCAGTCTTCCAGGTACATGTCAAAAAGTTCACATCATTTAAGACATCAGTGCAGACAAGGCTGTTGCTGATGTCATTCTATATCATTTATTTAGCAAAACAAACAGTTCTTTCATGAGAAAGATCTTCCATTGTATGGTTACAGTAAACTTTCACCTACGTGTCACTGGAAATGTGGTATTGTAAAAAGTAGTGATATAATGTTAAGATAACGATATCACATGACATGATCCAATATTAAACAATATAAAAGAAATTCACCATTTCTGAAACACTTTCCTCAATGTTCAGGATTTTTGTGTCAAATATAATGAAAGGGATGAACAACTAAGTTGTATGGGTCAGGAGTAAAATGTACATCAATTGATGAATAGAGTGTGCTATGGTGCTGCATTAGTACCTTATGATGGATAGTGTAAGCACAGTCTAATACAGGAGACTGTAAATACAGCCTAACTAAGGTACAGTGTGGTAATGCGTTAAAGAGAGCAACACACATCAGAACACATGTGTAAAGCTACTATTTTTTTGCTAAAAATCCAATTGTACAATTTCCGTGCAGTTGGTCCATGTCTCCGTTTATACATACTTGACCGATCTCGACCAATCCACAGGCATATACTAATCAAGTTGTGTTCTTTTTATATCCGAAGAGTTCTCAACTCCAACATTTAAGGAAAAAAGATATTTAACAACCAGTTAACCATATCAAGGATTTGGAAATGATGATTTTGAACGATTCCCCTTGTAACTAAAGCCCAATGCCCATCTACCGATTTCGGAACATTTATGTACGTTTCTCGGCAACAAACGGAGGGTGATTTGTCTCAGCCGAGCTATCCCAACGGAGTCGGTAGATGTAGGACAGCTAGGCAAGGCTACCCAGCGATTAGTGAATACTCGGTTTCTTTGGTTTTTGCCCTCCCCAGCGATTAGTGGACCATACACAGATTTTATCAGTGTGCGGATCGAGTGAGGGGTTACGTAATTTGCCTGCGACAAGGTGACCGACTCCTATACGATTTGGGAACTAATCGTTCAACCCTAAATCGGTAGATGGGCATCCAGCTTAAGAGCAGGTGAGTAAAGCTACTATTCGCTCCACAGGAAAATATAACACTGAGTCTCGCGAGCAGCGAGGGCAGTAAAATCAGCAGAGAGACAGTAAGATAACACCTGGAGTGAGAACGCCTCCTGCAGACCACTGTACAGCCGCAAGCCTCAGTGGTAGGCCGATACATATGTGGATATAAATACTGCAGACTGGGAAGTGGAGCCCCGGCTGGCCCGCTTCTCAATATGAACTTCTAGCTTCTAGTAATAAGAAACATCAAGGTAAGATATTACTCAGCAACAACACTGTCTTCTTCATATATTGGACTATACTGTGGAGAAACTTAACATCTACTCATCTGTGCTACTAGTTGCCTAGTTGTCATGAGCTGGCAAAATATTATGTGATTGATTTCACACAGTTATGTATTATTATGGACTAGACCTATGTGAATGATCAAGAATTGTTATCCAACTTTGACCCCCTTGAATAATTGGAGTTTCATCTACATGATTGTGTGAACTACTCAATTGTCAAATATGTCCCTTTGAATTATTCGGATAATAATGGGTGCTATTGATCTTGGTTGTGAGAAATTAATTAAAGGACAAGATTATATCATTATGGAAATCGCCAATCTGATTTCCAGGAAAGTCTAATGAAGGTTGGTAAACATACACACCAAATGATTGAATGATTCCACCTGAACATTAATTATTTATCAAAATTTATTGAATTCTAATTCTTTGATTTGTTGTACCTCGTGTCAGTGGGTGTGACGTTACGATGCTTTACTGGCACTGTGCCATTAGAGTGAAGTAAGAACAACAAAGCTTTACTATTTGATTAATTCAACTTTGATAATAAGCTTTAGTAGTAGAGTGCCTCAAACAGTTTGATTATTTAATTAACCAAGAGTCTTAAGGTAACTATTTATTGCTAACATAATGCAATACTGTCCACTTGTAAAGTTCCAGTCTATACATCCCTATTATGACCAATTATATTAATTTCTATGCAAGAGATTAGTAATCTAAATTGTCCATATTTGATAGTACCTAAAAAGACTGCATTAAGACAGTCTCCCATTTTATAGCAGCCCCCCCCTGTCTTGATGTTGACTGTATGATAGTCATATATTAGATGGCATATTTTCCCTCATTATCACTCACTCTAGTTCCCAGACTGGCCACATGGGGGCAGGGCGCTCTGATATGACACTCACACCTGACCCTGGTGACAAACCGGAACTGAGTTCACAAGAACCCAGATGCCACCTGCTGTGTGTATATAAGTGGATGTTTTATGTTGGATTAAACAGTTAATTATAATTGAGGCGGACTTGGAGTTAAATTGTTTATTCAATTTAAACAATTAATTTTTCATGTGTGAAAATTGAAACATCAAGTCATTATGATGATGAATGTTTAGTTGTAATTTCCATGTACTGAAAAATTACAAATGTCCAATACATTTGATATAGGATAATTACTATTCCTGAAAAGGAGAAAAATTCTCAATTCTGAGAAAGATGCCAACGGGCATGGGGCAAGATGCCCTAGTTCATAGTCACTTGAAATACGGTGTGGGTGGGCGGGTTCCAAACTTGAGGACCTTGCGTGAAGGCCGCTGGTGGTGCCCTCTGTGAGGTAGGGGACATCTGAGAGGTGCTGATCTGTCAGGCAACAGGTGGAGCCACCAATCCGCCTCTTATAATTACTATCCAATTTCCAATTACCCTCAATTATAATTGAGGCGGACTTGGAGTTAAATTGTTTATTCAATTTAAACAATTAATTTTTCATGTGTGAAAATTGAAACATCAAGTCATTATGATGATGAATGTTTAGTTGTAATTTCCATGTACTGAAAAATTACAAATGTCCAATACATTTGATATAGGATAATTACTATTCCTGAAAAGGAGAAAAATTCTCAATTCTGAGAAAGATGCCAACGGGCATGGGGCAAGATGCCAAAATAATTAGAACTGCTGGGAAGGGGTCGACGTCCTTCCCGGCGGGGGTAATAATGCCCCATGGTTGGTTATCCTGTGAGGGAAATATGAGATGCTTGGGACCTGAATAAAGAGGCGGTCGCCATGTTGATCTCGAGAGCACCGAGGAAATAAAGGGCATTCCTGCAAGCGCGGGTGTTGACGTGTTGAGATGGACCCGGACGTCGGCGGTGATACGTTGGAAAGTGATCCAGGATGTGTACGGCATCGCAGACGGGGCATCATGGACGTCTTGTCATCTCAGAGGACGTGCGAACTCCGCCCAGAAGTGGAGGGCGAGGGAGGTCGAGCCTCTGAGGGAAAAATTTACTCGGGAGGTTCCGAGAAGCTCCAGGCGTGATGAACCCAGAGGGATAATGAAGTGGATATGCTACAACTGTCGCATGTTCCGAGATGCCAAACACCGAGGTGAGCATTGGTGAGGTGGAGTTGGGACAGTTGTAGGGAGGATATGAGGCACGTCAGCGGGGGGCGGGGGTGAGGTGTAGGGGCACAACCCGAGGAATCGCCAACCCCCTCCGAGGCCCCTAGGTGCGTAGAAGATACCAGGGAGAGGTGACCAGCAGAAATTATTTCACATTATTTCACCTTATTCCACATTTACAGAAGCACAAAGGTGAACCACATGGGGGGGGGGGGGGGCGTAGGGGCGCAACCCGAAGAACCACCGCCCCCTCCGAGGCCCCGAGGTGAGGAGAAACATCAGCAGGCTTGGTCCCGACTCAGAGATGGATGGGTCCGAGGGAGAGGTGACCGAGAGAAATTATTTCATATTATTTGACATTATTTCACAGTCAGAGGCACGATCAAAGATGAGCCACGAGGGAGGGGGGAGGCGTAGGGGCACAACCCGAGGAACCGCCACCCCCTCTGCAGAAAGAGGAGCCACGTGTGTGTGTTGGGGGGGGGGGGGGGGGCAGCGTAGGGGCGCAACCCGAAGAACCACCGCCCCCTCCAAGGCCTTGAGGTGAGGAGGAAAATTAAGGAGCTGGTCTCGACTCAGAGAAAACTGTTTCCGAGGGAGAGGTCCGAAGTCGGAGAATGATGGTTATTTCACATCATTCCAGATAATTGACACCCAGGAGATAATTTCATCTCAAAACATGCAGAGAGCATCGTTGACAACCATAGCATCATGACTCAAACGGGGGCTCTCAAGAATCAAGATACATAACGTATTAATGATACCAAGTCCTGGACTCTGGATTCCTCGCGCGTCTCCCGAGTCTTCTAGATGGATGGGTCCGAGGGAGAGGAGACCGTGAGAAATTATTTTATATTATTTGACATTATTTCACAGTCACAGAGGCACGATCAAAGATGAGCCACGAGGGGGGGGGGGTGGAGGGGCACAACCCGAGGAACCGGCCCCCCCTCCTATGCCACGCGGTGAGTAGAGGAATTGGCAGAGGATAACTGTTAAAATACAAGAGAAAAGTGAGCGGGAGGGAGTCCCTGTAACTCGGGGCTCCTCATCCATCTTCCGAGGCCCCGAGACAGCGGTTAAAATGAGTCCAGCCCTTGAATCCGATGAACAGGCCTGTAACTAGGCCCGAGGCGTGTAGAGGAGGCCTGCAGCGTATTGGCGGGACTCGCATTCCTGGAACTCGGACATCTCGACGTGTGAGGCCTGGGAGGCCGCCTGTGGCACCGGAGACGTTTGGCGATGCCCTGACGCACATGATGCACAGGAGCCAGTGTAGAGTGCAAGAGGCGGGAGAAGACATAATTTACAAAGGGGTCGACCGGGGAGGTATTCTGACTAACCGTGTGTGCAGGCTGGTCAGAGTCTTTGCCTTGTGATGTTGAAGCAGTTGGATGCCGGTCTGCCAGGATGCCGGAGGATGCCTAAGATTTTTTTTATCCACTCCTTGCTGCAAATCCAGGGTCGGGATCCACTCGCCATCTTTGGTTCTCAAGTCGGGATCTCCGGTGACTCAATCCCCGTCGATTTTCTTCAGGTGCATCTGGATATCAGCGATATTTTGTATCGCCGTATCGGCCCGAGTCTCTCTGTCTGTTTCTAGGTCTTCAAATGGCGATTTTCCACATTTTTGGAGTGGTTGGAGGACAAGTAAGACCAAAGAGAAACTTCCAAACTTGAGGACCTTGCGTGAAGGCCGCTGGTGGTGCCCTCTGTGAGGTAGGGGACATCTGAGAGGTGCTGATCTGTCAGGCAACAGGTGGAGCCACCAATCCGCCTCTTATAATTACTATCCAATTTCCAATTACCCTCAAGTCTTTTACGGATAGTAGAACATAGTACTTCTGTGTTTGAGTTCTTACTCCCTTCTTCTTAAGGTCTACACCTAGCTAGTCTGGGCCTCTACACTGTGATGTCCAATATTGAACAATAGCAAGGGTGATGCTCATGTTTTAGTAGTAAAGGCACATGTGGCATGTGCACAGAAGGAAAAACATTGCAAAAGATATAGACATCCTGGGTCTACTATCTAAGCATGGTGAACATGTTGAATTTGAAATATAATTCAAACTAGACATGAAAGAGGGAACAAAGACAGATGTCAAAGATATTTGAATACAGTAGCAGTCTGCATTGTTATCTTTGCACATACTGTGCTGGATTGTAACACCACATCAAGCTTGCATGGCTTTAAAAAGAGCAATGCAATATCAAAACTGGGATGTGACTTTTTTTCTCTAAACAAGCAGACGTGTTTATGAATTCAAATTAAAACATAGGAAATGTCATCAGGCAAAAGGATCTGTTCATATGTCTATTTACAATTGCAATATTGTTGAATACTTTGTGGTACCACATGTTTTATGAGAAGACCACCAGCAGCAATGTACATAGCAGTTGATGTCAATGTTCTACCAACAATATCAAATCTATCAACATACCCAAGTTTGGCTAAGCCATGGGTCAGATGTACCTCAAGAGTAATAGTCTTTTAATAGATTGTAAAATTGCATGCAATGACCATTAAAGTATACTCTAACATTGAAACCCTGCTTTCTGAAACTGATTCAAAGGATGACCAAATAGATGATTATAGCACTTTGGTTGTATCAAATTATACTATGTGTATTTGTGGATCAGTATATATCATATGTTCAGGTTTCGCACCACAAAATCATGGAAAGAGTGTGATCTAATAATGTAGTACCTTAAGCTGCAGATACAGCATTCGGTATGTATATGTATTATCATTGATGTACCAGGTTAATGTAGTATCATTGCATTGGCAAAGGAGGGGTTATAATATGATATAAATGACAATTATGCAATTCGTGATAACATATAATGATAGAGAGAGACTGAGTAACATGTTTGAAATATATCCTGTGTCTCAGGTGTAAATATAATTGGTTTGAAATGCGTATTCACGTTTAATGTGTTGATTATGGGCACACACAGAGAAGTCCAAAATCTGGAGAGGGCGAGTATTAATTAGCCCCTAAAAATTACGATCCACCAAATAGGTACCTGTAGAGAAAAAAAGAGGGTTGAAAACTATTGTAATTTGTTTTATTACCCCTAAATTTTGGTAGATTACCTCGGATATATAAAACCGGCCGATTTTTAGGCATCGATATGGAGTCGGGAACCACCGATCGATTTTAAGTGTACACCAACACTAGATCAGTAAATTGAGAAAGCCTGGCATTTGAAATGGCCATCGATTAATTTTGGCCAAACGACTTGGTCAATAACCAACAGAATCAAAAGGATCTTATTTCAGCGGGAAGACTCAAGGTCTCATCATGAACATTAAGTCAGTATGGATCTAAGAGGGTGCGTCCACCAACTAAGACAGTGCTGCGACACGCGCCGACAAGAAATTTCCAATCGGTGCCTTGTCGCAGCCCTGTCGTGAGGAGAGGAGCTCTACGACAGCGTTGTCGGGGCATGTCGGGAAGAGCAAGCTCCACCTAAATTTTCTATCGTAGACCTCTGCGACAACCTCCCGACATGTCACGACATGCCACGACAAGGCTCTAAAATCGAACATGTTCGATTTTGTCGTAGCCTTGTCGGAAGGCCCCCGACAACCTCCCGACAAGCGTTGTGTCACAGCCTGTCGGGGCCTTGTCGAAGCCTCTTGTCGGGAACTATGGTCCACCAACCACGACAAGGCTACGACATGCCTTCCAATCGTAGAGCTGTCGTGGACCTTGTCGGAAAGCCGTTGTCGCAGCCCTGTCGTGGTTGGTGGACGCACCCTCTAAGATGCAGGAGGAACCAGGTATAGGGCACAGACTGATTACTAGTTCCACCATCATCCACCAGGAAATTGTAATATAGCGCCACTGTAGTTGGAAACCCACTCTTTTCTGCTGTCATAATCTATAGATAATCACATTTATTAACCATTTACATTAATCTTTACAGAATCTAAAGCACCATTCACAAAAACTGTAGCTGTAATGTAAGGGGGTACATACAACGGTCTCTGCATAGCAGTTATTCTGTCCATTATTGTTTGTGACCAATGATCAGAATAACTGCTCTGCAGAGACCATTGTATGTACCCCCTTACAGTACAAAAACAAAACACACACAAAAAAATCAACCAACCACTAAGGAACCAGCAAACCTCATGATCAACCGAGTATAATGAAACCTCACTAAGCAACCGTAACTAAGCAACTTATCTTTTCAACAAACCAGATCCTTAAGGAGAGAATCAACACAAGAGAACCACATACTGCCTGAAGAAGTCCCCTAAAAGCGGACGAAACGTTGCAAATAATCAATTCTAATCTCCCCCCCCCCCCCCTATCTCGATGTATAATTACCCCCAAATAAATTCACTTTAAATTTAATCAGATTGTCTGGTTTTCTGTGGATTAAGATTCTTCTTGATCTATAGATCATAAGAGGAGGCTAAAACCCTTTTATGGCAAACATACAGAGATTTTCCTGCTCCACCAGACAGGTTCTATAACATATCATTATATATATATATAACCATGATTACATAAATATAAATTGATAACCAATACCACACTGACAATTATTTCCTGCTTTGTTGTGTAGCGTCACACCCACTCTTAAAGGTATCCCGGTTTCTGATGCGGTAACCGGTGATAACGTCGTAACTCCCACCTGTTTAAGGCCCGGCGTCCACCTACCACGATAGAATCGTAGACCTCCCGATATGGCACCGATACAAAAAGCAAATATCGGCGACCTATCGGGAAGGTGCAAAATCGTAGACATATGTCTAGACATGCCAATCCACCACACATTGTATGGGTTTTTTATCGGTGTCTAATCGCAGAAATGTGGTCAACTGCCCCGATATTAGGTGACCTTCCGACGCGATTTTGATTTTGCATCGGGAGGTGCATCGTAGGGCATATCGGTGCCATAACGTAGTCGGTGGACGCCGGGCCTAAACGGTCATTCCGCTGTTATCCGCTCACCTGAGCACACGGTTTTAATCTTACTTGTGTTGTTCAAGCTTTCAAGCATCTTTAATGTTGTTGGTATTACTAGTGGAGAACCTAGTCCTCTCACCTTACAGCCTTGGCACACTGCTACGCCGTAGTGGATGCCCTTAGCCGTGTCATGACACACCTGGCATTCAGCAATCGGAAAGGGCATCGTGTCTTGTCCTATGACTGAAAATGAAACAAATATATTGTTACATTCTTAAGTGTCACAGGAAAACTAGCAGCAAAGCGCAAATGAAATATAATATGACATCTCAAAAGATAATAAATTGTTCCAATATAAATGATTAAATTGTAATATTCATATTTCTCTTCTGCTAGTGTGGCGTCATTCTGTATAAAAAGAAATGCATGTTGTTCAATAAGATACAAATTATTGGTATCTTAAAATCACTTGTAGATGTCTGATTATTAAGTCTAAAGTTTTCCCTTGGTTGGAAAATGATGTAGAACTATTAAGAGCCATGTAAGTCCAAAAACTGGACAAAGGCATCACTTAAGTTTGTTTCAACTGGAGCCAGCGGAGGATAGGCAATACTTTGCCAAGCTGTTTTTCTTACTCCAGTATAAATAAAAACCTTAAGGGAAAAAGAAAGAAAAATGAATGCAGTATTATCACTGATGCTTAAAGATACGAGAGATATGTCTGTTTAGTTTGTTTGATTTTAAATTGGGTCAACTATATCACAAGTCCTCTCTAGACTTCCTCAGGATTCAGCATTTCTAACTAGTTTATAGCCTATATATAAGACAGCGACACGCCGATTGTTCCCGATTACACCTTTGCCTGACGGATCCGTCGGGTCGGTCTGAGTCGTGTCGCTGTACGCTCATCAGAGATCCGATTATAATCGGGCCGGGCATTACTAGCATAGGGGTAATGACCGACTCTGCCCGACCTTAATCGTGTCGCTGTACGCACTTCACCGACTGTTTGCGATTCTGAGTAGGCCGTTTAAGTACCTATCATGTGTATACTCCCGTTTGATATACAGGTATTATACACCGGTTTGTAGGGGAGACGATGGAGATTATAAATCTGGAAACAGTTTATCTTAAATAGAACGCAACGATATCTTAAATAGAACAGAAGTTATCAAACTTTGCATCATATTCTATCAAGGCCTATCACCCGGCACGGGGATCGGCCGGGCTGGGCTCCCGGCCGATCTCTTTGATTTCAATCGGTTCGTTTTTACCTACCATATATAAAAAGGCACGTTTTCGACAAGATCTGCTTGGAGTTGCTCCCCCACATAGAGACAAATAGAACCTGGGACCTGTTTCACTAGTTTTGTGACATGTCTAGATGGCGTGACATGTCTAGATGGTGTGACCGGTTTCATAAGAACTATACATTAAACTTAATTTTGTGCGTTCTTGCTTGCACTGTTGGTGCCGCTTTTCATGTCTGTCTTCACTTTTGTCACAAAACTAGTGAAACATGTCCATGCTGTGTAGATTTGTCTAATTCCTATGTTTGGAGTCTGTCTTTTCCCAAGGGCAGCTACTTGTTTTGTCACAAAACCAGACAACCCAATCTGTCTGTATGGTGTCACAGACATGTCACGAAACTAGTGAAACAGGTCCCAGATCTGTGTAAGGAGACTGAATATCAGGAGAGAGATAATCTCGTGTGCAGAAAAACTCATTCCGAGTTCGGCGAGCGGCCTTATGTGGGTCCTGACGCTGAAGGCCTTAGAACGAGGTTATAAAGGGAGGAGGTGTGATCGGGAAGAATATTTAGTTATAAGACAGCGACATTATAGTTCCCGATTATCATTGTCGATCGGATCGGTGAGAATCCGTGGTAGATGTCGGTGTCTTATGGGCTTTAGATGACAGGATTAGTGATCGAATCTATAAGATGAATCTAGGTACAAATCTCATACACCAAGGTATACTTCGAATTCTCACACCACATACACAGCGTACGAGAAGGGTTGGTCTTTGTTATCGCAGAAAGTCTATCACAGTTGGAGATACAGGAGAAAGGTGATTACACACCACACCACAAAGACTGATCCCGACCTACTTTTCATGCTTTGTCAAACAACCTTTATTATTACTGGCCATAGAGACCCCCCCCCCCCCCCCCCCACCACCACCACCACCACCACCGCCACCACCACCACCCCCTATCCACACTCCATACTACGTAAGGTCCTTTATGGTCGGTCCCATGGCAACGTATACTTTGGCCTTAGAGAACTGGGACATGGGCCTTATTTCAAAAGCAGCGGAAGATCCGTGAATAGCGGTTTATTCATTAATATCGTGAGCTCCCGTTGCATAAGCAGATAGGTTTTATGGCCTCGTCTCCTTCCCGAGTGAGCGGGAGGAAATGGCGGTAGGTTCCGTTGCATAACAAACTGCCGCTCGGGGATACGTCCGCTATTTGGGAGGAAAAGCTCCCGCTATATACGAGAGGGTCGACCCTCTCGTACATCCCCAAATAGCAGTATGAATATGTCTTTTTCAAACACTAAATCTCATTCAAATTGAAAAATATTTGTAGCGAGTAATTCTAATTGTATTTCATATGTTAATTCCAAATTTCATAACTTTCTGATAATTATTTCATCTTATACTGGAAAGTCAGCGAAGAATTCCAAACAGTAAGACGTGATATATTTACTAATACCTTACACAATGCCCCGAACTGTTTGACATGATAACTGTCTTGATGCACTGAGTCATATATTGGTACCGGGGTATACACATATTAAGAAGGAAACCCACGAGATGAAAATAATTTGGTCCGTACTCCACCGAGTCTGACTGCAGTACTGGGCGGCCCTGGCCTTTAGCACCTTTGATTTTCGCACTTACTGAATGTGGGGTGTTAAAGGGTTGCTTTGTGTGTGTGGGGGGGGGGGGGGGGGGGGGGGGGGGAGGGAGGGGGTGTGAAGAGCGAGGTGTGAATGCGTGACCTCACCTGTAAGCCAACCTGGGATAGTAAAACTGTTCATTGAACTGTGTTGGATACTGTAGATATTTATCTGTTCATTTTATTTATCTATCTTATTTTTTTTATCTTTTAATTGATTTTGTATTTGTTTTCATGTATTTGCTTAGAATAGTTCATTCAATAAACCTTTTATCTAATAACCGACATTTCCTTCATCTACATTGGTATACTTTACTATATAACCATCAACAGACTGAAAACCCCGCAGCCAGGAATCGTACCCGCGATCCCGAGTTCAACAGACCGATACACTAACCACTAGACTACCATGTGCGTTCTTCCCAACCAGCCGCTATGATACACTCTCCGAACATAGATATTGTAGCCCAGTATAAGATTAATAACACAAAATATCTGCTGGGAGAGTGATATTGCCTGAACAACGAACGTATACCCGAAAATAACGAACGAACGAGACTGCTGGATAGCGAGAGGGGTTATGAAACGCAGAATTAACTGGCACGTTGTTCATCTCGCTATCCCAGCCACTATTCTAAGGGTCCGCTCGGTAAAACCTCCCGCAACTTTTGAAACAGGGCCCTGTTTCATTAGTTGAAAAAACTCTCGTAGTTGCTCTCACTAACCAAATAGCAGCACCTCGCTAACAGCGAGCGGCACTTTGGACCAACAGTGGTAGTACCCGTTTCAATAGTTAGTGAGGTCTCGCTGTTGGCGCCCTCTCATACTGATCAGGCATTGGCTCATATGCCCACCCAAGATATTGGTGCGCATATATATGTGTCTTCACCCTGTCTCAATCCATCTTTTTATGGTTTTCATGTCTTGTCTTAGTCAGTTGTTTTTTTTAGTAAGAATAATGAATTGTGAATGTTTAAGAACTTGTCAAGATATAAGTGAAAAATGTGCAGCAAGAAAATACCATGAAATGTCAAAACTCATCAAATGGATTACATAACACCAGCCGAGTTACTTAATATTAAGGGTGCCAAATTTCTAACTGTGAATGTAAGAAGTCTATACAAGTGATAAGTTGAACTCAAGGAAGTCTTGAAAGAAACAGATTTTATAACAATAACAGAAACTTGGTTAACTGATAAATACTCAGAAAATATGTTATCTTTAAAAGACATGTATATATTACGAAATGATCGCAGTTATGAAAGTAAAAAATGTGGAGGGGGGGGGGGGGGTAGCATTATAATATGCTCATACGACATATCAACCTTTCACAGAAAAAATTGTAGACTACTGTATTTCAAATGAAGTAATAGAATGCTTGACTTGTGAGGTGAAAGTTCCAAATAGAAAAAGATTAGTAATAATCTCAGTATACAGGCCGCCAGGAGATCATGTACAAGACTGTTATGAATATTTGTGTGATATTCTCAATGATATACGGTTTAAACATGCAGAGTTCTGGATTCAAGGGGACTTCAATGTAAATAGTACTGCCACTAGATGTCCAAAATTTAAAATTATGAGAGATTTTCTACTTACTAATAACCTTGAACAGCCTAAAACATCTGCAACTTTTTTATACAATGGCGGTAAAAGCACCATTGACCACATTTATTCAAATAGTAAATATGTATCCAAATCTGGTAATATTAATCATTATATATCAGACCACATAATGATTTTTGGAGTTAGAAAAGAAATCCGAGACAAAAACACCAGGAAAATTATAGAGTTTAGAGAACTAAATAAAATGGAACTAAAAGAAGCTAAAGAAATAATAGAAATAATGGACAGGTATGAACCGCGATTCTGATCGTGAAAATTTTGTCACATATTTGGAGACTGAAATAGAAAATAGATATCCTATACAATGTAAGATAGTAAGAACTAAACATGGAGAGATATTATCAAAAAGTCTAAGCAATGAAATAGATAGGCGTAAAAAAGTTCTAAATATTATCCGATGCATGCCAACAACAAACCCTTCTTACATTATATACTTAACTGAAGCTAGAAGGTTACGATGGCAAATAAATCGGGATTTACGAAAAACTAAAGCCAAGAAGATTCAAAAGAATTTGAATGAAAATAAAAAGAACCCTAAAAAGTTTTGGAGATTGGTCAACACAGTCTGGGGAAAAACAGATAGCAAAGAGATGACAAAAACTATAAACAATGAAAAATCAAACAAAGAAATTAATAATGAGATGAATGAGTTTTTTGTAAATGTGGGATCGAGCGGAGTAACATCAGACCGAGATGAGCAAGTAATCATCGAAGAAATGTCAGAACCAGATCGTGATTATAAGGTAGGTCAACTGGATGATGCAGACCGAACAGACAATGCCGAGATAATTAGAATAACAAAAAGTTTAACAAATGGTAAGAGTACGGGCCTGAAATTGGTAAAATCAGACACTCTCAAGCAACTGATGTTAGCAAAACCGGATATACTTGTCAAATTGATAAATTGTTCGTTGAATGATGGTATTTTATAGAAAATCAGCGCTGAATGTTGGTAGAACCTATTGGGATAAACTACCATCACATATCCAACTGTTACCACGAGGAGACTGTTTCAAATTCAAATTGAAGGAAATTCTACCAGATTTGCTAGATGGCGAAGACTTCGTGTAAACTATTGTTTTGGCGAAAAATCAATTTCGGAATGTAAGGATAAGGATCAAAAGATCTTACTATTATTTGCTGTAAAACCAGTATATGTTATGTGTTGTCTACTGTTTGTAATGTCTGTGTATCTGTCTTGTATTGCTTTTCATGTGACTTCACTATGGAAGATCGCCGTTTTGTAGTGCGAATAGTGCTTGTCGTTAAACTGTTTCTTGAATAAAAAAATATAAAAAAATTCCCAGATAATTTAAAAGTTAAAAAAATAACCCCAATTCCGAAAGATTCCGTAATTTAACATTGTATTCAAACTGGAGACCAATAACAGGACTTAGTTTTATCTAAAAAATTTATGAAAAGGTAGTTCATAAAAGAATTTTTAACCAACTGAATATAAATGACTTTTTTATTGAAGAACAATTTGGATTTCGACCGAACCGCTCAACAGCCCAAGCCATATTTAGTCTACTTAAGGAACTAATAGAAAAACTTAATAATAAGGATGTAGCATTAGTAACGTTTATAGATTTCCGAAAAGCTTTTGATTCTGTAAATCACTTTAAATTATTAGAAAAACTAGATCAAATAACTTTAGTCCCATACCTTGTCACTATAATGCAAAACTATTTAACAAACCGAAAAATAAGAACTAAATATAATAATGAATTATCTGATGAACAAATAATTAAATGTGGAGTTCCACAAGGTTCGGTTGTTGGTCCTTTATTATTTATAATCTTTATTAATGACATAATATCTAATCTGACTAACGTAAAACCAATAATTTATGCAGATGATATTGTGTTAGTATCACATAGTCGAAATCAGGGAGAGGCACAATACAGAATGGAGGCTGACTTACTTATGATAGAAAACTGGTCGACAATAAATAAATTATTTATAAACTATAGTAAAACTAAAGTTATGTGGATTGGAAATCAGCGTGGACTAGATAGAGAAAAAAAGATACTCTTTGGTAAAATTGAACTAGAATCATTAAAGGCCTATAAATACCTGGAATTATATTTAATAACAAACTTAACTTCAAAGAACAATTTGAGAAAACAATAAGAGCAGTAAATTTAAAGCTTTTTAGAATAGGAAAGATCAGATATATGATAAACTTCGAAACAAGCCTGAAAATTCTAAAGCATATGGTACTGCCAATTATAGAATACGCAGACCATGTTCATTATTGTATGACCAAATTACAACGACAAAAAATACAAATCTTGCTAAATAAGGGAATGAGAATAGCCATAGGGAGAAAGAACTCTAAGGATATGAACAGGGGAAAACTACATGAAATGTGTAAGTTACGCAACTTAAATGTTAGAAGAGCAACACATCTGCTTGTGTTAATGAAGTGGTGGACAGAGGATGATTCTCATATTTATGAGATAGAGAACAAGCGAACTCGAAAAGACTCAACAATAAATCTGAAAATACCGCGAGAAAAAATTGAGAAATATAAACAGTCACCAATTTGTAGAGGCAAAAGATTTTGGGATAAATTACCAAAAGAAGTCCAAACTATTACCACTGGTGAGTTGTTTAAAATGAAGATAAAAGAGATTTTACATGTCTTCCTAGAACCTGTTTTCCTGGTGTCTGTACATATTTATGTTATGTGTTGTATGTGATTGTCATATGTATTGTTATGTGTAATGTGTGTGACTACATTATGGAAGATCGCAGCCATTGTTGTGAATAATGTTTGTCGTAAAATTTTGTCTCCTGAATAAAAAAATAAAAAATAAAAAAATAAAAACATATTGTATCAGATATTATAACATATATAAGTAAAGAAAAACATGTTCCGAACAATTCCATATGTATGTATTAAGCATATATAGATTTTCACAATTCTCTAGTGGTCTGTACTATGTGACTGCACTCCTCAGTCGGTATGCCACTGCGCCGCTCGACCCTAGGCTATCACAACAAAGTATTCCAAGCGAGAGCCACACTGCGCTGCTCCGGTTTATCGCTTCGCAAAACCTGTCTCTGCAATGATAGACTCTTTACAATCTTAGGATTTTAAGATGTTCCCTCCGTGCCTTTTCACGGGTATACCGCGATGTAGTACTACCCAAGATGAAATATAGTTCTTAGCTGCATCGAGCGTATCTGACAATATCCCAGTGATATTTGTGGATTTCTTTCGCAATTATTTAAAGTATTCTAGTGTCAACTTTTTCAGGCACTTTCAAAATGATATAAATTGTTTATAACAGTTTTAGTTTTCGAAGTAAACATTAAACTGTCACCTTGATAGCTGATTCATACTATCTCTAACTTCTTGTTTCTACTGAATATAAAACTATTCTATGCCACTCAGAAAGATGTAAAACTATGCCATCTTCATTATGAGTGATATTTATACTGTTGACAATCTTTTAAATGTGTTCGACCAGTTTGAGTCTGAAATGACAGTTAGGTTTCCACCATGACCTAAAAACGGTTATGGCTGTGGTGACCTAGATCCCCATCCCTGCAGGTCCTGTCACTCTGCTGTCATTACCTGGGACTGCACCCAGAGAGGTAGTGTAGTTGTTCAGATATGTTTATGAAATACATTGCCATGTTTGCTTGCTGTAGACATGATATGGAAATCAGAGATGGGCATGCAACACATATATTATTTGAAGTCTATTCAACCATTTCCGATAATGTTTATAAACATCTGCACGTGCGAAACGGCGACCTAGATCTCCGCCAAAATGTAGTTCCTACCCAGAGGCCTGTAATAGCAGCGACGAAAGGTTGCTCTAGCGGTGCAGTGTGAGCGAGAGCTACAGGGATCTCAACAGCGACGCCAGTTTGGTGGTGGCCATTCCCGTTTACTCCCACCGGCTTCTGAAACAGCTCTCCTGGGAGAGCTGTTTGTAACACCTGTACACCGCAGAAGGTGTCGCGTGCCCGCCACACGCAGGCAATAAGGCAAGTATGAGAGGAAATTAAAACCTGAACCTGGCTCATTGATGTCACTTTCATTAGCGCTGCACGCCACTGCTGGGTGACAGAATCTCGCAATTCTGTCCTTACGTGCGATCACACGAACCCACCACACTCCTCACGTCACTGAGACCATATCGTGCAATGGCAGGCATAAGGGGTCCCTCCCCCTACTATGACGGGCTACGACGGGCTACGACGGGCTACGACAGGCTAAATTAAGTCCACGACGGCTGCACGTGTGGCCGACGTTGTCGCCGACACGCGGTTCCATCGGGGACGTATGTCCTGTGTGTACTGCCCGCTCATGCCCATGTGGTCTTTATGACCGTACAACATGGAGGTGGTGTATGGGGCATGTGCAGCGACAAAATCCAATAACTCCTCCAGAATCAAAGGTAAAAATTGGATATTTTAAAGTATATAGTAAGAATAGAGGGAAACTATTTTCCAGTGAGAGAAAGTCACAGTTACTCGGTAAGGCTTGGAAAAATAACCGTGGGCAGTAATTACTGCCCAAGCCCTTGGCCGCAGGCAATAATTTTTCCAAGCCTTACCGAGTAACTTTGACTTTCTCTCTCCAGAAACTTGGTTTCCCTATTCCTATACACCTGCAAATGTGGTTTAATAATGATAATTAGCATTATTTGCTCACCCACCATCAAACCCGAAGCCAGATACAACCTTATCGAGTAACTTAATACTCTATGTTTTCTCCCCACTGCGCTTTTCATATGAATTTTGTAAGAGACTATCTGATTGGTCTGAATGTCAACCTTGGGTTACTCCACCCCAAAGAACGAGGTGTAATCATATAGAGAAACAGGCTTACTGTCTCCGTACGGATAAAATACGCGGTAAAATCGGCGATCAGATCAACCGATGCCGAAGGCAGAGGTTCATCTGATCGCCGATTTTACCAAGTATTTTATCCGTACGGAGACAGTCAGCCTGTTTCTCTATTATTATATACCTTAAAATATCGAATTTTTAACTTTGCTACTGGGGGAATATTTGGATTTTGCCGCCGTACATGCCCCGTACGCCACATACATACCCCGTACGTCACCTAGGTGTCGTACGGGTATAAATACGACATGGGTAGGAGCGGGCAGTATGTGTAGGATATACTACCACAGGTATATAATAATAGAGTATACGGCCATATGTATATAGGAACACGAAAACAGGTATATTGTGTCTGTATGTGATAAATACCTGGTAAAATTGACAATTAAATGGTCCTCTGCCTGCGGCATTGGTTCATCTGATCGTCAATTTGACCACATATTTATCACACACATCCACAGTAACCAGGGCCCGTTACCAAATTTCAAAGATCTTCCAGCAACCGTTGTGCGGGCGCTGTACAACGTTTTTGTCTGGTTGGTGGAATCAACATCTACTCATGGCAAGTGTTAAGCCAAATGAGCAGTGGGTAGCATTTTTGTGTAAGTCTTTGGTATGACCCAAATGGAGTTTGAACCCCAGACCTCTCATGCTCGAGGGGAACATCCCCACCACTTTGCCACAAAAATTTCCATGGGTTTCCGCTTTTTCATTTTCAGTCCGTGGAATTTTTTCCATGATGTAAAACGAAGATGAGAGTGGTTTGAACTTCCTCAAAAAACCTCAGCCGCAAGCCATGGTCAACACTGATATTTTTTCCAAGTTTCCTCTGTGAGTCAGCAAATTCTTGATACTACATTTTTCTACTCTTGTTTTTCATGCCCTAACTGCATATCAAATACTATGGAGTTATCTTAGAACTTCGGATGTGGAAATAAAGCAATGCTCGTCACCATCAACTATATTCACGGTGTACTAACAGACTCATCCTCAATACATTCCATTATCCGTACCTGTAATATCATAACTCTGCCTTCTGGGGTATTCACCGCATTTCTCCTGATCTTATGTTTCTATCCAATTGACAATTACTCAGGAGAATGCCTCCTACCTTTTAAAAAACCGATAGAGCCTCTAGGAGTTCAATATCACTCACCTGACAGACGGCGAAGAATGGATCCCGATCGAGAAGATTGAAAAAAGATGAATCAAAGCAAGCAGTGAGATGGTGGCGAGCGCATGCAGAAAACCTTGCGACTTGTACTGTTCTTACCTGTTGCGCCGGCCTGCTTTTGCTGGGTCGGGAGGCGGTGGTCAGCGCACCTGTCTCTATACAGGTGCGAACGCCTGCCCAACCATCTCCGTGACAACGGAACTGAGGCTGGCTTCCTTAGTTACTCAGTGGACTGAGGGAAAACATCACCTAGCGACGACTTCATTTTCTTTCATAAGTAATCTGGCTGGCTCTCCTATATATATCACAACAAGAAGCAGAGATATCCTCCGTCGTAGACGGATAAGCGCAGCTAACGGTTACCAGTGGGTCGTTGCTCCCAGAAATATGGGAAAGCCGTTGTTCCAGTAATATCATATCGTGTCCCGTAGTATCGTTATTTTCATGTTGTATCGCTACCTTTTACAATACCGCATTTTCAGTGTCATGGGTGAAAGGTACTTTAGACTTTGAAGTGAATATAGATGGTGACATAATTATGATGCGATCCGCAAAAACGGAGTTGTCCTCAAGGCAGCGTATCTGAGTAGGATTCCCACACTCAAAAGGTAGCAATTCTAGTGAAGGACAAACGGCTGTTGTCACACCAAGAGTAGCGTTGGATGTTACACGTATACGTAATAGTTTCCGGGTTTACTGCTGATAATAGATGGCTTTAGTTCCCGTGCCAACTTCTACTTGGTCGACTTTGTTGTGAATGTAGCCTTTCAGTGAGTGAAACTCGCATAGCCAAAAGTCTAGCCGCCAGCCTTGGACATGAAACTTTCGTTTATCTCCAGGTGAGAAATTAAATAAACAGTTCCTGAAGCGACCTTTAAATATCAAATGCGCTACTGACAACGGAGGCCTCGTACTACATTCTACAAGCGTAGCCCTATGTACAGTGGAGTACAATTGTGGAACGAAATACCACTCGAACTACAAGAAGGATCACTGTATCTCTTCAAAAAGTTTGTAAAAATGAAACTTTTTACCTAAAATAAGTGAGGGATTTAGCCTGTTAGGTATGACATCGAGAAATCAACAAAGCTCAGACCGTATGTAAAAAGGTGATATACTATATATATATCCATTACCATCACATCACTTTGTACATGCGCCACACTGATAGACCAGGGACCTGTTTCAGTAGTTTTGTGACATTAGGTTTAGACAGACATCAACAGCGGCACCAACAGTGCTAGCAACAGCGGTAAAAGTCTAGCAAACATCAGCGGATCAGAGCGGCCGGTCTTCTTCATATTTGGAACGATTATAGATTATATGTATCCCCTACTCTTGTTAAAGTGTCATTGCTTAATTCATATGGGAAGTGAGTGAAATTCTGCGTGTCATCGATTGCAGTCTTGTGATCTGTCCGTATGGTGTCACAAACGCCATCTAGACATGTCACCAAACTATTGAAACAGGTCCCAGGCTGGTTCACATCGGCTGGGGACTTTATCCATTATTAAATACAGAAACACGTCTCTTTACGATACCAGGGAGGCACAACAGTGAGATTCCATCGGACTGACTTTGGGGGAATCACTTCTCCAGTGAAGAAAGGAAAACTGAATTAGATATCTCAAGTTGAATATCTTGTTTATTTCGGGCTTCCACTCGACGCCGGACGAAATGCCGCTCACCCGCTCAAATAGGCCCTTGGAGGGCATGGATACTCCAAACATAGGCGAAGAAAGGAGGAAAGAATCGAGGAATGATACTTCTAAATCAGATTTCTTCAACCTACAAGTAGAAGATAAAATGAATGCAATGTTCAACAAATTTCTTGACTTGGAGAAAGATCTTACCAAACTAGCTGAATGAGGTAGTCCTGGAGTTTTAGCTCCGGACTTCACTCGGCTTCGCCTCATGAAGTCACTATGCCAAACTCCAGTCATGGCATATGGTGGCCAAGATTAAAACTCATCCAGTTTTACGATAATAATACTCGGGTGCTTCAATTACCGTATGCCTTGGCATTCTTGTACCCTTGTGGGTCCCGTGATGATCTTAATCAGGACCTTTAATCACTGATGGCTTCAACCTTGTCAGGCTTCCTTGCACGCTTCCAAATGTCTGTGAAAGAGACTATGTGCTCCTTAGTTTGGCAGCCAACCCCTGTTTACACTGAGCTACGCTATATGGCTTGGTCGGGTGAAAGACCACACACGATCACTCAGCGTTCGCCTCAAAGCAAATACTTTTGTTCTCTGTAAACTTTTAAAGCAGACAGGCTTCATATGAAATAAACATAGCTAAAAAAACATGATAAAGAAACCAATATTTAGAATCATTATAAGTTAGGTCTAGATAATGAGTTAGATTAGTTCCATGACCCTTCACTAGAGGGCACGGCGAAAATTCGTCACTCCCTTAGACCACTATAATTATAGGAGGCACGCGGAGCAGCCTGAGCTGTGCACGACGCCGTCTGGCGAAAGTTGGCCGTACTACAGGAGAGGCGAACATGTTCTACACTGGCCGCCAGATCTACACTACATTAGCTAAGGGTAGACAGGGGTTGGTTGCCAAACTAAACATGTTCGCGCATAGCAGCGACAAGGGAAACCAACTAAGCCTTAAATCCTCCCGAAAAAATCTCTACGATGGAATTATGATTCACTCTTGTTCTCAGAAATAAGTGTTGTATAGCCGACGCTCAAGATAGTTCCACTGGGGAAAAACCAGCGCTGCAGTATGTTCCAAACTATCGAGCGGCGCTGCAAGGGGAAAATCACATGACCCGTGGGAGGATCATGTGACCAGCGTACTGTAGTAGCAGGAAGACAAGTGAGAAAACGTCAACAAGACTGAGGCGTGTGATGCCAACGAGTGGTGAGCTCGCCTGTTAGTCACGAGAATAGGCATTCAGACTCGGACAGTACATCGTTACTTTCACCAGGATGGCGTGGACCAAGTTTCAGTTGGCTATAGCCTTCCTCATGTTGATCACAGGGTCGATCAACACTTTGGCAGCAAAGTGAGTGCAGTCTTTACTATAATATAGACGAGTATACATCACCTACAGTAGAACCCCACATGGACGGATACGCTTTGTTCCCGGTACCCTTCGTTCCGGGCCAAAGTGACCGCTTTCTCGGGGTAACCACTTACAAGGGGTTTTCAATTTTCCAATGTGTATCACACATTTTGTTTCACTATTGTAAGTGAGGTAATCGAATAGCTGGTTAGGCAATGGTTGTACAGTAGAACCCTGCCTAACGGACACCCCGCGTTAACGGACGCATGTGCTCGGAATGGAGGGTCTATCAGCTGAATATTTTAAGCGGACACACTGCATAAGCGGACGCTTTGGCTCAGAATGTAGGGTGCTCGCTTATGCAGGGTTCTACTTAGACTGGCTCCAGTCCCTGCATCCTATGTCTACTCTCCTCGCTCGGATACAGGGACTGGTACAATCGGTAATGGTGTTAGATTTCTGGTGCTGAATAGCGCCAGTATTTCCAACACTCTCCATACAGATATCATGGCTACTGGTCAGATATCTGATAGGAGATTGATGCCCTCTCACTTCGATCTTAATCGGGTCACAGTCAGGAGTAGGCTAAATTTATTGCTATGACAACACAGGCGACCAGGGAACTGGAGGAGGGGAGGGGGAGGGGTAGGAGGAAGTATAGGGTTACAGGGAGTGGCTTGGGGCCATAAACAGGAGATTCTGTTCATAGTGGACAAGTCTTTGATTCATGGGCCAATCAGAGAAGGTTATATACCTTAATGAACTTTATTCTGATTTTGATTAATCATTTAATGAATGTTCATAATCAAAGACTGGAGCCAGTCTAGGTTCTACTGTATACATATATACCTGCATGCTACTTGGGTAGAGATAGGGGTTGTTGCCGAAACACACGCTGGCACACATGGCAACCTAACGCCTGCAGCAGCCAATGCAGCAACCCTGTCATACTTGATAAAGTGTAGTGCCCGTTTACACGGGGTTAAATGGCTTTTCGTACCGAAACAGCTGTCCGTTTACGCGGGGTGTCTGCTTATGCGGAGTGACCGCGTATGCTGGGTGACCGCTTACACGGGGTTAAAATAAACATCTAATCGAGGGAAACATTTCTGTTCCCATGAAAACTGTCTGTTAGGCAGGGTTCTACTGTACGAGTCACACACGGTGGCTCTCCAGGTAAACGTGGTGCTCCACTGTGCCGATTCTTGTTCTCCGCGCGTTCTTAACCTCAGTTGTTCATACCCTGATCGGTGGTACTGCTCCTTTAGCACTCCACACCTGCAAGAATTGTTTTCGGTCAGTCTCTCCTCAATCGGCACTAGATCGGAGCACTTGCTCCACTGGGCTCCATCATCGCAAGCGTCAAAACCCACGACAGTTGCACCTATGTACCGCCACTTGTGAGAGGATTAGTCAAGATCCAGAGGTAATCATACTGTGATTACCAGCTGATTATATGCTGATGATGTGCCTAACTCCACTACAGCTCCACTACCAAGAATGGGAGGAGATTAATCACTGATCAACCCATGACCGAATTGATCCCCGCTCAATCGTCCCTAAATCCGCTGCAGTGGAGCACCGCCTTTAGTTAGTTGTTTTGAGTCAATTAGGGTGCATTTAATTATCTAGGATCATACATGTAGACCCTTTTCTGTATGCCACAGAGACCCAGGGACGATGTGGGTCAACTTTATTCAATACTTATGGACGATCTTATAGACGGCTAATACTGTCTTAACAAACAAACTTAAATACAGTAAAACTCTGCGTATAGCGGACACCCTCCGTTCCGGGCCAAAGGGTCCGCTTACCTGGGGTGTTCGCTTACACGGGGTTTTCAAGTTTTCTCTGGGCCAATATACAAGTGTATAATACCGATATGTAGGGGTGAGAGAGGGGATGGTAGATTTGAACTCCTTTCTCCAATACCTTCATAGGATCCGAAGTTATCAAACTTTGAATTAAAAAATGTATTTTCTATGACTATACTCACATACACTCATAAAAACCACAGGAATTATCCATTTTCGGTAAGCTGTCCATTGAAGGTGACCGCTTACACGGGGTTTTAGGCTTTTTTGTTCCAAATAACTGTCCGCTTACGTGCGGTGTCCACTTACGTGAGGTGTCCACTTACGCTGGGTTTTATTAAACATATAATAGAGAGGGAAATTTCCGTTCCGAGAAAAAGTATACGCTTATGCGGGGTGTCCGTTAGGCGGGGTTCTACTGTATCATTAAACTTGTGTGACGAGCGAATATTTTTTTCCGACAGGAATCACGCATTCTGCCCACATCCCTGCAGGAATGCGGAAGAATACCTGAACGAGAAAGTTTTTAACCACATAATTAGTAGAAACTGAACGAGAGTTAGCCTTGTCAGTGTTTATGCCACGACAGGAAGGTCGTGTATTACTACGCGAAGCGTTAGCTGAGCGTAATCAGGAACAGACCTGACGGGGTGGTATAAACACTGACAAGGCTAACTCGAGTTCGGTTTAGTATTTATCCTACCTCGTCTCTACGCTTTTGTATTACTAAAAGATCGACCAACAGAACATTTTTCATAGTAGCTGACAACCGGGTCTCTGATTGGTCAATTTTCTTTGTTACTCTAATGGCATAAAAAAGCACTTTATGTTATGGCCTGCCACATAAGATTTGCCTATGCTAAGACTATGGCTTTTTTTTATTAGGGGTAGGATAAATATCATTAAACGATGACCCTTGTGGAGGTTACAGAAAAGGCTCTTCATGTACGATCTTAGATTATTAAACGGGCCCCTGATTCGCCGCATGATGGGCAATGCAACCCAAATATTGACAAGCTTATCTCCCGAGGACGCAGCTTCTCCACCAATCACATTCCGGTTTACATGTCACCTCCGGGTGACATCAGATTCCTTTGTCAAGGCTTTGTAGGATTTAGGTCTCATATAAGTCGAACATCTTCCACAGGTTAACGACCCCTGGACGCTTTAAAGCTTATAAGATATCGACACGACCACTCTCACCGATCATACCTCTTCCAAATGCCGGGGACACACCAAGCGAGTCAAGGCGGCGATCTCTGGAATCGCAAATACAAAATAGCATTTATGTGAGATATTATTTCATGGGGATATCTCCCACTCATAATTTGGCATCTTAGAAGCAATGATCAGGTGAAATATGAAATAATAGCTCACATATAGGCCGTTTTGTGTTGGCGATTCTGGAAATCGCTGCATTACTTGCTTGGTGTGTCTCCAGCTTGACGGATCCGTCGGGTGGGTGAAAATCGGCGTCATCCGGTTCGATGTACGCAATTCGCCGACTCGATTTCATGGCTTTTCCCGACGCGTGGCGCATTACTAACGTGGGTGTAATGACCGACCCTGGTGTATATATAACAAAGACGGTCGTCAGGTGTAGGGAAAACGTATAGCTGGGTAGTAGCTTACATAATAGTCGAATTAGTGTCAGAGACACCCCCAAAGAGGTAGGGGATCACCAGGGGATCACCACAGGCAACCTGTAACAATAAACATGTGGAGCATACAATCAACCACACGTGGCTTGCATCACAAAGAAAAGGATACTGGCCAGGAGAGCCTCTGCAGTTGTTTTCTTGATTTTCGTTCAGCGCGGCCCAGTAGTGCGTAGCTTAGTTCGGGCGTCACTAGGTCAAACATTGGAGCTTTTTGTCTATTGGATTCGAAACTTTGACTGTGGGCGGTAGGTGTGAACGCAGGACTGTTGTTTTTGGCAAGATATCAAATACAGTATTGTAATAATGACTATGGATTGTCTTAATTTAATTGTCTCGATTTTTCCAAAGATAAAGATAAACTTTTGTTGGCCAGGCTTCTGCCAATGTGCCTCAGTACCTTTGTACAGCCAATTAAATCCAGAACAAACAGCACTAGGCCCAGGACTGAGCCTTGTGGGACCCCAGTCCTAACATCGATAGAATTTGACAGCAAACCTCCCACTCTGGTCGTATGTGATCTACTAGCAAAGTATGTCTTAAACAAATTTATAATTGTGTCTGAACACCCTGCATCGATCATACAATCCAACAGCAGCAGATGTGACACACAATCAAAAGCCTTGGACAGGTCCACGAAGGCACAAAGAGTAGATGAACGTCGATCAGCACTATCAAATAAAATTGATACTAATTTGAAAACTGCTTGGCCCGTGGACCTGCCCGGAAGAAAGCCGAATTGGTCATCATCAAACTTCTTGTCTGCCAATAGTTGAGGAACTAACTGATTATGTATCTCGTACTCGAGCAGTTTTGACAACACAGGGAGGGTGGTTATAGGACGCAGATCGCCCAGTGTCCTCGGCAGAGATATCTTGGGTATTGGCGTTATTACACCTACAGTCCATTCTTGGGGGAAAACAGAGTGATTTAGCGATTGTCTTTACCTGAGGGCAGCTACTAGTGTTGTCACGAAACTAGACAACCCCAATGTCTGTATGGTGTCACAGACATGTCATGAAACTATTGAAACAGGTCCCTGGTCGCAAATTGAAAGACATTCTCACAAATGAGGTACTAATATCCTTCAGACCCGATGCTTTATTAGTCTTAATCATCCTCACCAGTTCCTTTGTACAGTCTATGTTAATTAAACCTAAATTAATTTTATCCTGTTTTGCGCGACTATCATCATAGGTCGCTACATTCAAATAGATCAGCTACTGTCTTATAGTAATAATTATTCAGAAAATCAGGCAAATCCCCATCCAATAATTTCTATAAATGGGTTGAGTTCTCCTGACAACTACAGGTCAAGTTTGTTTCAGGTTGAATTCTCCAGTAACTACTAGGAATGGGTCACATGACCTGATAACAGTTACCTAATCTCTCTGTTATCACGAGTTATCTAAGTCATGATAATTAGTTTGATTATCTATGTTTTTATGATTGTTTTGATCACATAATCAGTAATATATGTTTGTATGACTTGACCAAGCATCGCAATGATCAGTTGAAACCAAATTTTATAGGAAAAAAATTCTCAATGTGTAAAGTAATGTTCATCAAATTGAAATCACTGTTAATATTGAGCCGGACAACCGTGTTTAGCAGTATTTAGTAGATCATGTCGGAATCGCACAACGACATCGCCACGTAAAATGTGGGATTATTTCTACGTGGACCCTCACACCGTGGCGGATGGTATTACTTCAAGTGCTGCTTCCACCAACACACAGGATGGAGCGAGATTAGTCCCGATTTGGTTGCCTTGCTAAATCGGGCTAGGTTTGAATAATCGCGTGCACATTTGTCGCGATGTTTCTTGAGGTGTCGCGGTGGTGGAGCACCAAAACATTTTTTTTTTTTTTTTTTTTTTTTTAAATCTTTTATTTATACTGGAGGGTCTACTAGGGTAGTACCCTGTTTTCAGTAGGCTGCAGTGGCCAAAGACAAATTTCCCTTGAGACAGACATTGAGGTTATACCTAACATATTTACAGGTAAATCAGGCTATTAATGATAACAAATTCATCGAATTAGGACATGTTCAAGTTTAGTGCTTACATCTAGATGGTATATACAGTGATGTAAAGGTGATGTTTAATCATAGTACAGATGGTTGCATTAAGTGTTGGATGGGTTGGTTTTTGACAAAGAGGCCTATTCCACCAAAAAGGCCCTCAGCAGGCGGGTTTTTGCGCTCCAGCCGGCGTTTGCCGCCGGGGCCGGCCGCCCCTAAATCCCTAAATTCTAGGAGCTGTTCCACCAAGGCCCCACGAGGCGACCAACAGGCGTACACAAGGCGCCCGGCAAGCGCCCGGCAAGCCGGCCGGACCCGGCGCGGCGTTACACCCGGGTGGGTTCGCTATTGCCGTCTGGTGGACATTAGCGGCACTAACGCACAAGGCCGCGGTTCTCTATCGATCCGATAGGCGGCGCGGCGTGCGGCGATACACTACGACGCTCTGAACCCGCGAAAGTCGTGTATCGAGCGGAGCAGTGTGTCAGCGTGTCAGGAATTGTACGGGAACGGTCAGAAAACGTCAAATAACCGCGGATTTACAGGTTAAATCGAACAATGAAGGTAAATAAAGATAAGGATTGATGTTATGAATGTGTATGGCATGCTATGGTGCCAGAATTCTGCCGAAAGTGTCGGAATTTTCGATGTCCTTTCGCGGCTTCGGGTATCGCCGGTGTCGGCCGCGCAGTGTTGTCGGCTTTCCCTGGCCGCGGGTCCCGGCAGAGCCCGCGGCCGTGCTTCTTTCGGCGTAGCTCTTGACACACCGGCCGGCCTGCCGGGGGCTTAAAATCAAATGAATCGGTTTTCCCCTGCCAGGGCTTGCGGGGGACGTTGCGCTCATAATACCCGCCGCCCGCCCGGCCTTCTCTGTGGTTATCACTATATTTTGGTGGAACACCTCCAAAATTGGCTGTTGCACCGAGTATTGTCCCCGGCCGGCGGCCGGCGGCCACCAACAGGTCAGCCGATACTGCCCGGCTACGGGGTTTTGGAGGCACGGTGGCCGACAGGGTCTGGCCGTGTGGAGCCTGTGAGCTGTCATGAGCTGTTCCACCAAGCAGATTATTGCCGCCGGCGGGAGGTTTGGGCCGGCTATTGCCGCCGGTCGCCAATAGGCGACCACGAGGGGCCCGGCCTGGGCTTGTGCCTCCTTGGTGGAATAGGCCTCTTTAACAGAGTATAATTTTAGTAAGATGGTTTCAGTGATTATGCATATTGTGTCTTTGAGCTCTGAGGATTCTTTTAGTAAAAGCTTTGAAGTCAGCGTGGTTTTCAATGCGTCTTGACTCAGGATCAAGTGCATTCCAGAGGTAGGCAGTCTGCGTACCAAAGGTTATGGTCTTAGTTTTGGTTGTATTTAGTGTTAACTTGTTATTTCTGCACCAGTCAATTACATTAATCATATCATTTTGGAGTTTTTGGTGTGCTATATCATATTCCTTGTCTGAGGTGAAGATAATGGCATCGTCCGCATAAAGCATGACTTTACTATGTTCAAGTGAGTTACTAAGGTCATTGATATAGATCAGGAACATGAGGGGCTCCAGAGTAGAACCCTGGGGTACTCCATGGGTGATTTCTTTTAGTTGTGACCGTTTATTGTTGGCTACTGTGAGCTGGTTTCTGTTCAATAAATAGTTCTCTAACCAGGTGCAAGTTGTAGGGTGTAGGCCAAGTTTTTTGTTTAAAATATCATGGTCGACATACATCCGACACCGCACGGCTAAGTTTTGTGGCATAGGAGATGCGACATATCCAGACGTTGTAAGACGTACCAAGGTATCCCAAGATCTAACACGTCAAATGCATCGTGTTGGTGGAATCAGCTATTTCATTAAAAATGGCATAATCTGATATTCTCAATAACGATGGGTGGTGGCATCACAACCCCCAACCCCCACGTTCTTCTACCTTCAGGAAATGGTTATCAACACCACAAGATATTAGCTCAGTTTTAACTATGGTGCCACCTATATTCAATTAATGAAGGAATATATAGTCCTCTTTTTTATCCAATATTTGATGTATCGCTATCAAATGGTAAAAACCTAGTGATACTGCGTGAATAAAGGGATGCGATCCGATATTACCGAAGCAACGCTTTACCAGTCGGATCGTTTAAGTGATCGTAAAAATAAAGTTGCGATACGATTATCGCCAATGATACCACAAAAACAGGAGCAACGATCCCCTGTGAATTGAAAGGGGACCGTTCCCTAGATAGAGAGTGCCGGGTAGAAACATGTGTGGTAATCCACACTAATTGGAACAGTGGTATGAAATAAGGTGCATTGTTTGGAAACAACATAGAAAGAACAAAGGAGAAAGGTACCTGAGAGGTATAATATCGAGCGAGAATAGGTTAAAGGACCATTTTACCGTATGTACCATGGTTTTGAGGCCGTATACCACAGGTTTGAATCCGTATACCACAGTTATGGTATCTGACAGGTTTTACATAATGGGTAGTGGTTTACTGTCGTAGCCTTACATTTTCAATGGGGGGTTTGTATACGATGGATAATAAAAGTTAAGCATAAACCAAGCTCTGAGCTCTGATAGGTCTGACTGCTGCATGAGCAGCACGACACAGAGATAGCGATGATGATCCACACCGCCGGATACTGCGGATCATCGTCCTCCAGGGGGGCCGTTTAATATCTTGAAGGATTCTCCTGGCTGTCATGTAATAGTCCTAGGACTGTCATAGGACGGTCCACGCTTTTTTTTACAGGGATGCCAGTTTTCAATGTTTCCATTGAATTCAATGTTTTCATTTTCAGAACAACAAAATGATTCCTTGTGTAATATTGATATGCCAACTGCTAAAGAGCCCAATTCAGCCACAGCCCAGAATCCCCTGCTGAGCCTCCCCACTGACCCATGTAAAAACTTCAGCTTTCCCTTGATTCCTACTGTAATGCATATGTAATGCATAAATTCTGTATTGCAAAAAAAAAATTCAATGTTTTTTTCTTACCCCCACTGACAACCCTGTTTTTTTAATTAGGTTTTTATTTCCCTTTCTCCTTGCGAAGTTCTTCCGGGTCATAAGCCGAGTCCATTTACATACAGAGTTGGTACACATAACTTTATCAATAAAAGGTTAGTAGTTAGGGGGAGGATTAGGTGAAGGCGGGAATGGTTATAATGGTGATGAGATGGGGTGATTGCACAATACATCCTACTCATTGTATCTCTGCAGTTGGGTACGCTTGATATTAATGGATTTAGTCCTTTCAAAGGACAGGGAGAAGGACAGAGGTTGGCTTCTCTGAATTTGGAAGATTTTATTGGGCAAATGATAATGTATGATATTGGTCAACAGTATGCCCCACATACAGTATACATCTGAGCTACAATAAACTGAACTGGTAGATACTATCATGAAATATCACAAAAATTCATATGATTGTTATTTTTTTTATTTTTTTTATTTGTTCTGATTTAGTTGCCTTTATTTTTTTATAAGCAGTTTTATTGTTGCCTTTTGTTGTACATCGAAATATCCTTATGTTTGAAGGACGTCACTTTATGAGCACCTTAATCTGGCCATGACTCTACTCAATTCATGCTGTTTAGTATCTACCATCATTCACTAATTCTGCTTTTTTGTGTGTGTGTTATTGACAATAGTGCGACATGAGTTGCCTTCACACAGTAATATCACGATGCGGAGCTGAGTGATGTCTGTAGTGGAAGACAACGAACACCATGTAAACATTTATATGAAATTGAGTGATGTTTAGATTTTATCCTACATTGTCATACGTTTTTAACTTCATCTGTCACTAGTGGCATCTGAATATTTTATAGCACAACCGTGGCATACAGTCACACCATGTTAAGTCTATGTGGATTTATAGGGGTATGGGATAATATCAAGAGACGTCACGAGTTTGAGTATGAGTTTATTTATATCGCTTATATTGTTGGCTCCGTAATTTTAAGAGTCGAAGACGAGTGACATTACGAAGCCAACAAAATGAGTGACATAAGTAAATTCAAATTCAAACGAGTGGCGTCTAGATTTTTTCCTACCCCATTTCCACATTTTTTCAGTAATAGAAAGTAGTGGCATAAACAACACTTTATGTCACACCCGTGACATAAACAAGTCCCATGTTAAGCCTATGGCGTTTTTTATTAGGGGTAGGATAAAAGCAGTTATTATAACTAACCTGCCATTTACCCCTTTCTGCCAGGAATAGCTGACCGAAAGCTAGCTACAATGGGAATCCACTAAAACAGAAGTATCTTTCATGCTGTGTCATTGCCACTCTTATCCTATTTCTATGGGTGGGTGTATCCCATATTGACTGACGTATTGTTGAGCTCCGACAGATAACCATTGATTGGAGGGGTTCTGTCAATTTTGAAAGTGTGGCGCGTGGAGAAAATAGGCCACCTACATTCCCCGTGACTTAGAAATTAGAATACATATCAATCGAAATACGTCTAACTAATAGGGAACGTTCCACTTAGTCAATGTACTAAGTGATGTCAATGGCCAAAAAAATGTTATTAATGTTGTTCGCAGTAGATCTGAAACAGGAAATGTAAAAAAAGCTGCAAATGAGGATAAACGCTCCGAACGTATCACATCCGTCTCCAAGTGACGGTGGCATAAAATAATCATCGCTAACTAGAATAAATTAAAATGGCATAATTTGATAGAGTGGAAACTCTTACTATTGGCGATAATTATGTCCAACAAAGACTCTTTGGGACCCTTTGGGTATTCTAAAGACGTAATTATCGTTAATAATCGTTGCCGAATCGGTCGCCAGAATTTAGAGCACATGATATTCTACGTATGGTGTACCTATATTCCAAATTCCATAATTTTCTTATGGTTATACCGACCGTGAGAAACAAATCGCTATTAGCAATACCGAATCGTTGATAATCGCTATCAACGATAATCACGACTATGATACAATTCCGTAGCTACAAAACAGCGATACACCAAAGCAGGGAGGTGTTTATAGTAGTGACGATCGTTAATGGCGACTGTTTCCGTTGCATAGTCGAATTATCATACCTGTGCATGCATGGCACAGCTATATCCAAATGGGTCTTAGACCGTCAGTGATCGTTTCAGCCCAACAGGTCTGTACAACACCTTATCTCTCAAACGGCTCCAGACACGAGGATGATTCTCTGAGCAGTAAACTGGGACAGGTTCTTTTGACGCGATAATCGTTAACAGCGACCACTTTGTAATTATCATAGATTTGGTGATAATTATCGAACCATTGGGGCCAATGGTCATTGTATTTATCTTAAAAACTCAAGGTGTCTTTAGTAATCGCTATTGACGGTTTTCGCGTCTAAAAAAGTACCGGTCCCTGTATCTCGCCGCAGGTGGCACAGAGTGATTGCTAGTTCTGCCATCATCCACCAGAAAATTGTAAGATACCGCCACTGTAGTCGGGGGACAGGTGCTCTTATCAGTTGTTATAATCCCTTGATAATCAACATCGGCGTGCTATTTTAAACTTACACTTCTTGCTTTTGGACAGCTGACTCGTGTGTTTTATATTGAGCAGTGGGGTGGATACGATCATCTGTAAATAATTGAAGCATATTCAGAAGCTCCCGAATATATATATTTCTTAGGTGGTGCGTCCTTTTCATAACCTCTCGCAGACGCTAGTTCCCTTTTCTATAGAAATTTTCACTAATCCCTAAACAGAGCGATTTCTTCAGGTTTTTTTAAAATCTTTTATTTATCCTGGGTACCACTCCACTTACATAAGATTTTTTTCCCAGCGATCGTTACATTTGTTGCTTTCATGATTGTTGTTTATAGTAGTTCAGTCAATGATCGACCAACAAATTGATTCATACAAAGTACATTATGATTCAGGTTAACTATACACATCACTGTCAACTTAGTTTTGTGGACATTGTCTTTCTTCATGAGACAAGCTGTATTGATTAGGTGGATTTTTTTCAATTTCTTTTGAAGCTTTTAAGAGAGTCAATTAATCTTTCTGCAGGGGAAAGTGATTTCCAACATGTCGGACCTTGATAGGATAAACTCTTCTTGAAGGAACTCAAACTTGTAGATTGTAGACGGGTATTTACTGATTGCGTTGTATCAGATTCAGGTTCTTCCTTTGTCTGAACATGTAAATCAACACATGTGATGAACCACATTCATCTTCAAGAAGTGGTAGGTTGGATGGTCTATGGGGAGCTACATAGCTCCTTCTTTGTCTTGATTTCTTTCAGATAGAGCCTGATTTTTGCTAAGATACTCTTGGGGTGAGTTACGAATACTATTATAGGGTCATATTAGAGTTTATATGCATGTATGAAACGTTTATACATATTTAGCTTCACAAGGCTGGCAGGTCCTATAATGAGCAGAAGCTACCTTGGAAATAGACAGAAACTGGTGATCAATGAGGTCGGGTATTTTCATAGGTGATTGATTCCAGAATTACCTTCAAGGTGACCACTTAACCCTTTCCTAACCAGACCTAGTTGCAGGTGCATGTCTTTAGATGCAGCATGCCTGACACCAGAGCACCTCTTTAGTGCAGACCTAAGTTACAATTATTGAGAGAATTGATTCTTTTCCACCATATTCAAAGTTGCCTGTCAATGTTCCCATGCTAATAACTATAAAATTATTTATCAACTATCACTATGAGGGCCTTTGAATGATTATAAAAGATTATAAAGATCAGCTGAGATAAATGACATTCTAACAAAAAATGGAAAATGATGCCTTGAGGCATCATTTGCACTAGCTACTGGAGTGCCCTGAGGCATCATTGGTAAGGAAAGGGTTAACTCTAAATGTGGTAGAATTCTTTCCTTTCTACAGATGGGCTGACCGCACGAAAGCGAAGGGCAAGGATGGAACAGTACGGCCGTTTGACCACCCATTTCTACAGGTGAGACTCGTCAGAATTTATTCTAATTTGTACCTAAGACTGACTGCTCTTAGTATCTCCTCTTGTAATATGAGGAAAGGACCTTACTGTTGATGAAACGGACTCCATTTGTGGTATGTCATCAAAACTATAGAGACCGACATCATAGGCGGAGGTCTGTATAGACTTGACAACAGACAGAGAACGGAGACCGTTTCCGAAACTGTCAGGTCGTGTGGTTATTACCATGCATCTGAAATCATGGAAAAAAAATTACATTTGCAGTTATATGCTAGCCGTCATTCACTACGGACTTAGGGCTCGATCAAAATCACTACTACACCCCGAACAGTGGGTAGTATTTCATAGATGTTCAACCACAGGTATGTAATATCAGAATAAATAGTACAGTCCAATGCTGCAAAGTTACATACTAGCTATATAATACTTGTTTTGTATTGAGGGTGGCTGTTTCTTACCAAAGGTGAAAGTGTTATACCAAGAGCCACCATGTGACATGCTCTCAGCCAATCAGAGACCCTGTTATGGCATTCCATGGCATGAAGCATAAACAACGTTAACGTGTGCTGGATGTTAAATCGGCATGCTTTTGAAGCCTATAAGACAGCGACACGACCATTGTGCCAGATCACACCTTTGCTCGACGAATCCGTCGGGTCGGTCAAAATCGTGTCGCTGTACCCACATCATAGACCGATTTTAATCGGGTCGGGCATTACATGCCTTGGGGCAATGAGCGACTCTACCCGACCCTAATCGTGTCGCTGTACGCACTTCACCGACTGTTCCCGATTCTCAGAAGGCCGTTTGAACAGCGATGCTACCTATCCTCCGGCCCGATTTACCAAGGCCTTATATCGATTTGTAGTGGAGACAGAGGCGATGGTGAATCTGAAAACGATTTCCCGATATCTTAATTTTATCCAAAGTTATTAGACTTTGAATTATTTTCCATGAATCCACACCAGCGGTCTGTGGCTCACCCCGGCTCGGCTCCTGGTAGTTCTCTTTGATCTCACTCGGGTCGCTGTCCAAGGCCATAAACTGGGAAGGTGTGATAGGCAAGCGCTGCTCTGTTGCTGTTTGACGGTATTTCTCCTACCTGATTATAATCGGTGATCGGATCGGTGAGAATCTGTGGTCGATGTCGTTGTCTTATGAGCTTAAGTGAGGAATATAACATAATTTCAATATCTAACGGTATATAATAATGATAGTAATAATGGTGATAATAATGATGATGATAACATTAATGATAATTATGATGATAATGATAGTGATAGTAGTATCCTGGTAATGATAATATTATCCTGGTAATTACATCACTTGGATTGACGGACGTGTGACAATCTTTCCGAATCTTCACCTCGATAGCGAGAATTTTCCCAAACGAATCAATTTCCCTATAATACTGAATTACAGATATGATATAGATATGGTATGACCCATGATTCACATGTATTGGGTAACACCAATGACCCAGAAAGATAAACATAAAATATGGGAAACATTGATATCATATAAAGAAATTTTGAAATCACATCAAACAATGTTGTTAAAAAAGTAGGGCTAGGTATTATTTACAATACTTCGATCTCCCTAAAATCGTACCAGAGGTCTTCTCCTATGTGTATATTCATTAGGATGGCGGATAAGGAAGTGGACTTGTAACCCAAGATTGTAGGCCCCTGTGGGTTCAGTCCCACTGCAGCCACTCTTCTCCTTTAACCTCTGCAGTGGCAGATTTACTGCTACATCAAAGACTATGCCATCTCATACCATGTCTATGTGATGCGGGAACTAAAAATATCTCTCACTTTGGTAGATGTTGTGGTGTGCTTTCTACCTAAATTCATTTCATAGATTCGATCACCACCAAACAAAAGAAGTCTAATAGATCGTATTGGACAACTACCCAAACAAACAAAATCTGTCAGATAGTGCAACACCTATATTATCAAAGAAATCATTTATATAGCATTTCTGCTGGGACGAATGCACCCTTATTATCATCTTTGCTCTGTTAAAAGAAGTCCCTTTGTTTTCCATTGTGGTGGAACTGTTTTTAGGCAGTGGCAAAAATCTCCCTTCTTGTTCCATGTGATTTGCAGCTCTTTTGCCTGCTAGGGGTCTAGTATAAATAATGTTCGCGCCCGCCATGACAGCGGGCCGTAGTGAATGGCATTGGTTTTGTACAATTAGTAAAAAGGGTTTTTAAACGATTAGGAGGTATATACATATAGTAATAGGAAATCATGGTGACTGAGTCTGTACGGGTGGCCATTCTTGGTCATTTGGCGCAAAAATATTTCCCCCTGCCTGTGGCATCAAAAGTATTTTCACATCAAATGACCTCAAACGGCCAACGTTTTCTCTTATCACTTCTTGTCTCTTTCAGGCAGTGGGAATGTTCATCGGGGATATCTCCTGCCATGCGACATTTAACTTTATGTGGGTTCCCACTGTTATGCCTATTGTTTCTTGTCGCTTTCAGGCAGTGGGAATGTTCATCGGGGATATCTCCTTCCATGCAACATTTCTCTCTATGTGGCTTCTCACTCTTATGTCTATTGTTTCTTGTCGCTTTCAGGCAGTGGGAATGTTCATCGGGGATATCTCCTGCCATGCGACATTTCTCTCTATGTGGCTTCTCACTCTTATGTCTATTGTTTCTTGTCGCTTTCAGGCAGTGGGTATGTTCATCGGGGATATATCCTGCCATGCGACAATTCTCTCTATGTAGCTTCTCACTCTTATGTCTATTGTTTCTTGTCGCTTTCAGGCAGTGGGAATGTTCATCCGGGATATCTCCTGCCATGCGACATTTGACTTTATGTGGCTTCCCACCCTTAAGGGCTGATTCCACCAACCCGATTGATTTGTTTTGATATATGTTGTTTCTCGTCGCTTTCAGGCAGTGGGAATGTTCATCGGGTATATCTCCTGCCATGCCACATTTAACTTTATGTGGCTTCCAACTCTTATGTCTATTACTTCTTGTCACTTTCAGGCAGTGGGAATGTTCATCGGGGATATCTCCAGCCATGCCACATTTAACTCTATGTGGCTTCCAACTCTTATGTCTATTACTTCTTGTCACTTTCAGGCAGTGGGAATGTTCATCGGGGATATCTCCTGCCTTGCCACATTTAACTTTATATGGCTTCCCACCCTTAAGGACTGATTCCACCAACCCGATTGATTTGTTTTGATATATGTTGGCCTATCTTGTAATATCTTACAGTGTCGCGATGTGTCGTACCTCCTTTGTAACAAAAAGTAGCCCTGCAGTGTGGGGTGTATATTTTAGTGCTCCACCATCGCGACACATCCCGACAAATAGGCACGCAATTGTTCAAACCTAGCCCGACTTAGCAAGACTCCCAATTCGTGGCTAGTCTCACTAGATCTTGTGTATTAGTGGGATCACCACTTTATGCCTATTGCTTCTGGTCACTTTCAGGCATTGGGAATGTTTATCGGGGATATCTCCTGCCATGCCACATTTCTCTTTATGTGGCGTCCCACTCTTATGCCTTTTGTTTCTTGTCGCTTTCAGGCAGTGGGAATGTTCATCGGGGAGTTCTCCTGTCTGGTCGTATTCCTGGTGATGAGATATCGTGGCACCAGCATGGAGATGGGCAACCAGCAGTTCAACCCACTCATCTTCTGGCCAGCTGCGCTCCTCGACATGACGGGCACCTCGCTCATGTACGTCGGCCTCAACCTCACCTTCGCCTCCAGCTTCCAGATGCTGCGAGGTGAGAACACCGTTCACCCATTCAGGGCGAAAATGTCTACAGGCATTATGTACATGAGCGGCGAAAATGTCTATTGGCATTATGTATACAAGGGGCGAAAATGTCTACAGGCAATATGTATGCAAGGGGCGAAAATGTTTGCAGGCATTATGTACACAGGGGGCAAAAATGTCCAACCGTGCGGCCTCAGTCACCACCAAATTATGTACGCAAGGGGCGAAGATCTTTACAGGCATTATGTACGCAGGGGGCAAAAATCTCTAGAGAGGTCTAGAGAGGATGTCTGGAGAGACGCCACAGTAACCCCCATACCTAAGTCAGGTAAATTAACTAACGTAGCCAACTGGAGGCCAATCTCCATCCTTACTGCCGAGTCCAAGATCGCAGAAAGACTTATGCACGGATACCTATCACATATAATCGAAAATCGTAAGCCCATAAACTCAAAACAGTACGGCTATCAGCCGAATAAGAGTACTCAAGACGCCATTGTTGGCTTTGTGGATGAACTTTTTGCGCTGTCTACATTGACTTCCGGAAGGCCTTTGACAGTGTGCACCATGGGATCCTACTCAGTAAACTAGCCAATTTGGGACTGAACGCAGGTAATTTATTGTGGCTCAATAACTATCTGAAGGGTAGAAGGCAACGTGCTCGCTTTGGCGA
The DNA here is from genome assembly GCA_950022655.1 of Alentia gelatinosa. Classification (NCBI taxonomy): domain Eukaryota; kingdom Metazoa; phylum Annelida; class Polychaeta; order Phyllodocida; family Polynoidae; genus Alentia; species Alentia gelatinosa. Next base: position 52,793,352 of record OX465584.1, read on the forward strand.
CACTTATTCAGACTGGACGGAACTGATATATGGGGTGCCCCAGGGCTCTGTCCTGGGGCCCCTGCTGTTTATCTTTTATATTGACTCTATCTGCAGCATTCTGGATGAGCATGGCCTCGCATATAAATTATATGCAGATGATGTTGTCATCTATAAATCGTCTGGAGATATTAATGCCTTAGTGGCTCAGATGCAGCAGGGGCTGGATGCTTTCTGTGATTGGTGTATGCAACATTTCATGACTATAAATTGTGATAAAACAAAGGTGGTATGGTATGCATCCAATTCGAAACTTTCTCGTCATGTCAGGCCGGACCTATATATAGGGCCACACAAGATTTCCGTACAGAATGAATACCCATACCTCGGCGTCATTATTGACTCACAGTTAAAATTCGAACGGAACTTAAAATTAGTCCTAAAGAAACTAAATAGAAAGATCTACCTCCTAGCAAAGATTAGGTACCTCCTAAAACAAAAGGCCGCCAGTAAGATCTTTAAACAAATGATTACCCCAACAGTCGACTATGCTAGTATCTTCCACGATTGCGGCTCAAACAAACTCCTGGATAAACTCCAGAGAACCCAAAACAGGGGCCTTCGTGTTGTCCTGGGCGTGGGTCCCATGGTGTGCACTGTCAGGGAACTTCATGCCCGAACGGGCGTCGCAATACTATCAAACAGGAGAAAAGAGCTCACCCTTAGTTATATGAGGAAGGCAACTCTCTCTCAAGGGATCATGGCACTTGATGAGGACGGGCTCATGAAAGGAGTGAGAGATAACATGGCTACTCCTCATACCAGAAACACTAGCCAGGCCGGTGAAGTTAGATTCGCTCTGCCTCGCCCCAAAACAGAACTGTTAAAAAAGTCTCCTCTCTATAGAGGCATGTCAATCTGGAATTCACTTCCCGAAAAAATGAAGCTAAGTGCAACAAAACAGATTTTCAAAAAACAATTAAAAGGACACCTACTTTAACCCCCTGCATCCGCTCTGAGTATTCCAAAGAGAAAACCCGCTCGGGACACAAAACCAAACTCTAAATGTAAACAAGTAAACCTTGTATTCCTGGGTCCTCAGTGGATTGGTGTCACCATGAAACCCTGTGTGTATTATTTATCATCCTGTCATCCCTCATCCCTATTCCCTTAGAAGGGGCAATATATTTCCTGTTACTCTTGTATAATGTATTTCCTTATATGTTGTATTCTGTTATTACGTTATTTGCACCTATGTGCTAATCAAAATTGACACAGTGATACCAAATATCCCGTGGTTCTAATGAAACTGTATATTATACAATCCAAGCTGTGATATGGGCAAGTGGTAGACCGCGACAATTTCTGTATGCGAACTTCCTGTAATTAAAAAAAAAAAAAAAAAGTCTACAGGCATTATGTACGCAGGGGGCGAAGATCTTTACAGGCATTATGTACGCAGGGGGCAAAAATGTCTACAGGCATTATGTACGCAGGGGGCCAAAATGCCTGCAGGCCTTCATGATATATGCAGGCATTTTCCAATAGAAAATTTCAAAGGGTTTGCTTGAAATATTGAAAGATATGTATGACATCAATACATTTTATATACTGTTGTGTTTTTTTTAATTCAACCATGGCAATTAAAAAATTCTTAGGTCACATGATAAGTACAAAATTACCAAATGCCTTAAGGCATTCTCGCCCCCCCCCCCCCCCCCCTCCCCCTCGAGACATGCAGCCTCGGGCCATCCTGGCACCCTGTAGTTACTGGTACCCACCAACCTGCTTGCCTGGAAAGGGTTAAAGTTATCCGCAAACTGCGATGAGCCGGTAAAGCCCTACTTAGCCCTATTTCAAATTCGCCAAATAAAACCTTGAGGACCACTGACGAAATCGAAGCGTTTAGATTCTGTCGGTCGTTGACTTAAGCGATTATTCCATTAAGCTGATTTAGACATAGAAAGGACGGCCTGTTCAATTGATCGTAGAATTGACCCATATCAGACGACAAGATAACAAGCGTTTGTCTGAAGGCTCATACTAGAGCACCAGTGGCTGAACTACACCAAGATTTAATTACCATATATAAGCAATAGGCAATAATACCACCCATGGAATTTCTGTAGACTCCAAACCGTATACCCTTGAGGTGTCGTACAATAAGATACATATACCGCATCTAATGATTTATATCAACCCCTACGATAATTCTGTATGACATGTTCTTTTGTACAACACTTATAGAGTTCTCATACTTTATCTCACCACTGGAATAAATGTCCATAGGCTTAACATTGGGAGCTCGTTCTCCATGCACCTACAAGTATTGCAGTCCGTTGTCCAATGGTCTTTATCCTGTGTTTTGTCCATTCTTTTAGTGTGTATAGGGGTGAGATAAATACAGAAAGCAACTCGTTTTGGTCAAAGTAGTTGTTCTTCAACTCGTTTGATTGCTACGTGATATTCACTCGGCTGTCGCCTTGTTCATATCACACCGCATCAAACTCGTGGAGAATGACGACTTTGACCAAAACTTGTTGGTTTCTTCTTTAGTATCTTATCGTGATAATGTCAGAGACGGACGACACTAGCCTTTATACAACACTAAGCCATGAAAGACAATCCCAAGATAAATGATCAGTCTTATATGAACGTAATCGTATAGAACGTCCTGACCATGCTGTACAATTCACAGAACAAGAGGGTGATTTACGGTTTTACGGACCGAGGCATTTATGCCGAGTTCAGTACAAACAGTAAATTATCATCGAGTTCTGTGACTTGTACAAGCATGGTTGGACGTTATATATTTACTATATACCCGAAATTAAAAAAAAAAATCAATTTCATTTGGCTTAACAACCAATATTAATAAATGTGTATGGCAAGGTGGTCCGTATTTTAGTGCACGGACCAGCGGTCCGTACAGTATTTTTACGTCATATGCCGAAACGGTGCGTATTTACAGTATATACAGCATGGATATATAGTAAAACTTTATTCCACGGTCCCCTGACTTTGATCCGCATGTGTTTAAATTAACGCCCGTTGTGTCTCTCCAGGAGCTGTCATGATCTTCACCGGAATCCTGTCGGTGAGTTTCCTGGGCCGCGTCATTAAATGCTACCAGTGGTCGGCCATGTTCGTCGTCGTCCTTGGTCTTATTCTCGTTGGGGTTGCTGATATCGTCTTCGGGGCGGACAAGATTGGTTCCGACACAAATGCCATCATATCTGGTGAGTACACCACTTTTTCCAATATCGTGGTCTTTTGGAGTGTGGACTACGCATTGTGTGGCTTGCAGCTATGATATACTCTGCCGAAAGGTTAGAGTGGCCACATAGACTTTGAGCTTGCTGCAAAAAACTAACCCTTCGCCATGTGCGTGCTAACACTCTGACATTGGGAAAGGAGCAGAGGGCCAGTGTCTTAGAAGCATACCCAACTGACCATGGCCAATCACTAGATATACACTAGGTATACAAAAATATACATAGATGCTGAATTAGTGTCATGTTTGGGTGTTGACATAATATTGAATAGCTACTAATGAATGATATTATTTTGAGTAATTTGTTAAATGTTTATTCTATTAGCTCCCAGAGCATCCTGTTCCAAGGAATAACCTAGATACTTGTCGAGTAGGACACATGTTACTGCTTTAATGGATATGAGAATGTGTGTTCGTTCAGAGACGGGGTTACTGGGTCGTAGAGGAAAACTAACTCTGGCTGAGAGAATGAGGAAGTTTCCAGAGAGGTGTTTTTAGGTCATGGAAAAAGAGAGTAACTGAAAGGAGACGTTTTGGTGATCACCATTGCAATGTGTTCCATAGACCCGATCACTGTTGAAATGATCACGGTCATCAACAGTGATCATCGTAAATGTATGTATATAATATTATCCTACCCCTTGTTAAAAAAGAATCGTTGATTTAGGCCACTCAAAAAAAACAACTTGTTTCTCATCACCGCTCGCATCAGAAAAAAACGATTTTAGAAGATTTTTTGTTTTTTTTTAAATAGATGAACCTTGATAGAAATTATGAAAGGTTTGTGTATTTAGTATCAAATTAAAGCTGTCAGCGATAAATTAAATGTAGAGCCAGTAAAAATCTGGAAACCCCGCGTAAGCAGACACCCCGCATAAGCAGCCACTTTGGCCCGGATCGGAGGGTATCCGATTATGTGGGGTTTTACTGTATGTCTGCCCTCTTTGATATAGCAAAAAGAAAAAAGGAAAAAAAAGCGCCCTCGTCATATTTTTCATGGCTTGGTGATGAGAAACAAGGTTTTTTATGAGTGGCCTTAACATAGGCAAATTTTATGTGGCGTGCCACGACAGAAATTCTGACAGCTGTCAAACATGGACGGTATCGAGTCAGACTTTCCTAGTATCATAGAGTTGTGGAGACGGGGTAGGATAAATACGAAATCGAACTCGAGTTAGACTTGTCAGTGTCTATGCCACTCTGTTCAGGTCTATTCCTCACTACATTCAGCTAATGCTTCGTGTAGTAATACACGACTTTCCCGTCGTGGCATAAAGACTGCCAAGTTTAATTCTCGTTCGGTTTCTACTAAGTATTCAATATACAATGTAATAATATGTGGGTCACTCCTCTCTCAGAGGCTTGTGATTGGGGCTTGAAGATATTATCATGAAACATCACGAAATTTCATATGATTGTTTATATGGCATGAGTTGTCTTTGCGGAATGATATCACGAAGCGGAGCTGAGTGATATCTGTAGCTGAAGACAATGAATGCCATGTAAACAATTATATTAAATTGAGTGACGTTTAGATTTTATCCTACTCTGTCACATGTTTTTAACTTCATATGTCATCACTGGCATATGAATATTATATGGCATAGCCGTGGCATACAGGCCCACCATGTTGAGTCTATGGAGATTTATATGAGGGGTAGGATAAACGATAGTATAGTCATATTGTTACCCTTCATCACCTTTCCATTTCTGTCTGTCAATATATTAATGAGAATCTCATCAGCTCATTTCTGTGGAATTAAGTCTTAAGATCTAATAACTAAATTAGTTCAACTTTTAATCATTCGTGTTTGTCCTTCAGGTGACCTTCTGATTATCATGGCGCAGGTGATAGCTGCCTGTCAGATGGTTTACGAGGAGAAGTTCGTCAAGAAGCACAATGTACCAGCTCTACAGGCGGTCGGCTGGGAAGGTACTATTCCAACTCCCTATCGTAGGGCTTTATCCCAGGTTTTATCATCCATCGTATACAACGTCCCCATAGAGCCTCCAGAGGTTACTAAACTCCCGATTATCGCCCCGGGTAAAGCAAAGTTCCGCTCCCGATAGACTTGGCACACTACGACAAAATGAACCACAGTTTTCTGATTTATAATTGGAGAAACTGAATATAATTTCGGATTCCCATGTAGAAATAGCTGAAATTTCCATTTCTGACATCAGAATTTCAATTTGAGGATGATTGAAAACCGTTAAACTGCATTAATTCTGGGTTACGAGCAAGGGGTCTATCACTATACTACGTCGGTAACCAGCGAAACCCGGAACTTGGTCAACAGACTGAATTACGGGATACCTCAATAGGGTCTATTGACAATGTAGTGAGACTCAGTAAACCACTACCCATTATTTAAACACTGTAAGATACCATAACTATGGTACTGGGAGCCAGAGTGATCCCGCTAAAACCATAGATACCAATGTTCAAAACATCAGCGGGGCAACTTTGGCTCCCTATACAAATTCGAATCCTTGGTATATATGGCTTCAAAGCCATTGTATACGCGAAAATAGTCCCATTGTGATATAGAGCAAAAGAATAGTCCTTAAATTTAACTTTATATAACTGCCCGGTGGAGCACACCCTTTAGCTAGACTATAGCCTATAGTGCTAACTTTCATATGTCTTGTTATGTCTTACATTGTCGCGATGTATCTTACCTCCTTTGTCGTAACATGTTGCGCGCGATCATATGTATACTTGCTCGCGATGTCGTGTGTATATTTTGGTGCTCCACCACCGCGATACTTCAAGATCTATTGCCGACATTTTAGTTAGGAATACCAAAAGCCTTAAGGAAAGCTAATATGAGAAGCAAGATTTGGCTACTTTAGCCTTGATATCATATTGATTCTTTATCTGTTACTCCATACCTACTGGATGTGTGTATCGTTTCAATCTTCAGGAATAAGGAAATCTTATTTTAACTTTGATTGACAACAGTCTTGTTTGTTAAAATTTCTATGTAGTTTTATTATATAAACTCTGTCACGGTTAGGCCGTTAAGACCAGCCTTATAAAACGGCTGAGGCCTCTACCACTTTGTTGAGCATAATATATATATATATATATTGCGGCATACCGCAGCATATGGCGACAAGAATGTGGTGCAGGTGCCTATTAGGCCTTTTTCCATAGGCCGGTGTCGCACGTTATCTGGTTGGTTACGAAATGCATGCAGCCAAACATACCCCGGCAACGTATACTTTAGCATTGGATCATTGAATGTATGAAAGTAATATATTTATAATACCCACATAGATCATTCCTATAGAGATAAAAGTGATTGCACTGTATTTTATGGTATTCCAGCTCCAATTTGATGTATCATACATGGATATCACCTCAATGATACTTTAGATATAGCTTAGATAACACAGGTATACCCAAATTGTATACAAAATAATACATTGGCAGGCCAAGCTATAATATGCTTATCTGTCTCCAAGTTAAAACCAAGATAATTATCAACTACAAAGTTTAGACAGCTCAGACTCGTTGACACAATACCCTATTTTGTTACAGCAATTTAATCTGCCAAAAAACAACACTCCTGAAATCACACCCACCGTTCACACTTTAGGTGTGATTGCTGTGTGTTTCTATATGCATACTGCCGGACTCGCGGTGCTTGTCCGAGCGGCCGCGTAACGAGACAGTTGGCCGTTAAGCGGCGCTGAACGGCAACACCTGTAATATGCACACGATTATTCAAAACCTAGCAAGACTTATCAAGATAACCAAATCGTGACAGATCTCGCTACACCTTGTGTGTTGGTGGAAGAGGCCCTTCAGTCTTGTTTTGTACCATTTCAGGTCTGTTTGGTGCATGCACACTTGGGGCTCTGCTCTATCCCATGTACTACATTAAAATTGGAAAGCCCATATCCAAAGACCCAGAAGGTCGCCTGGAGAATGTGTTCGACGCATTTGAACAGATGAAAAATAACTACATAATCATCATTGCAACATTAGGTAAGTCAATAGCTATTGTGTTATGGAAGCGGCCATCTTGCCCTCGTCACCAAATAGAGAACCAGAATTTTTTTTCTTCAGCTTGCTACAGAGGGGTTGTAGCCTCATCCTCTGATGATCAATTTCCTATATGAATCAGTCAAATGTAAATTGTCCTAATTTACCTATTGGGTTAGACCAACCTCGATGAATACTTTTACTTCACTCATTTTGTACTAGAATAAGTCAAAGAAACCAGTTTGAATTGATAATTGCCAGTATTTGAAAATCGCCAGGTGGCGCTACTGTGTACTATACGGAAACAGGGTTACTTTGGATGTATCTGATAAATACGCGGTAAATTTGAAGGCAGAGGTTTATCTATCACATACATATCCTGTTTCCTGTTTCCTATACCCCGTACACCACATTCATGACCAGTACGCCTTTTTCGTGTGGTATGGCCATAAATATGACATGGGTAGGTGCGAGTAGTATAAGTAGGACAGGGAACTACAGGTATATAGATAATAATTATATAGAACAGCCTGACCATGATGTATAATATCAAGAGACGTCACGAGTTTGAGTCTGAATTTATTTATGCCACACATTTTGTTGGCTCCATAATTTCACGAGTCGAAGACGAGTGACATTACGGAGCCAACAAAATGCGTGGCATAAATAAGCTCAAACTAAAATGAGTGGCGTCTAGATTTTATCCTACCCTGTTCCTATATTTTTTCAGTATCAAAAAGTAGTGGCATAAAAAACACTTTATGTCACACCTGTGACATAAACAAATCCCATGTTAAGCCTATGGCGTTTTTTACTAGGGGTAGGATAATGTCTATTTAAAACGCACAACGTGTGTCTGTCACTGCAGGTAACGTGATGATTGATAATGTCTATCTAAAACGCACACCGTGTGTCTGTCACTGCAGGTAACGTGATGATTAATAATGTCTATTTAAAACGCACACCGTGTGTCTGTCACTGCAGGTAACGTGATGATTAATAATGTCTATTTAAAACGCACACCGTGTGTCTGTCACTGCAGGTAACGTGATGATTAATAATGTCTATTTAAAACGCACACCGTGTGTCTGTCACTGCAGGTAACGTGATGATTGATAATGTCTATTTAAAACGCACACCGTGTGTCTGTCACTGCAGGTAACGTGATGATTAATAATGTCTATTTAAAACGCACACCGTGTGTCTGTCACTGCAGGTAACGTGATGATTAATAATGTCTATTTAAAACGCACACCGTGTGTCTGTCACTGCAGGTAACGTGATGATTAATAATGTCTATCTAAAACGCACACCGTGTGTCTGTCACTGCAGGTAACGTGATGATTAATAATGTCTATTTAAAATGCACACCGTGTGTCTGTCACTGCAGGTAACGTGATGATTAATAATGTCTATATAAAACGCACACCGTGTGTCTGTCACCGCAGGTAACGTGATGATTAATAATGTCTATTTAAAACGCACACCGTGTGTCTGTCACTGCAGGTAACGTGATGATTAATAATGTCTATCTAAAACGCACACCGTGTGTCTGTCACTGCAGGTAACGTGATGATTAATAATGTCTATTTAAACGCACACCGTGTGTCTGTCACTGCAGGTAACGTGATGATTAATAATGTCTATTTAAAATGCACACCGTGTGTCTGTCACT